>OY728160.1:888013350-889307516 GCA_963277665.1 Viscum album | reverse complement strand
AAGAGAACCTTACAAATGATATTATAAATGAAAATTTTTCTATCTTATAAGTGATAATATGATATAATTTTCTTATAGGGTTGGTATTTTTTTACTTAATGAATATATAACGATTAATTTAATAATCTAAAATAAAACTAATTCATAAAATGTATTTATAAACTATTATTTGGATGTATTATGAACATATGATAATATTATGAAACTTTAATTAATTTTTGAATGTGTTAGAAAAAGAATTTTTAATTTTAAAATACATATTTTTCATGTTAATTATGATTTCAATTAAAAATAAATTTAATCCTATTTTTAAAATTATTTTATTAAAATATATATTATTTTTGGAATCTAGATGTCAGGAAATGGTTAGGGTGAATGTTTTGTATTTTTTTGAAATACATGAATTTTCGGTAAATAATAGAATATGATAATTTATGATAAATGCTAAAGATAAGAATTATTGAGTCATGGACGGTGTTCTACTGATGTAAGCACCATTGAATCGAACTCACTTACTCATGTTAATTTATTTTGTCATGTAATTATCACTACTACTTTTTCTTATGGATACATAACAAATTACTGAATATAATATTGAGAAAACCCCTCTCCACTCCACTATAAATACCACTCTCACAACCAAATTTCCTCAAACATTGCTATCCTTGTACCTACTCAAAATTCTACTCAAATATATTAAAAAGATCCTCCACCACATCCATCACTCCTTGGTCTCATAAAAATACCAAAACCTATCCCCTAAATATTCCCTCTAGGAAGATACATTCAAGATGTAATTTTTCTCTCCCATTTCTTCCAATTTTTTATTATATTTCATTTCATTTCTTATGTTATCCTCATCGTATTTTATAAATATTTCCTGATAACTAAATTATGAGTGTTATACTATTATAATATGATGTTTATGTAAAATTATTCATTATATTCCCCCCTCTATCTCTTTGATTATAGAAATGAAATCATCACCCATGATGTGTTAATTTACATACATCATGGATGATGCACATCCATTTTACTTCAACGCTTTCATGGAAATATATAAAACTGTTAAATGGTGGAAAATATATTTTAATATTTATTTTTAACCCCTTTTACGTTATCAAAACAACTTGTATACATAATATTGATGATAAATAAAAACATGTTTGTTGTCATCCAAAAAATGCCTAAATTAACCTAAAATAATCATCCATAATTTTTTTAACTTATTCTTCCATTTGGTATAAAGAAAAAACATTATAAGATCATTTAAACTCTTGTAATATCATTAATAACATTTAATAGAAATTATGGATGTTTATCCAAGTTCTACATGAACATCCATTTATTTTTACAAGTGAACCATTCATGAAATCTAAGATTACGAACACTCCAGAATGGTGAAATTAATTCTATAAATCATCCAAAGGACAATAAAAAACATAATAAAACCACAATGACTAATGTTCATGTATAAAAGGTTCTTTAGTTTTTAATTAATTAATAAAATGACATTATATATGACACTAAAGTGAAAACAATTTTAGGATACAAGGAATAGGGAATTCTCAAACCCCACTCCCCTTCCATGGGATTTACCTCTTTCACACCATTTTCAATATGGTTATTCCTTAAAATCATTTATTCATCATTATATTATCTTTTATGGTATATACATGTTTTATAATAAATTTTATACCAAAAACAGTGTTTTCCAAAACAACACTTAAGGTCGGTGATTCTTACATAAAGTATGTTAGTCCCCCTTTCATTTGGGAACCAATGATTATGATTTTATTATTATTAGATAAAATACATTCCATTACATGGGTTATTTATGTTCATTATTGATATATATTCTATGTGCATGAATTATAATATAAATTTTAGGATGTGATGGTTGTACCTGAAACTATATAACAGTCCAATGCATCAGGTAATGTAAAGAAAGTCATGAGTAATTTGAAATACGCATTAAAATGATGATATCTTATTTCAAAACTATGTGTGGTAGTTAACCACTAAGATAGAAGGTTTCATTTTTATCATTTCCACTTTCCATGCTATTATCTAATGCTTCCTCTCATGATGATGAAGATCATGATTATGTTATAACTATGCTCACCACATGTTATATTGTTTCATGTTCTCATATATCCTCATACAGGGCTTTGAGATCCACCATTTTTGATGTATATCCTTAGGTGATTACCTGTACTAAAGAGAACTCTAGGTCCAATAAGAATCTAGAGAATACATAATTAAAACAAATTATTCTATATATTGTAAATGTTATATATCTTCATAGTTTTCCAATGAAAATAAAAATTTGGATCATCATTTTGTAATGTTTTTATGTTTTTTATAATTAAAATGACGTAAATACCATGTAATAAAATCATGTTAGAAATATTTGGTACCATAGGCATGATTTATTTATTTTGGGAACTTGGATTAAATAACCTTAGTGAAAACCCTTTTATAAGGCTAATTTTATGAAAGCACACAATAAGCTTCTCTAAACACAAGTATTTGATAAAATATTATTTTAGTGTTAATTGATCGAAGTAATAAATAATTTATTCATTAAATTTTGACTTATGTTTTCTTTTAACCTTTTCTATTTTATAAAATGGTTGAACCATGGGAAACCATGCCAATAACCTATGCGGAGACAATACTGTTATTTCTAAAAGGAATTTTCCAATTCTTTGCGAGGTGGGTTTCAAAACATTATATATATTCTCACTCAAATATCTCAAGTTATGAACAATAACCTGAATAATTTGGAACCCCCCTTCACATAATAGGGAGGAACTAGATATCGAGTGTTTTATGCAACAACAACCACCAATGATTAGTTGATCTTACAATCCACTAGTTGTGAAACAGTGGGTCAACGTGAGGGAGTGGTTATTTTCTATGCATCACTATTATGTTATAGATAGGGTGACTCTGGCAGTTTATCATCTCGATAGAGAAGTTGAACAATGGTGAGATTTGATTAATAACACCAAGACAAGAGGAAAAATTCAATAGATAGGGTAGGAAGATGTTAAGACAATGTTTATTAATATGTATTTCCCATTAACTCTTCATTCGAAGATGAAGATAGTATTCATTGATCTAAAGAAGAAGAATGGAAAGTTTTTCACGGACTATGAAGAAAATTTGACAAGGCCTGCTAGGTATGCATCTGGATTTTTTTATCAATAATGGTATAAAAATTGATAGATTCATTAGTTGATTAAAACCACACCGTCGAAAGGCTCTTTAAATTTGAGATGTTGGGAAATATGAAGAATTTGTTTGATGTGATCTAAATATGTAAATTGACTTTTGAAATGGTATCATGGCAATAATGATAAGAAACAAAAGATGGACTTTCATGCCATTAGATCAAATAAGAATTGTGGAAAGAAAACTCAACCACCCACATGTCAGTAATGTGGGAAGAATCATCATGGTAACTGCTTAAAAGGGATAGATAAATTCTTCATGTGTTGGAAAGAAGGACACCATGATCTTGAATTTCTAGAAGACACAAGAAGGTAGGAAAATGTGGTGGAGGAATGGAGAGAACCACCCTTGTTCTAGTGCTACAACTGTAGGGAGAAAATGAACTATGCAAGCTAGTGAACTAAACTACAATTCCTTCAGGGTAATCAGCATTAGCCAACACCAAATCCAAAGGAACAATAGAAGGCATATGTCATTACTACTATAAAAGTGGAGCATGAAAAGGAATTCTTAAAAGGTATACTTCTTATTCACTCAAGAATGTATGAAGTCTTATTTGATTCTAGTTCTATGCATTCCTTTATATCTCACATGTTTTCTATAAATATTTAATCAAAACCACGAAACATCAAAGTGTCTGTGTATATATATATATAAACATTATGTGGTGCTAACACTGAAACCCACATGTTGGACTCTTATTCTATTGGCGTATGTGGGATTATTCTTCTATTTAATTTTATAATACATTCATTGGTGGAATTTGATGTTATAATGGGATAGATTTTCTATCGTTATATAGAACACACATCAACTATTGGGAAAAGAAAATATCTTTTCTTATTCTGACCATCCCATTAACCATTAAAAATTCAAGGAAGATAATTAATCTCCTTTGAAAAATCCTTCTACAGTGTTGGTGTTGATCCCTTATGAATAAGAATACCTCATTTAAATCATCAAGTCAAAGGAAGGTATCAATGTAGGGGAAATTCACATCATGGGAGAATATATTGATTTCTTTTTTGAAGAGTTTCCCATAATTACCTCAGATCCTAATGTAGATTTTTCTATATAACTCATTCCCAAAGTGACTCCTATCTCAAATTTTCCCCATCAGATAGCTCACAAAAGACAGGAGGAGTTAGAGAAGAAGCTAAATGAGAATTTAGACATAGGGTTCATAATCCCTAGTGCATAACCTTGGGGTTCATAGTTCTCTTTGTGAAGAATATGGATGGATCAACGTGATTGTGTATCAATTATTGGGAACCCAAATAAATAACCATTAAGAACAATTATCCTCTCCCAATGACTGATGACTTGTTTGATCATCAATGTGGAGCTCAGTACTTCTCAAAGGTGGATCTATATTCTATATGTCACTAGCTAGAGGTAATGAAATATGATATTCATAAGTATACCTTCCGTACAAGGTATGGGCATTATGAGTTTCTGGTGATGCCATTCAGACTTACTAATGACCCAAAAATCATCATGGATTTTATGAATTGGGTCTTTAGAAATTAATTTTACAAATTTTTATAGTGTTTATTGATGATATTATTGTCTAATCCAATTTAATGTAATAACATGATGCACATCTGAGGCTTGTGTTAGCGACATTTAGAATGAAGAAGTTGTACGGAATGTTCCGAAAGTATGACTTCTAGATGAAGCAAGTCACGTTCATGGTACATGTGGTCATAGGTGAGGGAATTTCTTTCAACCGTTCAAAAACAAAGTTGATTGATGAATGGACCAGACCCTATCATTTCATAGAAATAAAAATAATTATTTTATTATTTGGGTATTATAGATGTTTTTTTGAAAACTTTCTTATGATTGTTAGTCCCGCTAAATAAGTTAACAAGGAAAGCAGTTAATTATATTTGGATGGAAGAATATGGGGAAAGATTCAATGAGCTAAATAGAAGGCTAATCACAGCACCTGTACTGACATTATCAAAAAGTAGATATTGTTTTATGATATACAGTGATGCTTCAATGAATTTCTTTGGTTGTGTACTCCAAAAAAATCATAATGTGATAGACTGTTCTCCACGACTGTTGAATATCCATAAGCAGAACTTTCTGACCCAAGATCTGGAGCAAGTAGCTGTGATTGTTTCCTTGAAAATCATTCAGTACTACTTCTATGGTGAGAAGTGTGATATATATACCAATCCCAAGATCCTAAAATATAAATTCACATAAAATGAGTTCAAAATGCATCATAGGAAATGGTTAGTGCTATTTAAAGTCTACTATTGATGTATCCATTATAATCTTGGAAAAGTGAATAAGGTAGCTGATGCTCTTAGTAGAAGTGAACCTGCTACACTATCCATGATGCATATTGAGAAAGACCCTATCCTCATGGATATACAAAGGACGGATTTGGAAATCATAACGGCAAGGAAAACATCCTATCTTTCCCAAATGATTAGGAAACAATATATCCAAGTGAAGATTATAGAGGCATAAAGGGATGATCTGGTGTCGCAAAAGTGGGTGAATATAGTAATACAAGGTAATCATCAAGAGTTCCATGTTTATTATTATAGTGTAATTCGGTTTGTAAAAAATTTATGAGTGCATTCATCACCCGGGGTAAATAAGGAACTACTGGAAATTACACATAGCTCAACATTCTCTATCTATCCTGGTAGCACCAAAATTTATCGCCATCTCTAAGAAAACATTGGGTTGGACCTCTAGAAGAAGAACATTATTGAGTATATCTCATGGTTTGTGATATGTAATCAAGTTAAAGTAGAGTTATAGATGTCCAACGTGATGATGCAACCATTACCTAATCAATGTGGAAATGGGAGATTTCCACTGTGGACATTTTCATGCGTCTCCTAAAGACATCCAATGGAAATAATGTTTTATGATTTGTGGTGGACTGACTCCCCTCGACATCCCACTTTATATCTATTCAGGACGACCTATCTGTTTAACATATTGAAAAGATATATGTCAAGGATGTAGTGAGACTTCATGGGGTTCCACTCTCTATTGTCTATGATTGAGGTGGTAGTTTCACACCCTAATTATAGAGGAGTATTCAACATGCCTTGAATACTAAATTGAATGTTAGCAACACCTATCACTCCCAAATATATGGACAATCTAAATGTAAAATTCATATGATCGAAGATATGCTTAGAGCATGGTCACTATAATTCAATGGTTGATGACATCAAAATCTTCCATTGGTTGATTTCTCATACAATAGTAGCTTCTAATCAACTATTTAGATTGATCCATACGAAGCACTGTGTAGAAATCATTGTATAACTCTAACCTATTGGGATGATGTTAGAGAATGAAAGTTACATGGACCAGATTTGGTGAATGAGATGACAGTGAAGGTTCAACTCATCTAGAAACAAATCAAAGCTACTTAGAGTTGGAAATAAGAACAATGAGGACAACCGTCGAAGGGACATGGAGTTCGATGTTGGAAATACAGTCTTTCTTAGAATATCACCATGGGATAGATTCATGATGTTTGAAACGAAAGGGAAGATAAGCCCAATTCATGTTGGTCCCTTTGTGATCCTTGAATGCATATGAGGCTTGGACTAGGAAATTGAATATCCACCGAATATAGATCAAGATCATGATGTGTTTCATGTGTCACTTCAAAAGAATTACATACAAGATCGTTCACTTGTACTAAAATCAGTGGCGGTACACTTGGAAGATGATCTCTCTTATGAGGAGAATCTAGAAAAGATTCTGGACTGGAGAGATAAGGTTCTATGCAACATGATAACCCACCTTGTCAAAATTTTCTGGAGTAACCAAAAGTAATAAGAAGAAACATGGGACCCAAAGGAGGTGATAAAGGAGACACTACAAAAAAATGGCTGTTACCAACATGAAATTAACCTTCAGAAAATATATTTGTTGGTAAAAATAAACAATTCCAACAGATATTAAGTTTTATTGGTATAAAATTCAAGCACAAACATTTATTTGTATCAACGGATATATTTGCTATTATTAATTGTTTAATACAAACATATATTTCACCAACAATTAAATTTGTTTCTTTAACATATTAATACCAACTTTTTTATCAACAAATTAATCTATTGTTGTTAATTATTAGTACCAACATTTTTTTTCTACATATAAACAAGTTGCTAGCATTTAATGACCACAAATAAATCATCTAAAAATAATTTTTTTATTACTATTAGTTATTAGTTCACTAAAAAAACTGTGTTGCAATTAACAAAAAATATATTGATAAATATTTGAAATCTATTCAAAAAACAATTCAAGATACTTTCTATTTGGAATAAAATTAAAATTACATTTTAAATATATCTTATTTGAGATGAAATATTATATGAGTGAAAAGATCAAAAACCATTCATATAAAAGTTAATAAATAGAAAATAAATTTCTTCATTCAGATTTAATTATTCATTACTAAAATAATAAATAAATAAAAAAATAGAAGACATCCCCGCTTTCTCCTTACGGTTCTCCTCTACCCCGATAGCCTCTTGTTATTCATCGTTCGCCGCCCACAAATTGGCACGATCACTACCCGCGCCACACTCCCAGTTCATCACCATCGAGCGCACCCACACCCACACCCACACCCTCAATTATTTAGCATTGCCCATTCCCCCTGCCGATGTTTGATTTCATTTTTCCACTTGCAGCTATAAAGACAAGGAGCGGGGAGGGGATTGGACACAACCCCATTTCCCATCCAATCGATCGATGTTTGGGCCTCTTATCAGGTATGAAAGTCTTATCATTATATTTTCAGCACCCCCAAAATACTAGGTATCTTGTGTTTTAATTGACTTTCAGTTAGGATTTCAGTGAAATTTCGTTGAAACAATCTTTTTTGTTCATGTTCTTATTTTATTTGTGATTTTAGGATGCTAATTACATATTTATATGGAGCCACTCTAGATGAAATGATATTTCTTCATTTGTCACATAACATGAAAAAATGTTTGACCCAAACATTGAATCATGCTCTTATGGAGAAGATTCTTCCACCTTCCATGACTCCTGCTGGAATTACACTCCCTTAGAAAACTCCTAAGCTGAATATTATCCTCTGGGGTTCAATTTTCTAGTATCTAGTAAGTATTCAATAAAAACAGGCTCTTCTACTTGTTAGTTGTTCTTTCCAATGATCTAGCATACTACTTGTGTGAAAAAATCCCAAGATTCAATTTTCATATCTTTGATGCCATTGTTTCTCTAGCAGTCATTCCATGCAGTTTCAATCATTTTCTAGATCATAAATTTATTTTAGTTTCAACAGATTTTCTCATGTTGTATGAGATAATATTTAATTTTAATAATTCTAGACATATCTAATTTTTTGTATCCACAACAGTCATTAATTTTATCTAATTTGAATTCAACATACTATTGGATTACTAGAAACTTCTCTGAAGTAAAACTCCTCTGACACAGAAATCAAATGAAAATAATAATATATTCTTCAAATATAACTTCAGATAAAGAATCGTCATCACTTTCTCTATCTCAATGGAGTCAATACGCTATGTGAGAAACAAGTAAAAATTGACTTTGAAACCAGTCATGTATTTCCTACCATGTTTTGATGATGAATTCAAACTCTATGATTCGATACCGTTTTTTATATTCTGCCCAGACAATAATAGTATTCCAGCTGAAATTTCTTTCAAATATCCCTAGATACACTTCTAAATTTTTCATTTCATTACATTTTAAAAACTCCATAGATTTTATCTCCACATAATCTATAGATTGTCTCAACCACTTTTTAAAAACATGATAACATAAATGGGGAGATGGTTGTCTTTCAATCATCCTCAAGTTGAGGAGTGTGGCTTGAATTTTTGATCCACCCCTTTTCTTGAATTTATAACCCCATATTTCAAAACCCTTTTTAGTGGTTTTTGATTGACAGATACCTATTGTGAAAAAATCTATCCGGTTTTGAATGTTTCCATCCAACATCTCCTTCGTCTTATAATTTCCCTTCATTGTGTGATTAATCCCATTTATAAAATGGCACTTTTTCTTCTAGATTATGCAACTAAATCCTATAACACATGTCTCCATATTTATCACCAGATTTATCGTTCTTCAACTATCATTCAAATTTTATTTTGTCCATTTATTTATTGTTGACTTGTTGACAACCTCCTCAATATTCTAATTTTGTTTCTTCATTCTCCATATTGGTTGCTCTAAATAATCAACCATTGGTGTTTTGTGCACGCCTTTATTTTTCAATGCTACATATTTCATTTTCATGAAAACATGATTCCTCCTTTACAAAGTAACCATAGTTTCCTTCTAATCTCGTTTACTGCTGCTGTAATATATTTCCTTATAAACAAAGTGACTATAAATAAATTATCTCTTAAAGAAGTCACACCTATTATATTGTTAATGACATGTAATAATTTGTAATATACTCTACAATGAAATCTGGAATCTATGTATCTGTAATTCAATTATTTTTCTGTAATGTCTTTGTGTAATCTATGTAAAAATCAGTTTTTGTGCAATATTTTTGAAAAATTTATGTGTCTAATTTGTGTCTATAAAGTCAGTGTGTAATCTATGTTTGCAAACCCTGTGTGTAATTTGTGTTTGTAAACACTATGTGTATGTTCAGTGTGTAACATCAGTGTTTAATCTGTGTGTGCAATCTGTGTCTGTGCGTGAAAATTGTGTGTAAACTTCTGTGTAAACTCCGTTTGTATGTTCAGTGTGTAACCTCATTATGAAATTTGTGTGTGCAATATATTTCTATGTGTGTAAACGATGTATAAACTCAGTTTGTAATCTATGTGTGAAATATGTGTCTCTATGTACAATCTGTGTGTAATCTTTTTGTGCAATATGTGTCAATAAACTCAATGTGTAGTCTGTGTCTGTAATGTCAGTGTGTGATTGGTGTTTGTAAATTCTATAGGTAAACTCAGTTCGTAATATGTGTGTGCATTTTGTCTCTCTGTGTGAAAATTGTGTTTAGGAAACTCGAGTCACATAGCCTAAACACTATTCACTCTAAATTAATGTTGTTGCATCAATTTACTGGCATCATTATAATTTACAACCAATATGTCAGCATTCTCTTTTCCGTGATTTTTTTATCTTTTTAGGACCTTTTTTCATCCTATATTGTTTTTCAACTCTTTTTTAGGAAATATCAGTCTCACAATGTGTTTTCAATGAACCCTTTCAAGCATGCTGGCACCATACTATTTAACCCAAAATGGGGTTGTTGTTCGCTGCAACAAGTTTTCTGCTCATGGATGGTTCAGTGTTCATTATTGTTGATCTTGATGGATTGGGATGGTCATCGTTGCATTTGTGTTTGGCCAATGAAAATGTGGGTCCAACTACTATGATGGAGTAGGTTTGGTTCCCATCATCAATTAACGCCTATATTGATTTACTTGTTCACAGGACCAAATTTCCAGATATGGAAGCCAATTTTGGGTTCGTTAGGGATGGATACAAAGTTACTTCTAACATTAGAAGAAATGGAGGTTTAGTGTTAGTGGGCATGCCGCTGTTTGTGGCTTGGGTTAAAGCTGACTTGAAGATGGCTTGTGATGTGTATCTTTTATCCAATTACCTGTGCTAGGTACGATGCTATTTTTTTCTTAACTGGATTTTTAGTTCAGGTCATCCAGGCCACATGATGAAGGGGTTTTCATGGATGTAGGATAGGTTATCATCCTATCATATGTTTGACGAAACAATGAAGGGGGTTCACTTTGTTGAAGTCATGCTGATTGGAGACTGCATGTTTGTGTCAATAAAAATATCTGTAACTCTTAGTTCTATGCTAGTACTGTTCATTTCTAGTTCATGGCCTTGAGATGCTACTGGATATAGTTTGTGGCTGATTTGTGCTAAAGTGTAATTGGATTATGAGTTGCTTTCTCACTAGAGTAGTTCCTGGTGGCTGAAGTCCATGATAGGTGGTTCGAGAAGGATTAAAGATGAAATATTGTCACTTAAACTGAATTTGTTAAAGGGGAATTAAACCCAACAAGTGGTGAACCGAACTAAAGAGAGGTAATGAAATTATTATGAGAAAATTGAAGCTACCACATGATGCTACAACATGAAAAATTAAATCTTAAATGAAAGGTAAATTCTATCTTGTGTTGTTATTTTAGGTTATGTGTGGTCACTAGAAATATTCTTTATAAGGTCACTGGTTATTTTCTGGTTGTAGTCACTGGTTATTTTTATATTATGTGTTATGGAAATTGTTTTGGTCACTGTCAATGGTTATATCATTTTTTTGTGGCCACTAGTTTGATTTTTTTCTAGTTGGTATCATGCATTATTATTTGTATATCATGTACCTAGATGAAAACTCTTTGCTAAGTCTAATGTTTAGGTTCTCAACAAGCTGCTTCTCATGGCATCCCTCTAATGTGGAGAGAGCTCATTTCGACTGCTGCTTCAAACATATAAAGGTGTTCCACCGTGAAGGGAAGGTAATGTTCTGCGTGCTCAAATCCCCTGCAGCATGTGATAGCTTGTGTAAAGTGATGGGTATTTCAAAACTTGTTGCTTTTGTGGCTGGTTCACATCGGGTAGAGCACAGAGCTCCATGTTAGGTCCATTATAGGTTCCTTCATTACTACTGCTGCTTAGTGAGAATTTCAGTATTATTTTGCGGTGGATTGGTGCTAACATTAGAGGTTAGTAGGGTACATTTTGTAGACTATCACTGGTCTATGTCAAATTCATTATTCATGTCAAGATACCTTCTTATGTTTCTTAATTTTTGATTTCTAGGGACACGTTTACCCTATTAGTGTTGGGGGTTCATGCATCCATTTTTCACTCATTAAAGATCCAGTTTCTGATCATATAATGTATTGTTGCAATCTTGTTAAGATTCCAGTGATTCATAACTGAACCTATAGTAATTTTACAGAACCTATTTGACATTTCAATATTAATTCTTTGAAATGAAATCGAGTTATAATATTTGATAATTTATACACATATTTTTTATTGTTTCCAGAGTGTGAGAGTACAAGCTGCTTCCTACTGTAAGTGTATGAAAGGGGAATTACGTGAGCGGTGAACCATGACAGTAAGACGCCTCTTCTATCCACAAATACAAGTGAATGAAAGGGACCTACAACAAATTTAAAATAAAGGGAAATGTTTGGTGTGCCATGACTATGACATCCATCTCAGAAATGTCTACTTCCACCCACAACTGCAAGAAAAGAGATGTGAGAAAAGGGATTGAGGGGATCGATTTACACGTGTTGATCCCATCACTAGTGTGAACTAGGATAGTGACACTCGATGTATGAGAGAAACAAATTGCAAATGATTTTTTTTTAAATTATGCTTGAATATTTTTTTATAAAGTCCATGTTTGTAGGAGTTTCATATAATTTGATGTATGAGAGAAAGAAATTTCAAACAAACATGTTTTTAAATTATGTTTGAATATTTTTTTCAAATAAATTCTATGTTTCTTGGAGTTTCATATAATCTAATTTTATAATTTTTATATAATAAATATAATTTAAATTTTGTAGAAACAAATATTCGAATATTCATGAAAAATATTTTATTTAAAAATTATTTTATAAATAATTATTAATTTTTGATATTGCTTATAATATTTTCAATAATATTACTGATGGAAAAATAAATGTTATTAAATAGTATTATCAACAGATAAATCTATCGAATGTATTTGTTGCTAAATATTTTAACCAACATATACATTATTTATTGGTATTATTATATTCGAAATAGAACTATTTTATCTGTCACAATAAAATTTAGCGACAGAGATTTTACCAACAATCTAGTGATAGGACATTTTTTGTTGGTAAAACACTTTACCAACAAAAAATCCATTTTTACCAACAGATATACCCCAAATTGAAAACCCTAATTGTTTTTTAGTGAGAAGTACCCTCACCTATTTATGTAAAACAAAATTTCAATGGTGATATTTCAAAAGGGGGGAAGGCAATAATGACCCAATGTTTTAACAATGGAATTCCATTATTATATAGTCACATTAGGAAACACCATTCCACATCATGATTTACTGAAATAATATATTCTATGATACATTTAAAAATAAAATATCCACTACATTGATTTGAATTATGAAAAATCTGACATACACAGTTACAAACAGTATGATGTTTGGAGTCTGATAGGAAAAACATAATTTTTAGTGAATAATAATATAACCTTATGAATAGTAATGTTACCCTTCTTAATAGTAATATGACCCTTATGAATAGTAAATCCTCCATGTGAATTTTAACCCTTCCAATGATTTCATAAATGAAATTTATCCATATTATAAGTGATAATATGATATAAATATATTATTAGGTAGAAATTTTTTTAAATGAAGAATATATAATGTTTAATTTAATAATTAAAAAAATTTATTTTCATCGAAACATTTTCATAAACTTTTTTTTATGTCTTATGAATATATGATAATTTTATGAGACATTAATTCACTTTTCAATTTGTTAGAAATGCATTTTTTATTTTAAAATTTGTCGTTTTCATGTAAATTATGATTTTAGTTAAACAAGTACTCATATTTTGAAAATTATTTTCATAAAATGGACTTCATTTTTCGATTATACACACTAAAAAATCATTACAGTAAATTTTTGGTATTTTTCTGAAATACTTGAATTTTTTGTGAATTGTAATATATGATAATTTACGATAAATGCAGAATACATGAATTATAGAGTCATGGATGATGTTCTTATGATCTAATAACTTTTGTATTGAACTCAATGATAATTTTACTATATTTAGACATAGAATAATCACTATTTCTTGTCTTGTGGAGAAATAATAAATTAATGAATATAATAATGAGAGATCCATTCTCCCCTCCACTATAAATAATACCCTTCAAAACCTCATTTGCTCACACATCTCAATCCATGTGCTAACTCAAAATTATAGTGAAATCCATTCCAAATCTCCTCCTCCACGTCCATATGACCATGGTCGCATAAAAAACAAAAAACTACCCCCTAAAAAGGCTCACATGGAAGATATATTGAAGAGGTAATTTATCACACTCTTTTCTTTCAATTTATTTTCAAATTTAATTTCTTTTATTTTATTCTCCACATATTATCTTATAAAAATGTCATAATAACTACATTATTATTGATATAATAGTATTATATCATGTTAATATATTATTATCCATTATACTCATCCCTCTCTCTCTCCCTTTGTTTATAAAAATGAAATCGTCACTCTTGATTTGTTAGTTTACCTATATCATGGGTGATGCACTTCCATTTTTCATTAATTCCCTAAAAGATATAAATAATACCATTAAATGGTTGAAAAAATATTTTAGTATTTATCTTTTAACCCCTTCAACATTCTATAATCAACTTTTATACAAAATACTAAATGATTAAACAAAACATGTTCCTTGTGATCCAAAAACCGCCTAGATTAACATAAAACCGTCATCATTAAGTTTTATCTAATAATTTAACCAAATGGTATATAAAAAAACTCATTATAATAACATTTAAACTATTGTATGATCATAAATAAAATTTCATTGTAATTATGGATGTTTATTGATGTTGTACACGAACTTCTATTCATGTGTAAAAGTGAACCGTTCAGGAAAACTATGAAAATGAACACTCCGGATTGATGAAATTAACTCTATAACACATCCAAATGACTATAAAAGAACTTTATAAAACCATTATGAATCATTTTCATTTATAAATGGTTTTATAATATTAATTATGATTCTAATGTCAGTATACATGACCTTAATGTGTAGAAAGCATTTGGATACCAGTTAAGGGGAATACTCAAACCATACTGCATTTCATTGGGTTTTCCCTCTTTCACCCCATTTTAGTTTGTTTATTCCTTAAAAATAATTTATTCATAATTTTATTTCATTTTATTGGATATACATGTTTTCAACTAGAGTTTATAACCAACAAAATGTTTTACTAAAGAACTCTTCTTTCAAAACACACCTTTTACTTCTATCTCAAGGTTGATGATTCTAACATCAAGTATGTTAATCCCCCACTCATTTGGGAACCCTTAGTTTATGAATGTATTCTTATGATATTAAACCCATTCCATTCAATGGGTTATTTATGTTCATGATTTATATTTGTCCAATGTGTCATGCATGATAATGAAAATGTTGTGATGTGACGGGTGCGCCTGAAATTATATAGTGATCCAATGCATTGGTTAATGTGATGAACCACATGAGTAAAGTAAAATATTGATTAACAAGATGTCAGCTTTGTTCACAACTACGTGTGGTAGTAAACCAATAAGACATAAGGTTTCATTTTTATGCATTTCCAAATTACATTACATTATCTAATGCTTCCTAACATGGTTATGATGATGATGTTATGACTATTATCATCTCATGTAATATTGTTTCATGTTTAGATATATCATCTTACAAGGATTTTAGCTCACCCATTTTTTATATATATTCTCAGTTGATTATGTGTACCCTTGTGAAATCAAGGTCCAATATTAATCTAGAGAAGAAAGAATTAAATAAGTGTTTACGCTATATGTTGTAAATGTTATTTATGGTCCTTGATTTACCAAGACACAAAACCTTTAGATCCTCATTGTGTAATTTTTTTTTCTTTTTTATCCTTAAAATAATGCAAAATAACTTTAATAAAATTAGGGAATCTATACCTCATAATCCAGAGGCTTCCAACTAGTATTTAGGGTCTAATATCGAGCTTGGGTTGACCATAAAGTCTTTATCAAAGTATCTGAAAGATTGGAAATAAATAAAAAATGTGATGATTTTACCAATAACCAAACTAAACTAGTATTAAATTATGACTAAAATAGGAAAACAATATCAAAACCCAAACATTTCATAAGTTATTCTAAACATTTTTCATGTATCAATATGAAAAACCCAAAAAAATAAATACTCTAATATTAATGACACTGACATTAGATTTTTCATGTTCCCTATGAATTTGACTATGAGCCTAAAAAATTATAGTAATCAATTATGACAGAGTTATGATATCTAGATATATAAGATAGTGGTTTGGGAATTTTTAAGATTAATATTTGGGTTAATTAAAACCAGATGCATGGTTACCTGTGTAGGGGTGCATGGTTTTCCAAACAGTGTTCCCTAATCATGCACCACTTCTAGTTATGGGATGAGAATTGGGTTTATAACTACTTTTTGTGTAATTACCTAGGTCCCACAGAAGATAATTGAAGCTCTTATTATAATTTGGATTCAATTATGAGATTCTAAGTGGTTTATCAGAACTATTTATATCTTAAGGATCCTATTCGGAAAAAGGATGGTCTTTCTTCTGTCCTAATGGGGACCGAGTGTTCTTCAGTGTTTGATCCTGCTGGGACCATAACACTATTTTGGTGGAGGTAGAGGCTCGACTCAGATCTTTTCCCATTCTCCCTTTATTCGATCAAATTGTTGTAGTTATGAGACATGAAGTTAAATAGAATTCCCCTGGATACTATCTGAGATCACTCCCTTTTTCATTATTTGTGGATCATGTTCCTGAAAAAGAACTTCTAATTGAAGAGACTTTTATTTTGCGGGACTCATCATACATAGCTCATCTTTTAAATATATTTTTGGTTTTTTATAAATTGGGAATTGATTTATATTAGAAGGATGGTTGGAAAATTGTGGACCGTAATTGGAATAGGAAGATCATGGATTATAATAATAAGGATGAAGAAGAGATAGGGGAACTAGGGAATGTTTCTATATCAGTCTAGAATGGTGATCATGAATGTTAATTAACTTGTGATGAATCATCCTTTTAGTTTTCAATGAATAGAATTGATTTTATAGATGGTAGAGGACCTTATATCCCAAAGAGGAAGAGGGGGTAGAAAGGAGACTGAGATCTGGTGGGGAATACAGTGATGAAAATAAAAAAACACAAAGTGTGTAAGGACTTGTCCTACTTTCCTATGATAATGGAAAGTAGATCTACTAAAATGGTGGGGGTAACAGTGTGCACAATAGTAAAAACAATTCAAATGAGAAGACTCATGAGAAGAATATTATCCTTCAAGATGTCAATATGGTGGTAGAGGATGCAGTTTCTTAGAAGAAAGAGTAGGATCAATGCACCATATTCCTAAAGAGGAAGTAAAACATTATTGAATTACAAAAATAACACTACCGATAGCTTATTATTCACTCTAAGGAAGGAATCCCCAATGGATCCTTTCATATAAATTATAGAAAGGATATGGAAAATCAAATATATGAAATAATAGTCCATGTTAAAGTTATTAGGAACTAAAGGGCGTGGATCAATAGGAAAGATCACATTTTTCTGTGAGGATTAAATGGAAATAAGATTATTATAGAGGAAAACATTAAAATATGGGATAAGTTGGTTCAATATTTCTATGAAATCATCAAATAAGATTCAGAGACTAAGGAAACTTCTCTAAATTGGGGATTATATAGTGTGACATATTCAAATACTTTATTCTTAATTTTCAATGATTTTGTGAGTTCTTTCAGTGTTAAATTACCCCTTGTAATCCCCTTGATTGGTTTCCCACTTTTCCAGAAAAGTTATTTTAGAATATAATTTTTAATTTTCAATATAGATGGGGGTACACAATTACTCTTAAGAGTGAACATCGTTGGAAATACCATGCACCATCCTTGAAAATCCCACCAATTTGAGTTCACTCAGTTTTCTTAGTTGGGTGAACAGTTTAGGAAAAATGTGCACCATCAGTGTACTACCACTCCTCCTTCCAATTTTCACCAACATCAACCAATAAATACTAATTTTAAATCAGAAAAAATAGTAAAAGAGTACCTGTAAATGAGCTTGAGAAATATCCCAAAAATTATGGAATCATAGACGACCTGCTGCTGTGTAGCCACATTATCCATGCCCATTGTATGGGAAACTTTTTTAATGCCATAAATGGCCAGATAAATGCCCTTACTTATATATATATATAAATATATAAATATCTATATATTTATATATAAATATATCTACCAATATTTTTTGAATATATTTTTCTATATTAATATAATTTTATATTATTATAAATATATATATTACTATTAATATAAATCTATAATTTTGAACTTATTTATATTGACATAAAAAAAAACATAGATATATATATCTAATATAAAATTGATAGGTATTTATTTATTTATCTTTATGTATACATTTAAATCTATTCATAAGTTTATATTATATTTTAAACTATTGATATTTAAATATGTATATGTTAATTATATATTATATTTTATTATTATTACTTTTTCAATGGTAATTACTATATTATTAATTACTAATTAGGAATATTTTTGAATCATTTTTAATTATTAATAAAAATTTATTATTCAGTAGTTAATAATGAATAATTTTTTATTAAAATAATAATAATTTTAAATTTTAAATTTTTTATAAAATGTTAAATATTAAATCTGAATTATTTTTCACTAATTATTTTGAATTTATTTATTATTAATTATAATAAACATCTAGTAAATTTTAAAAAAACTGTATAAAAAATTATATAGAAATTAAAAATAAGTATATTTATTCATTTAACGATTGATTTATTCGGTTTTTAGAAAATTTCCACTAAATGATGACATTTTTTTAGAAAATAATGTGAATTAGTGATGATTTTTTAAAAACATCATCTATAAATATAAATGAAACATTTAGTGGTTGTTTCAAAAACTGCATCCAAACAACGTTTTATAAATGAGAACTTCACTGTAGTGTCTAGCCACTCAATGTTCACCTCTAGCTAGACTAGTTATGGATATACCAAAATACTGGGGGGATGAATATTTGTTAATTCAATTTTTTCTAATTTAATATTTTCCCTCTTTTACCTCTATAAAATTTTAATATCATTATACTCCCATTTTATTATATCTCCATCATTTCTCTATATGTACACACACAAACGAGACCTGACATTTACAATGTTCACCTTTTGACATGAATGCATAATCCTCAGTGAAATTAGGAAATAGTTAAAAATCACATACCCCACTATAATGAGATAGTAGTCATATTTTGTCATCCAAAAAACATCTCTAAATCATATGTGTGGTACCCTACACTCAAGAGGGGGGAAAAATAATCCCAATTCCCTTATATTGGGATATCCTAGAACAATATACAACTTCTTATAAAATCGTTATACTTCATGTCTAGATAATATTCAACTCTTTTTGCAACATCCAGATATTCCTTCCCCAGAATCGATTTCTATTTAATGACACCATGAAACAATGCTCCCATCTTTTTATTTTATTACTTGAATAGAGACATGAAATAAACTACACTTCTTATTTTTATGTATACAAAAAAGGTAACATAAACTTATTCCTCCATTATTTCAGTCCATTCACCAAATTCAAGACTTGTTCTTTAATATCTAAAGCATTTTTTAACAATCAATTATTATTCTATGAAAATGGATAACTCGACCAATTGTTTTTATTCATCATGAGAAAATAAATATGCCCAACACCTTACTACCATTTTCCAACTTCTTCTTATTCTTATCTCTTTAGTTCTCTTGATCATCTAACATGGAATCTATCTTCTTGGATTCATCTCTCAGAGTGTATAATCATTTTAATAAATTTATACTATCTACATATTATCACAAAAAAATTCTCATTTGAATAATAGTGTAAAACCAGACTTCAATAATTTTATTCCACTACCTAAACCCACAATGTATATGTATATATATAAGAATATAAGTTTCAGGTTCCACTTAATCTCATTCCACAATTTTTCCTAGAATATACTTCAAAATATAAATGCACTATTTTGAATTTCTATGATTTTTGATAATTCGAAATACCCAAAACATTCATTCTTAAATATCACGATCTTATTATTTAAAAGTAACCAAAGTCTCAAATGTAATTCTTCATTTTCATTCATGATATATGTATAAATAATGAGTTAATCCTTTGTAATGTTCTCTCTAAATTTTATTATTATTAATAATAATTCAATTCACAATTTTGTTAACCACTCTATTTTTTTGGTGTAGGATCTCTAAATATATATCTTTTTTCTATATTTATAAATAGACACATTAAAGAATATTCAATATCTTTGTTTTTTTCATGTTCCTCAATTTTTTAATAATATTATTTCTTTATCTTATTAATATCCAATATCATGACATATCTCTTAATTGTTCTTATTTCATTATAGTTATATTTGAATGAAATTATCTAAAACGTCACTTCATAGCATAAATATTTTATAGAAACCTCTATTCATATTAATATATATGTTATATCACATAAATCCTTATTTCATGAAAGAAAAATATGAATAAATCATTAGAATCATGGATCATCATAGGAATTAACTATATTGATCAATACTATTCATATAGCTTACATAACTTCTTATTCTTCTTATTCCAAGTTTAATGACCATTCTATTTACAAAAATTAATACCATATCACAATTTATTAACTAATTTTTAATTATTTTAGTGGATTCCATATTCTAATACATCGGATCAACCAATTTATTAAACTCCTTCATTCTTTTTTACAAGACATGTTACAATACAGATGATTAATCAACACCTATATTGCACAATCCCCAAATTTGACATCTCTTTATCCTTCTACGATAATCTATAAAAATAAATTTTGAGATAATTGAGGATTGAAATCACTTCATAGAAATTGAATTGACTAAATAAATGATTCACTCATTCTTATTTACCATTATAGAGATGGTATATTACCTTTATATAGATCTATATTTTCTAATCCATATTTTTATCTATCTATATGTGTCACAAACCAAATCTGGTCACCATCAAAACTAGCACCAAACCAAGCCTATGACAAGGAAGGATGGAAATTACCTATTTATATGGGCTGGAACAAGTTCCCAGGTATCTTATATTTTGGTTTTGGAATGATTTACCCAAATATGAATACATAAAATATAAAAAATTGCTAAACTAAATCTGAAAAATTCATACCAAAAATGATTTAGACAAAATAGAGAACTGAATAAATAGGTTAAAACATAATAAAATATGTCAAATGAAACAATGAAATATCAGATAAACATCCTAAATGACTCCATATGACAAGCGGTCATCACCCACAATCCGTCTCCACAACATCCCACCCTGGATGGGAACTAACACCCCGAACCGCCACCGCCCAAGTCCATTCCATTACCTACGTCAAAAATGACCATCTCTACTTAAATCCAAGGGGTGTATGTAGGTTTGAGACTAATACCAGTAGAATACCACTGTGATATTCCATATAGTAAACAATATTAGATAAAAACCATGCCATTTTTGATAAACAAGAAGTGGGAGAAATAATTTCTAAAGAATAAAACTTTTGAATGTATGAAGATTTCAATAAAAAACGTCCATGAATGATAAAATTTCTATAAAACATGTTGGATAATGTATTTTAAATAAAAAAATACTTATCAATAAGATAAATACAAAATATTCAATGATCCCTAATCTCGGGAACAACCCTAGGCACTGGTTAGACTCGAGTCCCATGTACCTCGGTCCTCAGTGAAAAATAAATATAGAAAAGTCGGTTCTCATGAACGAGCCCCTAGTAGGGAAAATATCATTAAACTATTGGTCCCAAATCAGCTCCAATATTTTTTAGTGTTGTCATTATCCATTTCTCTCAGTGGAATAAGGACAAAACCCATCTGGATAACTAGCGAACTATTAATATCCGTCCAAAAATGTACCCGGCCTTCCACCATTGTGATCAAACCATTATATCATGACACCAAAAGCCATTATCAAGTAAAACATAAGTTATGGTAATAATAAAATAATAATGTTTGTACACATGTTTTTCACCCCTTGCACCACTCAACAAAACCAATAGAATTTCAATAAAATCACGTCACAAAATTTAACATTGCTTTACACACAAAATTCTTTTAAAATCCCACATTTAACACAATGGGAATAACAATATTAACCAAAATTGATTTTTAATAACAAAAAATTTCTATAAAGCCATTATAGGAGTTATAAAAAAACCCCATTTGGCATAACATAAAATAGACATGTAAAACACCAAATTGGTTCCAAAAAATAATTTTCTCAACAAATGTCCCAAAACTAGATTTCGTAGAAAGATAATGTAAAATAAGTGTGCTAAAAATAGAAATTCATAAAATATAATTCATCTTGAATTTATTACCTAATTAATCACCTATCACAATAATAAAAACCATTGAATATTTGTTTGAGAATTCGAGCGCACCAACGCCGCACCACAAGGGACATAGATCATGCCTAAAAACTGGATAATATTCCAAGAAACTAAGGATCAAACTCTTTGTTCAAAACCCTACATACTGGACACAAGAAACTTCAAGAATGGGAGACAGAACAACATGAAAAAGTAGATAACTATGGAAGATAATCACTTACTTGAAGAAGTTTGATGTTTCTCCAACAAACCCCCCTTAAAAATGGATTTCCAAGGAGGGATTGAGGTGCTTGAAAAGATGAAATAGCTAAAAAGTTAAAATGTGGGAAGAAAGGGGATTATTTGGATAAATCGTGAGAGGGAAAATTGGAAATTGAAAACATTTTTAACGAGATAGACAGGGTCGCATAGTTTTACTGCACGGTTTAGCGAACCGTGCGCCCAAACCGTGCATCCCATTTTTTCAACACAAAAAGTGTCTAAAATCCTTCAAATTAAAGGGGGGTTAGGGGAAACAAAGGGGGTAAATTTTATACAATAATGAAATATAAAAACGTAAATTAAATGAAGTAAATGTTTGTGAAAATTCTCCCCACCATGAAAACCTTCAATCCCAGAAAGTCAACCTGAAGATTGATCAGAAAAAAGGAACGAGTACTCTTCTTCAACCCATGAATTCCACTCTCATGTCTCATGTGTATCATCACCAAGCTACCAAAAAACCTGGACTAGTGGAATAGACATTCCTGAAGCACCTTTTCACGGTAGTACACTATTCACACATGCCTCTCAACAATAGAAAAATTTGTCTCTATATAAAACTCCCTCAAATTCAGTACATGGGATGATTCGGGTTGTATTTCTTAAACATGGTGACATATAACATGTCATTAATGTATGTAATTTGATATGGTAAGGACAAACGATATTACACCTTTCCAATATGACCAGTATTCTCAAAAGGTCTGGCATACCGTGGGGTCAGCTTCCCTGGTTTCCAAATCAACGATGGCCCGAATGAGGGGCCACTATCAAGAATACCCTATCACCAATAGAAAAATATAGGTCTGGATTCCACTGGTCAACATTTTATTTATAGAGACTATGAGCTATCAATAATCGTTTCCTAAACAAGTTGACCTTCTCAGACGTCTCTTACACTAGACTTGGAAACAGTAGCGAGGTCTAAACTACCTCAGCCTAACATAGGGGAACTAACAAGGCTGAACATAGAGATCCTCAAAAGGAGCCATTATAATCCTGAACTGGTATCAATTATTATAAAAAATTCATCCAATCCCAAATTGAAATCCAAGGATCCTCCAATTTCCAGAACATATGCATGGAGCACGTCCTCTAGAATCTGATTCACCTGCTCTATCTAACTATCCGTTTGAGGTTGGTATGCCATGCTCATATTAATCTACGACAACAAGGCCTTCCCAAAAATTAAAAGTGAAACAGGGGTCTATATCCAAGAATACTGTTGGTGGAACAACATAGAGCCCTGCCACCTTGTGAAGATACAAATGGCCCAACTCATACACTTTAGCTGTATCACTGATCGAAATGATGTCGAATGATTTCATCAGACAATAAATCCACACCTAAATAGAATTATCACCACAAGATGTATGAGGTAATCCAATAATGAAGTCAATGAAAACCCCTTCCCACTTCAATGTAGGAATGGGTAACGACTGGAGCAAACCGGATGGCATTTGATGCTCTACATTCACCTGCTGGCATGTGTAGCATCTCGACACAAATTCCTTGATGTATTGTCTCATACTAGGCCACCATAAATACTGAAAGACATCATAATACATCTTGGTGGAACCCGTATGGACTTCCTAGTGATACTAGTGGTTGTCCTCCATGACCAAACTCTATAGAGATATCAACACTACTGAAAGACCCTTGAAGCACAAGACACCTTCGGGAGATGACGACCAATCCGAGGACATCTCCCTACCCGGATGAAATTACATCGATTTCTGAAAAATCTCATAACTAGGCTACTCCCATTGAATTATCTCCACTAGAGAAAGAGTAAACTGAAATCTTGACTAGAACACACCCCCATTTTTCTCCTTGGTATCTACATGCATCTGAGAAAAGAGTGACTTTAGATTCCACTCATCACTATAATTACTCACAACCTGATTTAGGAATCTTCATCTCAAGGAATAGGCCACCACATTAACCTTGCCTAAGGTATATACTATTTCAATGTCGAAACCATGAAATTATTGGATCCAGGAACACTACCTCGAGTTGAATTCAATCTACGAGATAATATAGGCTATGATTTTTGGATCAGAATAGACCACAAAAATCTCCCCAAAAAGGTAGTGACCCCATATTTTCTATGTGTTCATCACAACTGATAAATACAAGTAATTGGTTGGGTAATTATTTTCATGTGGCCAGATTCAGAGAGAGCCACACTCCACCACAAGATCATCCTACAAAATCATGCACCCATGACCCATACTTGAAGCATCACAATACACCACATACCCTTTTCCCGCATATAGTAAAAGAAGAATTTGGGTGGTTGACAACCTCGTCTTCATCTCCTTGATCGATTCTGGACATTACAGGCCCCAAACAAACTTCAGACCAAGAGTTCCAGAAAAATAAGCCACCTACTTTTTGAGGTAGCATAGAACCCCAAGAAGTAGAGGAATGAATCGAAAAGATTAAGTGCATGTTTGAGTAATTGGATACACCAGAGGATCTTAGGGTGATGTGTTCCTCTTTTCTGTTAGAGGGTCTCGGCCGTAGGTGGTGGAATTGGTACTTCAAAATGGGAAGAATGAGCAGATGCGCTGGTGAGATTTTAGTACCGTCTTCAATGAACAGTACTGCCTGATGGTCTTGGCATGTGTTAGGACCTAAGAGATCATGGATATTATTCAGGGAGATCTTTATATGATGGGTTATGCCAACCATTTTGCTGATCTGGTTCTTTATGTTCCTAAAATTATCTCTAATGAGCAAGAGAAGGCTTGGAGGGTTGAAAAATGCTTTCCACTAGAATTATACTCAATGATTTTCTTGTTTAAGAAGAGGACCTATTCTGAGGTGGTTTATTTTGTGTGCATGGTTGAGATTGACCGGAAAGGGAGAGCTGGTTTTCTTCTAGGATTGTATCAATAGTTGGAAGTGACATCTTTTCAGTGATGAAAAGGAAGTGGGAGGAACATGGGAAGAAGGGAGGTGGTAGTTCGGGACACTCCTCATGGAAGTTTTCATTTGTGGATTCTGATGTAAGATCGGTAGTGTGCCAACAGTGTAGGAGGTTGGGGAACATGAAACCTGCCAGCCCACATACTCTGAAGCCCGACTACAAATGAGGAGGTATGGGTCACTTACAATGCTTTTTTGGGGTGGCAATTTCACTTTAGAGTGGGGCAGGGTCAGTGGCTTCAAGAGGAGTTTGAGCTCAATCTTAGCCGTCAAGGATGGGGGGATCTCATTTTGGTGTCCATGGTGGTAAGGTGAGGTTATATTCTAGGAAAATCCAGTTTAGGGCACATCCAAGGACTAGGGGTAGTCCTCATATGGATTCCAGACATCTCTATGCGGTGGATCATCCCCAATAGGATCAGAGGAAGAACCATCGATAGTTCGAGGTACCGTTTTTATTGCATCTTCTATAGCTTCTAAACTTTTTGATACATGTGCCTCTGTTTCATACATTTCATCACGTTTTGTGAACAGTCAAACTTTTCCTACTGAGTTGTTGTCTTTTTCTATATAGTTTCTGACACAAATAGGAATGAAGAAGCAGTAGGGTCTCAAGTGTCAGTTTCGGTGGCAGCCAAATTTTGTTTTTGACAATATGGATAGAACTACATTAACCACTTATTCATATTTTTGAATGTGAATCTATACACTTTAATCATCTTCCAAGTAGATGAATCCCATAAAAAATTTATCATACATTGATGAATCTATATAAGTTGTTCTAATATGCTTATACACAGTTCAATTTAGCTATGTCTCAAAATTTTCTTCTACAGATAAATCACCATGGTCAATAATCATGTATAAAAATAGTCACATACAAGGAAAGAATCTATTTTGGATTCATGTATTTTGGGAAAAATCCACTAATGTGAATCTAGAGAATATCATCATCATTCAAACTAGAACCATCTATGATTTTTACCATCCCTATCTAGCACAAAAATAGTTTTCAAAATGTTATTGACACTAATCCTTCATCCACCAACACATGTATTTTATAATTTTGAATAAAATCTCAAAAAATGGCAATAAAATATATTTTTTCCCTTCCTCAAATGGTTATATTCTTTTAACCAAACATCCATGTCTCTAATTCAACATGCTGAACATCCATAAAGGTAGATAAAGTGTACAAAAATGTGGGATAAACAATCTACTCCATTGTATTTTTTAGTCAATACCCTCATAATAATGAATTGTCAATATGTGCTATTTCATTCCATCTACTTCTCTCGTATATTTCATAAATCATTAATTTCTCATTCAATAACCCTTATTCAAAATAAATAATAATTACACGAGAATTTTGTATCAATTCATTATCATGAATGGTTTCATTAACCATTTATCTCTTATTCTACTTATGTGGTGCTCGATGTAGAAAACTAGAGGGTTTTATTTAGACAACTAATAGTTGTAAAATAAAATGATACCAAATGAAATGAGAACGAATAATATTTATTCAAGTAATATCTATGTTTTTTAACATATAAAAATTGATAAATAAATATTTATACAGATGTTTCTCATTAATTATATCAACACGAAATTTGATCAAAACTTAAGGTTTCTTCAGGAACATTCTAGAACATTGATGTTTTCATGAAATGATAATTCTATAAGCATATTTGATATTCTCCACATGTATCCTTTTTAAAGAGATACTTCATATGATATTTATAATGGTCCGCCTCTTCTAAATCATAATTGAATGACTTTTTATTTTGACAATACACAAAATTGGATCTTCTATATATGACTATATAAATTTTAATACTTCAAAATCATTAGAACGATGATTTTATTTATCATATATTCTTTAGAAACAAATCCATGAGATCAAAATTAGAAATTATTTTTATTAAATGATGTCTTCTAGTGATGATATCTCTTCCACCATCACAGGTACCCCCCCTAATATCATGATTCACCTTTAAATTTCTATATTGTAAGCACCAAAAAACATATAATTTTTTTGGAAGAATGTGGATATTCTATGCTTACTAAATTTAAATACAAGGTTCAGTGAATTTTATCCACCATGTTTCTCCTTTTACTCAAATATTAATTCTTTGACATCTGGAAACTAAATTTGATTTTTATAGGTTGTGTGGTATTCTTTAAACCTCCATATTGTTTGTGTGGAAGTATTTTTTTTTCAACAGCATTCATGCATGATGAATTCATTAGTCTTTTAAGAAAAAATTAATTCGATTGAAGGATTGTTATAAAACTTATTTGATTATATAGAAATACTTTTTATCTACCATATAAAATTTCTTTAACACAATGGTTTTCAGTTGTAGAAGACCTATAATTAAATTTTAGTTCTTTATGTAGACCACCTTATTTTTCTTCAACACTATATTTTTCTTATCCATCCTTCATCAAGCTTTCCCTTTCTAAATATTTTGGCCAAATAATTAAAATATCATTGAGATCATTTGTAGTATGTTGGGAATGATTGTAGGTATTCATTAAACCTTTATTCTAATCCTTATATTTACATGTAGCACTCTTCTTTTGACTTGTTGTGTTTAATTACTATGAATTAACCACTAACCCTATTTTTAATATGCTTGGGAGAAACTATATTTACAACCCCCTTTAACTAAATTTCAATAAATAGAGCCTATTTCATCTTAAACAAATGTATTATTTTCTCGTTTTTATACATGATTAGATAATCATGATCTACCCCTATGATTTCTGTTAATGTAAACATTATAACTATCACTAATTATTTCAAATAAATTTTTGATTAAAAAAATTAATTGGTTTGTGATTTATTGCTTCATTTTTGATCCCCCACTCTTGAGATGGTGTTTTTACATTCTTAAATATTCATAGGATTATACCCAAAACCCATTTCACTAAGAAAAACATGTAACAACGTCAGCTGTGTGCTATAACTTTTGATATTATTTTCTCCACTATATGTTTCATAGAATTCATAGAATTTCATTATGCTATTTGTTTGGGATTTATTCTATTTTTATTGTTTTTATTATTGTTATCTTAGATTATATATATATACTTACATAAATCGTAGGATTGGTGGTGGGCTCATATTTGTTTCTCCTCATATGTACTTGTACAAATTTTAATTTTAAAACATCTCTTGTGAATAAAAATAATTATATAAATAAAAATATTGGTATAGAGGGTAACTTTTACATAACAACTACTTCATAAGGACAATAAATAGTTCTGTTGATAATATTGTCATATATTAGAGGGATCTCATCAATAGAATCCCCTATTGAGAATTTTTTAGAAGTAATGAATTTCTCCCTCTTTGATTTTGAATAATCGATATATGTATTCTCTAGATTTTTCATTATAATTTGATAGTTTATACATTTCATATTGATCATAATTTTTTTACATTAAATCAAAAACATTCTTTCTTCACAACCCTTCCTTATCTTTTCCATCTACCCCCCTTTCATTATTATATTTTTGTGTAACAAGGTGTCAATTATAATGATATTATTTTATTTTAACTCTTACTAAGCATCTTTGACATCTATAATATTTTTCAGTTATACTTTAACTACATTGATATCTCCTTACGAGTGTTATTGATGTAATCCATCACATTATCTTTTTCAAAACTATTTTCTTAAAATTTTTGTTAACATTATTCATTATTCATGATCCTTGATCCTATTGATATAACCTTATTAGAGAGATATATAAATTCTAATAAACATTATAGTATAGAATTCTCCATCTTCTCTGCCTCATATTCTACTAGGGTGTTATTATCCTACATAGTTTTAAAAATCCACACTCAATTGAAGTTATTTTTTTTTGAATGAAATTTAGAATATATTTTAATACCTAAAAAGATATTTCAAGGTAGTTTATACACATATAACATCCCACATTTTTTTTGGATATTTTTATAAAGGATAGTTTACGAAATAAATTTTACATAACTCATTTTAATTTGATTTCTTTTAGGGAGAATTTCTATCAATATCCTTGGTGGAAAACTGACACACAATTTCTTATCATTTAAAAATAGACCTATTATCTTCTAAAAAATATTAAAGGTATGGAACATTATTATCCAATGGATAAGAGGGACATAATCTTCAACTTCCTCATTTAATTATTTCTCATAATCATTGTGATCAAAGTAGAAACATTAATAAAATAAGTTGAAGTACAATTTTCACCAAAGATATGTTCTATGATGGATATTTGTACTGACATTATATATAGTCTTCATCTGGTTCAAGTATTATGTAACATCATAATTTTTATCTAGTATATATATGAAATCTTTTGAATTTCACAGTGCATCAACGTTACTCATCTCTTCTATATTGATAAAAAAATTAAAGAAACTCCTTCTATTCCCCTAGTGTATACACACTAATGGAAAAAACATAATTCCATATCTTTTTATTCTCTTTAATAGACTATAAGACATATTCTTTAATCTAATCAACCTTATTTACAGAACACTTCATTTTGTGAACATTATTTCAACCCAACCAATTATTCTTCTTCATGATATGTAAAAAATATTCAAATAACCTTCTTATCATCTACCCTATTAATATAATAATAATAATAATTATTATTGTTATAGTTTTATCAGTGTGCTTGATTAGAATAAACCTAATATCTTATTCCTTGATTCAACTGTCATTGTGTATAAATATTATAACATAGTTATGTCTTATTCTTATTGACACCAAAATATAATTCTTTGAATAATAGTGTCAAAAATTTCTTTAAAAATATTTTCTATCTATATTATTCTATATAGTGTATATATATGTATGTATGTATGTATGAATAGAAGCTTCACATTTTTTAAATCTCATTCCAACTATTTTGTTTTATATTTTTCTTAAAAAATATAAATAACTTATTTTGAATTACAAAGATTTGTTTTCCAATTATAAATAACAATAATCATCGTTTTTAAATATCTAGATCTTATTATGAGAAAATAACTGAAGGAAAACACATTTTCCTTCATTTCATTTCATAATATATAGAAAAATATTTTATTCCTCTATTTTAAATAAGTTTGATTATATATATATATATACAAACCCATTCAATTCATAGTTGTGGTCAAAAATCTAATTTTTATGTTGCATGATTTACAAACCTACAACTTTCTTCTGCTTATATTTTGTATTGCACACACACTTATTAATTTTATATGTACATTCCTAGATGATCCTTGATTACAGAATCCTTTAATATCATTTTCCTCTTCACATCTTGGATCATGATAAATGTCATTATAATACATAATTTATTTAATTTCTATTTTCCTAGAATTATCTAGATAGTCTCTTCATTGAAAAAAGCATTATAGAAATCTTTTTTTATTCATCCTCGTTCAAAAATACAACAAGCCTTTTCATTTCATTAAGAAATAGATATATTGTGAATTATAGTTACGATGATCATTGTATAACACCCCTACACCGATCAATAATCTTTATATAGATTCCCCAATATATTATTCTTACTAATTTTATCAATATTTCATTGAAGAAAATATATATTTTATCACAATTAATGAACTCTTCTATAATTTTTTCAGTAGAATTCACCATCTTGTAAATGAGATATACTATTGAATGAATCTATATTCATATTCATGCATGGGATATTTCAATATAACTAATTAATATCAACATATACAAAATCATCCTCCATGATCTCTTTTCTACATCCATCTATAAAAATCTTTTAAAATATTGTAATGATAATAATGGTGTGAAAAAAATACTCACATATTTCATTAATTGAATATGGGAATCTATAAATCTTATTTAATTTTATATTGAAATGATATTACCTTAATAGAGATATCCATTTTAATATCTATACATGTATTTTTATATGCATATTTGACAATGTGAGCTACTTATGTAAAATTATGTATCTGTATCTTTTCCCTTTTAATCTGATTCTCAGTCAATCAAAATCCATATGTGATTTCTCATATATCCCTGAATTCATGTGTGTTGTTTTAATATCTTCATATGTGGTTTACTTTTTCAACATAAAATGATTTTATCATATAGATAAGCTTGCAATGTGAGTTATTACTTATGTGAAAATTTTCATACACTAAACTCTCTTCTCTCAATTATCTTACATTGGATAAAATCCTATTATATGTATATAGTGATTATTCGGATTATATTTAGTATAAATAGAAATTTATTAGAGCTAATAATTCCCCTATAAACTTCCTCAACACTGTTTTAATGTGTTTTAGAAATTACACCATTATCCATCAACACGCGTCTTTTAGTTTTAGGAGGAAAAACTAATAAATCAACACAAATTAAACCATTGCCTTCATCATAATCATGGATTATATGATGTAAATTTCAAATAAAAATCTATAATATATTGAAATTTCTTAAAAACAATTAGAAAGTACAAAAATTTGGGCTCAACATCATCCACCTTATGAGTACATGTTTTTCACTAATGGAATCAGCTATTATACTATCATTGTGCCATTCTGACCACAAAATCCGTTAGAGGATCCCACATCATGTAGTAAAATCTATATTGTACCATATTAAATATAATTCTCTATAGGATAGATTTATTTGATATAAAAATCACACCTCACTATCCATTGTCACCATTTTTGCACTACATCCATCGAAATCAATTTTTTATTAAAGAATGAAAAGTACAACTAAGACACAAAGGGTTTATGGGGGCCTAAAATAATTCAAGCCGAGGGCATCCACATTGATCAAATTAACTCCCTCTGGCTTCAAGTAGTTAGTATTAAGATATGAACAATGTCTAAATTCATCACATGTTATCCTTTTGATTAAACACAAAAATTTATGAATTAATATAGACTACCAAAAATTATCCATGAGTTATATTGTCAATGTAAATGTACTAAATAATCTCAATTACATAATTAGTATTTATAGGGTTCTTTAGTGATTCCTAAATACCATAAATAGATTTTTATTTCCACAAAACAAAATTATTAGTAAATATACATCTAATAAATCTTTAATAACCACTTTACATGTTTTCATAGGATGAAGATGTCATACATATCATATGAATCACTTCTATGAGTGGAATTTGACCCATATGTTCATTTGTACGTATATTACAAAAAACAAAAATCATAAAATCCTTAACATGGATGGTGTCATAGGTCTTTATCATGATGTGATGGAATAATTCAAAAGATCTAACTCACTTTAGGAAAAAATACATTTTCAACCACATTGAGTAAATGGTAAATCACCATAGATGAAATTTTCATCCAAAGAGGTTTTTTATGAGATCCAATAGATTGTAAAAATATCACACTACAACACAATAAGAATGTAATATATATATATTTTAAATCAATGAATATAAGTGTCCGTGAAAAATACACAAATAATACCCAAAAACCTAAAGGAAACTGCTGAACTTTTTCAATACATCATGTGAAAATATCCAAAGTTTACTCATATTCATTTTTTGTACAAAAAATATTTCCCAGAGATGGTCCATAGAATCACCCATATCTTGTTACTCATTAATAGTAATATAAAATCCCAAAACAACCTTCATAAAAGACAGAACACCTATAAAAATGAGATAATATGATCTCAAAGTCAGATTTAACATGTAAATCTATCAAAAAAAGATCATTGAAAGGATATTAGGAAACACTAACCAATTCTGATCAAGGGTGAACATCTAATAAAAAATACAATGTCCAATGAATTTTCATGGTCTCTAGTGTAATTGGGGAATGAAAAAACGCATAAACCAAATCTCACAACTCACCATGGGGGCCTCAAATACACTCGTGAGCTATAGAGAACCCATACCATATCATTTATAATGTATACCCCATTAGAAAACCTTTACACATGCTAGATCATTATCATGAATCCCTAAAGAGGTTCTAGAACCTTTCAAACTCATTTTATCATGATCATCGTCAGATAGAACATTACAATTAATAGCCAATTCTCCATCCGTTATAATGCAATAACATAATGAGTATGGTTAAAAATACAAAAAAAATTTCTACACCATGAATAGAAAAATCAATGTAATAATCAATATCTAGTTTGTGAATTTCCAAACTGGATGAAAAATCATGTTTGTTGAACTCTAATAAATCCTTGGCCACATGAAGAAAAACTCACCCTATAAAGTATTTAGTCATTTATCACTTGAACATATATTGTGGGTATTACCTATATTTTGTCCTTTTGAGATTAGTGGTAACTAACATCAACATAAATTAGTCTATGGATTTCTTTCTCAATGCTCACATTTTTAATGATGAGAGGCTCTAACACTTCAATAAGAACATTGTTACCCTTCCTATAAATATGGTCTATATTTATACTCGTAACATCCTATATTTGATGGGATAAACCCATGGATTCTAGAGAATATGTAGGTGATATGAGACAAGAAGAATATAAAAAATCACGATTTAACATTGAATGATGCATTTAAACAATTAATTGTTCCTGGAAAATGATCCCATAGAGTTCTCATTTGATTAAGCAGTTATTATCACCCAATAGAAAGGATATATTAGTTTCCTCACCTACAAAATTATTCATGGTCTGATAACTAAACTAAATACACCCATTAACATTGCTTCAAAAATCAGCCAACCACTAATTGAAATATAACAAAATCAAAACATTAACCCTAGAATTAATCACTTTCTTATAATTCTAACATGATAAAACACACTAGGGTTCCACCTAGGTATGTAGTAAGTTTTATCTTCCACTCCATTACCACCTATGTAGTTCAGGTGATGATTAATAACACCAATATTGAATAATAATTATATAGAACATATTATATGACTACTAGTAATAATATTACATCTCAAATTCAGAATATATACCCAATGTCCACAAACTATATATATATATAAACAACTATATAATAATGCATGTGTATGAAAATAACTATCCAACCTAAAGATATTGAGTTAAAACCAAAAAGATGACAAATACCATATACAATATCCCTATGAAAAGCCAACATGAAATGGGGAAAAAATTACAACACTCAAAGAACAATAGGGAATTGAACACAAACATTGACCATATATACCATGCACAACTATAAGCCACTATGAACTATTTCTACAAAATCGTCTAGCTCCATGCCGAACAAGGTCACCATAGAATTGATTGATGTCTACATAAACAAAAAACATAATGGAAAAAGGCAGCAAAAGGTGTGAGTATAAACTTACCTAGTAAGACAACCTAAAAAAAGAAATTAATGAAAAAATAGTAAGTCATATTGTAGTTAAACTAAACTAAATGAGGATGAAAAAATCCCATATATTCTACAAGTATTAGAAAATAGATGATAGAAAAATATTTTATTTATAGCACAAATAATTGAATGATCATATCTCATTATAAATAAATTGATACCTAGAGAATCCAAAGTCACATAAAATCCAAATTCATCATCCCAATGGTATGTGACACATCAAAGGAAACCATGTATACCTAGGAGGATGCAAGATGCATAACATTTGAATTAAACCTTATCCAAATAATCAATACATCAAAACTGCTATGATACCTCTCTATATTCTTAGTATGGGATCCATGCCTACCAAATGTGTGAGATTCATTAAAGGTGGTATTAATCCCAATAGAGGAAATATGTCTAGTCATATGGTATACACATCAGTCTAGTGGGATTTCACTTATAATGAACCCAGATTTTCATACATAAGTATTACATATTAATAGGTGAATATCATTATTATTTAATAATAAAATGTGTAAGGATCATAAATGATTTTCATCATTGGATACTAGACACACATTATTTTTATTTCATGATAGTTTTTTCGACATTTTAATCAATTTATATAGTCCCTATATAAAATATTTCTACATAACCCAAGGAAAGGAATATTAAGAAATGATATTTCATATTCATAGTTATGGTTAACATGATATATATCAACATATAATGAGATTAAAGTTAATAAAAAATGATAATTACATATAAAAATCTCACATTTCATATCAATGATCATAAATTTGATTCATGGATGAAATCAGAGAAGTTTATAAGAGATGAATCATAAAGTAGTAAAAAACACAATCCATGAAAAAAATAACATTGGCATAAGATAGATATTTTACATAAACATAAGCATATAAAACCATAGTCCAAATATTCCCACCAATATATTAATAAAATTTTAGGGTTGGTATAACCACTTATACACCTAATTCAGGTTTGGGTTAACCACATAAATACCCTCTTTTTTGAGATTGGGATAACCACCCTTATATATTTTTTCTTAGGCTTTGGATAATATCCAGTGTACCTTATGAGCTCATAGAACATTAATTTTTACCCAATTCATTATAGTGAGACATAGGTCCCACTCGTCATATAATTAAAATAAAAAATATATGAAATTCATCATATCAAAACACATGACATGAAATGGGATTCATAACAAATTTATCATATCATTACCCAGGAAAAGAAATAGGCTTACATGCATTTCATCATACCACCACCCAAGGAAAAGAAATGTGTTTCATATATATATTCTCCTCATAAAAATAAATTGTACATAGTATGAATAAAATTTAAATCATCTGATCATAATTATTGTAAATATTAAGTAATATAAATGGATTGAATCTTTTATGCAAAAATATTTTGAATATAAAATTATTTCAATCATTTCTTGAGGAAGATAAAGTATCCTTGAAAATAAAATTTATAAAACTATAAATTATTAAAATATCATTTAATTTATTCTATTTAAAAATAACCATTTAAACATTTAAATGAATCATTAAAACATTAGGTGGGTATGAAGCTAGAAAATTAAGTTCATGAGGTTTTAAACAAATATTCCTTACACATTTTCTATAAAATAGAAATGGACCATGTTTGGAAAATGACATGAAGATTTATTTTAATTTTTTTAAAAATGTAACACATGGAGAGAGAAAAACATTAAACAATAAAATTTTAACTCTAAAAAATTCATTATGTTTTTAGAAAACATGGATATGGAAGAAAAATGGTTATTCGACCAAAGATATAAATAATGTTAATTTTCATTAAAAATATTATTCAGGAATATTATGTATATTAAGAGAGATAAATGAAGTTAAAACATGTATTATCAAGAAATAACTAGGGTATAACAATATTAAACAATCTATTGAGAAATATATACCTACGATTCCTTTATTGAAAGCATAATCATAAACAATCCAAATAAACAATGATGTTGTATCATGAATCATCTACCACAATGGAAACTTTTGAATAGTAAGCCCCATGAAAGAATTTATTTAATTTAAAAATTAAATATCATGGAAATAAATAAATTCATGATATTACATTTGAAATTGTATATATATACACAACCTAAAATATGATAGGTGCATATCATTACTTATGTCACAAAGAAGGCAATTTGAGAAAAACTTTCATTACCTTAAGTCCAAAATTCATTTAAACTCCTTTAAAACTCGTGTACAATAAATATAGGTTCATGATATATATATTAAAAAACTACAATAATATGTATCATACCATATATTATTTAATTATTAACTTTTATTTCCCATTTATTTTCAATTCTTAATTCAAATCATGTTTTATGTATTAAATAAAATTTTTCATATCTATTTTGGTTTAGTATATTTGGTACATTTATTTTGATAATTATTCAATAATAAAATTAATTTTTAATACGATATAAATATAATTTATATTATTTATATATTTACTTAGTTAAATCCATCAAATAAAAAAATATCAAATGAATTACATCATTCATATATATGGTAGACCATACGTATGTATGAACACTGTTTCTATTTTAACAACAAATAATTTAAAAAGAAGGTAAATGAAATAATAACATTAAATTGTCATTTTGAATTCATAATTATCACACACAATCATTTTATTTAACCTAATTGACTTTCATGTAAATCCTATGATAAAAACGAATCATATCGGTTTGTTAGGAGGTAGTCTTCCAAACACATGAGTGATGGTATTGTATTCTCATGAAATAGAGGATAAGATGATATATGAGATATTATAATTTATATGGAATAATAATATCATAGATATCATATTTAAACATTAATTCCATCATTATATCTAGCTTTGAGAGGTGGTGATGGAAAAAATAACATCAGTTCATGTGGTAGTTGTCCACTGTAAACACGATTGGCGGTTTCATCTTCCAACTGATGATAGAGGAGATAATTATAGATCATGAAGTTAATATAATAACATATTAGTATATATATGACACTATTTTTAATATATAAACATAGTGGAATAATATTTTATGTTCATGGAATAAGAAATAAAAAAACAAGTTTAACAATTTAACCATTTCTTTGAAGAACCTATTTAGGCTTATACCAAAATACAATGTAGATGGTTATCCTAATAAATATAAGAAATCAAAGTTTTTATAATAGAATTAAGGATGATATTTGTTTAGTTATTTTCCAAAAAATTGGTTTTGTAGATGAGAAGAGGAGATGAGAGGGGATGGACTTTTAAAAGTGGGGATATGACAAAAATGTAGTTTTCGAAAAGAATAACGTGTACCTATGATTTTCACAAGAAAATTGATAAAACATGAATATTATAATAAAATATGTATTATTAGGTAAAAAAATTGGAATAAAATGTTTGTTGGTAATGTTTTTATGTCATTTTTTTCTTCAATATTTTTAGTTCAACCGCACATAAACTCGTTTTAATTTTAAATATGGAAATTAACCTCTATGATATTAAATATTCATTTAGAAAAAAATTAAGTAGCATTTATTTTATAATACTAATTTTTTATATTAAAAATATAGTTTAAAATTTTTCAAATTCCATTATCATAAGTGAAAAAATTGATATAAAATTAAACCTATAGACTTGATGAAATAGATGTTTCCTAAAGAGAAAATTTTCCAATGTTCAAAAAAAATTATATAACAATTCCACATTAAATTGGTTAAAGCTACACATGTTATTAATTATTATATAATGGATAAAATTTTACATTTTAAACAATTTTAAAATAATGTTTAGTGTTATAAATTCTATAAATGAAAAGGATATTTTCAATAAAATCAAGTATTTTTTTACCATTCATCAAAAAATTCATTGTTTAAAAAAATTCTGAAAATTCACCATAATGTAATTTTTAAATTTTGATTAAAAACCAAATTTATATTTTTTAAATAAACTTTATAAAAGTTTTATTATATTTAATATATTATATTTTCAAGAAAATCATTAGAAATATTTCATTTGAGAGAAATGTATTTTTTTTAGAATATTAAAACATTAAAAAATTTATGTACTTATTTAATCAATATGATTTATTTAACTGAAACCATTATAATTAATTTTTTAAATAAAGTGATTCATATTATTTTTTTCTATTTAACTTATGGAAAATAACTATTGAGTTTAAATAATAACATTAATAGTTTGACATAGTTTGTTCAAACTTTGTGTTTTATGTAACACAAGTTATCAAAAAATTAAATTCATTAATAATAATAAATTTTATAAAATATAGGTGTGTTATGCTATACCACCTTAAAATTAAATTTTCTATTTAAATTAATTGAAATATTTATTACAAAAAACACTGTATAGTTTGGCCTAATTTAATCCATAGTTTCCAATGTAGCTTCTTCAAAATGATTGTTTCTCCACAAAATGTTGACCAGGTGAGTGGTATTTCATCATAAAACTATCTCTATATTATACAAAATCAAAAATAGTTTTCCATAATAATAAATATAATTATCCACTAGTAAAACATTTTTGTTTAGTACATATGAAAATTTAGCTATGTACATCCTTAAGAATGATTCATGGAACACATAGTGAACCTGAGAGACATATAGTGACAGGACCAAATGACGAGATATGGAACTAAAATGGACAACAATTTCAATGGGACTGATATACATGTGGATCAGTAGAACCTTCATTAAAATTATCATTACCTTCTTATATGGATTAATTCATAGAAACAATTTATCAGAAAATTTAAATTCTAGATCAATTCAGCTATTGCCCTTATAATATTAATGTTGACATTGTCTTACCCTTATGTGGTCCTAATTAGATATAACCTTTTACAGCTTTTCATTAGTTATCAATGGTCTTTTTATATTTCTCTCTCCAACTAAATCCCATTATATTAGGGTTCTACAACTCTTTACCAAGAAGGTATCACAAGGAGCTGTTCGAATATTGGAGTGAAATCTGTTGTTGTACGAAAGCTCATCTAGAAGAAGGTTTTTACAAAAACACCATTTAAATATATAAAAAAAGATAAATACATGTAATTTATTGATTTAAATTTTCTCCTTGACTAACTAACTATCCTATAAAGATATTCAGTGCTGAAACTCAACATTGTACCATGATCTTGCAATGAATTCACTAGAATATTGAAGTAAACCTTAGATCCCAATTATATATAATTAAATGATGTAATTAATGAATTTTTAACACTTAATTAATGTATATACTACTAATTTAATATTGAGAAAAATATTATCTAACAGAGATTAAGAATGATGACTTTTTATATTTATCGACTACAACCCACATAACATTATTTCTTTTTGATGTTTTGGGGTGTCTGACAACAAGATCCTTAGTTATGATTTCCCATTTACATTTTAGAATGTGTAATTGTTTTATCAACCCCATTAAATTTTTTCTTTCATCCGTAACTTATATACATACCATGCACTTAGATACAAACTCTTTCATATATCTCTTCATGCCATCCCTACAGAAATACTAATTCTAATCATTATACATATTTATACATTGTAGATGAATTGAGAATGATGAACTATGAGCCTCTTCCAATATAACCTTATTAAAATATAATATGTATGGAACACATAAAAGGTTATGAACCTTCACATACCATCATAATCAATGTTAAACTCATGAATATTCCCCACATTCTTCTATAACTCCGTGTCTTCCTTCTAAACCACTTTAATCTTCATTTAGATATATGGTTGAATAAATAAATTAGAAAGATAATATATATTAAATTCCTTCAATATTTCAAGAACCATCCATTTAAAATCATTAAATATTTTTTCTTATATCATCCAAATCATTGATTAGCTAGCATGTTCCATTTGACTCAAAGCATCTGAAACATTATTTTCATTCACATGGTGGTAATTTATTGACCAATCATAATTATTAATCAATTATAAAAATATTATAGGGGCGGATTCAAACACCTTTTTTGTGAGTATAAACTTTAAATTTTTTTGATATATATATATACCACACTTATCTCCATAAATATAATTCCTAAATATATTTCATGAGAAATTACTATTGGAAGCTTGAAATTACTAGTTGGTTATGTTTTATCATAACCCATTAATTTTATTGAGGTGTAAGCTATAAAAAAGTAATTCTACATGAGAATTCATCCATGAATTTTATAGGATGTACCATTATAGATTACATACTCTTATCTTTTATAGAATATTTTAATCATAGGTTCAATTACTGATCTTTTCTTTAGTTACTTGAAGTTTCCCTCACATTCTTCTAAATAGAGGAACATGGATCCCTTTCGAGATAACATGATGAGTGGATTGGATAATAATGATAAATTTTCTATAAACCATTGATAATATCCAGGTTAAAAAAGAATTATATGGATCTTAGTAACCATGAATGGACTGGGAAAATCCTCAGTAACATCTTTCATTGATGGATTTACTGATACAAACCTTCTTGAGATTATATAACCCATAAATTAATCATTTTTATACAAAATTCAGACCATTATAAAATTTACATACAATATATCTTTCATAATGGTATTTATAATAAATATAATTTTATCCCCATGTTATTTTTATTATCATTGAATAAATAAGAATGTTGTCTATAAGTACTACCACAAACTGATCAAGGTAATTTAATAATACTCTGTTCATTAAATCCATGAAGTTATTTGTGGAATTAATAATGAATAATGACATCACTATATACTCATAGTAACTATACCTTGTACAGAATATTATCATGGGTATACCATCCTTCTTAACCCTTGAGTAATGATATGTAGAATGATGGAAATCTTCGAAATGTATGCATCACGACATAGTGAATCGAAAAAACATCAATGTGGGGGAGGTGATATTTGTTCTTGATTGTGATCCTCTTAATATCCTAAAATTTAATGCAGAGTATCATTTGTATATGTTTCTTTTTATCAAAATATACAAGTTCACCCACATGTGACATACTTGGAAGAATGAATCCCTTGTCAATGTTCTCTTGGAGTTTCATCCTAAATTACAACAACTCAATAAAGACCATTCTATAGAGAGTCTTAGAAATTGTTGGTGAACCTTATATGAGTAATATTAAAAAATCAACATCATTTTTTGTTATAATAATAGTAAAATATTCTATATAAACATAAAAAACTCCAATATAATAGGAAAATCATTGATATTGAGTTTCTCCTATACAAGTTGATATAAATTCCCCTTTTTATTGGAAATAAAGATCCATACAATTGATATGATCTACATCATATTTTCATATCTACCATCACAGTGATATATGATCATAGGTTGGTTTAGAATTTGAAATGTGTCTTCCCATACAAGGAAATCAATGTGGGATTTTTGTAGAGAAATCTAATAAATTCCAAAGATGACATCATATTCAACCTGAGGAATATTAATGAGGTTTTAGGGAATAAAACTTCTTACCAAATTTAAATAGACAAGAATAATAGACTTAATATGTGACCATAATAACATTATAGGGTTTTACCATTAATTTATCATATAATCACAGGGTAGGAATTATTATACCCTTATCTAATTATATAGATATAAAATAGTGGGAATATATAAAGTCAAATAAGACATTAGGGGTTTTATAATGGATAATATGTTAACCTTCCACCACATAATTATAATTCCCCCCATCAAATAAAATAATCAATTTATATTTACCCTCATTTATTAGATTATTTGGATTGTAAAATTGATCATCATCAAAAACCTTTGTTTTTTAGAACAAGTTAGAATATTTCTGGAACTCTAGACTTTTTAACATCAAAGTGGGGGTGTTTAATGATATAGAGATTTATCTTTATTCATATTGTTAGCTATATTATTCCTATCACTTAAACATTGATCCTATCGATGATCTTTTTTTCTAAACATAATAATTTTAATATTCCCCTTAAGACAATTTCATGCATGTTTCCTTGTACAATTCAAGGATTAAGGAAAGATAATCTTATTTTCTATATGGTTTTTATTTATTCCATTGAATTATATCTTTCATTTATTATTAAAACAATGATATTGATAGGTAACTATAATATGCATTTCTACCATAATAGATTATAAATTGATTTATTCAAATATACGAATGTCCTGTATAGATTACACACTTACGATACTAGGTTTTGAGCCATTTAAAAATCAACAAACCAGACTTTATAGTCCAATGATAATAACGGAAGCATACAAAATTTGTTTTGTGAAATTTTCCTCATAGTTAACAATATATTTCTCCTCCCTTTACCCCAAGTAATTACTTCACGATTTTAATATGAATAATATGAAGAAATTAATTATTGAAAAATAATCTCCTATAATTGTACTAATCCATGTAGTTAATTTCATCTCATTACATTGTATTCTTTATAAGGTTCCACCATTGATCCAAATATCTTTCAAAATTATAGACAAATTAAATTAAATTTTCATTATCAAAAAAATAAATATATAAAAAAGCATTTCAATTATAGTGGTTTATTACACAAAAAATATTGGATCAGTAAAACCACTAAAAGAAGGTAGAAATTTCCTCCTGAATAAATCCATAGAATATTTTTCATCATTTTCTCATTTGGAATTTCAGCAAGATTCATAGCCAAATAATTTTTTCTTAGAATAGGACTAATATTACTCATTACAACTCATATAAAATTTTTATTTCAATGAGGAAAGTCATTTAATGTACTATTGAATTTAGCATTAACATTGTTTTTTTATGATCCATCCAACAACTAAAACCAAAAATCATTATATATGTAATAATTATCAGAGCGAGAAACAAAATAATCATAAAAAATAACTTATTGTATGTCAAAATTATATAATCATATTTTCATTATATTAATCATTAGGCTTAACCATTGTCATTTACGGTCATTATTTATATAATTCATGATGTTTCGTAAATATTTTGTGAATTTCCAAAGCATACCCCTGGGAGTATCAAACCAAATGCATAGTCCACCCCATTATCACGTACTATGTAATTCTCGAGTCAATCCTGAAAACCTATTTTCAATGAAATTAATCCTATGTACATATATTCTAGTAAAATATCCCCTTGTTGTATCTAGATAGGGTGTTAATTTCTTTGAAACCACTCTCTATGTTCTTCACAAATATTTTAGGATATCTTAATATGCATTGTATTATACTTCATCTAATACATAGATATATACCTATGGATATCATTAAAATTTTCTCATCCTAGTTCCAAAATATTTACACAAACCATCATATGATACGAACATTAACAACCTATTCTATTCATACATAAATATTACTTCTTACAAGGTGAATATACATATTATTTTATATGAAATCACATAAGGATAGTAAATGTTTAGTGCATCTGGGGACTATAAACACAGTATTTTAATTTCTTGAATGATCCTAAACATCTATCAAAATTATATTCCCACATATTAATCTTATTAGACACAACCTACTTAAAATCAGCCATTATAAATTGTGGAAATTAACAATAATAAATTGTGATATCAGATTCTAAATGAGGGTAAATTTGGGAGATATAAATATAACATGAGCATAAGGGTATGAGAAATTGAGAATAATATTTTAAAACCATAATTATATATCATAGATTATAAACTTAATTCATGACCTAAATCATAAAAGATAATAAGACATGAATCACAAAGGAATCAAAGAACATGAGAAATGGGAACTTAGAATTGACCTAAGACATAGATTTTTAGAATACACCTAAGCATAAAAAAATTATGTCAAGGTAAACCCCCATGAAATTAATAGAATCATTGGATTGAACTCACCACTGTTGTATGTGATTCAGGCTTGGGATAACCTCAAGTGTACCCACTTCTTTGGGGTTTGGATGAACTCCCTTGTACCATATTTTTATTGCTTGATGTGACCTCTTATGTTCCATCTGAGATCATAGAAAATAAAAAATTACCAAATTCATTATAGGGAGATATAGTTCCCCCCATCAAATAATAAAAATTTGAAATAGTTATTCATTATGATCATAAATTAATAATCATATAGGAACCCATGAAAATAAATTGTCTCCATAACACAATTATCACATTAGAACCCATGAAATGAAATAGTACTCATGAAATTTTCATTATAGAATAACCAATGGAAAATAAATAGATTTTATAAACAAAATTTCCTCAAACACATAAAACATACCTAGAATCAATAAATATGAAATCATTGGATCATTTAATTTAATAAATCACAAGTAACATCAAATGATGTAATCTTTAATGGGAAATTATTTATAAAATAAAATCACTTGGAAATTTTATTGAAGAAGATAAATTTTATTCAAAATAACCATTTTATAATAAAAAATTCATAAAATATTATGGAAATAATTTTTTTTAAAAAATAAAAATCATAAATTATAAATTAATCCTTTAATCGGTTAGTGGTCATGATGGGGGATTTTTTTTTTATTTTATACCTGTATAAAATAATTATTTCACTCAAATTTTCCAAAAAAATAAAAATAATCCTTGTTTGGAATATGAGATGAATATTTCATTTAATTTATTTTAAAAAAGTTATATATGTGTAAAAAAATTATTTAAATAATAATATATTAATTAATATAAATATTTTATTCAATAATTTCCTAAAAGGAATGGATATATGAGTAAAATGGGTTTTTGATTGAAGAGAAAACTGAAGTTGGATTTATTTAACAAAAATCATTTGTAAAATCTAGTACATGAGAAGAACAAAATGGTAAGAAAAAATTTATTTTCTATCAATAACCATATTAAAATTATGTTAAATAATTTTATTATAAATATATCATAATAATACATCAAATAAATCACAATCATAAATAATAACAATGAATAATGAGATTGTAACATCAGGAACTTACCACTTTGGTTACATTTGAATCATAATCCCCATTAAAAAATTAAATTAAATAAAAAATTATTTATAATTATAATTAAAAAATAATGATATAACATGTCAATGGGTAATTATATAATCCTCATAAAATAATATACGTGCATAACATATCTTATATCCCAAAGAAGGTAATTTAAGACAAAAATCTGATACCATATTTCTCGAATTTCTTCATACAAAATAAAAATATTGTATAATAAAAATAATTTTATTATAATTATATTTCGAAACCAAAATAATATGTAACATAATATATATGTTTTACTTATGACATTCTATTACATGTTTTCTAATAATTCCATGTCAAAATTAGCTTTCTTATAATAACTGTTTCATTTTTCATGTTTATTTTGGATTGGTATCTTGAGTAATTTTATTTTGATCATGTTTCCATGATATATATAATTTGAAACATGATATAAATATCATATATATTCCTTATCTAACTATTTAGAATAATCCATTAATGTTAGAGATAGAAAATAGATTAAATCGTTCATGGAGAAGGTAAGTTGTATGTATATATGAATGATGTTTCCATTTAGTCAATGAATTTAATGAAAAAATATAAATAGTATATTAAATTTTTTAATAATATTTATTCCATATATAAAAATATTAAAATTAAATTTACCCTTATTTCCATCAATGTAATGTGTATGTGAAAATCAAATCACATCACTTTCTGAGGCGATAGTTCAATGTACACATGAGGGACATGATCATATTCCCATGTAATAGAAAGTGAGAAGGTATATGTGATATTATAACTTTAGAAGTATAATAATTTTATAAATATAATATATTAAATTTACATACATAATTATATCCTACGGTGGGAGGTTGTGATGGTTAACAAATAACATCATTTTGTAAAGGATTAGTCCACTATAAACACAATCCACAATTACATTTTCAATTTTATAGAACAATAGAATGATAAAGTTAGTGAAATTAATGTAATAATATATCATTATACTGTATATTTTTTATTATATTATTATATTTTGTGAATATTTCAATAAGTTGGACGAATAAAGAAAATAACAAGTGTTTAATAATTTTACCTCTTCTTTGAAGAACCCCTTTAGGCTTATAGATAATTCTTTATTATGAGAAATTAATAATGAAAATAAGGACACTAGGATATAGAGTGAGATATAATGAAGTTATTTTTTCTATTATTTTCTTAACTAAGGGGTTTTGGAAGTGTGAATAGGTGAACCGTGGGGGAAGCCTTGTATAAGTGGGGGAGTTGACACATTTGGAGTTTTTCAAAAAAATATTGTTTAGTCAAATTCTCACATACCATAATTCTCTAAAATAGGTCATTATCAAACCATACATGTTATAATTTTTTGATATGGACATACACTATGTTTCAAACATGTATCTAGTTCATTTTACTAGTTCTAATTTTAGTTGATCCTCATCAAAAACTAATTTTAACCTTAAATGTGGTAATTGATTTCTATCATTTCTATAAATCAATTTGAAAAAATAAGTTGAAATTATTAAAAAATATTAATTATTATGATTCAGAATAAGTAATTCATGTTTTCAAATTCCATATAGATAATAATAATAATTAAAGATCAAAATAAACTGCTTATATAAAAAAAACCGAGTTTCCATTTAGAATTTTGTCTACAATTTGAAACATTTTTATATGAAAATTTATTATGGAATTTAATTGAAATAAATATATATTATTAGTAATAATTTACATTAGATAATATTAATCTATAAACAATTTTAAAAAAAATATTATTTATGTATTCTTTTAATGAAATAGAAGTTTTCAATAAAAAGTAGTATTTTTCAGTATTCATCAAAGAAATTTATCTTTTCATAAAAATCCCAAAAAATTAACTAAAATATAATTTTAAAATATTGATTAAATATCAATTTAAATTTTTCTAATATATTTTTTTAATTTTTTAAAAATTACACTTATTAGTTTTTTGTGAAAAGAAATAAAAATCAATTTTATGAGAAAATGGTATTTTTCAAAGCACAAATAAACATTACTGAAAATTTAGAAATGTTTTATAAAAAGTTTTTATTTATAAAAAATTACACATAATTTAAAAAAAAATATTATTTCATATTAATTCCCCTATGTTTAAAATCTATGTGAAAATGGTTGTGTTTAAATAATAGTTCTAATTTGTTTATCACGATTCATTAAAAATTGGAGTTCTATGTAATGAAAGCTATCAAAGAAGTTAAATTTAATAAAAAAATATTTCATTATTGATTTTTACATTATTGATTATATTTGAAGAGAACCCATTCCCCACGATGTATAGGGGTTACCATTTCCATAATGTGTATGGAGGACCCACACTATAGAATTGATATATCGTAAGGGTGGTTACCAATCCTATGTCTGGTGTTATTATCTCACTCACAAAATCCATCATCAACTATTTGAGCCAATGATGCTCATATACTCTATATCCCTCAAAAATAATATAAAACAAAAAAATATTAACCATTATTTTATTTTTCAAAAAATGAGTAAAATTAATTACTCGTTTCTTGATTTTACATCTAGGTGAGATGCTATCGAAAAACAATGATTGGTCCAATAAACAACATGTGATATTGAATATATGGTGTGTTATACTCAATAGTAGTCATATTTAGGATTATATAGTTCAAATAATTTATATCCAACCAATATGTATTGTACATTATTATACATGATGGTTGGGACTCAAATATTCATTTGTTCATTTTCTTATAATACAGTTAGATTCATCACAAAAGGATTCACAATATTTACTTCGGTGTACATGTCATGTGTAATGACACTGAATAGTTAAGGAGGGATTGACCAACATGGCTATTCATGTTGGTTACATGATTTTTGGGACTTTTAGACTAGTTTTCCATGTAACCCAAATACACACAGTCAATATTTACCAATATACATGATGTGTTATCAAATGTTACATTGTTTGTGGCACACAAGAGTCTGTTTGTGTTTAATATTGAGTCACATGTCTTGTTCTCGATGATATAAATGAAATTTACTATATGAATTAGGAAACAAGGTGTTGGCTAATTATTCAGAGTGTACTATAATAAATTATCAAATTAGCCAACCTCTAATACATGGCATATGTTATAGAGTCTGAATAACTCTATTTATGTTCTCAAGGTAACACTTTCCACTAAGAAATACATGACATGTACATATAAATTGAATGACGTGTGATATTTATAACCAAATAATGATATAGTTTAATGGGGTTGGGGATATACAATGTGTATCCCAAATTACTATATGACTTATAGTTTTGAAATCAAGATCCATTATATATAGTTGTCTATGTTTGACATCATGGTCATTACCACATCCTCTAGAATAATTTGGATCTCTTTTTCTGCCTAATCCAACACACTTGGGAGTCACCACTATCCTTATAATATAATACTTGGTCATCCTTTATTGGTCATACAGTTTTCATATCCATCCATGGGTTGATCCATTATAATTTGAACCATCATTCACCATAACTCATACTTAAAAAAACCAACCATTTATCATTATCTGTCCCCGTACTTCTTGATGAAATTTATTTTAGCCAATAATTTTCCTATAATCATATATCATATAAAATTAATAACGGGAATGAATAATGATCGACGATTGGTTGTTTTCCCAAACAATCAAGATCAACTTTTTTAATCACGAATATTGAAAGACGTAAAAGTCGTGAACTCATCTAACATAATAAAAAAAATTATAAATAATAAATCATTCATGATAAATTATCTCCATGAAGAGCCTAATTTAATTTCCTATTCTTTGGAGAATTTCTTATTATCCAAATGAAATATGAAACCATTAGGAAAAAACATAATAAAAATTAATTCCACAATTAATGATGGACCATAACATAAATTATTCATTAAAATATAAATTAATAAATAGATAATCCTTGTACGAACATTAAACACATAAAATAAATTATAATCAAGTAATACTCAGTCAATTTAAAAAACATTGTGATATGAGGGGTTTGATTACATGAAAAAACATGGTATATTAATTTCATAAATATACAAAACATGTTTATGATTTAATGAATAATAAAATCCCTAGATACTATATTATTATGAAAAATATATTATAATTTATAATTAAATATCAGATAATTATCCTAAAATTAAATTTCCATGTTTTCCAAAATATTCATCTATTTATGGTCAACACCACCACTGATCTGCTCTCAATTTTATTCATATATTTTTTCCACAATGTGAAAAACATTATGACTTATAACTATTGAATTATATAAAAATATGAATTTATATCATATCTTCTTGATCAATAGCGTAATTAATTAATACACAAAAGGCATAGTCTAGACCTATTACAAGAAAATATATCATATTCCATTCCTAGGTATAAAACACCATTAATAACTCAGACATGGTTCCATATTACCTTTAAGAGCATCCATGAAGGATTTACAGACATTTCCTCTCACAAGGAAAATATATATTTATTTAATAAATATTCAGTATCCCTTGAAAATTAAATATCCTAGGACATCAAAAAATATCAGACCTAGGGTAATAATTATATGCCACCATCAAGAGAATGATAAAAAAGTGTTTACAAGGTACTCTAATTTTGTAAATTTATCATTTTACTGTTATAAGGTACATGGGATTTCAAAAATCAAAAATAATGTAAGTCCTATTGGGGAAAATAAGGCTACAACAACATGGTCTCCTGAGAGGTGGGAGTACACAGTAATTAGATATTTGTGTGTGATATATACATGTATACATGTATTGATTTCCATTTTCATTACTGTAGTGGAATATAAAGAATCATGTAATTACTTATAAATTCTGGGGGAACACCCTAAGTAGATCATACACTAGGCTTTGGTGAACCCCATGGATGCATGATGATAACCAAAAATTAGGAATGCTATTATGGATTACATATCATTGATTTTGGATTAAATATAACTTAGTTATCTATGTTACCAATGGTTTTTGTATGAAATAAAATGTTGTATTATTTGTATAAATTTTGGAGGAAATGATATGATGACAAATATATCATGTCATATTAGATTTAATCACAATGTGTTTGTGTTTAATATATACTGAAATTGGAGATGAAGCAAAAGACATTGTTCAACCAGGTCCCCTAAATTCAAAATAAATCTACATGTAATCAATATGGAAGTAAATAAAGGTGACATGACAAAATTATTCACAAACTTATTTCCCAAAAAACATGTGTATGATTAAATAAAAACTATTGGTAGGTAGTAAAATATAATTCTTAGCACCATGATGTGGTCTTTTCATACCTGAGGTGAGAGATTTTTTATATACGGACTAATAAACTATGGGCTATTTTAATGAGAATATTGTCGACGTTTTATTTAACAAGTGTTAATAACATCACGACCTAACTAGAACAATAAATAAATAATTAAATATATATATATATATAAATGTAAAACATGATAGAAAATATTGGATATTCACTATATACCTTGAAGAATCAACATTTAGAGATGTTTTAGATATGAAAATCATGTCGTAATGAAAATCCTTTCCTTACAGTGGTATTGAACAACACAGAAAATATGTGGGAGATATATATGAGACAAATTAGTTATTCAATAACACACATCCTAATAAAATGAATATTTTATAGTTTTAAATTATTAGCGTTTCAAATATTTTAAGGGACTAAGAATTATTTGATTATATTTATTTCACTAAAAAGTAAAATATAAAGTGATATTGGATAAGATTTTAGAGATTGAGGTTTTTAATTTCATTTGATTTTTTTTCTAATTATTTACCATGATTTCATCTCTTCTCCATTCCATTTTCATTTTTTATTTCTCTTTTGATAAACATTACACTCATGATTAATTATCAGTTTTTCATTAGTGAGTATTAACCTATGCGAGAATTAGTTAATAGTAGTAGAATGATATTTTTAAGGGGTTTGTTGATTTATTTTGTTTATTGATTGATTTTAATAATGTTTCTTATTATTATTTAATTATAACTACATTCCTTGTTCATTATTAAAAAATATTTATTATTAAAGGTGAAAAAATAATGTGGTAGTGAGGAATCGGGATATGAGAATAGTAATTAATTTCCTTTTTAAAATCATATTGACACTTAATAATCATTAGTTTAATTTGGATCCTTTAGTCAAAATGGATTAGAATAATTAGAGTAATATGAATTGATATTTAATTAATGAATATTAATTACCTTTCAAGTGTACAGTAGATTATGATAAAAATTGTCTTATTAATTAAAAATATTTGATTCCAATAAGTGTAAATTTAATATAATATTGTTTCATCAAGAAGAGGTAAATAAATAGTTGAACTGATTGACGAACCCATTGATGATAATATATATGTATCTTGGAGTTCTTATAGATCATATGTATTCAAGTTTCCATTAAGTATATATGTGGATGAAGATCCATTTTTTATAACAATTTATATTGAGGAATGAATAACGATTTTCCTTTATAATAATGTATGGATAATTAGATTAATTTGAATCTACTAATTATTATTCTGGATATAAAGCATCATTTTGTAGTTTGTTGTATCTATTTGAGAAAGAGGAAATATATGTGAATGTGAAAAAATCAAGCTTTATATGTATTATTGAGTATCCATACTTGTTATATAAAGCATAATTAATGTTTCTCTATATAGAATCTATTTTCAAATGAATATAATGTTTATTTTAAAGGATCTAAATTATATATAAATTATTTACTGCACTACCATTGAGAATGATTGATGAGTATATTTCTGATTAGTTTAGGTAGTGGAGATTAATTTCATTTCCCAAGATGAATTATTATGTAATTAATTTACTTTTAAACTGTGATAATGATTGTTATAAATGTTTGATTTATTCATGATGTGTTGCATGTTTTTATGATTTGAATTAAATTGGGTGGAGATGTTTCAAATGTTTTTTGATATTATTTTTAATAATTTTTAATGTTCATTCATAATATCATGGAGCAAGAATTTTTTTTTTGAATTCATACTGAAGATCTCTGTGAGAGGAATATTGGAAAAGTATTAAGGAATTCACATTGTATATCATATTTAATTTTACATTCTGAAGTATATGTAATATTTCCCTAAGAATATGGAAGAGTAAATTATATGATGGAACTAAGACGTGTTAAATGAAATTATACATTGGAATACGTAAGATTAATTAAATAAATATGTAATATTAAATAGGTGATAAATAAATTCCAAAATATGATACATGACATTTATTCAATTATTTCTCTAAATAGGTAATATTTTTTTGAAGATATGCAAGAGTAAATTCTATGTTTTTAGAGGACACATAAGATGAAATTTGGCACAAATAAGATTACTCTATTGATATGAGATGCTAAATTAATAATACATATGATTAAAATATGGTATTCAAATGATATTTAAGTTCATTTTGAGGGTCATGTAATATTGAATTGTTGTTTCAAGATGATATGTAATATCAAATCTAATACTATTATGATGTAATTTAGTGATTACATATCATAATTTTTTAATTATTTTTATATGATTCGTGATGATATTGGTTTATATATATTGTGAAGAATATTTTGATATGAGATAAATATTTACAATAAATGTATATTTTTTCATGTGATTATTTATACATGGAGATGAGATGTTTTAGTTTCTGGGAATTTTTTAAAAAATAAATGAGCTGTGAGTTATGGCCTGTATTTGATGATATCTAAAAAGGTGATTTTGTTATGGTATTGGTGTGACAATTTTAATGATTCAAAATTAATTCATACCTCCATTTATAAAGAACAAATCAAGTAGATTTCAATATTATTGTCTAAATTATTTCAAATTGAATAAAATGATGACAAAAAAATTTAAGGAGTTTCCATTTTTTATTAATGGAGAATATATTCATGAATATTATTATGTTGATAAGGATAATAAGAGTTGAATAATAAAATAGTTCATTGAGAAACTAATGGTACGATAATTATGATCGTCTATTATAAAAAAAGTGATAATATCATTATGTGAACACTACATATCATATGGTTTTAAGAAAAATAAAGAAAACTAACATTGTTATAATAAAAATATTTTATTAAACATTGAATAAAATGTGGAAGAAGATAATTAGATCAATGTGAACCAAATACGAAATATTTTTCTCAATCAAAGGAAATTGTGACTACATATACTTATTTGAGTGAATTATATTTAGAGAGGAAGAAGTATATGTGTGGGTTTCTATTGGTTCTATACATGTGTTAGTGAATCTAAAGATTTAGTGGAAGGATGATGTGTATAATATGGTTGATGAATAATATTTAGTAGTTAAATTAATAGATTATTGAAGAGAATATTTCATTATGATTCTATGACATGTTGGTGTATAATGAAAATATTTTTTAAGAAGGAGGTTAGAAGAATCATTATAAACTAGAGGGGTTTAATATAAAGAATAAATTTGAAGGCCACTAACTATTTTGGAATAGCTTTCAAGGTTATGTATGATACATCCCCTTTGTATTCTTTTTTATGTTTTTAGAAACATTTGTCTTAGTAATGATTCAAATGGAATGCAGATTTTTTCAACCAAATTAAGTGATTTTAAAAAAATCATTTATTTGTGTTCTCTTTTAATTTGTCTTTTATGTAGTGTGACCATTTTTATAAATACATATGAGATCCTTTCATCTTAATTTCATCATATTTTGGAAAATTAATCAGAAAATGACTCAGTAAAACATTAAAGACACTGATATACATCCCCACCCTCAGTCTGGTTGCATAGTCTACTAGGATCATTACTTTGAATCAGAGTAAAGGTTCTCCATCTAATTGAATCTATTGTTACCTATTTGTTTATTTTTATATATATATTATGTGTAAATTTTAAGGATATTGTGAGTTCCATGTCAAGAAATAGAGGTCACATCTACCAAGACAATTAAGAATAGGATAACGGGGAAGCTAAAAATTTAAGAAAGATATCTTAGTTAAGAAAATACTAAAACTACTAACCACTAGGTATAGGTAATCATATTGTTCAAATTACAGTTATATATATTGATAATTATCCTATTAAAGAATCTAGTTTAGAATCTGAGTAGTATGTTACAATTGAATCAAATTGTGTTTTTATTTGAAATTTAAAAATAAATTATGAATTGGAGCTTTTGAAGTATTCAACTATATATATTTGAGTTCAAAAACTGAACAAATGATAAGAAAACACAGCTGTAGATAGGGAAAAATGACATGTAGAAGGTAATTGTGAAAAATATTAATGTGTTAAAAAAATATGAACATAGATGTTTAAGTTGAGGGAATAATTTATTGTTATATAAAGATAATTACTCCTGAGATAGAGAAATAATTTCCAAAATCAATTTATGAGAAATATGAGAAAAATAAATTTATTCAGAAAAGGATTTATATATTAGATGAAATCTTTTATATTAATAACTATCAATTGGAGGTAAAATCTAAAAGAATAAATGGGTATAATAATACTATTCATTTATGTATAAAAATTCATAAAGATCATTTTGAGAGGATACATAGATAATTATTGTAGTTTTTTAGATCTTTTGAGGTTCAAAAGAATATTCTCAATATTGAATTTCTTGAATTGGAGGTTAAACAGAGTTATATAGAAGTGATGCAAGATGATTCTAACAAAATATTTGAGATAACATAAGTTTCCATTTTTCTTCCTAATTAGAGTCATTATTTTGAAAGAACTCATATTTTTTGAGAAATGGATAACAAGAATCAATTGAAATACCCACTACAGGATCATAAAGGATGGTCACCCTTTATTTTCACGACATGTCCCCCATGTCTTGTGTCTTGACAACCCCAAGTGCACCTTTTATAGGCCAGGGGTAGGAAACTATCACTAAATAAGAATATCCCAAAAAGGGAAGGAATTTTCTTTTAACCCTGTACAGATGCACAAAGCTCAAACTAAAGAAAGTTATCACAAAGAAAATCAAAACTATCACTGAGACAACATTTGAGAGTAAAGTACAAACTGAATGTACATAGGGGATAGAATAGAAGCCAAAAACCATGATGGAAAGTAAAACTACCACGGTTTGTCTGCTCGAGAACCCACATGATGTGTTGGTGAAGGTTAGATACCTATACCCATAGAATTATTCTCCTCCATCCCATATCACTGACCACCACTTGGTCTAGGACAATCATTGTCTCCTTTGAAGCCTATGTCTGTCCCGTCTCACTGAGAACCACCTAGTCTCAGACAACAAAGATCTCCATAAAAGAATAGACTATTTAAATAGGACAAGACACCTACGAGTGAAGCCCGTGCATGGGGTCATAACAGAATACTCAATAGGGACCCCGAAACAGAAGATAAAGACCACAAATGATGATATGGACAAGGTACTATTATCTCACAAAGGAATAATATAATGTATGGAAGGAAAGACTATCAATTGTAAAACTGGTCAGCTTGGAGTGTTGAGGCACTCATCCATAGTGAGTATCATGGGTCTGCTGGGACAGACAGAGCTACTCCTCATCCAGGGCCTACCAGGTCATACCGAGCCTCTCCCCACCTAGACCAACATAGATAGTCCACACCAGGTTACTTATTGTTAGTCCACATATGGCCTCTTATAGAATGTCTACATAGGAATTCTTATAGCTGGTGCACACAGATCCACTTGTAAATGGTTCACAAAGAGATGCTTGCCATAGGTCCACAGAGGGACGCTTGTCATCTAGGCCTGCTGGTTCACCTAGACCTGATCATAAGCAGTATTTGAGTCTTATCCAACCGTGGGATTCCCGCACGTAGTGTGATTGATTCTAATAGAATTATTTCGTCAAGTATTCTATCGAATTCTAACTACCAGAAAGCTTCCTTAGAACATTCCAATATAACTGACTCGTTGTAACAGTTCCATTGCCATAAACAGAATGTCAATTAGATGTTCAGACTAAATGATATAGGTTTTTACGTAAACACAGGCTTGTTGTGTCTGGGGCCAGTCCGGCCAGGCCAGACCCACTCAACCAACCTGGTTTTGGGGTCCCCATGACCGGACTCGATTCAGATGACACGAACCAACCCAGTTGGGTATGGTCCAACCAAGTCTAGCTAGGCCACTGGGCCAGTCCCATTGAGCCTTCATGGAGCCGGCCCGGTTCGACCATGGGTCCCGCCTGCCAGGTCGCCCAGCACCCCGGTACTATCCGCCCCGACCTGTAACTGGCAAGACGATTTTTTACATCCCATTCCACACAATGACCAAGTTTTCCCATCACTCAAAACCCATTGGTGGGCCTATTCATTTCCATCCTAGGCTACCTAGCAGCCTGGCTCGTACCACCAGCAAGGACCATTTGGTGGGAAGATTTCCCCCCCGCCTGGATGCTAGTAGTGCATCCATTTTGCACCGCACATGGCTAGATGAGGCTAGTCACCATATCCACATGTAGTATAGAACATCGTGCCAAATCCTGTCACAATCCGTGAGTGTGGGCCACTCCTCCAACATGGAACCGAGGTGGTGTTTCCCTCTAGCGATTGTTTACTCACATAGACTTGTCCCTCCCTCATGGCCCATGGAATTGTCATGGGTCAAGCTATCTGACGTGGTCTTTGGACCATGGATCTATTCCGCATGTTCCTATGATGCGTATGGGTTGCCACGTCTTCATACCATTAGCCTCCATCCTCTATTTTGGAATCTCCTTTCGCCACCGTGGCCCACAGCCAGCATGTCGTCTCCTGCTGCAACCGAGGTGTCGCTCGCTGGTGCCACTGCCACTACCGTAGACATGTGCCACAGACTTTTTCGGGTGCTGCAGCACACCTGTCCATGACCCTTATGACTATATATTCTATAGATGATGCACCACCATCCATTACGTCACGACGAATGGGCAGAGGGAGATGGAGGTGATCATAAAGAACACCCATATGAACAACCAGCCTTTCTTCACGTTGGTTCGAAATTGTTCGTGCTAGGGGGATAATGATGTAATAACTATAAATTATTAATATTTAATCCTGATATCACCTAAAAATTATATTTCCCATCCAAGTAAATTAAATCCATCCGCGGATCAACATGTTTGAGAGTCGATCTGCATTATTCATTTAATGGGGGGAGCAGGGATAAAAATTCCTTAATAAATTAATCCCTTACCTAGGAAAAAATATTTCTCAAGGATGATCATTCATCACTGTCCATCGATCTCTGATCCCAAATCCGATCTCCAAGGGTGTCATCATCATTATCTGATTCATCATCCTTCATTGTTGTAGAGGTTGTCCTTCACAGTTTGTCGTCACCACACACAAAAGCCTCAGATCTATTCCAAGATTGTGCCCACTTTCTAGCATTTTTTATTAGGCCATTAATTGAAAAAATGTGAATTAACAATTCTATTATGATGCATTGCATCATCGTTATGCTAACTCATTAATGAGTTTCATTAATGAGATTTATCTTCACCTCTTCGTTGCACCGTAGTGATCAATTTTGAATATAATATGTTTTTTATGTTTTTTTTCTTAAAAAGTCCAAAAAATAACTTTCCCCTCAACCTGCGCCGATATATGTTATTTCCTATTTAATGATTAATATCATTATGAAATCAATGGTGGTCTCATATTTTTAATCAGAGTAATCATTTGGGAGTTATGTGGATTTTAAAAAAATAACTTTTATTTAAATTATTTTATTTGTGATCACATCCAAAAATAAAATTTTAAGAGTTTCCCCACACTGACTGATGATAGGCTTCTCCTAAGGGAAGTATACCATCTCAAACTTAATGATACTATCACATTTCTAATATGAGTAACCGTTGAAGAGTTTTAAGGATTTGAAAAAATAACATTATTCAATTACTTTATTTACGGTGAAAAACTACTTTCCATTGTTGACCTGCACCGGCCAATGTTCAAATCTATCTAACAAAATCATACCCTCATGACATCGATGGTGGTCTTATATTTTCAATCCATGTCACCATTTTAGAGTTATAAGGATTTTAAAAATAAATAAATTTTTATTTGTTTTATTTACCATTATGCCATTTTCGGGTTTTCTCACTAGATGCCTACACCGACTAAACAAAAATCCCAACAAGGGTAATACCGCCATCTTGAATTAATTGGTGCCCTGATATTTCTGATTTTTGTACTCTTTAAATCTTATTCCACTTTTTTAGGGAATGGCTCACGCACGCTATGTAAAACGTAACATTTTTTGACCGTTCATTCCGGTAACTGAAGACCTCCTAATCGAATTCCATCTTAGCATCTCATCTCATAATAATCCCATTTAGTTTTTCAAAAAAAAATCAAGTAATACTGAGGTATTACATTTCTCCCCCTTTATGGATTTACATCTTAGTAGGGCCAATGAAGGGATATTCATCAAAAGGGGGATACCGAGCACAAATTTGAGCTTTTCTCTCCCACGTACTCTCCTAAAGATTCTCGTTCCTCCAATGAAAAAACACCATAGGAATCGACCATCCAAGAAGTATCCTCCCTTATCGATCCTCTATCCCCACTGGGTACTCTGCGAATGTCGCTTCGATGTCAATCTCCAGCTCCCTATGGTCGATAACGTGAGAACAATTGTGCACGTATCTCCTTAGCTGGGATACATGGAAGACATCGTTCACCATATCTCACTATGATTGTAGATCCATGTAGTACTCAACCCCACCCACTATATTCATTATCATGAATGGTTTTCTGAATCTTAGAGATAACCTTTTGCCCTGGCCAAATCTCAATACCCTTGTCGAGGAGATACCTGTTGGAATACGTGGTCCCCCTCTTTGAATGTCGAGGGCCTCTGTCACCTATCAACATAGAACTTTTTCAACTCTATGCCGTCTTCACCCTATCATGGATGACATGATCCTTCTATGTGGAAGCATATCCCATCTCTGGACCCATGTTTGCTGAGTCCCTGGGGTCTCTCCATCATATCAGCGACCTACAAGGTCATATGTACAGTGTCTCAAACGGTGCCTTACTGATAGTGGAATGGTATCTATTGTTTTATGAAAACTCCATTAGTTTTAGGTGGTACAAAAAACTATGACCAACATCAATAATGCAAGAATGAATCATTTCCTCCAATGTCTATATGGTCTGCTCCATCTGACCATCAATTTGTGGGTAAAATGTTGTGCTCAATCACAGATGAGTCCCAAAAGCCTCCTAGGATCCCTTCCACAAGTGGGATGTAAGATATAAATCATCTTCTGAGACTATTGTATATGTGAATACATGTAACAATACTATCTTATTTGCGTATACACATCCCAAGATCTCTACTGAACCCTGCTCTCAAAAGGGTAGGAAGTGGGCCAACATGGTGAGTCAGTCTACGATCACCCAGATGGTATCATTACCTTTGGAAGTATATGGTAATACCATCACAAAGTCCATGTATATTCCCTCTGACTTCCACTCAAGTACCTCAAGGTTTCGTGTCAAACTAGTTGGAACCCATTGCTCAGCCTTCAATTGTTGATAAGTGAGGCATCTCGATAAAACCTTTGCCACAACCTTGTTCATCCCCAACAACCATTACTAAAATCGGAGGTCCTGGTACATATTTTACACACATGGATGTATAACTAAAGGTGATATAGGGAACTCCCATAACCCCTCCTCCCAAAATTTTACTTGTATAATGGTGCATCCTCGGAATAGGATGACGTGCTCCCCACTATTGAAATATTTATCAGGGGCATGCCCTGTGGACATCTAGGCACATGTAGCCTCGTATGTAGCATCTCTGAATTGTGGCTCACTATCTCACCATTAGAGTGGTGGGGAAACATCCATCAACTAATGAAACGATCCCTTGTATCTATCCACAAAGGATATCTCAAGTGAAAAAAACTGATCCAAGGCCTTGTTCAGTAGTGGTGAACTCGATCTATTACTGAGAGAATTTTCCACCACATTCCCCTTCCCAGGAGTATATACAATCTCTATTTTATAGTCCTTATAGATCTCCATACAATGATGCTATCTCAAATTCAGATCCTTTTGAGAAAATATAATATTGAGACTCTTGTGGTCAGAGTAGATGATGAATCATTTACCCATAAGGTAGTGTCATCACATCGTTAGTGCAAAGACTACTTCTTCCAACTCACTATCATGAGTTGCATAGTTCTGATCCTGTGGTCTCATCAATTGTGATCATTATGAAATAACTAGTTTCCTATGCATTACTACACAAACAATATTGGTTTTGGATGCATCATAGTACAACATGTAGTCGGGACCCTCCACTAGAAAACATAATATATGAGCACTCATCATGATCTGCCTCAACTGTTGAAATCTCTTATGGAATCCTTCTATTCACATGATGGGTTTTACATTCATAGTCAATGCCTTCATGGGTGATTCTACCTTATAGAAGTTAGGTACAAACCTCTAATAGTTCAAAGCTAACCAAAGGAAACTCTACACCTCAATAACTCTCTTGGGTGGTTTCCAAGAAAGCACTACCTCCATCTTCGCTGGATCCACTAAAACTCAAGCTTCTGAGATGACATGTCTCATAGAACGGACCTTTTGTATCCAGAACACACTCTAAAAGATATTTCGGTAAAGATGGTTCTCTCTTAGTGTGTCCAGAATCATCCTCAGGTTTATCAGGTGCTCCACCTCTGTTGTTGAATAAACTAAGATGTCATCAATGAAGACCACAACAAACCAGTCTAGGTAGAGTTGGAAGAACCTATTCATCAGTCCCATGAACAGTTATGGGGAATTATTCATGCCAAATGAAATTACTCAGAATATGTAGTGTCCATATCATCATCTGAAAGTCAGCATCGATATTTCATCATCTTGTACTCGATATCGGTTGTAGCCTGATCTAATGTCTATATTTGAGAACCATCTCACTCACATCAGCTGATTGAAGGAGTCATAAATCCTTTGTAGAGGATACATGTTCTTCACAGTCATCTGTTTTAGGTGTTTTAAGTCTATTCATAGCATCAATATTTCGTCTACCTTCATGGAGAACAATAATGGGGATGCCCATGGAGAAATGTTGGTAATTATGAAACCATTCCTCTATAAATCTCCCAAATATACCCTCAGATCCCGAAGCACGGTGGGATCCATTCAATATGTAGGTGTAGATATCAGTGTTGTCACGGGGTATCAATCCATGCAAAAGACTACCTATTGGAGAGTAGGTAGTCCTGGAACATCGTCTAAAAAGACGACATCGTACTCATACACCACTCTAGGGAATGAAAAATTCAAAACATCTACAACTACATCGTTAAGGATGGTCACGTGCTACTACCACCTTCCCCCATCCTCCAACTCCATGAGCTTGGTGTGGACCACATTGGGGTGGTATATTTGACATGTTGAAATGTATACCACCTCATGGTGCTCTTCCAACTCCTCTACCACATCTACCGCCCTGAAAAAGCCTCGCGGCTAGAACCTCCATATGGTGAAGTGGTGTCCTCACTAAGCAGGAGACTCACATCACTGCCTCTAGCTAATCCTCAGCGACCTGAGGATCTATCTCTCCCCTAAATCCGGGTGGTCCATATCGCTGGAACTTGTGTAAGGCATCAATCCTCCTTGTGTCCTCTATTGGTAGTGCCAGTAGTAACTACTGACCAACAGGCTGTGGTAACACTAGGAAACCTCCCAAAGTTTCCATCTCGGGAAAGAATCCATGGATTGAAGCCTCATCACTTTGTGGACCATCCTCCAGGTCATGCACTAGAATATTTTTCGGGTGTCTGTGTGGAGGCATCTTAAATGCAAATCAAGATAGAAAAATGTCAATTTATTATACATGGTGAGATGACTCTGACTCAAAAATATCATGGTAAATCACTCAAAGACATATGCAACAAGTTTTTTCAATGTAACAGGTTTGAAAACCGAATTCAGGGTCTTGGTGCATGAATACGTCGACTTCCTCACCCACACAGGACTCCATGGCCTAAAATAAAAACTCAAAACACTTAAAATTATTGCCCCATAAAAATTTACAGACTCATAGTTCTTCAGGTAGAACCAACATACTATGCTACCAATTTTTCTTGAACAGTCCCCCAGGGCCCATGTTGTGACAACCCATGCCCTCCTTCTATAGGAAAAGGGCTGGGGACTATGACCAAATAGGAATATCCCAAAAGAGAAGGCATATTCCTTCAAAAAAGTACACACACACAAAGCTCAAACTATTGAAAGTAAACACAAAGTAAACCAACACTTTCACTGAGAAAAATACTGGTAGTACAATAAAAACTGAAAGTACAACCTCTCCATAATACCTGCCAAAACCACAAAAGAATGTATAACTACAATGGTCCATACACTCGGGACCCCAACTGAAGTGTAGGTGAAGGGAAGCTACCTGTATCCTTAGAATAATTCTCTTCCATCTAGTTTAACTGAGAACCACATGGTCCAATTCCATAAATGCCTCCATCGAAGCATCCATCCATCCAACCTCACTAAGCACCACATGGTCTTGGACCACAAAGGACTCCGTTGAAGTGTCGACCACCTGCATGGGTCCCAAAAAATGCAGGCGAAGCCTGTGAAAGGGTGAGTAACACAATACTCTATAGGGACCTCGAAACACATGGGAAATACTAAAAAGATGACATGCACAAGGTAATGTCAGATCATATAGGTATAATCTAAATTATGGAATGAAAAACATTCAGTTGTAACACTGAACACCTTGGACTACTGAGGTACTCAACCTGGATGAGTACTGTGGGTCTGCAGGGTCACACAAAACCGCTCCCCACCATGGTTCTGTCAAGTCAGACATAGCCTATCCCCACATAGGCCATCATTGTTGGTCCACACATGGATTCTTATAGCTGGTCCACATAGGGATGTATATAGTTGGTCCACAGGTTAGCTTATAGCTGGTTCACAAAGAGCCACTTATAGCTGGTTCAGACAGAGCCACTTGTAGGTGGTTCACATTGAGCTTCTTGTTGTTGTTTCACATTGGATTTCTTATCATCTATGCCTGCAGTGTTAGTCAGACCTACTCATTAGTAGTTTTCGGGTCTTAGCCAGTAGCAAGACTCCCACACACAGTGCACTTGATTCCAGGAGAATTCACTCTTCGAGCCATTCATCGAATTTCATCTTCTATGAAATCCTCTTAGAGCATTCCAGAAGAATTGCTTCATCGTGAGGATTCCAATGTAGTAAATGACACGTTAATTAGATGCCCAATCTGAATGATATTAGTGTCTTAAAAAAAATATAGCCAGTTGTGTCCGAGCCCGGTCCGAAATAGTGGGACCGACCTGACCAACCCAGTCCGAGGGTCCCACATGACCAAACCCAGAACTTACGACCCGACCTGACCCGACTCAGTTAGGTTTGGGCTGACATGGTCTAGCCTGGCCGCTGGGAAAGGCACATTGGGCCTTGCTAGACGCAACCAGGTTCGACCTTATTTCTATCCTTCTAGTTATCCTAGTGACCCATTTTCATCTAGACTGACCTAAAACTGGTGGGATGGTTCTTTCCCTGCCTGGGCCACCCAATGACCCGATTTGTCATGTTGGCTCAACCCTTCAAGTGGCCTTGTTCATGACACTGGCGTGAATCATTTGGTGGGCCGGTTTCCCCTTTGTCATGATGCACATGGGGCATCCAGTTCTCATCATACATTGCTGGATGAGGCCTTCCGCCACATCCACAAGCGATCTGCAGTTGCGTTCCATCTCCTGCTGTGGTCTGCCAGCACGAGCCACTCCTCTGATGAAGTGCTTGAGCGACCCCAACCTCTAGTTTCCATCCCATCAAGCGGACCGGTCCCTCCCACTATGGCCCACAGATTTTCCATGGGTCCATCTCACCGCTATGGTCTACGGACCACAACTATGCACGACATGTGCCTCCCACGCATCTGGGTGGATGTTTCTTCCTGCCTTTGTCCTCCGTGCCCATGGCTCTTGTCGCCTCTGTGGCGCACTGCCCACGTGCCACCTCCCACCTACTAATATAACCAACGTGCCACAGCTGGGGTGCTACGACCATCATTCTGTTGCCAGGGTTCCACATACAGCGTGCCACAGATAGGGTGCCATGGCCCGGTGCCACTGTAGTGGACATTTGTCGTAGTCTTTTTCTTGTGTCGTGACCCTCTTGGTCAGGACCCTTCTAATGGGTCATGGACCTTAAAGATTTAACTTATATTGAAAATGAACCACCATATTCTATTCCATGAAGATTTGGGAGAGAGAGTTGGAGGGGATGACAAAGAACATCCATATGATCAAATGGACTTTTTTCGTGTTGGTCTGAAAACGTTTGTGTTATCAGGATCATGATGTATAAATTATAAATCAGAAAGATTTAATCCTGAAATCAACCCAAAATTAGATTTCCCAACATTTAAAGGAAAATTCATCTGAATATCAAATTGATAGATATTTGATCTATGTTCTTTATTTATAGGGGGAGTAGGGAAAACAATTCATTAATAATTTAAGCCCCAACCTTGGAATGTAGATTTCTCGAGGATGATCATTTATCATCATTTTTTGATCTCCAATCCAGAATCTGATCTCCATGGGTGTCATCTTCATTGTATAATTTTCTAACATTCATTTTTGTGGAGGTTTTCTATATTCGTTCATCGTTTCCACCCACTAAAGCCTCAAACCAGTTCTAGGATTGTGCCCACAATCCGATATTGCTTGTTAGGATATTAATTAATGAAGTGTAAATCAAAATTTTTGTTATGATGCTTTTCAATGTTGTTATGCTGACTCATTAACGAGGTTCATTAATGAGATTAATTTCCAACTTATCTCTACACCGCAATGAACAATTTTGAATAAAATAAACATTTTATTTTTATTTTATTTTTCCATAAAACATCGGAAAAACAACTTTTTTTCTAAACCCTAGCTGGTCGATGTTATGTCTTTCAACAGGAGAACATATCATTACAAACTCAACAGAGGTATCATATTTTTAATATCAGTTACCATTTGTGTGTTATGATGATTCGAGAACAAAATAACATTAATTTTAATTATTTTATTTACCTTCACGTCCCAAAAACCAACATTCACAGCCGGACCACATTGGCATATGTTAGGCTATGCCTAAAAGAATCATACCCTCATGAACTCAATTGTACTCTCAAATTTTCAATCAGAGTTACCATTTATGAGTAATAAAGGTTTGAAAATAAAATAACTTTATTCAATTCATTTATTTACAGCCATAAACTACATTCCACTCTTAACAAACACCGACCAATGTCAGGCTCTACCTATGGAAATCATGCCCTCACAAGTTCAATGGTGGTCTCATATGTTCAATATGAGTCACCATTTGAGTGATATAATTAATTAAAAATTAAAATAATGTTATTTAATTATTTAATTTATGTTTATTCCATTTTATGGTTTTCTCACTAGTGGCCAAGGCTGGCTAAAAATAAGTCTTACCTTGGGTAAACCCACAATCCTAAATGCAACGATGCCCTCATATTTCAAATCCGGGAACCTGTATAATTTTTATTCCACTTTTTCAAGAAACACAATCACATGGAGTATTTAAATCATAAATTTTTTTTACACATCATTCTGGGCACTCTGGGCATTGTACTCAATGTCGTTTCAGCACCTAGTCTCAAAATAATCCAATTAATTTTAAAAAAATCATGTAATTCTGCAGTATTACATTAATATAGAACAAATTATTTATAATAACATTTTTAATAGCCAGTTCTAGTTTTAAAATTATATATGTCGAAATATGGTTAGAGAGAAATTCTAGAAACATCACTTCATCAATGGTGTATGTGATGAGTAAACAAAATTTTGATTTGCTGAATGGTCGTTAATATAATGGTTAATGTTCTATATAATAGCATGATGAAAAATATTTCCATATTATTTTACATGGTATGAAAACCTGATTAATTGGCCATTTTTTCTGATACTGAATTGTTGTACGAAAGACAATTGATTATTGGAATAGTATACCAATCATTAAAATAAAAAGAAAGTCCATATCAAGGGGGAATGAATATAATGTGAAGGAAACTTATTCTACGTTTAGGAAATTTGTAAATAAGAAGAATATGAATAAAATATATAATAATAATTGATTTGAAATAATACATAAAGTCAATTGAAAATAAAAAAATGAGGTTAGTATGGTAAATAATTCTAGTTCATAATAACTGAGATCAATTCATATTCTCTTGAAGAAATAATACCATAAAATACATTAAATAAATGTATAATGGCTATTTTTAATTGGGGCATAAGTCAATGAAAAATACTGAAAAGGCTCACCCAAGAATGATGTCAAAGATATTACACCAAAGATAAAATACTTATACTTCTGAAAAATGAAACATTAAAGGTCATTGTTGTAAATACAATAATATTAACATTAAAAGAGGCATGTAAAATCAAAAAAAAAATCCAAAAATGAAAATGGTATTGGATTTATACAAGAAATATATTATAAAGAATAAAAATTTCATGAGTGGCTTCCAGATAATGGTGACATATAAATTTTTGATAATCCTTATGAAATTTGTAAATATGATATGTACACTTTAGAAAATTTCATGAAATTTATAAAAAATAGAAGGATATTGTGAATAAATGAAAAAATAATCCAAAAGATCATGTGTTGTTATGGATTATATGAGAAGTAATATTCTATATAATGAGATTGGTGAAAAGAGTTGGAAGACCATGTTTTCCTACAAGGTCGCTGTCTGGAAAATCAAAGGAGCAATCCAGAAATACTCTCACATATTTTGTGCTAATATAAATGGGGTTTTTGTGATGAGAACTAACTCTCATATTTTTTTCTCAAACTAATAGGAAAATAAGAATCCACCATATTCATATATATATATATATTCTGTGTGTATATAATTTAAAGTGATGTATATTGGGGAGAAATAAAAAGATGTGAAAATATTAATAAAGTAGAACATATCTATCTTGGGTTGACCTATAAAATATTCCATATATTCTTAAATTATAATTATATTGAATTGTATTTTAGTTAGTCAAATTAAGAGATAAATTTTCATGAAGAGTTAATAGATTCTACCACTGAGGAGGATTTGAGCTGGGTAAACTACTCTAAGGAATCATTATTAATGTATAATTCTAAATTGTAATGTATTATTTTATTGATGTGTTATGAGTATTATATTCGCCTATCCATTTTATGAAAAATTAATTCTAATTTTTTTTGTAAATATTTATTATTCAATTACTACGATAAATAATAAGATTTATAGGAATACACGGTTGTTTAAAAGAACGATGAGATGTTAATTTCTCCCACATGTTTTCATAACCAAGCCTACTAAAGTATAATTCTAGTTGGTTAAATGATAACACTCATATAGTTTCAGTTTTTTTTTTCAAATTTCAATAAGGGGAGAAAAGATGAAGATTGTTTTTAACTTTATGTGGATATTAAAGTCGGTACTGAGATAAAAAATAAAATAGGATATATTTAAGTTCTCAATAGATTGAGATAAATTTCATTGTACTTTTTTTCATATGTTTTATTAATATAAGTAAATTAAAATTTTCATGTGTTTATATAGAATATTTGAAGATGTTAGTATAAATATTAAAGAACCCATTTAATATTATTGAGATTCATATTTGAGATCCTATGTATCATATTTATTATTAATGACTATTATTTGTTTCCTATGAAAATGGATCATTGATTGTGGTTACCCAATGGATGATTGTGGGGGGATAAATGTGCTAAAAAATCAAACACATCATGTTGAATATATTCAAGTGGTCAGGAATAGGTTTTTTAATGGTCCTAAAAACACCCCATGATTCCATTATTCGAGATGTTACATAATAAAACTCCCTAAAGGTACGTTTTTATTGGGAAAAGGATCCAATGATGCTTAAGGACTCACATCCATTGGGAGGATGGGAGGTTGGTCTCATCACACCTTTTGGGGAGAATTATTGCCTAATCGGGGACTCTATTATAGATTTAAGACATATTCATGATTCCTTTCTTAAATCAAAAATATAATAATGGTCTCTCATAATTAAAAAATAATTTATTATAATGTATTTGATTTAGAATCATCTTTATTAATCATAGAGATTTGAACGATGGAGATAATCTATATGTATCATAGGTTCACCATCGATGGTACTCTTTTGTGTGGGGATTAAATAATATTAGGTCATTTTTTATAATGATACATGTTTTAAGATCCACTTTGTGGTGATTTGGAATTTATCAACGTCTAGGAATATAAGAGTTATTTTGATGATGGGATCAAGCCAATATAGAAGGGATTCCTACATATCCATGTTAATGGAATTAGAACACACATAGTTTGGTACCAATTTATAAGACACATAACATTTAAGGTCATGTGATGGGGATCAAACCATGTTATTTAACATTACGCAGAAAATATTTCTTAGAGAAAGGTTCCTAGTTAAGGGCTGGTGTGGAACATTCTCCGAAGTGGGCCAAGGGACCTAAAAGGGGATATCCCTCCATGATGGATAGGGACCCACTAATAATATGCCTCAAAATATATTATGGATGATTTTGGGGTGCTGATTTTGGACCTTATGAAGTAGTGCAAAATATCCTATTTGGATGGGAATAAAAGACCTTGTTGTTTGAATGGTTTGGACATACACAAATGGAGGATTCCATTGCATTCTCCACCCATAATGTATCCCATTTGAGGATTTTATCATAGGGAATATAGACCATTGAGATGGATACATGGTTTTTAGGACCTAAGGATATTGATGATTTCTAAATATTTGTCTCATAGGGGATGTGACCCTTTATTTTGGATACATTTCATTAATGACCCACACAAATGGAGGCCCACTAAAAGTTTTTATCATAGGGTATGTGGACCTATGAGATGGATACATGGATTTGTGGACACATGCAAATGGATTCCCTCTGAAGGTTGTTCTCACAGTGGATGTGTCCCTTTAAGATGGATACATGGATTTTAGGATACACATGTTTAGAGAACCTCAACGGAAGGAGAAGGATGAACTGAAAAAGGATTCTCTATCAAGACATTCATAAGATCATCCAGTTGTATGTATCATCACTAACCTCTATGAACAAATTAGTCATGCTTAATATGAAAAAAAGTGGTAGGGGATGATTGTAAAAACCACACAATCTCTTTTATCCATTGGAGGATGAGGTCGGGGACACATGAGTGAGAAAAAAATTTAGTGTTCTTATATCCTCTCTAATTTTCTTAACTAGGGATAGGTCATACACACCCAAATAGATATAAACCATAACAAAGGATTTGATGATATCCAGGATGGATTTCATATTCATAGATTTATAGATGAGGATAGAAGGTTAAGCTACAATCCCTCATCCAAGGGAATAGAATGTGGCTTCCCTCACTATTGGAAAAAGGGAGGACCCTACCATTTCCACTCGGTTATGATCCTTTTTTCATGGGAATCTATAATTGACAATAGTACAAGGATCCTACCTACTTGGTAGGATAAATGTAGTTCCTCTATTACAAATGGAATGTTTAATCAAGTGGGCACACTAATGTTCCCTATGATCTAATCACACATATCAAAAGGCTCTTATAGAGGTCATGACTTAGTCCCCCTCTGATGATGGATCTAAAGGAAGAGTTGACCTTCCCTCAGTGGCATAAATAGATTCCAAATTTGGATCACACAAGTGATTCCTGGTTGGGTAGAGGGAGGCTCACGTAGGTGAGGGTTGGGTTAGTTGAAGGTGTCTTTCATAAATAAGGGCTTTCCAAGTTAAAGAGGTCTCTGTCAGGTTAAACTAAGGAGGATGAAAATTGATTTTCACATGGTATACATGGGAGAGATAGAGGTGGATTATTGATGATGGATATCATGAAAATCAACACATATAAATTTCCTTGAGCTAGGATAATAATTTTTTTCATCAGGTGTCTCTGAAATGGTCTTACATAGGTCCTATGTTTGGGAGGATACATTAACACTTGTATTTGTTGGATAGAGGGGAACTGAATCATCACATAAGTGTATTGTACTTCATAAAATGGATAAACTATAATTCCACTATACACCTTAATTTCCCCTTCTCTCAGGGTTTTTACAGTTACCTAAATGGTTTCAATGTAATGGGTGATGAACTACGATGAGAAAAGATTTATGGAATCTAATGATCTTCCAGACAATTCAAATAATAACCTAATGGGTCCTTTGTATAGAACAAAATGGGAACATGGGTGAATTAAGTCATGAACATAGGTTCCTAATTAATTTTCTCGGAAAAGGTTCCTCATGTAGGGGTCACCTATCCTTCTGAGCTATGTAGACGTAGCCTGCATGGGCCTCTTGGATCACATTCTTGGTGTAGGTAGGTCGAACTGGGAGAGTTCTTTGTTTCTACTTTTATCCCTTCACATGTTAATTTCATGATGTATTTCAATTTGAAAATTATCACCCTCATTTGAAAAAATGGGTTTCAAAAAAATCCACCCCCATTGGATTAGATCTAATCAGTAGAAGAGGGTATGATCTCAAGGTAGTGGAATACAGATGTCTATAGCTATGATAATTTTTGAAATTAGATCATGTAGGTTAGCTGCATAGGTACTCTGTGTAGGTCGATCATGCTGGTCATACACATAGGATATCTATATCTATAAATTACACTGACTTCTTATTGGCACATCCTTCTTATTTAACTTTATTTGTCTCCTAACACATTAGTCTCTCACGTTGCCACTCTCTCGTCGCACTTATCATTTGTGAATGATTTCATGAGAATCATCTCATGAATGCACTTTATATGACTTTGTTGTTGTGGAATAAAACCCCAAGAAAGTGACATGTATGTGGTCACTGGGGAGAGTGACCAAGACAAGTAAACAGTGTGAGGTCACTAAGGCTAGTGACCTTCATGACTGACCATTGTAAGGACACTTGGTTAGGTGATGTACGTGAGGTCCCTTGGTCGAGTGACATGCACAGTCTCATTTTCAAGAGTGACCTACACATGATTGTCCATTTTATACAATTTCATATTTTTTAAAAATTATTTTTTCAATAATAAAATCTTGATACATCATTTCATATTTCCTATGGATTCAATAAGGGCTTCCAATGAAAAAAATTATACTCATGTTTACAAAAATCATAAAATCATTTGGAGATATTATTAGGACATGTGCAACTCCACCATACTAAACATAGAAAAACCCTTGACGAAGTACCAACACAAGTATCGATAAATTTATTATATACCACAATATAATCATGGAAATCTGAGATATGTACTCATCTTGAAGTTACAAAACTATTTTCCAGTGTCCCGGTTCATGGAATACACAAATATTCCCACTACAAACATCTATTCTAAAGAAACATTTTTAAACAGGATAAATATTCAAACTATATGCATCATTCACAACATTATTTTTTCCAAAGAACTGAATCCTCACACCCATGAATAGAAACATCACCGTTTCATGCCAATCTCCATTTCGTATAATAAAAAAATTAACAAGGATTGAAGGAGGACCAATAAATCCATTCCATAGGGTGAGTCAATCCATAATGGATGAGGGTGTACTGGGTGTGGAAAACATACATAGAATTAAAGAATAATATAAAAAATTTGGTATTTTTGAGGTTCTTTGGGTGGAATAGATAAATAATTATAAGAACCCAAATTCCACCCCTAAAATATTGAGTTGAAGGAGCTGTCAAACAAATACAATACATCTGATGCATGGAAAAGTTGGAATTATCCTATGAGATGTCCACATGATATCCGGAGCTCCCATCCTCATATATATGTATGATGCGTTTGTCCCACTGAATGAAACTTGTGACGATGCTGAAATGATTTATATACTAGTGAATGATATATTGAAGATTCCATGATTGATTAAGAATGGATACCATCACCAAAAATTTATCATTCATCCTGTAGTACAGATGAAGACCTTCATTAATACAAAATGAAATGATCCTACTTTCTAACACTCAACCAGATTCTATTAGTTTAGAAATCAGAGTATTCCAAGAACATTATGGCATACATTAGAGATTGTCTAGTATAAGTGGCAGTGTTATAATGGCAAGGTTGTTGTCTCCCCAATTACCCATATTTAAAGCTTTAATCAAATGATCTTCAATACCTAACTATTTCTCGTTCATCAATTATAATGGTAAAGTGTGTCGAGGGATGTTAGTTATAGTCAAAAAATTAGAATAAGGAAACGATATTGAGATAACTTCCCACATTATGGGAAAAAACTATTTTTTACCTAATATGTACACCGGGAAGGCCCCATAACAAATTTATAGACCATTTAAAGTGATGTGGGGGTGGAATGTAGTTCACTTCGTCTCTTACATCTTGTACAATGGAGTTAATGTTCTAGAATTCGAGTTTTTTCCATTCAATCAAGATATTTATTATATCATGAAATTATCTATGAGATTTAGAAATGTCGTGAAGAATTTGAACACAATGGGAGAGTTTAAATTCATCCCATATAGTGATCAACCTAATAGAAAATTCATTTACAATGGATAAGGTATGGAAAAAGAGGTCATATATGATTGCATTTAGAGATAGTGTACTGGAAGCCTCTATTGATACTAAGATCTTATGATGGGACTATTATACAAATTTATTTACTCACTAGTTCAACTATCTAAAATATAAATATGTATTTACCACCACCCACATTAGGTGTGAAAAAAAAATCTATGTTGGATCTGTAATTTTGGTTCCTAATTTCCATAAAGATATCACAAATACAGATCAAACTACCCATACCAGGTTCATCCATTGAGATAAAATATAAAAACTGTAGTGCTTGGACACATCCTACCCAAAAGTGGAATTGACCAAAAGTGTCCCTCCAATCAAGGCCACAATGACTATTATGTGTGACAAGTGATTCAGGATGTTTCAATATGTTGGTAATGTTGCTCAAGCCTTGAATTCTTTAAAATAAATCTTGATCAATGGCCATAGAAGAAGCTAGAGTTGAAAATAAAATATATTTTGAGCCGAGAAAGAATAGTTTTCAATGCTACGAGGAGTCCCAAGCTCTAGTTTTCATGTATTCTATTAGATTAGAGTGTTCACAAATGGCCACAAAGTGAATGTATGTAGGGTCATCTTCAAAACATGGATATGGAAAATTTATATTACGTGAAAACTATGGAAATCTAACCAAGGAAGGGAGTAACCCAAGACATCAGATAATTATGGATGTTCCTCCAGGATGGAATACGTGTCCCACAACATGGTGATATTTATACGGCCTCCGATCCTCCCCCTGATAGAAATTTTACCCGAGGGGGAAGTATATTCTGGAGCTGGAGATGTTAATATATGAAACCGATATTGAATCCAAACTACATGGTGGGTAATTGACATGCTAGACCAAGATTCTACTGAGGGAATATAAGAGTGATATGATAAGGCAAGGGATGAATACATTGATATTAGTGAGATATATCTCAGGTCATCTCTTCATTACCTACCTCATCCTTTATAATTAATAATGAAGTGATTTATCTCAAATTAGGGAGGAGAAAAAGGGGTTCCATGGTGGAACCTGATTCACCAAAATATGGGACGAGAGGAACACCTATTGGAATAGGGGGAGAGACACTCTTGATTCCTGAGATCTATCAAAGAGTCATCGGATGACAGAGGAATAGATATAGGGAGGATCTTCTCACCTTCCACCTCTAGTTCTCTTAACTAAGATGACCAATGTGGGCCCGTATCCATATTAGAGGATGAAAAAAATGAGGGAAAAGAATTGGGATAGTAATATGTGTTGTATTATGTATTTTTTATTTCATTTAATCTTATGTCTTTCATAATGTACTCATTTGATCATGATTGAATTTTGAAGGATCATCAACTTAATGGGTCTAAGACTAATACTTCGAGGATGAAGGTAAATATTCTATATGAGTCATAAAATCTTGCTAGTGAACCTATTAATTTGAAATAAAATGTGGAAATATATTAAGCCACAACTATTATCATAATTGTGGAGGGGGAGGAGGAGGGTCCTGATTATTTGATATAAACATCATAAGGTGTCATGTATGAGCCAATGATTTTACTCCTAATATTTCATATCTGTCACATTAATATGAGGATCCCATGGAAAAAAAGACAATCTTTATAACCATTATATAGGGGGATAATATTCTTGGGTAGTCACATGAGGGTGTCAATGTTGGCCTTGACTATGTTGCGTTTAATGATGCTATGCTAGTTGAGGATTTGGTAGAAAAAATCTATGGTATTGAAAATTCAGGTCCTAAACTACATCCCTCAAAACCCATACTAGTGTGTATGATATGTGATGTGAATCCTTATATAATTATATAACATAACATGAGATTATTTTTTTAAATGTTAACATTCCTCCCAATCTATAGCAGTTCTGAGATAAAGACAGGGGATTAAAAAGATGGGAGTTTTCTTTTTTCCTAATTTAATTAAACATATTTGATCTTATAACATTTTATGTTATACATTATAGATTTAATATTGTATATTTTTCTAAAGAAACTACTTCCATGAAAATAAATGACCAAGGCATCGAAGTCCATCCTGCTCCCATACCTGAGGGAACACCAATTAAGAGCCACAAAATGGAAGATTCTTGAAGGACCTCCATCTTGATTTTTGGGAAAATATAAGTGGATATTACATTTCTATAGATTATTACTCATGTAATTGAGACCAGGGGTTTCATGGAAGAATCATTATAAAATATGATCTGTCAATGGGGCAATATTATCAACTACCCTGATTGTCTCCATACGCAATATACATGTCACCCCCTAATGTGAATAATTTGTTCAATTTGTTATCTACATCAAACAACATTACCGTAAGAGTGAAAGGAATATCTTTTATGACCATTCGGCTAATATTAGAATGAATATCTAATAAAATTTTGAAGGTAGAGGATCATGAAGCCTCATTGGGTGCATTAATCCCAATATACATCTATACATATAAAATAATTTCAGAGTCATACATTGAGACATAGGATTCCTTTCGGACCAAACACCATATTTTATTGTCAGATATCTGGAAGAAAATTTCAGATATTCCACTTCAAGGTCTTACATTGGGACATCATTTAATTCATACCCTATTTTCAAATTTTTGTATGAAGGTTTTGATTTCATCATGATCCACCTAGATTTGAATTCAATAATTTGGAAATGGAAAGAGGGTAAAATATCACATAAGGTTGTGATATAGATAGTATGTCAGTTTTATGACCATAGAGATGATATGTCCTAGGAGGAGATAAACTATTCCATGGAGGTGGATATTAATTGTCATTTCATTGATGGGAAATATCTTCAAGAGGATTTACATTAACTAGAGTTTGTGAAGGAAGAGATGTTCCAACTTCACTAATCCATAAATATGTCCCTAGAACAAGTGGAAGATTTTAATTCTATAGAAAATTATATAATTCATCATGATGAATGATAGGTTTCTCTAAAATTGGATGAGTTTCAGGAAAATATGGACAATTCCCAAGCCACAATTCAACCGACCAAGTCCTATGTCAAGGAACAATTATAAAACATAACAGAGAGAATCTAGCATGCAGAAGTTCCTTTGCATTTAAAAAAATGAATAAAAATGATATTAATATCAACTATATATTTATGTGTTTCTATCCTCATTTTAATTATAATATCACACAAAAAATTACTTACTTTGTGGAATTCTAGGGTTTCGATTTGTTATAATTACATTTATAAAAATACGAGCACTCCAATTTTTACTATGTCATTAGACCCAGTTATTATAGTTTCACTCTTTCTAGGTTTATATAATATACTCTACATACCTCTTGTCTTTTGTGTCATCAAATGAATTTTTAACTATGTCAACTGTGAAGAAGAATTAGTGAATGGGACTTTTATTTTTCAAAGGCCACCCATTACTGGTATTCAACCTTACAAATTTTGTTACTTTTTTTAATTTCATGGATCAAATTTTTTCCTAAACCACATAGAGTGTATGTCTATAGAGTGGAGACATGAGTTGTACCATGATTTTCTTTTTGTGGGTTTTCAAACTAGTGTGTACTATGTCTATTTTCATTGGAATCATAGATTACTTTAATATTGAATAATGAATGTTTTTTTGGTCAAACTACATGGACCATGAGTTATGCGGTGATAAAACAAGAAGGGTCATTTGGCCATGAATGATATGAAATTCCTGAGATGCAAAAAATCATAACTTTGAGTCATGATTTTTTGAATTCTAGATCTACAACATGATATGAGACATGTATATAGGAAATGAACATGGGCCATGTGAAAAAGTGGGATCTAGCATGATATAAGAAGGTCTATTGGAGCTTAAAGAGGTTTCTCACATGGAAAAATTTGACTTGGGTTGATATGTTATTTTATGTGTGACTTATGGAAGGGTATGCAGGGTGTATTAATGCATAGTAAAAATAAATGATTCCTGAGGTATCAGACATTCAATTACTGATGGTTAGGGAGTTTATAACAATCAAAATTTCTCAAGGACATGGAGTGTGGTTTGTAAAGGGAGTCATTATGAGAATGAATGAATCATATGGGTTAGAACATATTATTAATTGGAAACCACTTCTACACCAATTTTTCTTGTATGTAAAGGAGGGTGAATTCTGTTTCAGTCATAATCTTGCAAGGGAGGGGTCTTGGGAGAAATCTAGAACCTTCAACCCAGATCAAGGTTGATCCCATGAATGGAGGAACAAAAATGTTTACGAGTTTTTTTGAAACTAGTCCTCGATTAGATGTTCTTGGTATCATTATGTGTCTTAATTGAATAATCATCATGGCATCCATTCATTGGGTTGAGGCGGTGGATAACCAACATCAATCGGAAACGATATTCCATGATAAGGGTTAATGCATTGTGTAGTTTAATATCATGTGACTAGGATGTGGCCCACAAATTTTAACATCATACAAAAAGTATTTTGAGGGATAAAATTTTTATCCTCTCATCATTGATAGAGAAATTAGCAATTTTTTCTTTTCTATAAATCATTCCAAGAACATTATACCAAATTAAGACATGAATAAGTGGGGTGGTAAATTATAATCCGGGGGATTAAGAATCCATGAAGTGATATGGGAAAAGTATAAAATGAATAAACATAGAACATATTCAAAAATAAGTATCTAGGATAATGTTTTTAGGGTTTACAGAGATAGAATTGGATTAATCTATGGATGAATGTGCATCAATTTTATAAGACCTTTTGTGGATGACTTATGAAAATCCAAACTAGGGCGTACCAACTCATAGTCAAACAACTACATCCTCTAGTCTATAGGCCCTTTGGTGGGAAAATAATTCAAAGTAAAATGGGGGGGTGTATCAATTCATAATCAAAATAATGGTGTCCTTAGATATCATATAGTTTATTACCAATGGCCAAAGAAATATTATGGAGATTCAGAATTCCCCATACATAAATATTGTTTTCGTATGGAAGGTGTGTGAGTATCAATGGATAATTTCATGTCAAAATCACCAAATAATGGGGGAAATTTTTTCCAACATAAGTATGACCAATATATTGTAAGGTAGTGATTTTTTTTATATATTGTTTTCGGAACCATGACATAGGATCTATGCATCATCACATATCTTGTCAAAGTGTGAATAAAGCCATAGGTACTTCCCAAATAGATTCCCCAAACTGATCAAATTCATTTATAGAAAAGGGTATTTTTTTAATATGAACTCACTAATGGGTTGGGAACTAGTATTGGACCCTTTTATGGAGATCTGGCTCATATGTTATAGAGTTAGAGAATTTTAATATATTTTTTCAACTAGGATGTTGGATCTATAAATAACTTTGTATCTTATCAGGGATAGAATCAAACCACAAGTGTTTCTTGGATTTTCATCATGCAGGACACATCAACAATCAATTTTAACATAATGTGGTAAGGAAGGTTGGTCTTCTTATTATTGTATTTCATCTAGGACTATGACAACCCTAATGTGAACTAATAAGTATCTAGACCTGGCATAATGCCTAGTGTACCCCATGAAAACCTAGTCAAAGGATTCCTAAAAGGGTCATCCATAATGTATATTCAAAGACCAAATTCTATATAGTGCTATGAATTCGATGTTTCATCATAAAACTCATTCCATTGGTCAATAAATATATAACCTAATCACATCCTAATAATTCCTATAATGGAAGCCATGTATCACTGAAGGTATAATATAATCCATTAACCTATAATCTTGTACATGGATAAACACTCAATAACCAAGGTATCATTCTAGGTGTGTTATAATGTCAATTCCATTTGAGTCATTCCTTGGTAGGCCACTGGTGGTTCCCAAGAATCACCCATGGCTTAATGATCGAATTCCATATGTGTCTATCCATGGTAAAACATTTAGATTCTATGTTTCACTCGACATATAATAGTCATGACAATGAGTCTGTTCTTTCCATTACTCAAGGGATTCCATGTATAACTCAAGCATAAGAAAGGTTCATGCCAATTGAGTCCTTCCATTGCATTATCAAATGAATCCTTGTGTCACCAATGGCATATTGTAATTTTATCGATTAAAACCATTTAATGAAACTAATTTAAACATTTCCAGGTCATCACAAAATACATCTCAAAATAATCTCACAAAGGAAGGTGACTCATGTCATTAGCCATTATTTTGGGATTGTCTTCCAAAATATATTGTGGGTAATTCATTATAAATAGTAAATTAGGATTTAACAAGAAAATAATTGGCATAGACTCTATTTTACTCACATGGGAACATTAATAAGAATGGGAAATTCAATATATTTTTAACAATCCATTACATGGTGAGGGATAATGGTAATGGTCATTCATCCCTTCTCATTAACCAATTTAAATTACAATTGATATTCGAATACAATTCAAAAATAAATTCATAATTAAATTCGTCCATTTGATTTATAATTTTATTCACAATTTACTTCCAAATACAAGGGGAAAGAGTGCACACCCAAGGTATCCATCATCAAGGTATAAAACCTATAACCAATAATTAAAATACCTCTTTATTTACATAGTCCATGCCTAGACACAAAAGTATTTAATTTTATTTTATGGTAAAGCCCCGAAAGTGGGCACACAATACAATAAATAATTAAAAATACCAACATTAATAAAAGTAATGATACCACCTAACTTATGTTTGTAATTGGTATCTTGTCTAGTATCAACTCATGATTCGACTTAGATCATGAGAAAATAAAATAATGGAATATTAACCTAATAATAGGTCATATTAGATTGCACCAAAATTGTGAATCCAATATCTAGAAAAATGATGAACTGCTATAAAGGAATCAAGAAATAAATAATGTAGATCCAATAAGACAAGTAGTGCATTAATTAGAGATCAAACAAAATAGATCACTCAAATCTATGAATATACTTCCATGGTGACTTCCAAATGAATAATTTTCTATGTGGGAGAGACGATGGGATATTTATGTTAAGTTAGACATAATTAGATTTAAAATTATAATATTTACCAAAAAATCGATTTATGGTTTGAGAATATAGTTGGAACAACCATATGTCAACCATGCACAATTAGTTGTAGGTAAGGGAACCCCATACAATTTGAATAATGATGCAAAAACCATGTAAAACCCCATGGTCAAAATTTTCGGCATAGATACAAGGAAATTCACATAAATATACATGGTTTTCACTCACCATGCAGCCTTCCCTACTAACTATCCTTACTCACATGATTTTATTTAACCATGAGGCCTCCTCCTACATGGTTTAAACTAACCATGTTACAGGTTTATTTCAGAAAAAACACAGGTTCAAGGATTTGACCCTACCCTTGATACCCCTCATACCTCCATAATTAAAAATTGAATTCTTATTTGGCCATATTTAAAAATTTAAACTCTGAATTGATGTAATGTCTATAATATTTACTTCAAGTAAGAACCATGTTTTTACAAACATCCCCCTCAATGAAATTTGTCCCCATGCTTCTTTCTGAAGTGTGGTCAGAATGTCTAATAATATCTCTAAAAACTAAGATCATAAATCATCATCCCACTCCAAGGTTGTATCTTGTACACATCCATGATTCCATAACACCCATACTATAAGAATTTGTCGGTCTTATATAACCTCAGTGTTAGGATCCATAGTTTTTATCATATGCTCCTCAAAATATTTATCTATCTATAACTCAACCTCCTCAAGATGGAAGGTAGGAAAGTGGTGTTAATAATAAAATCAATGATAATAAACAATGAATATGTTGTGCATGTATTGGTACCTTAGAGGTAATTTCTATTGATATGCTACCTAACAAATTCTTTCCAAAATATCAAATGGCCCGATGTATCTTATTGTACACTTTCCCTGAATCTAGATCCACTTATATCCTAACCTTAGTGAAACACATATGAAAACATGTTCCATAACCTTTAACTCTAGAGGTCTTCTTCAGTGATCAGTGTATGATCTATAACAAGACTATGTCATAGTTACATATATCCAAATCAATTTCACCTATTCTAGTGTTTCCTGAACAAAATGTGGTCCAAGCATAGCTGCATCTCCCACCTCTAACCAACACGTTGGTGATCACCAAGGAATACCGTAAAAATCCTCATAAGGTTCCATCTTAACATTATATTGAAATATATTATTGTAGGTGAATTCAATATGGGATATATGACTATCTGAGGAGACCCAATGTTCAATGAAGGATACCCGCGTCATGCAATTAATCACCTGAATCGTGCACTTTCCCTAGCCATCTATCTAGGGGTGGAATGATATACTTAGTTAATCAATATATATACCTTGATAGAAATATGATGTAAACAAGGCATCCATATCTAAAATTATAGTATTTGGGGCCCTTTATGTCGAAATATCTCATGGTGATACAACCTTCCATGCTCATCTACACTGAAGGTTTCCTTGGACAGATAGAAATGTGAAACTTTCATGATTCATTCAACAACAAACCATAAAATATGATTACCTTAAAGAGAGCATGGAAAATCCAAAAAAATATTTATCACTTCATCGTCCCATTTCCACTTGGGAATGGGAAGCTATTGTAAAATTCTGGGTGGTTTCTAGTGTTTCACCTTCACCTATTGACATAGAAAATATCTCATGAGGAACACATCCACATATCTTTTATATGTGTCAAGTAATACTAGTTAGTCCGTTTTCTTATAGAAAACATAACATGTTAGTCACTTTAATCATGTATTATGTGATTGTCTACACCATGGATTTATCAAAAATGGGGAAAATTTTGAACCATGGTATCCCCATCATTAAAATTTCCTTCTGAAGCAAACCACTTAGTGTTATATTGACACTCCCTGTTTGAATTCATTAACTATGAAAACCTGACTACATCTAAGGTAATATCAAGGATCTCAACATAATTGAATGGTTGAATCCTAATTGACCAAATTGAAACTTGTCACACAATCTTTCTTGAATGAAACTAATGAACTTTTTTCAAGAACCCCCATAACCTGGAATAAAGTTTAAACTAGATGATTATGAACATAAAAATTAAAAATGAAGGATAGAAATTAGAGACACCTCATCCAAATATTTTTAACAATCGTGGATTATATGAAAAGTGTATTAAAAATTGAAACACAACAAATTCATCCAATGAATATTTCATTTACCATGAACAAGTCCACCATAGTGAAAACCTAACTCTTGGTGACATTATTAAAAAAAATTCACCTCACCATTTAAAACTGCCAGGACTCGGCAAGAACCAGGGGATATTCCAGAAATAACCAACTATAATAATCACACATTCTAAACATCACACCCAAGACTAACACAAGTCTGGGGTAACCATATCTTCATTAAACTGGATTCCATGGAAATAACTCTAGGTAGTCCATACACCATATTTACAGGTGGTACATCGGTACTAGGCCCAAACATCAACACAAAAGCATTGACTAATCCTAGAGTGGTATCCAACTAGAGAGCAAGTCAGAGGAAAAAGATTCCATCCAAGTATTTACTACTTAGGAACACATGTATCACTCAAGACTATCCATTCCTCGATAAGAATGACTTATTAGTGTGGAACACTATGAAAATTACCAAGAAAAGCCCAAAGTATTTTAAAAAATTTGTATGGATTAAGGATAACAATTTATTAATGAATCAAAGATGATATAAAGATAAGAGACATGATATTCGATGACAAAGACCCCACAATGAGGATCCCAATGATTTCCAAGATAATTAATCAACTAATTATTTTTTTAATACCATTAAAATAAGCTCAACTTCACATGTCGATGCATTATCAATAATCGTTCACATTTATTTTCCACCAAAGGTAACCCATGATTTTTCATTCCTTACCACAAAAATAAAAAGAATACTAATGGTGTTCCTTAAGGGTTCCATACCAAATCAACTACATTAATGTCATTCTTACAAGAAAGCATTGACACAATCATTATAACTGAAGTGATGATCCCCACATTAGGAGTTCCTTAGTCATCAAAAGAGGAAATAGACTAGCTGACCATTTGTGTACTAGATCATATATGATATAAACACATGTGTGACACACCTCCAAGTAACACTCACTACATCAAGTCATTTGAAATGAAAACCATAACCAATCTAACTAGCCTTTTAAAACACCTGATTCTATCAGAAGTTATCCTGAAAATTGGAAAAACATTGAATTATTTAACACCGAATAAACTGTACATCTAATATTACCCAAGTAGATACAAGAAATGTCAAGGCTGAACAATTTCACCAAAACCATTAGTTTGTTACATCATTTAGAAAATCAATGGGTACTATATATATGAATGTACAACACCTCGAGGATTATGAAACAAAGCACCCATCACTAATACTATCTATTGTTAATCATCCCTATGAATCCAAGTATCAGGTAGACCATACAAGATATTTATACCAATGTCCTATTTCCCCGTATGACCATTAACTTGGATGATGATATGTCATGTTTTTCATCACAACATAAAAGAAGCGGGTTATGATATGTCACATCCATGTAATTATTTTCACAAATTTTTTTCATATATTCTTGGTCCATATTTCTTACTATGCTCCCCATGAATATAGATGAAAATGGAAATATTTTGGGTGGATTGAACTGGATGCACAGTTTGGCAGCACAGTCTACTAAACCGTGCACATTTTCCAAATCATTAAAAATCTTTTGTAATTCAAATTTTTCCCTTTCAGGATTATCTGTAATGCACCTATTTATTCCTCATTCAACCATTACAACTATGGGAGGATCCCAATCTCCCTAAAGGTAATTTTTAAGACAATATTGAAGTGGTTTTTGGTTGTGGAACAAGAAGGATCATCAAGTTAGTAAATTCCTCCCTAGTTCCTTCCAATAACATCAGGGTTCTTCCATCCTCCTTGAAGTTAAAAATGTACAGAAACTAGGGTTTAGTACCTTGGGTTTATTTTTGAGTTTCTTGGTTCATTATTCTTTGTTAGGGTTAATTTTGTTTCCCTTGTGGTTCAGTGGTGGCATGGTAGATGTTTCACGCAATGATTTGGGTTTTTTAACCACTAAGGTATGTGATTCCACATGTAAGCATTATTTTATGAGTTATATATACTTTATGGACCTTCCTATCTTGTTTTTTACCTATTAGGTGTTGTGATAAAATTATTTTTTAAAGAATTAGTTAAGTGTTTGATTTTGATGATGCATTTTTTCTTGAAATTGTTTTCATTTCATGTGTAACTCCTGTGGTTTCTTTTGAGGGAATCTTTATAATATATAAAAATGGTTAATTAAATGTTAATATGGATTTCAATTGTATTTTTTTATGATATTGAGGTGATTTTGGCCTTGAAAGGGGTTTTTGAAATGTATTTTGGGTGATAATACTTTTTTAACTTCTTGAAATTATTTTATTAAAATTTTAAACTCTTTATTGAGTTACAGAAAGGGTGAAAACATGTTGGGTACTGTTTTGTGTATGTTTTCTTCATAAATGGTATTTTTATGTGAGAGTGGTAATTTATAAAATGTGGAACTTGTTAGTGAAAATTAAGGGAAAATCAGGTGTCTAGGTGGGTGGACTAGGACTAGTTTTCTAGTGATTGAGTAGTGGTATTGTCTATGTTTCCCTTAACAATTTTGATGACAACAACAATAACTAAAATTTGATGAATCTTGGGGACCACTATGAAATTGGGGTCTCCACACCTAGTGTCTCATGTACAAGAATGATATTGGTCAGGGTTACTTGTACATCAAGATACAATGTACCCAGGGCCACATAGCTAGATAGTACCTAGGGATTTTCCTATTACAAGTTCTCATTGGCTATATGGTACTTACCAACAACGTAAAATGGGATTTGTTGAAAAATTAAACATCATGTGTGTTTTTTATAAATGTTTAAATTCTTCATTGTTTCCCTTTTGAAAAATAATTTCATTTAATGTTTCATTTTTTTAAAAATTAGTAATGTCATTTCTTGTTTGGAAAAACAAAAAATATTTTTTTTCATAAAATGATTATCAAATGGAATATTTTGGTTATAATCCTATTGGGATTAGGCTCATACCCTACTTACATCTTTTTCTAAATTTATAATAGATAATGATTGATACCGGTATGGGAAGGGTCTATTTAGATGGTGTATCATATTATTAGATTTTTATCCGGGTGTAGTGTTGTGGAGAAGGATTGGGGGTGATGTCCCCTTACCATGTGGTGGTTCATTATCCATAATTCCTGCTCCATTTGAGTTGTAGAGCTTTTAGGTTTTTATATAAATCTATGTAATTCAATTCTGAATTTTATTTTAGGCTTGTTTGGAATGAATTTATCAAAGTCATTTTATTTACTATTTTCGGTAAGTTAATGTTACTAAACTTGGGTAAATTGTTCCCAAATAATTATTAATGACACCTGGGAACATGTGCTAGCCCATGGAGATATAGAAGTCCCTTTGGGACTTTCCATGGACTAGTTCAGGTGCCGAATTTGATGGTGACCAGATCAGGTTCACGAAAAAATGGAATCGAAGGATTCACATACTCTTTGTGTCATGTTATTTGGGATGGGTCTAGATTGACATAAGCTAGGACTGTCAGGGATTGGATTTCTAGTTGTGTGTAGGGTTCCTGTACAGTACCTCTCATGATATACCTTGATACTTGATGGGATATCTGGACTGCTTGTTTTACTTTTCTTCCAGGTGGGACAGGCGGGCTGCCGACTGAACATGGACATTTATTGGCAGTGACGTAGTTGTTTGTTTCAATGTTTTTATGAGTTTTCTATAATTATATTTGATTTTTTTTCATAAATTTTTCAAAACTATTGTATTAATATTTTCTTTTGCGACTTTTTCAATTTTTAGCAACATGCCTCTTTAAAATCCTTCAATTCACCCATGAGAGGAACTTAGAGAGATTTCTCCTTCAACGCTTGATCAGAGGGTAGTAGAAGCTATCATCTAGGATTTCAATTATCTAAGACTTAGAGTGGTTATTGATCTTACTCTAGTAATAGAAGATGAGCCTAGTCATAAGAAGGACAAATCCCATTCGTTTCTCACTAACAATATGTCCACATTCCAATGTATCTCAAAATCTCATGATGTGTAGGAATTGATCAAGAAGATGGAGTTCATGTTCGAATTATTAACACACTTGAGGAGGTTAGCGTGAAATCTACCATATTTTTTTTGAGGTTCCCAGTCGCAGGTGGTGGGAATCAATGCTTCAACCTAGGAAGCAGGAACAGATGAGTTAGAAGGATTTCATGAACATGTTCATTGAGTAGTATTTATACTAGGTCTTGGATTATGTTTGATCTGAGGAGTTCATGGATATTTCTCAAAGAAATAGGCCAGTAATTGAATATGCTAATAGTTTTCCTGAGCTAGTGCGGTACATGCTTTATATTTTTTATAAGGAATCTATGAAAGGTCTAATGTTTGAGGAGGGGTTGTGAAAAATTTTAATATCAAGTCTTCTTGTTCAATTTGGTAACTCATAATATGGTGGTTTATTGTGCTTTCCTGTAAGAGATTGATTAGAAAATAAATTATGGGATTTCTAGAGTGGTGGATGTTGTGGTAAGTGGTATCTCGTTTGAGAGGAATAGGAAATGAGAAGAGAAAGGGATGAATATAGGTGGTAGTTTAGGCTATCCTCCCAGGAAGATTTCATATGTGACATCGGATGCATGGTTCATCATGTGCCACTCATGTGGGAGGCTAGGGAATTCTTGGCATACATGTACTTATTCTTTGAGGCCTTATTTCATTATGGATATATGGGGAAATTTTAGAGATTTTACAGGCTGGAAATTCCACTCCTGAGTGTGGCCGGATCTATGGCTTCCCAGGGAGTTCTAGTTCAGTCAGAACCTTTGAGGATGGTGGGTTCTCGGTTTAGTGGTTATAGAGGTAGAACCATATTTTTTTCTGGGAAGATACAGTTCAGGGAAGAGCAACTAGTGAGGGGTCATTCTTATGTAGATTTTAGGCACAATCATGCTATGGACCAGGAACCAATGGGATCAGATGTAGGTCCTTCAATAGTTCAGGGTACAATTTTTATTGATTATTCATTAGTTATTGTTCTCTTTCAAACTGGTGCTTTAATTTATTTTATCTCTTCTCGTACTATGAACCTGCTGAATTTTCCAACTATGTAGTTGCCTTTTACAATTACTTGGTGACACCATTAGTTAAGAATAATGAACAAGGTCTCATGTACTCATCATGTGAATATTCTGCTTCAGGGGTGGAGATGGAGTGGGACATCCTGGTATTGGATTTGGAACTTCTAGAAATAATTCTTTTTCATGATTTGTCTAGTTTACTTGCATGTGAATATAAATTGATATATGTAGAGGGTGAGTTTCATTGAACCTGGTAGGAGACCTCAGGTTTTTCTTGGGTAATGGGATCCTCGGTTGGGTCATGTAGGGCATCCAATACTAAAGATGGGAATACTTATATTCTAGTTATCATCACTAATTCTATAGGGAGATAGTCGTTCTCTAATGGGTTGATTAACGCATGTAGTGGATGAGTTATCAAAGTTATTTCTATATTATTTTTACAGCATACCCACAGACCGGTACTAGAGGTTTTGATTGATTTGGTAGAGGGAAGCCAACCGATATCTATTCTATCATATCGTATGGACCCCACCGAGTTGAGGGAATTAAAGATACATCTGGATAATTTTGAATCCAAAGGATTCATTCACATTAGTGTCTCTCCTTGGGAAGCTTCTTGTTCTTTTTAAAAGTAGGGCCGACATATCCCTCTAGTTGTGAATTGATTACCAGAAGTTGAATAAGGTAATCCTCAAAAAAAATATAATTTTCCACGAATTGATGACTTTTTTGATCAGTTAAAGGCATAAAATTAGTTTTCCAAGACAGAATTGTGTTCAGGTCACCACCATGTTTGGGTGACAGAGGTAGATATCTCGAAAATGACATTTAGAAGTAGGTACAACCACTTTGAATACTTGGTAATGCCTTTTTAATGGATCATTTCTCTCGTGGATTTTATGGAACTCATGAATAGGTTGTTCTAATAGAATCTCGACTCCTTCATCGTGGTATACATAGGAAAATTTGTTGGTTTACTTTGGATCTATGGAAAATCATGATCATCATTTGATGACCTTGTTGGGAACTATTTGGGATCATCTCATTTATGAAAAGTTGTCCAAGTGAACTTTTTATATTAGAGAAGTGATGTTTCTAGGACATTTCATCTTGGAACATGGGGCTTCAGTGGACCTTGAGATGTTCAGTGAATTTATGTCATTGTAGAAGCTGAGGAATGTGTTTTAGATCAATATTTTCTCCTAACTAGTAGGATATTATAGCTGGTTTGTTCCAGATTTCTATTGTCTTTCTTCTACCATGACACACTCACCCAAAAAGGGGGGATGTTGGAATTGGGCTTAGAATGGCTGTCATTGTATGAGGAGTTAAAGTGATGGTTGAATACTACCCCATGTTAATATTTCTGGAATCTGTAAAGGTCTACGTGGTGTATTGTATTGCCTTGGGTATGGGTCACATGTGTGTGATTATGTAGGTTGATCACATGGTGGTGTAAGACTCTCACCAACTCTGATTGTAGGAAAATAATTACCGGATCCATGACTTAAAGTTATCAGTAGAGATTCATGATCTGATGACATGGAATCACTTCTTATTTGGAGGTATGTTTTTAGAATACTCTGATAATAATATCTTAGCCTGTATTTCATATAGAAGGATATTAATCTAAGGCAGTGCTGTCGGATCAAGAATTCCCAAGGGTTCAACTTTTATATTAACTATTCACCAGGAAAGGGAAACGTGGTGGATGACGCATTGAAAAAAACACCAGTATAGGCTTTGAGGAAGTCTAGTGATGAGTTGACTCTGATGGGGCTCTTTTCCAAGGTGCACTTGGAGACCATTGAGAAAGAAAGAGGTGCTTTCTTGGCGAGCATTCAGTTGATCCCTTCTCTTTTAGAGTTGATTTAGGAGGATCAGCCTAGTGATGAGATATGTAAATGGTTAATGTAGTTCCTACATGGTGGGAAGAATTCTTCTAATTGGTCTTCATCTACCAAGGTAATCTTGTGCATCAATGGACATTCATTGGCATTGTTGTCTCTGAGGAAGGAGGCGATCTTGGATATCCACCAATCTCAGTTGGCCATTCATCCTTGTGCTTCCAAAATTTATTATCATGTTCATCGATAGTTATGTTTTTCAGGTATGAGGTGGGATGTAGTTGATTTGGTATCAAAGTGTATGTCATGTCAGTAGGTGAAAGAATAGAATCCTAGGGCCTCTGGTTTGCATTAGGAATTACCCATTTCTACCTGAATGTGGGATTTCGTCTACAAGGATTTCATTGTTGGAGTACCTCTTTCACCTCGAGGTAAGAACACTCTTTGGGTAGTGATTGAAAATCTGACCAAATCATCCCACTTTTTTCTTCTCAAAGATACAACCAATGTAGTTGTGTTGGGTAGATTGTATGTTAAGGAGGTGGAAACACTTCATGGTGTTCTATCAACAATGGTCTTATATAGAGAACCCCATTTTACAACTATGTTTTTGAAAGGCCCTTATAAATTATTTGGGATCATATTTAATGATGTTCATCACATATCATCCTCAAATGGATGGAAAGACAGAGTTGGCATACCAGATTCGGGATTACATGCACCATTCACGTGTCTTAGAATTTTGAGGTTCATAGGATAACCATTTTTGATTGACCAATTTTTCTAATAATAATAGTTACTAATCCTGGAATCAAATAGATCCTTTTGAGGTTCCCTATGTATGACCTTTTAAAACCACCCTGTGTTGCGATGATGTAGGTGAGACATCATAGTTGGGTCGAGCCATGTGGAAGAGACATATGAAGAAGGTCATGTTAACCTAGAATTTGTTATTGAAAATTAAAATTCTCCAAAAAAACATATACATACCAGTGGTGTCAAGACCATGAGTTCTCTATTGGTGATTGAGTATTCTTAAATGTGGCCCCTCATCTGGCCCATCATCATTTGGGGAAGTAGGGAATGTTACCATCAAGGTATGTCAGACCATTTGAGATCACCTGGGAGATTGGAATGGTGGAATACAGGTTAGCTCTATTCTCTATGTTGACATCTATTCATGACTTATTCAATGTCTTCTAATTGTAGATGTATAATCCAAATCTATCTCACATGTTTGATTGGGTATAATAGGATATAGGGACAGATTTATTAGTGTTTGAATGGATAGTTAAAATAGTGGATTCCCAAGAGAAGGTTCTTTAGGAAAATTTAATTCCATTGGTCTAGGTCCCTTAAAATTCATGGTAATGTTGTTCATGATACATGGGAGTGGATGTCGTGGGTTAGGCAAGAGTACCCATTCCTGGTTTCTAATCAATCTTCGGGTTGACTTTTTGAGGCATAATGTTTTTCATTGTGGGGAGAATCATCAAATACATGTCCTTATTTTTAGGTATTTTTATCTTCTATCCATGTACTATCATTCTCCATTAGGATCCCCATAGGTTCCCCTTGATTTTGGAAAACAATGGACATGTTTTTTTACGATAGAACATGGTGCCTGATTTTTTTACATGATTTACCAAACTATGCACAGTGTTCAAATAATTAAAAATATTTGTTATTTACAATTTTTACCTTTCAAGATTAACCCTTATTCACCCTTTTTTCTCTAATTTTACCATTATATCCATGAAAGGCTCACAGTCTCCCTCAAGGTCATTTGCAACCCAATCTTGAAGGAGATTTTGGTTGTGAAACATCAAGGATCATCAAGTTAGTGGATTCCTCTATTCATTCTTAAATTTCATTAGGGTTACATCCCTCATCCATGAAGTTCAAAATTTCATTGAACTAAGGACTCATACCTAGAATTTTTTATGAGTTTTTTTTCAATATTCTATGACTGGTTTCATTTTATTTCATTTTTGGTGTGGTAGTGGGGCATTTGATGTTTTGCACAAATAATTTGAGTTTTTCACATCTAATGTAGTGATTCATTGTGTAATAATTATTTTATGAGTTATATCTACTTTCTTGACCTTATTAATACGTTTCTAACCTATTTTGTGTGGTGTCAAAATTGTTTTTCATATAATTGGTCATCCATTTTTTTGAGGATACATTTTTTCTTGAAATTATGTGTTATTCCTATGTAAATAATGTGGTATCCTTTGTGGGAATTTTATAATATATAAAAATGGTTTATTAAATGTTATTAGGATGCCAAATATTTTTTGGAATGGTATTGGGGAGGATTTGGCCTTGAATGTGGGTTTTGAACTGGATTTTGTGTGAAAATACCTGTTTAACATCTTGAAACTATTTTTTTGAAATTTTTTAATGGTTTATTGAGTTTCAAAAAGGGTGAAAAAACTAGTTGGGTATTTTTTGTTGTGTGTGTGACTCAGGAATGGATTTTTTTGTGCAAATGGTTTTTTATAAAAAGCGAAACATATTTTAGAAAAAATAGGGGAACCATTTTATCTAAGTGGGTGGACTAGGACTAGTATGCTAGTGATCCAGTTTCACTTAGTTTGATGATGAAAACAAAAAATAAACAATGATGATGCATGGGGAACAATAGGACTTTGGGGTTACCTCTCTTAGTGACTCATATATGAGAAGGATTTTGTTTATGGTTACGTGTACATAGAGATATGCAGTAAAAAGGTTCCCATAGCTAGCTAGTCCCTAGGGTTGTTCCTGTGACTAGTCCTCATTGGATATATGGTACTTACCATCAAAATATAGTGTTTTTTGTTATAAAATTTAGTATCATGTGTTTTTATGTTAAAAGTTTACATTCTCCATAGCTTACCTCTTGAAAACTAATTTCATTTAAATTTTCATCTTTCAGAAATTATTACTAGCATTTAAGGTTTATAAAAATATGCCAGATTGTCATCTTAAATTGTTTATCTCGTAGAATCTTTTTGGTGGAATCCTACAGGGATCATTATTTCAATCTAATTACACCTTTTGGTGTAATGACACTTGATAATAACTGATACTTTTAAGGCTATGGTCCTGGGAGATGGCATTTTAGGTTGTCATCTTCTCTTCTGGGTGTAGGGTTATGGATAAGGCATGCAGGTGATGTCCACTTGCTTTGTGGTGGTTATTGAGTCGGAATTTCTGCTCCATTATAGTTGTTTCCCTCTTTGGGTTTTTCTAATACTATGTAACTCAATTATAAATTTTATTTAAGTATTTTTTGGTATGAATTTATCTAATTCAGTTTATTTTTTATTGTTGGTTCTTTAACGTTTCTAAACTTGGGTATGTCATTCCCAAACCATTTTTTATGATACCCATGCACCTATGACAACCCATGGATATGGGGAATGATATTTGGGGCTTTCTATAGACTGGTTTGGGTGCTGGTTTGGATGTTGACTAGATCTGGTTTGTGATAGGAGACCTACTAAACAGATGACCATGCCCCATTCACGTCTAACCTATTAAAACTGAGGATTAACTAATGCTCTTACCCATAACAAGGGTCAATATACAATGACCACCCATCCAAAATAAGTTTCTAAAGAAAAATATAAGAGTCTATCTAGGGGGAAACACTCGAATGACATAAAAATAGAATCATAGAGAATTGAGCCATACAAACAATATCTAGGGTCCTACCTAGAAAAAGATAACCCCTTAAAAACATAAATAATTGACCCATAATGAGTTCATGCAAACAAAAGTCACTATATGTAAGAGCTTATCACTTAACACACTCCTAGAAAGGAAATGTTCAATGGAATGTTATCAGTATTCCAGTCAAAGGAAACTGAAGGGAATGCTTAAACTACACTTACATGATCATTTAAACGAAGAACACCACTTCATGTTAAAATTTTAATTTGATTGTATTGATTTGACATTATTTTTTATAAAATTCAGTTATTTTAAAAATAACATCAAGAACGAACTATAAAACCAAATCACATGGCACCTTATTTAACGAACACATAACTGAAAAAGGAATGTCTTATTTAACATCATTTTTCAAGCATTAAGAATTTTTTGATAATAAATAATTATTAATAAATTTATCAAAATAAAATACATTCAATTTTTTTAGATAAAAATTCCTATATGATTCATGTTAATCCCAAATAAGGCCTTTAGAATGAAACCCTATAGAATTTTTTTATTTTCAGGGTTACAAACCCACATAGTGGTTTATATCTAAATAATCATGCCCCAAATGATCGTCTTGGGCCAGTTGTTAATTTTTTAATCCAATCAAAGACCATAGAAAAAAATAATCAATTCATTCGACTCAAAATCATTTGACTAGTCAAATCCATTTTAAATCCAGGTCATACCACACAACTTACTCTTAAATCCGAGGATATAAATGGAATGTCACAAAAACCACTAGAGACACTTCCTCTTTCCCACTCAAAAGATGAATCTAGGTCATGTCTCTACATTCAAGTGAAATTTCCCATTTCAATTAATTTAATATTAATTTCTATTTGATTTAAATCATTCAATTATTCAAAAAAATTGACAAATGGTTCACCAATTTCTGATCCCTATGGCCCGTAACACCTCACAATCCAAAATTAGGTTCCCATATAATCTATAGCATATCATATTCACATTAAACAATTGAATAAAATGGTATATCATGTTCTAGTCCCCAAGGACCCATTATCCTTGTGAAAAAAATATGGAATCACAATATCTATCCACTATATAGAATCTATCAGAAAAATAGGAACATAAATCAATAAACCTATAACAACAGCATGAAAATATTAAATGTATCCTTTATGTTATGGAATAATGTTTAGAATGTGATTTCTAAATTTTTTCCAAAATGATTCAAGAGAATGATTATCCATATCACATTAGGTTTCAATAGAAATAGAACCTATAGTTACATCAATAAAAATATCAAAATCCATGTGCATCACAAAATAGTGGAATCAAATCAACTTTATTTGTTAAAATCCATGAAAAAAAAATTGATTTGAAGAAATTTGTGTTTTTATTATATGTGGGTTAACTACGCCCAATAAAATTTAATTACCATACTCACATGACATCACATTCCTATATATTTTTCTAAATATAAAATCAAACCAGGTAAAAACCTATGATACAACGTTGTATCATCTTGGTACTTGATGCCACTGAATGGTTCCATGAGTCCACATGACCACTTGGACTCAATCTCATCTCCCCAAATAATAGAGGTTTCCACCTAGTAGAGAGGAAATTGGGTGAGTCTATGGGTAGACTATTCACACATACTAGAGTCTAACATAACAAAAGAACAATACATAAAAATAGAGAATGAAATAAATCAAACAAACAATAGATAAAATACATGAATAGATATCAATGAAATAATAATCTCATATTCAATGCTAATGATACATTTCATATGTCACTAAAAAACAAAACAAGTATATAAGGAAGGATTAAAATACAAGGGAAAAATTAAACCAAAATTCTAAAAATATCATAGCTTTCATCGAAAGTCTCATCTCGGTCCCATGCTCCCATTCTCAAATGAAATCATCAATAACCTATAGTATGGTTCATTCCCTTATCCATAACTACAATCATATAGTTCTTTTGGGTACCCAATGGTGGCCCAAATTGGGTGTAGGATTTAATCGTAGTAGAAAACCACCAATGGTTTGGTGAAAATCAGTCAGTGGATATATATAACATCAATGTCCAGGTTGTAATACAATAAGAATGTAAGTTCTAAAAGTAAACATCATATAAGGTCTAGGATCCCATTTATAGTCAAGTACATTTATTCAATTCCATTTAAAATGTTTGAATCTAAAATAACAATAATTCCTTTTCCATTATAATGAAAGTAATTTTACCATCAAATATAATTTAATTAATAAGTATCAATACCTATCAGAATTCCCTATATCTCATGTGATGACAAGATGAAAGGATTCTTAAATAGAACTTCCATAAAGTATAATCAAACACAGAATCCATGATTGTGATTTGTCATGAAAAAGACATCATATAACTAATAACATTCATTACTAAGTTTATATCATGATCTCTTCCTTCTCATTCCTTATTTGTAACCCAAGTGTCACTCTAGGCACAATATAAACCAACACCTAACAAGCTTGTCCAAGGTGAACCTATGAAGAAACCTAATATCTCCCTAGATGTTGTATAACATCAATTCCATTTTATTCCATACTTTGTGGTCTACTAAGGTATCCAATGTATCACCCATGGCCTAATAATAAATTTCTATTTGAGTACATCCTTGGAAATATATTTGGATTCCAAGTGTCACTCATTATATAACAGTTGGACCAATGTGGCCATTCTGGGATATTTCCAAGGGAGTCCAAGTATCACTCATGCATAAGCATGGTTCATTCTAATTGATTCCATACATGACATTATAATATGAATCCATGTGTCACCCAAGGAGTAAAATTATTATAATAATTAAATCCATTTAATTAAATTTATTTAAACATTTCAGGGTAAACACCAATGACATATGAATCCAATCTCACATAGAAAGGTTAGTCATCTCATTTAAAAGACATAAAAGGCTTGGCTTCCAATTACTAACACAGGAAAATAATTTTAATGATTAGTTAAATATCTAACAAGAATTATATAAAATATTCTATATTTAACAGAAATGGAACCTTAATAAAAATGGGGAAGTTAAATATCTTTTAAATAAACCATTTATGGTGAGGGACAAGGCTCATGGTTCTTTTTTCCTTCCCATTATCCAAATTAAATTTTCATTGATAATAAAATTCAATTCACATATCAATTCATAATTCAATTAGTTAATTTGATTGACAATTAGATTCATAATTTACATCCCAATGAAAGTGAAAAAGGTCACACCCAAGATATCTATTTCCTAGATCCACCCATGGTGGTCTAGTTCAATCAATCAACACACACATAGGGGTGGTTCTGTTATAAGGGTATTCAACCTATAACCAATAATTACCATGCATATTCAAATAGATAGTCCTTTCATAGAAACACATTGATTTAATTTCTATTCTAGTTGATTACTGTAAAGTGGGAGAGTATCACAAAATCATATGTAAACTCCTCCAATTTTAAATAAGGGTATGTGAAAACCTAACATAGGTGTCTAGTTGATATCACATCATGTATGGTCCAGAGATTCTTCTCAAATAGGGAGAAAATCAACAAACATTTGAAGAACATAATAATAGGTCATATTATATTTCTCATAACTAGTGAAATATATATCCACAGAAATAAATAATGTCAAAAAAATTAAGAACTCACAAAATGTAGATCAAACGAGATGAGTAGTGATTGAATCTGATATCGAACTAAAGAGATCTCTTAAATCTGATAATAGTCTTCAATAGGTGATTCTAAATGAAGAATATTTTATTTTGGATTGAAAATGATATATTTAGGTTAAAATACATTTAATTAAATTTATTATTATAAAATTTACCAAAAAACATTGAGCAACATGGTTTGAGTGCATGTTTTGACAAACTGTCTACCAACCATTCATTGTTAGCTTTCATGAATAGAACCTCATATGATTTATCTACATAGTTTGACTAACCATGAAAAAATCATTAAAAAATACACTATAAAAATTTATAAAATGGTCATACTATTTTTCACCCAAAACCGCACATTTTTGTTTAACTGTGCTGCCTTTCCCTACTCACTATCCTACCTCACACCATTTTTTAAACCGTGCATCCTGTAGAGAATAGTTTTCAATAACCATGAACTAAACTTATTTGACCCCAAAACATAAGTTCCAGGCTCTGATCTATCCACATACACCCCTGATACATCCTTGAACTCAAAGTAAATTCAAAAAAGATCATATTTACACATTAGACAGAGGATTTATGGAATTTAAATATTCTTTACGCTAAGGAAGAACCATGTTATTAAATTAAATATTATATCAATTATCGTAACAAAAAAATGTTTAATTATCCCTATCAAGGATTCAAGAAAACACCATTTACTTCTTTGATCATTTTGAATATAAACCTGTTTCATGGATTGAGAAATTTTTGTGGTCATAAAATCATGTTTATTTTCTTCATATCCCATAAAATTTGATTGAACTGGTGGAAAATATTTTCATTTTATAGTACATCACCCATTAAAATGGTTCCTTCTTGTCCAAAACATTGACTATGAAAATAAATAATAATTTTAGAAACACTAATATTAATGGACCGTCACAGAGTCTAAAAAATCATCTAGGAGGCCTAAATCAGGACACATGCTTTTTAATTTTTGAAACTCATGGTTTATCCTAGGAATTTTTTAGTCATCATCTATTTAAATATTTCATGATTTTTTTCAAATATTTGGTGAATATCAAACTAAAATCCCCTAGATTGAATACCTAGGTGTGTAGAAAGGACTATTTTCATATTGTAGTTTCCGATTGAGTCTATCTCAATATAGAGTTTTCAGGGATGTTACCCCTCATTACATCTATTACAATTCAAAATACACTTTTAGTATTCAAATAGGGATATAATTTCATTGAAACCACTCACTCTATGCTTTAAAAAAATTACAATACTTTTTCTAATATGTGAAGTCAACCTTATATATACCCTTAGAGACATACCTAGACATCTCTTTATAAATAACCATATGGATCATAGAAAATTTTGTAACCCTACTTTTCAATGATTATATAATCCTTTTCTCTGATATCAACTATAAGGACCATGGATTATAATACATGGATATTACATCTTTTTTACATGAATAATCATTATATAACACAAACACAATCCAAAGAACCATAATAGTTCACTATATTTGTTAACCAAAAACACAATATTTTAAATTGGGGATAGATCTTAAACATCCCCCGTGAATATCTTCCCCTTTAGAACACTTCAAAAACATACAATAATTAAAACTTTTCCATTACCTGGAGAAATGAAACATAATAAAGGATGAGGTTTGATGATCCATAAAGGTAAACAAGTGAGAATCCTATGAATAAAATGATAATAAGTTTATATGAACATGATTATATGATTTTAAACCATACCCTACATTTCCATGAAAATATAAGCGAGTCACAAAATAATGATTGGAAGTTTGTAAAACATGAATCACAATATGATCGAAGAATGTGATTTATGATATCATAACATTTTCATAAGACAACAATTTGGTGTATACAAATAAGAATATAAATTATTATGTCATGGATAACCACCAATACATCAATAAAATGTAATTATTTGGACGAACACATGTGTATCTTATTTGGGATTGGTCTAACCACCCATATAACTTATTTTTTCAGCATGGTATGGACACCTATATACCCTCATCTTTGGGTTGGGAAGACCACTTATGTACCCTCATCTTTGTGTTTTAGATAATCAATCATGTAGACTCATGTCTAGGCTTGGGTTAATCACAGATGTACCCTCATCTTTGGGATTGGTATAATCACCAATGTACCCTCATCTATTAGTATGGGCTATTCGAAAATGTACTATCATCTTTGGATTTGTGATAACCACTTGTATATAATCCTATTCTTTCTTAGAGAAATCACACATTTACTCTATGAGAAAATATAACATTTACCGTAACCCAATTCATTGAAGTGACATATAGGTCCCACCCATTAAATAATTGAAAACCATTTTTATGTTTTCCACAAGCTCATACATATTTCATCATATCATAAAATAAGACATGAAATGGGTTTCATAAACATTCCATCATATCATAAATTTTAGAAAAGAAACTGGTTTCTTTATCTATTCTTAATATCACAATCTTTGGAATGATGTAGGTTTCATAAGAATTTTTCTAGGTATTACACATAGAATATAAAAAAAATTCATAAAAGAATGTCGTAATGAATATAAACCATTCATATAATTAATAATAATGGTGTCCTTACATCATATCCACTTTAAAAAAAGTGTAGGATCAACGAATGATATCATAGATGAAAAGTAATTTTGAAAGGCCTTTTAAAAAAATATTGAGGAAAATATAAATTACAATTTGAAACAAATTTTTTAAAACATTAATCTTTTTGAAAACATTCCTTCATAAAAATTATATTAAAATATAAATTTAAAAAATTGGAATAATTTTCAGAAAACATAAATTGGGAATAAAATAGATTTCTGACCGAAGAGATAAATAATGTTATTTTTACTGAAAAAACATCTTAACTATCATAATTACAAATGAGTGGAAAATGGATGAATTAATTGAATATATCATATATAAACAGAGGGTAATAATTTTAACTAGTCTTATTGAGATTTGAATTATAAGGTTCAATCAAATGAATCATAATCATAAACAATCACAATAAACAATGAGATTTTAGCAATAAAATCTTACCACTTGGTTGAGTTTGAATCACAATACCCATAAAATAATTACATTAAATGAAGCATAAGATATCATTAAAATTATTAAATTCTTGATATAACATAAAATGGTGTAGCATGTACACCTCATAGAGGAATATAGGTTCCAAACATGAAATGTGTTTCAAAGAAGTAAAATTGATAAAATATTCCCATATATATTCAAAAATATTGTAACTGTAACCCCATAAAAGATATATCTTCAATCAGATGTGAAAATAAAAACGAAAATAATTATAATTAACAGAAATTATATTCATGGGATTTGTAAACACTACCTATAATAATGAGTTTGTGAATATAGCTTGTGTATCACAAAAGTAAAATGTGTGGCCCAATTCCCTTACTGCATGAGTAATTTTTGAATTTTATGAACAATGAAAGAATATTTTCAATAGTAAAATTATTTATCATTAAATGTGTGTTATTCATGATATATCATGTCACATGATAGAACAAACACAATACTAATGAAATGAATGGGGAATATGTCATACATATCTCAGAAATAAAATTGATACTAGAAATCACCTCATCTCTTAGGTAACTTTGAAACCATAAACCCCATGAAAGCGTGATAAAAAAAGATATATAAATCAAAAAAATAGCTTAAATAAACATAAAATACATTAATCAGTTGTATAAACACCATGCACCAAAAATAAGTGGTAAATATGGAATATGTCTCATAAAAAAATGTGAGTAAAGAACAACCCTTACCATAAGTCTTAATTTCAATTGTACATGTTGAAAATTTCTATATAATAAATATTAGTTTATTGTACATATAATTAATGACCACATTCATATATATAATAACTTATATGTTTTTTCATGAGATTTTATTTGCAATTTATTAACAATTCCTTATTAAAGTCTAGTTTAGGTAATAACCAATTTGTTTTCTGCATAAGTTTTGATTTGTTATATTTTTTGTTATATTAAAGTAATAATTAGTTTATTGTATCCAGAATTGTGTAAATTTTATAAATATAATATATATTCAGTATATGTGTATTTAGAGTAATCATTAAAATTTAGTTATAGGAAATGAAATGCACCATCAATGGAGACAATAGACCGTTGGTATGCATGAACATTGTTTCCATTTTATATTAGTTTTGAAATAAATAATGGTAAATGATATATATATATATATATATATATATATTTTATAATTCTATTATAATATTTATGTCATTTATATCACATTTTATATCCAAACCTTCCATATTATATTCCATGAAAAACAAGAATGTATCACATCACTTTATGAGGAAATATTTCATCGTACAGATGAATGTCGTTATCATATTAACACAAAATTGAAATCATTATGATATGTGTTATATAATACATAAAGAAATATTTACATAATATGTATCATATATATGATATATAAATTTTATGTCCATCATTATCCCTAACATTGAAATGTAGTAATAGAACAAGGAACTACATCAGTTCCTGAGGCTGTAGATCGCTATAAACATGAATGATGATTTAACAAACCACTTGATGGAAGTGTGTGTGTTTTTTATCATAAACATAACACAAAAAAACTCCGTATATTTATTATTATTAATTTATTATATAATAATGATATAAAATAAATTTAAGGGGTTGGAGGAATAAATTAAACAAAATCATTTTCTAATGAACATTACCTATTACTTGGTTGTCCTTTTTAAGATTGCAATACAAGCCTTACATGGATGGAATTATGCCCAAAATACGCCTTTTAATATGATCTTAGAAAATATCTGAATTTATTATGGAATATTTTTTTAATCCAAAAGGATTTGATTGTGTGATGAAGGGGGTGACTGAGTTCCCTTTTATAATTATGGAGGAGTGGCATTCTTGTAAATACCCAAAATTATTCATTATTCGGTGGTTTCCATTATGTAATGATCATCCAAAAATAGAAAAAAATAATGGAGGGAAGTTATTAATTTTTAGATACCAAACTCCATAACAAAAAATAAATAAATTCTTAATCATGTTATTCCTCAGTATTTATGTTTACAGAATTTTATCTTTATTGTTTTTACTGGGGTAACTTATATCTTTCGATTTTACAAGGAAATATATAAATTACCCATATATTAAAAACAAAATTTATACGATAATTTAGAGCCACACATTATAAATATTAATTCAAATTCATTAAATAAAAATCACATGTTTGTGTAACATTAATTTTAATACAAATGAATGTAATCTGAAAAAAACAATTTTAACAATAATTAAAATAATTATTTTAAAATGGTTTTTACAAATACATTTGGTCAAAAATTTTGTGAATCTTATTAGATAATATAAATTATTATTATAAAAAATGTGTATTCCATTTATTGAAATGTCATTCACATAAATGGAAGAAATAAAATTAAAATTAATCATGTATAGGTGATATTAATGTAGTTTGTTAATCTGAAATGATCAACATTTTACCAGGTTTTTATATCCAATTTCATTATTAAAATTGATTCAAATTAGATATGTTTATTAAATAAATTTATTATTGAACTATTTTTACTTTGAAATATATTTTAAAAATAATATAACTTTATATCTAAATTGGACGGAAAGTACGTTTTCAATTCAAATACATTAGTTTGCTTTATTCAACAAAAAAATTAATATATTCATAAAAATACCCAAAATTGACCTAAATATAATTTTTATATTACACATTATAAAATGATTCGAATTTATCAAATTATTTTTATAGAATTTGAATGTTTTGGTTTTAAAATAAGTCCACCAAAAAAGGTAACTAAACTACTGTATTATAATATTATAAATTTTTGTTTAAAATTAAATTAATTTCTACCACCTGTCTAGAAAGAAAAATGATTTAACTTTAAATAATATATTTAATATATTATTTATAAATTTCATTAATATAATAATCCATTAGTAATTTAGAAAATTTATTTATATAAAACACTCTTATGCGCATAAAAAATTTCTTCAGAAAATGATTTCCTTTAATTTCAAAAAGGGTTTTACTTTTATTTATAATTAGTTTTTCACAAAATAATTTGTGTCTATCCCATTTTTTCATAATATATTTAATGTTATTCAAAAAAAATATTTCCAAAATATAGGTTACAACTATTATTTAAAATAATAATATTTTATAAATTTGTCACCTTTCATTTAAACCTATCATTGCATGTCTTTTAAGAGGAACATTGTGTTGCAAGTAAGGAATGAAAAATTAAATGTTTCAACTAACTCAACATAATAATATTGTATCATGTAATGAAAAATATCTAAAATATTAAAATAGTTGAAAAGAATAATTCACAAAATTTCGGGGTGTAAGTGGATCACATCACCATGGATTGATTTCTTTAGTAGTAATGAATAACCAAATACATTCATGATACCCAAATTACATTATTAATATAAAATAAAATTCATAAGAAACATTATTTCATATTTTATATTACTCTTAATTTCTATATTAGTATCTTTGGGAAAGGGAAAAAATAAATTGTGTGATTTAATTCATAGTATGGGGTACATACAATTGAATCTGTCATGAGTAAATATTTCTTAATAAAAATGGAACTGTATAGAACTGAAAATAATTTCAATTTAATCAATATCCTTAGCTTGTAATGAATCCATGGAAAATATCAACGCATTAAACTAACTATTAATACTAAAAAAAATTCTAAACGAAGTAAATGATTAATATTGGACATCATAATCTTAGATATCAGGACATCTTTACAATCTAGGCCTTGTAGGAAGAATGATTAGTCAAAAATTTTGTATAAACAGAAAACCCATTTAATTAGTTTTTCAATCGGATTTTCCTCAAGATAATAGTATATACATTGAGGGGATTTCAATAATTGATCCCTACTTTTAATTACATGTCTAATGCATTCCTCAAATATTGAATGATAAATTTATTTTGATTAAAAATATTCTTTCTCAGCATATATATGTATTTAGAAAATAATACAAAATATTATGATTTCCACTATTAGTGAAATAAATATCATATTAAAAAACCCAATATATAAGTTGCATATGGTTTAATTTATAAGCATATATATGATACAAATAATGTGGATATTTAATAAAAATTCAATGTTTGATAAAATATTATCATAATAAAGTGAATGTTTCAAGAGAATATTAATGAAAAAAATAAATAAAAAATAAAAAATTATATTCAAATCATTATAAATATAGTTTTATAATAAAATAATATCTTTTCAAAACTTCATGAAAAATATTAAAATATGATTTTATTAAATGGTTTTCTTTATATAACAATTTTAAACTTATAGAATAAGTTAAAATAGTGTAAAAATATTTATGGAATTGGGAAAATGTGTGAATATTGTACACATTAAAAAATATCCAATTTCACTTTTTATAACGAAATTAGAAAATGAACCATTTGGAAAACATTATAAATATTATATTTAAATCATGTAAAATTTTTAGGATAACATGAAATATCCTTAATAAATCATTGGAGTGAATGTTCGTGAATATTTTTAAACATTTTTTGAAAATATTGGTGAGGTGGAAAAATTTATCTGATCAAATGGGAAATAAGAAATGCTTTTATTTTAAACATTTATTTGATTAATTCGAGTACCAAATCGAGGAATAATAGGGTTTTATATGTAAACTCCTTAAATATCTATATTATAATAAAATAGATGGTGTTTATTAAGGATATATTATAATATTCTTTCAATGAAAATAAGAGCAATCCTTACAAATGAGATTGTAAAATTAATTCTTCGTATTTTATTACTTTCAAATTGTAACCCATTGAAATAATAAACAAGAATTAAAGCATTAATCCTCATTAATAAATATATATTCATTTTAAATGCATGAAATTAGCTGTATATACACAACATTAAAATAATTAGGTGTATTAAACATAATAAGTATCAATGGAGTGAGAATTGAGACCAAATCCCATACATAAAGTTTGATTTGCCCTGTAATTGAATTTAACAAACTATATAATAAATATAGATTTATTATTATTTAATAACATATAAATATTAATATCTATAATAAAATATGAGATCAATTTATGAAAATTTATCACATTTTGGTTAACAATATTTTTTTATCATTATTATGGGTGATAATTACTAGACTTTTCATGTATATTTTGATTTAGTATTTTCATTCCATTCCTATTACTCATAGTTCCTTCATATCCAAAATCTATTTCATCATATAAATTTAATATATATTAAATATATAGATATTTATAATCAACCATAAAACATAGAGATAGAAAAATAAATTACACCATTCCTCGAGATGGTATGTCATACGTATGCATGAGTGCAGTTTTAACATTTCAATAGGTGGGAAAAAATGTGAAATAATTATTTACCTTTAAAAGATCATTTATATATAATATATATCATGTTTATTCGTTAAATTTTCCCTTATTACTATACATGTAAGATGTAAATGGAAAATAAATCACATCGTTTAGTGGAGGTAGTTGTTTATAAACACGCACCAGTGACATTATTATTTTTCAATTGATTGGAAGGAAAGAAGTTAGACATGATTTTATAATTTTGAAACCATGATAATTTAATTAAAATAATTTAGATTAATTAGTTATTTATTTATATCTATCAAGGTAAATTAGCATTGAAAAAACTAATTACACCACATTGTGGAGATGATAAATCGTAGGTTTGCATGAGCAATGTTATAACTTTTAATAGGATGAAAGAGAGATGGGAAAGAGTCATAAAAAATGATAATAAAATATTAGTGTATTTACAAAATTTGATTTATTATTTAAAGATTTTACAACAAATTTATATAAATTGTAGTATCAAATAATCATGAAATAGTCGGTAAAGATAATTAACTATTCTTTAGTATAATTCTTTCATATTCCCTATTAATGACCTTTGGAATGTTATTTTTATAAAAATAGAATATATAAATCATGTCTATGGATGTTTATAAGGTAATTGGGTTAATTTTTTGATGTATATTGCTAAAAATATCTGAGGAATAGAGTAAAAGAGGCTCTTATTTATAAGTGAGGGGAGGGTCACTCTTGGAATTACATAACGTCTTTAATTATATATGTTAATTTTCATGTTAAAATGTATCAATTTATTTTAATCATAACAAAATATGATTATTACTTTAAATAATATTATCCCATATTTATTTTATAGTTTTATGCTATGTTTTTAGGTATATATCTTAGTTTGAACCACTGAGTAACATTTTTTGAAATTTACATAGTATAAAAATTGTGTACCCTTTAAGGGTTAAAAAATTTTGCAATAAAATGAAAATATATCCTTAAATTGATAATGAATTATAGTTTAAAATATTTCTAACTTAAATGTATGACAAAAATATTTTTCTTCATTTTAATTCATTTAGTAACGTATTAATTGTTATAAAATTTAATTATTGTCACTTTTGAAACTATTCATTTAATTTGACGGTGAAAAAAAAACAACAAACAAAATTAACATAAATAAAAACCATTAAAACATCCAAAGTAGGTTATATTTATCATTGAAATTTGTGTGAAACTATAACTTACTAAAAAATAATAATTTGTTTAGTTTTCAAAATCATTGAATTGATTATTCTAGTACCTTCACATGCATTGTGACAAAATTTGTGTAATAATTTAATGTAATTATTTAACTAACAATAAATATACATAATTTTTTAGAGTAAAACATTTAATTCATATTTTAAATGACCTTTTATAACTTATGATACATTTTCATCATCTGTTTTAAAAAATATTTTAGATATTTAAATCAAGAACGTGACATTTTTTGACATTACCTTTAAATTATTTAAAATAAAAGGTCAAAATCAAAGAAAAATGGAAGTAAATTACCATATTTCAAAAATATGGATTGAAATTGGAAAATTGAATTCATCCAATATGTTAAAGGAATTTTTTAGATAAATTGTAAGGTGTTATCCCAATTCTTTAATCATCTTCTAAACGTTTCACCCCTAGAGAGTTAAAAAATATCTACCATTGTTTCTATTAATAAGGATAAAAAATAAAAGTGAACTATTTACAGAATCTATTTTTTATTGATTTTAAATATTAATAAAAAATTATGATTCAATTTATATTTGTGTCAAAATTTAATTTTAAATTATACCCATGAAATGTGATGAAAAATGTTTTACTAGAAAGTTTTATAATGTATAAATGTTTTTATTAAAAAATGACATATAAAAATAATTCCAAGGATAGGAATTAGAAAATTAATAATATAACATAAATAATAATAATTTTAAAACCTTTAAAAAAAATATTTTTTTATATATTTTTTAAATCAAAAGATAGGTTTCAACCAAAATTTATACTTTTCCCTATTAGTCAAAAACTCAATATTTTTAGAAAACTATCCAAAAATTCACTATAATAAAATAATAAAATGTTGATTAAAAAATAGTTTTTCAATTTTTAAAATAAAAGTTATTATTTGGGTAGGAATTAATTATATTATTTTCTCAAGGTAAAAATATTTTTTGAGGAAAATATATATTTTTAAAGCATAAAATGACTTTAATAAATATTGATTATTTATTTTTATATTTATTTCGTTGATCTAAAAAATATTATTACTTTAAAAAATTTGGTCATTCGTGTTCATATCACTAATCCAAGAGCTTTTTGATAATTTCCACATAATAATATTTTATAATTCTTTCATGGTTCACTTAATGTCAATGTTTTGTGTAAAGAAAGATCTCAATGAAATTTAATATGTTATAAAAATTTTCAATGTCACGTACTTTTTTGAAATTTTTTCCATTGACTATGAAGTCAAAAAAATAGTTATAGAAATTATAATGTATCTTAAGGATCTCATAATTACAAGAAGAATAACACCAACTTGTGATAATGAGTGTTCAACATTCAAAGGAAAATGGGTAACAAATGGTTGAAGAGTTAATGAAAAAAATATGGACATTAATTTGATTATAGATGATATTAAATGTACACAATATTCTATTTTTTATGATCAGGGATATAATTGAATAAGGGAATAAGATGATGAGGCAACAACAAAGGATGATGAATCCTCTACTGAAAATAGGCATGAATAAAATGTATTCACACTCTAAGACATTGGGACTATTCACCCTATTCGTAATAGTAAAGGGTATATAACTTTCCAAATTTTACCAAAAGAATGGTTTTATGCTAGTGGTTTAAAAGATGGATTAGGAAATATCCACCTAAATGGTGATGGTGTTTTAAGAACCTGATTTTTTACACAGTTATGTATTCTGTAAGGTTCCTTCTAATTCGTTATTTTGGACCTAATTTTGAGGAATAGTGAGTTATTGACGGTTCCAAGGGTGTTTGGAGATTATTTAGAGTCTGAAACATAGTTTTGGGGAAAATAGTCCAACAACATGGTTAATAGCCAACCATGCATGAAGGTTTCATGGTTAAATGAATGTGTGTAGTTGGCATGTTTTTGGATAGAACCTTACCACGCATTTGGCGCACGGTTCCCTAACCGTGCATCGTAACTGTGTCTGTCCCCCTTTTTCCCAGGTACCCTATCATGGTTTTCACATGGTTCAGAAAATCGAATAGACAAAATGTGAACATGAAATTTTATGGAAAATTTTACTATTTTCATTTATTGTTATAATTAAGATTTCTCTTTCACCTTAATTTCAATTCCTATGGTAAAACATAATTTTCTCTAATTTTTTACCTCTTTTATAGCCTAAAAAAGGGATTAAATGATTTCCTTTGTCTGGGATATGATCTAGCTTATATTCATCATTTAGTATGTGCAATTGTAAATACTAGAGTCCTTTTTCACCATTATTCTCCTCTCTTAATATCCACCTAATTATAAATGTGTGAAAAGTTTTCTTTTTTTTCACAGATCTACCGCATTCAATGCCAAATTAAAGGTGTATATCGGAAGAGGAGTGTCATACAACCCTATGGTAGGTGGTGTATAAATCATCCATGAAGTTCATTGATTTCAGAATTGTCTAGTGGGCCCCACTGATTTGATCATGTGTCATTTATCGAATTAATATTCCATTATTAAAATAATTAGAACCATAGGGTTTTTACCTTTCCATATATGTGATTAATTTTTGAGTGTTATTCCCACAACCCTATCCATCCTATGTTGGATGTTATTCCATAATTGGGTTTTTATTATATGACACGTTTAAGCCAAAGTCCAGGCGTGGCTTGTCTTGACCATTCTATGGGTAAGATTTTCTATATTAAATTTCTTGATTTATATTGTGAATATCATAATAGAATGTACCATGTATTCTAACCACTTGACATTCCTAAAGTAAGTGGTTCAGTTGATAATTAAATATAAAATGGAAAATGGAAATTATTCTTTGTATATGACTTGGGTGGAATTAATGTAAATGATTAATGAGTTCCATGTCCTTAGCACCCCTTACCATGTTAATGGAAGGTATAATAATGAACCTTTATTATTTAATATGCTTAAATGTATTAAATAAATGGTTTCATGCTACTTGACCTTATCACACTAATTAAAGTCAAGGCCTAAACCAAATGGACATAATGATATATTATGAATTGATGAAAAGTTCTCATGATACTTTTCCATGTCACACTAATTAAAGTTAGTTCCCGAACCAAATGATATATTATATGACCTCCTTATCAAATAGGAGGGGGAAAACTCGAGCCTCCTTGGGTTCTTATCGGGGAATTCCATGAGATCTGGGGAACCCCATTCAGATTCAATGATACATCGTGAAAATGTTGAGACCCACCTAGATCACGATCCATGTATATTATTGAATACTTAGTATGAAAACATAGGATCCATCATATTGTATTAAAATATTCCTTGGATACACTACTTGGATCAATGATTGATAAGTAGGTCCCGTGGGTATAGCCTATAGGGGCCAACCACATCATAACCCCATTTTTCATTAGATGGCCTCCATGGATTCGGTAGGTACCTTATTCTAGAATTTCATTGAACATTATCTATGGGTTACACTTTTACCTCTTATCTAGTCACAAATACTACTGATTTAGAAGCCCTTGAGTTCTATGTTTCCTTGTTAATTAACATACAACTTCATTTTTAAATATCATCAATCATGGTTTCTTGGTTACATCTTAGAACCATCACAATTTATACTATAACGAGGTGATTTAAGATCTAGTTATGCCTCAAAATAACTATAAACATAAATAGGTAATTACTTAAGCAATGATCTTGTTACACGTTCAGACACTAGCCTAGGCATGAAGCAGTTACATGGGTATTTATTTACATTGTACTACTATACTATATATATATGATTGCTTTCACACTATTACATTTCCATTACACATGATAGATTTTATATACAACATTGGTGGTGGCCCACTATGATTTATTTCACACCCTCTCCATGCCATGATTGGAACCTAATGTAGATTATATTGTTGTTAGTGTTGAAAAAGGCAAGTATACAACTTCGAATAATGGACTTCTTTCTATTTAAAATGGATCACGATAGTAGATGACTGAACCAGTGATTGGGATGCATGAGATAGTCTTTTGATGTCATTTATACTTTTTATGAACATGCTAATGCTGATGTCATGTAAACATGTTTCCTAGTTTTCTAGATACTTGACATAGCATCATAATGTGTTGAATGTTATTACATTTATTTTAGTTATTTTTACTATTGTATATATTTTCTATTTTGTCGTATGTTTACTTGTAATGATTCCCCAATTTTTCCCAGTTTATATTTATCTACTATGATACACTCTAGTAATGAGGTAATAGTCTCCACAAAGACACAGCCTAGGCCCTCACTACTAGCTGACAACCTCTGGAGTTTAGGAAGATGTGCTTGAGGCCACATGGACCACCGGGCTCGGGTTACCCATTAAGTGGAATTTGGGTCCAGGATTTCCCAAAGTGGTATCAAAGGAGGTGTATTTTCTTATTTTAATATTTATAGATGATAATTTGGAGATTGGAAATGGTTGGGACTTGGTCATAAGTTGTTCTTGTGCATCACACTCCCACATTCGAGGTAAAATCCATGATACCCAAAATATAACTATTGTTCTGTTTTTCCTATTACAGTTGACATTATTTCACTATTTGGCGACACATATGTTGTGTATAGTTTTTGATTATTATTCTGACTAGGGGTTTCATTCATCATTGGCCTGATTATCTGAGGTTAATGAGCATTATCATGTCCTTCATATTAGGATCCTAGTATTCATATGTTATGCATATTTCCATGCCATATAAGTGAACTTCAATACTTATCATTTCTTGATATGATTATGATTTTTGAGTGATATTCTGATAGATATCTTATGATTGTATTATTTTTGGTTTTAATTGTGTTATCTCCTATCTCAATTCATGAGTTGTGTGGGACCTCAAGGTTTGGGATGAGTAACTTTCCATGTCGATCTATTATGCAATAAATAAATGGGTGTCATTTCCATGTATAAGGTGTATGGGAACTAATTCAATGGGAATGGATTTACATTATAAAGTGAACCCTGACATCCAAAATGATTTGGTTTCACATCCCTATCCCACTGTTTCATGATTATGAATGGTAAAGTTCTGAACATTGTAACTAAATGTAAAATTAAATGAAACATATAATTAAGAACATTCTGATACCTAGCTATCTATGCATGTAGATGGGTTTTTAGGCCTTAGGTAGTGAGTTTTATTTTGTTTAGATTCAAATAGTCATTATATCATTCTGCTTGAGCTTGCCCTGAGGGATATGCTTGGAATTTGTTGACCAATTCGACCATGATTTCCTCATATCGTACACCAAGAAGGTGGAAATGGCCATGCTCATTACATAGTAATCTCTAAGCCACCTGACATACTATAATGAGTTCCAATAGATAAGATACATATTGTACATAATCAGGGAACATATTCCCATGTTTGTGATAGTTTACTACATCTGACGCAGTCCATGTATGGTTATCCATGACTTACACCTACGATGGTGGATCTGACTCGTGATTACAAGCAGTATCATCCTCCTATCTTCTCAGGAGATGTTGGCCAACTTTATATTGAGTCTCGGCTAGATTCCCCCTTATCTATCATTGAGAATCATGAGACACCTCCAGATTATAGGTTCATACTTTCTATATACAAGGTTCTGGAATCATCCAAGCATTGGTGGGATATGATTACCCAAGATGGTCATTATCCAGGAATGTTATGGGTTGATTTCTAGAATTCCTTCAATGAATAGTTCATTATTAAGATGCTGAGATCTAATAGAGACAGAGATTCCATGTATCTAGAAAATTTTTCTATTTTAGTTATGGAATATTAAGCATGTTTCATGGAGTTTCAGTGCTTTACACCTCTTCTAGTCGGTGATGAGATTTTGCATGCAAGATGTTTCGAGGATGAACTTCAGTACACCAAACATACACAGGTGAATGTATTTTCCCTCCCTAATTACTTTACAATAGTGAATTAAGAAATTATCAATGAGCATAACCATCAGTATAACAATAGTACTGACCATAGAGTACCATTATCGTGCCAGTCTAGCAGTTTGTCCAGTGGAATGAATAATTCCCTCAAGGTTTCTCATCTAGGATGTGACAAGTATAATAACCTTTTCGATAGCTATATAGTGTTCCATCAATGTGGATGAGGGGGAATCTGAAGCGTAATTGTGATAGAAACCCAATGGAGTGTTGGGAATTCAGTATAATGGGGCTTCTTCAATGTTTCTGTAGGAACCTTCCACCATCATTGAGTGGAAAATTAAATGTGCTAGCTCTAAAATTAAGAGTGGGTTCTTTTTCACGATGACAGGAGGGGAGTTGGAATACCACTAGATGGATGGGTCAAGGAGGAGGTTGTGTCCATGGAATCCGGACCCATGATCACCTACAGGGAAAAAGAGTAGTCATGATTATCGTAGTCCATTTGTTGAACAATAATGTGGATCAGGTTATCTGTGTGCACTAAATCTTGGACCCAAAGATCTGGCTGTGATACCATATATAGTACAATGAACTATTCTTGTGGTATCAACAATATTATATTATTTATTTGTTATAGGTTATTCAAACAATTTTCTCTATCTATCTATCAAGGAATGTCTCAGTCAAGATTTACAATGTTACTATGGTGTAATAACCATAGAGACACCATTACAAGTACGAATAGAGGTGATACGCCCGTGTAGGGACTATCTAATTGAGGTAGGAAATTACCCTTTCTTATGGAACAAATTTGTTCATGAGATGAATGGATTTGAGGTCATTATTAGGATGGATTGTTTAGTTCAGTATCATGATTTTTTATACTTCAATTAAACAAGGTTATCATTTACATCACCATAGGAAATAATCTCTCTACATAAGGTTGAGTTGGTTTTCGGGGCTGGTAGAGGAGGAATATAGCATTATGGGCTAGGTGGCATGACTGCCCAGATTTAAAATCTATTCAAGGAGGATTACAGCTTACAAAAAAATCATTTTACTCATGATTTAGATCATTTTATGGATGTCATTCCCAATGTTTTTAGGGATTACACTTTCGTAGAGATGTATACATTACGATTGATCTTGTTCCAATAGTAGCTTCAATGTCCATTCCTCCAAACATAATTGCATCTATAGTGCTTCACAATCTCAATAGGCTATTAGAGGATTTAATGGATAATGTTTTTGTAGAGTCTTAAACATTCGTTAGGGGTTCACCCATTCTTTTCCCTAAGAATATGGATGTAACCTTACATCTATGCATGGATTGGAGAATGATTAACTAGATTATTTTCAAGAACCGGTATCCATTGCCTCAAATAGATGATATCTTTTACTTGACCCAATCCCAGATCAACCTGCGGTCTAGATATTACCATGTGTGATAAATACTAGTAGACATACCTCAAACAACATTCTTTATTTGATATGGTTTTTATGAGTACCTAGTTACATCATTCGGTATTACGAACAAACATTCCATTTTCATGGATCTGTTGAATATGGTGTTCCTCCCCTACTGGTATTTTTTTCAAGGACTTTCTGGATGAGATTTGGCATATTCTCACACATGAAGTGACTGTTCCAATCATCTTGAGATTATTCTAAGTACACTAAGGGAGCATATATATACTCCACGTAAGCTATGCAACACTTCTAGATCAAAAAAGTTGACTTATTGGGTCATATTATCTCAGAATCAGGCATATTTGTTGACCCATAAAAGGTTAGTGTTGTAGATTCCTTGGAGTAGCTCAATAATGTGTTTGATATATGAAGTTTCTTGGGTATAGAGGAATATTATAGGTATTTAATATAAGAATTATCATGTCTTCCTTCACCTATTAATGTATTTAACCAGAAGGGTGTTAAGTTCATGTGGTCAGAAACTTGTGAGAAAGCCTTTCTGGAGTTCAAATGGAGGCATGTCTCATCCCCTATTCTAATTCTAGCAGAGCCTAGAAGAGGTTATAGTATCTTCTATGACTTATCATGAATCGACCTAGGAGCGGTGCTGATGCATGAGGATATAGTCATTGTGTATGGATCTCATCAGTTAAGGCCTCATGAAATAAATTACCCAACTCAAAAACTTGAGATAGAATCAGTTATCCATTCCATACATTTCAAGAGACACTATCTTTTGGGAGAGTAATTTTTGGTGTACACGGGCCATGATAGCCTCAAAAATATCTTTATTAAGTTTCAATAGAACCTCATAAAATATAGATGGTTTGAATAGCTAATATCCTTTGATTTTGAGCTCACCTATATGATTGGGAAGGAAAATGTAGTTGTCGATGCACTGAGTCGGAAAACACAATCATTGGCTTTATGGGATGCCACTGATGAATGAATGTCAATGACCTTTTTTCAGAAATAAATTTGTAGTTTCTGGATAGTCACGAGAAGTTTTATCTCTCATCTATAGCATTCACTGGTTACCTCTTTGGGATATTGAAGTTTAGATAGTTTTCAGATCTTGAAGGCATGATTCTCTATGAGAGTATATCAGAATATAACAAACCAACATGTTTGTTGGTAAATATAGATGACATCCTTTGTATTCATGGATCTGTCTACATTCTTATAGATATGAGATTGGAGTTGATGAAAGAGTCACATGATCCACAATGGGTATTTCATCCAGGAATCTCGATGATGTATCTATAAATGTGGCACTAGTATTGGTGTCTTGAGATGATGTGTCAAATAGAAATCATTATCACTTGGTGTTCCACCTATCAGTACGTGAAGGTATAGCACCAATGACCTGTAGGGTTGTAACAACTACATCTATTCCTAGAATTGAAATGGGATGATTTTGATATGGACTTTGTAGTTGGTTTACGTCGGTTTCCTAAAGGTAGTTTCATTGTATGGGTTATCATTGAAATACTAGAAGAGTATCTGAGTTCATTTATATTTGGAAACTTTCTCTGTTGATGAGATAGTAATATTGTATGTCCATGAGATCATATAACTACATGGGTCCAATATACAATCATTTTATATAAGGATTCTCATTTCACATCACAGTTCTAGAAGTTAATGTAGAAGGATACAGTAAAAAAAGTGATTATATGCATATCTTTTCAACATAAGAGTAATGGAAAACAGGAATAGACAATATAGGTTCTAGAGTATATGCTTTGACAATGTGTTCTTGATTTCAGTGGATTTTGGGAAAAGCATAATTATCTCATTATATTCTATTATAAAATTATTCAAGTGACAATTAATAAGGATCCTTCTATGTCCATATATGGTATGTTATTTCATTCACCTCTATACTGGATGGAGGTAGGTGAGGCAGCCTTTATAGGTCCTCATCTCATTTAGCATAATTTAGAGAAGGTTCAGTTGATCAGAAAGTGTATGACTATTGCTTAGGCGAGAAAAAATCATCTGTCGATAACCATTGATGACATCAGGAGTTCATGGTTAGGGGTCATGTTTTCATTTGGGTATCCCCTAGGATAGATCATATATAGTTACAGAAGCAAGGTATGTTATCACATCATTGTATAGGATTGTTTGAGATCATAGTGAGAATTGGGCTGGTTGCCTATCACTAGCTGTTACCTCAGAGGTATCATTATATACATGACATATTTCATGTCTCAAAGCTTCACTAGAATCATGTTGACCAATTTCATACCTTTTATCCTAAAGAAATTGAGTTATATGTCTATGATTCCTTTGAGGAGTATCCAACACACATCATTAACTAGAGAATGATGTCTATTCGAGGCTGGTCAATCCCTCTTTTATGTGTTCCATTACAGCACTACCATGTGAAGGACCAGACATGTGATAGGGAAGCCGACATATATTCCCAATGGCTATTGTTGTTATCATATAGCATTTCAACACCCTTGGAGGGTGAACTCGGGGACACGTTCTTTTGTAGTGGAAGACTATAAGAACCTGATTTTCACTCAGGTATGGATCCTTTAAATTTTGGTATAATTATTTTTGGGTTAATTTGGATGCCTATTATGTTAGTAATGGTTTTAAGGGTGTTTGAGGCTTGTTTTGAACCTGAAACCTATCTTTTTAGGAAAACAATCGTGGTGCATGGTTTATAGTAAACCATGTGGGAAGGCCTCACATTTATAGAAAACCATAAAAGTTGCACGTTTATTGATATTGCATTACGAAGTGGTTGGAAGAAGGTTTCCTTACCCATGATAGTGACCGTTTTTCTTAGGAACCAATGCATGATTTGCGCATTGTATGGAAAACCATGCATGTGCTATTTTATGGGTAATTTTTCTATTTCCCCTTAGTGATGTAATTACGATTCCTCCTTCCACCTAATTTAAATTCCTACAGGATTGACTTGTTTTCTCTCATTTTGGTTGCCTTTGATGTCCTATTGTGGGGTTTGAATGATCTCCATCATCCGGGATCCTACCGAGCATCCCTTCATCACGTTGTTTGTGCAATGGTAAGTACTCCATTAATTTTATATGTTCTTATCCTCTCTTTCTCTCGACCTAGTTATCAAGGTGTGAGAATGTTTTCATTTTTATTATATCTACACTGGTGTAACTCTTATTAATGGTTGATATCTAATGAGGAGAGTTGTATAACCATAAACTGGGTGGTCGATAACTCATCCCTCAAGTTCATTGATTTTAGAATTGTCATGTGGGGGCCACCGATTTCAGTGTGCATCATTTATAGAATTTATATTCCATGCTTAAATTTATTAGAACCATATGGTTATGATCTTTCCATATATGTGATTTATTTTTAGTGTTTATACCGACAACTCCATCCAACACATGTATGAGGTTTTGACAAAATTGGGTTTTTTGTATTTGACATGCTTGAGCCATCGTTCGGGTGTAACATATAATTACCCTTCTAAGGGTATTCATTTATATACCAAAATGGCATAATTTATTTTTTGGATTGAAAATTAGAAAGTATCATGCATGCTCTCAACATGGCTTGCCTATGGTATGTCCTTCAATTGATAATTAAATATGAAATAGACATTAGCATGTATACTAAGTATATGACATGACAAGATTAATTGTAATTGATTAATAGGTTGCATGTCTGTATCACCCATTACCATGTTAATGGATGGTATCATAATGATCCCTTATTATGGAATATGATTAAATGGGACAAATAAATTGTTGTATGCTACTTTTCCATATCACAAAAATGAAAGGAAAGGCCTGAACGAATTGGAATTTTTTATAAATTATGAATTAATTAAATATTTGCATGATAATACGCCTTATAATGGTAATGAAAGGTAATGATTGAATGAAATGATATAATATATGGATTCGTTATAAAATTGGAGTGTCCTAAGTTGTTCTTCCCTTTGATTCTTATCGGGGAATTCCATCACCACTTGGTGAACCCATTCTGATTCAAGGATACTACATTCTTATGTTGTGACCCAATGATGATGATCTATATACATTCTTGGAATTAAGTTATGACACTATAGAATCCCTCATATAGTAGTAATGGATGTCTTGTATAGACTCCTTAGATTCAACATTGATAAGTATGTTCTATGGTTGCATTTTATATGGACTAGTCACTGCGTAGACTTTTCTAACCTTGTATGATAACCTAGTATTCGGTAGGCACCTGATTACGGAATACTTTGGAACATGATCATTTGATTAAAATCTTAACCCTTAGCTAGACTCAGATACTACTGAGTTAGTATCCCTTGAAGCCTAGTTTTCGTTGGTGAATAGCTTGGAACTTCATTATTAAATACCATCAATTATGGTTTCCTTGTTACATCATGGAACCTTCATTGTTTATACTACCACAAGGTGATGTGAGTGATGGATATTCCTCACATTAACAATCAACATAAATTGGTAATGACTTAATTGATGATCTAGTTTCATTTTCAGACACCAGCCTAGGGCTGAAGTAGGTACATGGGTATTTAGTTACATTATACTATTTTATGTTATATTTATGAATGCTTGCACGTGGTTACATTTTCATTACACATGTCAGATGTTACAGACAGCAATTGTGGTGTCCCACTAAGACATATCTCATACCCTATCAAGAAATTGATTGGTACTTGGATTAGATTACATGGTTACAACTATTGACAAAGTGAATTATATGACTTCAAACACTTGATTACATGTTGTTTAGGACATAGCATGATTTCAGATGACTGAGATGGATATTGGGATGTTTGGGAAAGTCTTTTGATTTCCTTTATATTTTTTATGAACATATTATGCATGTTATCTTGTGTCTATGTTTTCTATTTTTCTAGATACATGATATATCATCATAAGTTATTGTATGTTATTCAATTATTTACTTTATTGTTACTTTTGTATATATTTTCTTCTATGAATTCTTTTAATTTGTAATGATTATTCTAGTTACCTTAGTTTATATTTATCAGCTATGCTACACTATGGTAATGAGGGAATATTCTCCCCATAGGCAAAACCTAGGACCTCACTACTAGTTGGTTGCCTTTGGAATTTGGGGAGATGTGCTATAAGAAATGTGGCCCACTATGGTCGGGGCACCCATTATGTGTCATTATATTCTGGGATATCATATGTGTGGAGATTTTTTTTCAATTACATGAAAATCAATAACGTAATGAGGAAGGATCATTTTTTCTTCACAATTATCAACCATATTTTAAAATGTTTATCATGAAATTATTGTTACCTTTTCCTCATTGAATACTATAGTTTTAACCAAATTTTAGTGGTATTAGATAAACAATTCTTGAAAATATTTACATTCCTCTTTCTTATCTTCCCCTACCAAAACATGTCACATGATATCTGTCATTCACCGATCAATTTTTGGTGGTGTATGGAAAAAATAATTCATGTAATTGTCGAGGAATTCCTAGAAGTATTTATTGATGAATTTCAATGTATGTACACCCATTGATGGTGTGTCTCAAAATCCCCACCATAGCATTGGAGAGATGTAAAGTGACATTCGTGGAACAAAATATGGATAAATACCATTTCATAGTAAAGAATGAAAGCTTGCATGGTAATTGGATTTTGAAAGATGAGATGAAGGACTATCAATAAAAGAAAAGGTTGATAAACGTATTTTTATAAACTAATGATGCTAATTTATTTCTAGATAATTTTTAGACATGCTGGTTTCTAGTAGATATTGATGAATTATTTCTCATTAATATCCTAAAAACTCACTCATATTTTGTAAAAAGAAATATAATTATCATTAAAATGAAGATTAAAATAAGTTTTCAAGGAAATTTATACCCAATTTCTAACATCCCCAACCATGGTACCCAAAATTTTGGATGGTCCATCCATGTATATGTGTGATTATAGCATCCATGCATTGGGGGAAGTATTGTAGCATAGAATGGATTATACTTTCTAGACAATATATCATGTGAGTTGGAATGTTGTGGAGAATATATTAAAGTAAACCATGATATAAAATTTGTTACTATGTGTGTTTTTTGATTTGAAAAATTTTAGACTCTATCTTGTCATATATAAAGTGGTGGTCTACACTAATCATGGGATTTTGAAATATTTTCAAAATAGATAAGTTGAAAATCCCACTGGATCTAGTTGATTAATTTTCATTAGGAGGCCAAAATTGAGATCAATGATATGAATGTCTTAGAGAATGTAATCACTCAATATATTTTTAAGACATATTTACTAATCCATAGTGGAATGAATAAATTGGAATCAAATAATAAATTTTGGGATAAATGTCTTTTATGACATTGTTGCTTACAATATGACCACAGTTCTTTGAAATTGAAAATTACCTTATGAGTGGGACAATATAACATTAATTAAAATACCATTAAAGTTTAATATTTATATATGATTTTCCATTACAATATTTTTGGGATGATACTGTACACTTCACAGAGTGTGGGGACAGATTGATCAGTCAGTTTATGCATGATAATGAAGTTGAGAGTATATTGGATTTTTTCAGTAATCAAAAAGTAGTGGAAACCATGTCCTGAAAAGAAATATGAAAATAATCCATAAAATTGGACTGCTTAATCCAATATTTCTTAAATATTATAGGATATTTGTGGTATTGTTTTATAATTAAAAACATATAAGTTAAATTAACAAAAGGGATTAGAATTCATTAAAACCTATAATAATGGTTAATGGTTTTGATGTTTGGGGGATACACAATAGGGGTCACCTCCTTAATATTTTGACCAAACATGTATCAATACTTTTGTCAGAAAAATAACAAAATGTGTTAAATAAAATGATACCTCATCAAACACAGTGATGTTGGTGATAAAATTTCATAATCAATTATATATTTTCCTTGTTTGTAATTCATAATCCATTGATTATTGACTAACAAAAACACATAGAAATTTAATTTCTAAAGGAAGTGTTGTATATTTATTGATTTTCATACAATAAATGTAATCAATCTAATAAACCAACATAATGTACCCACAATTTTTTACTTTAGTTGGGAAATAATATGATCTAAAACACATTCTGAATTTCCATGGGATAAAAAATCTACTGAGGGTAATATATATAAACAATGGAAGGATTATATTATTATACATAAAAAGACACGATATTATTTAATAAATAATATAAATACTCCATTATTAATGTACAATTTAAAACATGAAGCATTAATTACAGACAAAAGGACTACAAAAATAACACATGAAGCATAATATTGAAATTTAATATAATGAGATAGACTTATAACACCATATAACACACTAAAAACAACATATGAACTCTATTTCATTAATATTGTGCCAATAGTCCAATACCTATGATAGAACAGACTCTATAACAACATAAAATATAAATAGAGAAGATAATATACATAAATACACTGCAATGATTGTCTATAGGCTGTTGGGGAACATGTAATGTAGAATTCTACCACATCCTCTATGAATAACAATTTTTTAATAAACCACAACATAGTAGTCTGAGCTAAAAATATAAAAGCTTCAATAAAATATTTTAGATATAAGTAACATGGTATTTAATTTAAAACATGTATTTATAAGAAAAGAGATATGAAAAATAAATAGAAAATATCCAAGATAGAGGATATAGAAAATAATTGAATCTGATTATTTAATAGAAAAGCAACCAAGCATTATGGGAGTAAACCTAGGGATGCTAACTCTAATAAGACTATATGATCCTCACACAATAATAATAACAATATCTGTATCCATATCACATAACATATATAATTATTATATATAGAGTCTCATTATAATCTATAATGATGTCTATAAAAGAACTAATCAACTGTACTAAATAACTAGTTCACATATTGTTTGATTCTCATCATGTGTATGAAGGATATCTTGGTAGATCATTTTCTAATACCTTGTAATAATACATTTATCACTTTAACAACTATGTACATAAGGCTTACCATGAATCAATTATCTGATCATGGTATTTACCTTGTTTAAAACAATATATAAGAGATAAATTTGTCAAAATAGTTCATAAAAATTTATCAGATAAAAATCACATATTCTATTCTATTAAAAGAATTTGAAATAATTCAATGAAAATGGTATTTAGAATAAACACATTACATAAGATAACAAACCCTTTATTCATGTTTCTTTTAGAAACATATAAAAAATTCAAGATATATGAGAAAATAACATGCTATAAAAAAATATAGTAAATTCATTAAAATTATTCTTGTATTTTTAACAAACTCCATGATAGAATTACTATAAAAGAACAATTAATTATGAATTATAAGGAATCAATTCCACTCAAAATATTGAAAATGAAGAAATCACAGCTGTAAATAACATATGAAATTAAACATAGATATCTAAATATGAGTCTTTTATATAGTAGCATCATTTTGAAACATCAAGCATACATTAATATTTGAATAAAGAAAAATACATTAATATACCAACATTTATGGATACATTAATTATTTCAATGGATTATATCCATATAATATCCTCCTTATAGAAAAAATACTCATTATTAATTAATTCAAATACCAAAATATAGAATCAAACAGTCATCAAAACACCTGGATGTGTAAACACTTACCGATGAACCATATGTTGAAATACAATTCTCTAACCAAATGGGGAAGAAATAAATAGGGAGTCTCCAATTATCAAGAATGAAAGGAATATGTATTTTTTGTCTTTACCTACAACACAGAGAAACTCCCATCACAATGGAACCCTAGATGATATATATTTATTTTTAGAATAGATAATGAGAAGGATTAAATGCAATGGAAGTTGAAAAAAAGTAATAAGTCAAGGAACATACCTTAAATATCTGTGTATAAAGGTGTAAGATTGATAGTATAATAGTTAACTATAGCATTTCTCAAAATTTGTAGATATAAAAATTGGGGTTTCATGTTAATATTGAAAAATAAATTGTCCCCTTGCATGGTATTCATTATAGTGTACTGATGATGAAATAAACACATCCCAATCAAATTGATACTTTATAGTCATTTTATATGGGCACAAGGATTTTTCACTGATTTTTTTGCCTCATTTTTTTTAAAAAATGATTAGAATAAAAGTTAATAAAAAATTGAAAAGTTAGGTGTTATAATTATCCCCACCATACTAAATTTCTCTCCAACAAATACCCTTATGTGTTACTTTTGAAATCGCAATTCAATTTAAATAATTAAATAATTATTCTTTAGAAAAAATTATAATATAACAACATTTATTCCTTATTTTTATGAAAATAATATAAATTCAATATAATACCATATCATACTTCATATAGAAATATTGAATTATTTTTAAAAACATGATTTCTATGGTTACTCCCCCACCATATTATATCTTCATAAAACCCATTGATTCAAAAAAATTCACATATCATCATTTTGAAAAAAAATTCTTTTAATTTTATAAATACATCTAATTTGATATGTAAAATTTATTTATAAAATCAATTTTCAATATAAATATTAATGGAATAATAAATAAAAATGTTTAAAATTAAAATAAATTAAATACAAACAAAAAGGTAATATTTATATCCTCTAAAAGAATCTCAACATACATGGAAAATTGGGTATCCAAACATGATTTTTTTGGTAGTTCTCTTTATAAATTATACTATCAAAACACTATATTTTAGGAATCCAATATAAAATTTTTGAAAAGCACTTCATAATCATTGATTGGATAACTTGTAGAGCTTAAATGAAAACATGAATAAAATTTTATTTCCATTTACAGCTGAACTCCCTATTTTAACTTCTTCTTGAAAATTTTGAATGTATAAGAACCATAACCAAGACATGGGAATGTTCTTGGGGTAAAAAATTGTTGAAACAAGATTTAAAGAAATGAAACACATTACTAGGTTAATAGACAATGAAGAAACTGTAAAATATGTTATTGATTAAATTTCAACGTATTCATTTTCACATTGAACGAAAACCAAAGGACCAAAATAAACTCAATATCTTAAAATTTTGGTTCACTGGATCATAGAAACTATGAAATAACCATTACAACTCACATATTTTGTTATTAATCATCTACAAACACATGATTTGTGCCTGTTTTTAAAAATTTCGACCACAAGAAACATTTATATACTTTAAAAACAAAAAATAATTTATTTTAGATATATGTGATTTTTTATAAACATGTTTTAATTGGTTATCATAATTCCATATCTTGTTTCATTAGGAAATATCATAATTATCATAAATTGAATAGCCATTCAATAACTCCAGATGAAAAATTCAGAATTCACATTCTAAACTAATCAAACCAATTTCCATCATACCTATTTAGGAATATTACACATGTTTCAAAATTTAATTATAACTTTTGAATCCATGTGTTACTCAAACTAACCAATAACCCCTGAATATTTGGAAAAAAATAAAAATAAGAAATGATAGAATATTCACAGAAACAAAACATGTTCTTATCATATAATGTAAACTCGATGAAAATGAACTCATATAAAATGGGATTAAATCAAATTAATTAGAAATAATTTAATATAATAATATTTTATAATGTTTTATGCATAATTTATCTGTAATTTATGAACCCTTATAAACCAATTAACTTATTTAAAACTCAACTCCAAGTAACATAAACAAATGATAATGAATAAACCATGCTAAAATAAAATATGTTAAAAAATTGTTCATAAAAATTCTTTTTTTGAAATAAAATAATAAAACGACAAACCATTATTATTTAATAAAAATCCCCCCTTAAAAATCTATGTAGAAAAAAATTAAACCCAAACTCCAATTTAAAATCCTTCTAATAAACTCAAAATCATGAATATAACAGAAATATTATTTTATTTTCATTCAAAGCTAGCAACCCAAACACCCATAAATAATGATTTTCAACAATAAACATATATATTCAACAATTCATGGAACATTGTAGGAAAGCATGGAAAAGATTCAGCATATACTTATAATCAAAAAAATTGATAAGTCCATACATGACATTAAATCATATTATATTCTTCTATCACATAGGATGTAGTTTTTATAAACCAAACCAGTCAATAAATAACTAAAAAAATTCTTTAAAACATTACTCAGTATTTTGGATAACAAGTATCTATTAAATTTAATGCTTTTTTCTATTTAATTTTAGTACATATTAACAAAAAATACCTAAAAAACATAAGTTTAAACAAAAATTTAATTTTCAGAATATTACACTCATAAATAAATGTCTAATATTTTAAAATTATAGTAAAATAAGAACTAATAATGATAAATATCATTACTAGTATATCAAATTTTGGAGAACATAAACTAAAATAAAATTATTCTATAACAATTTTATTTTGAATACAGCCTATCAATAATTTATCTTTTGAAACTACATCATAAACTCTTTTTAAAGTAAAATGAAACACAAAAAACACATTAAATAATAATTATTTGAAATCTGGAATTATAATTTTTTTTACAGTTTTTTATAACAAAACCAAATATTAAAACAATATAAAACTTTTAATTTTTTTTTCAAAAAATCCCTTTTGAAACTCGTACTAGTTTAATAAAATTTTTTAAATTTTTTAAAAACCTTGGTTGGAGGACATTTTTTCTTAACATTTTAGAAAATTAATTATCAATGTATTTTAGATTTAAAAATAATAATAAATAAAACAACATTAATTTTGCTATAAATAATATATAAAATCTTATAAAATTATAACTTATTTTATGTATTATCCTAAAATATATGATCATGAAACAAATAAATCACCTAAATAAAATAATAAATAGAATATTTTGAATTAAAACCCCCATATTCTTAAAAAACCACATAAATTTTCAAAATTATCCATTCACGGTGTACATTTAATCTATTAATACAAGATAACACCTCCTAAGATCTTCTTTTAATAAAATTAATTTTTGAATGACCTGGTTTAAACAACAAAACCCTATCCAATTTTACCTCACTAGAATGTCTTCATACATAATCCAGTATTACCATAAGACCCATATATAAGGGAAATTTTTACTAAATTATATCAAGAATAAAATAATTCAATTTTATGTCAGTCAATATTATTATACATAAAGTACACTAATCCATAAAATGAAATTTCATCCCCTCATCCATTAGGTCATTATATTAATAAATGTTTAACTAAATCTATGAGGATATTTAATAACTTTTAACTGTAATTAGGCTCTACTCCATATTATGGTATCCTAACCACAACTAGTAAACATACTGATGGGATTCAAAGGGATATAAAAAACATACTAGATGTAGAATAATTGTTTAAAGGAATCCTAAACTACGATATCCATGCATAGATAAATAAAATATTCAATAATAAGAAATTAATTACATAGGAACATATACCATAAATGTTTTCTACCACTGTTCTTATTCAAAAGGGTTTAATAAAGACCACAGAGAGGTATCCAAAAGATATCCCTCCTCTATAAGTATCAGTTGGTTCTTGTTGAATCACTAATTATATGAGAATGATATCCACCCTCTATGGCATGATAGTGACACAATATGAAATGAATATGTAAGAAGAGACCAACAAGTATGGTATTTTCAGATATCTCATGAAATCATGCATTTTCACACCATTATAGGTAAGTAGTTTTTATAAATCACATGAGGACACTACTTGGGTAATAATTCATTTACCCATGTGTTTTAACATATTAATAAATTATTATCATCACATTCATGTATAGATATTATGTATAAAACTCGCTCACAAATTTAACTTTTTAGATTATTTTTTATTGGTATTCAATGTGGAAGACTCACTTGAATGTTAACTCCAAAAATTCATCCACCAATATCATTAATAATATATGTAATTTAATTAAATAAAATTAATTATGATATGGGTAATCATACACTATGACTTGTATATGTTTTCCCCTTATGATATGGACCACATCAAAACTATGTCTGGCCAAAGGTATTAGAGAAATAGAATTATTAAATTCATTACAATATCCATTATTATTTATTATGATAGAGCATATTGAATCATTTAAAAAAATTACTTTAGGATATATCTCCATCAACATCCCACTTCACAACATCTTAAAACACATATAAAACATTCAAACTTATTTCATTTCACATATAGTAACATTTAAGACAGTATCTAAAACAGTATTGGGATATCTTTAAAAAATATTTTGGAAAACTATCAATAACATAAACGTGTATAAAATAATATATAATATAATTTGACTACCCATCAAACAAATATTTTAGAGAAACTCTAAAAAACATCAATACTGTCTCCCTAAGTTACTCTCAATCCAAAATCAATGCAACATAATGTTTTCCCTATGGGATTTTATAAAATTTAAGAAATATAAATCCTTGAATGCTAAAATGTACGCAATATAACGACCCATACTTTACATACATTGTTAATACTTCGAAATTGAAGCACACTTATTACAACATATGACAAAACCACAAAGGACCGTATAGGTATAGTGTCTTTAGAAACTGGGAAACATAAACAACTGGTTCATAAATCTTCTACAGTGTCTCCCATTTATTTCATCATATCTAGGGTCCCTTTTATCATATTCTACTTAATATCTATCTTCCTGACCTGGGGAAAAGAAAACATAAAAGGGTGAGCTCAAATGCTCAGCAAGGGCAAATAAAGGAGATAAAAATCATATCATATCTTTTTGAAAATCAAAACCTGCAAAAGAGATCATAATATCTTAACATGGAATAAATCATAGAAGTGGAAATGAGATCCCCATAATCATAACATAAAACTTGAAACTTTGTGGCATGCACACATAATCATGGAAAATCATTTCTTGTTAGTCATGACTCATTGCCAAGACTCTCTTAGTGGACAAAGTCCCTTTCTGAACCGAGTTCACTCCTCGTTTCAGTCCTGTATCACTGAACCGAAATAACCTTCCGTTCCAGCCATGTCTATCTCATGAGATATAAAATCTTTACCCAATTCATTGGAGGGAGATATAGGTCCCACCCATCTTATAATGAATCCTTTCTTATGTGTTCCACAAAATCTTAAATCATACATCATTGCATAACCCATGTAATAAAAATGGGATTCTTGAAACATCATAAAACAAACCATATAAGATAAAGGAATTCATAAAAATATTTCCATCACAACATAATCAAATTCATGTAATAATAGGGATAAAAACAGAACCCTTTATTATCTTAGATGGAAAATAATTTTGATAAAACACTTGAACTCCATTCTTGAGGAAAATATCCTTTCTTCTTCAAAAACATTTTTCCTTTCATAACATGTCATACGACTTTAAAATAAAATAAGATGATTAAAAATAAACTTGAAAACTTGTAAAGGAAGCATCTTGGAAATAATGTTTTAAAAATCCATTCATGCCGTATAAGTTAAAAAAAACGTTCTTCGTACTTTTGTCGGAAATGTCAAAAAGTACCTCGTAAAAAAAACGACAAAAGATTCCTTTCATATTCTTTACTAAAAACTCACCGAAGGGTAAAATTGGATTTAAACTATTGTAAGTGGATGGAAACAATATTACATATTGAGGGAACATGGATGTGGATGATAAAATACACCCCAATAAATACTTACGAATAAACAATCTCGGATAAAAATGAGATTGTGATATTTCCCTTACCTTAGGTCCGACTTGCTTTGTAAGTGTCCGAACCTCCTGTATAATGGTTTAAATAATGTTATTGACTTATTCCAGAATCATACATATTGATATGATATCATATATAGTCATATTATTAGCTTCTTGTTAGTAATATTTCATTGTTACTTGTTACTCGGGTCTTTATAACTTTTTGTTCTTATGCGTGTTTTGTCGAATAAATTCTTATTCTTATATTTAGGTTATAGATACTTCATTTCCAGAATGGTATTAGTGTATTATATACCATATTCATTCATTCAATTCATTTATATAATCATTATGAAATGAAGATCATGTAGAACGATTCGCATCACATCGTGGAGACGGTATTCCGTACGTACGCACGGTGATGATATCGTTCCTATGATCGTTGAATTGTATTGGAGTATATATATATTATTTCAGTATCAATATTACTTCATAATAATCATATATAGTTACTCATTACACCATTATACCCATCCTTGTAAGGTGATGGTGGAAAATAGATTACACCACGGCGTGGAGACGGTATTCCGTACGTACGCACGCGCGGTGATTTCATTTTTCCGTAGGATGGATAGAAGGTGAATTAGGGCTGTTTCATATTTATAATAACATATCAGTATGTAAGTAATACTGATGTTATTACTTTGTCATGAAACAACTAAAGAAGAAGAAGTTGAAGACGAAAGAAATTGAAAAGATCGGTAATGGATATTACCTCTTCTTTGGAACGCCTCTTTGAATCATCCACTTAGGGAACTAAGATTGGTCTTTGAAGAAGACCAGGACCTCTAGGATTATTCTAGGGAAGTGGAGAGGAGAAAATGGCAGGGGTTGGCCGAGCTTGAGTGCTCAAATTGGTGTGAGGAGGAGGGGGAGGAGGTGCCCTTTTATAAGGGAGGAGAGGGGCACCTTAGGAATATCTCAAAATATTATTTTATATTAAAGTCAAAATCGGTTTATAATGGTTCCAAAGGGTCTTATTTCGAAGATAAAGTGGGGATGGGTCGAAATCCTATCAACCAATAGGATTTAGACAAGTTTAGGGTATTATTTTAACCTTATCAATTAGATTTAACTCTAAGTTAATTAATTTAACTTTTACCGTGTCTTTTTGTTTTCTTTCACTATATGGTTAATACACTTACTATAACATGCCAAACGAAACCCAAATTGTTTATTATTAATATATATATCCTTCTCTAAGTCATTTGGAAGAACCTTATATTTTTAGGAATAAAATAACAATTAGTAATATAATATTTGATTTAAAAACTATTTTGTGTCAATTTTGACACTATTTGATATATGATTTTTGTGAAAGTCATAACAGAATTATATGTTCGAACCAAGTTAATTAAATCAACACTAATATATCATAGTAACCTAGAAAATTAGTGGAATTCATAAAAAGTCTTAAATTACATTTATTTTGGTATTTATATTATCAATTATGTCAATATTTCATTAATAAGATAATTACTGCATCATCTTTGTGTCATAAATAAATTAAATTATTTGATGTCTAAAAATTACAAATAAAATATCATCATGTAGGAAATCTTTTTAGATTTCTAATTAATCTTTACAATTGAATTTATCGTATGTATAACCCCATATTAAAAATGATTTACTTATTAAACTTTGATTTTAACTATTTTAACCCTTCTTTAAATAAATTAATAATAAATGTCCTAATCTAATCCAAGTGGGCCTAAATGGTCATATTTTATTCCTAAGTTTGTTTTTTGTCGAATTACACTTGTCCAATAGAATTAGGACATGTGTTAGGGTAATATTAATATCATATTTACCCTTAGTTACCCTATTTACTATTAACCGCGGTAAAAAAAGGTAAAAAGTTACTATTCACCAAAAATTATTTTTATCTCATTGAACCACATTTTACTTACTGATATCAACCGTGTCTATCGGATTTTCGAAATTCCATTCACAGAAGCGGTAAAATTAAGTTTTATTCAAAATTCAGTTTTTAACCTACCACTTAGTGGTTTCACTATTCATCAAAAATTGAAAGTTTTCAGAAAAATACCAAAATTTCACCCTAGGCTAATTTCGATATTCTGAGTCCAAAAATGAAGTCCATTTTGAAAAATAAAATTTTTAAAATTCCAAAAAGTGGTTATTACTATTCATAACGGCTAGTTTTAATAGCATAATGTTGTTTAGTGAAACTCGGTATTGCGTACGACGCAAGCTATCGAGGAAGGTCGCGATTGTGTGTAAAGCAAGCCAAGCAAGTGTTGTATAGAAACAGATTCCTTTGATGATTTATATAACATAAAAGTATCGGGTGTTACATTCTACCCCCCTTAAAAAGAATTTCACCCTCGAAATTCGTCACTTTGTAACAAACAGATGAGGATACTTCTCCTTCATCATATCCTCAAGCTCCCATGTAGCTTCTTCAAGTTGGTGGTTCCTCTATAAAACTTTCACCAATCGAGTGGTCTTGTTTCGTAGGACTTTTTCGCTATGATCCAGAATCTCTATCTGTTGTTCTTCATAAGAAAGATCTTGCTCCAGCGGTACAACTTCTGAGCTGGGTACATGTGAAGGATCAGGTATGTACTTTCTCAGGAGAGATACATGGAACACATCGTGAACTTGAGAGAGATTAGGTGGAAGCGCCAATCGGTAAGCTACCTTCCCAACAGGATCCAGTATTTCGAAAGGACCGATATATCTAGGGCTCAACTTCCCCTTCTTTCCACATCTCATAACCCTCTTCCAGGGAGATATTCGTAAGAACAGTTTATCACCCACTTCAAACTCTAGGTCTTTTCTTCGGTTGTCGGCATAACTTTTCTGTCGACTCTGAGCTGCTCTTATATGTTGTTGAATAGATCTGACCTTCTCTGCCATTTCATCAACGAGATCAGGTCCTAATAGCTTTCTTTCCCCAACTTCATCCCAGCAAGTTGGAGTCCTGCATTTCTTTCCATAGAGAGCTTCATAAGGAGCCATCTGAATACTGGAGTGAAAGCTATTATTATAAGAAAATTCCACCAAAGGTAGGTGTTGATCCCAACCTCCTTTGAAATCCATAGAGCAAGCTCTCAACATATCTTCTAGGGTTTGAATTGTTCTCTCAGACTGACCGTCTATCTGGGGATGATAAGCAGTGCTGAAACTCAACTCTGTATCCAGAGTATGCTGAAGACTTCGCCAGAACTTCGAGGTAAATCTCGGATCCCGATCAGATATAATAGAAAGTGGTACTCCATGTAATCTTACCACTTCCTTTACATATATCCTGGCAAGCTGATCTAGAGAGAAATCCTCTCTAATAGCAATGAAGTGTGCAGACTTTGTAAGACGATCAACTATGACCCAAATTGCATTATTGCCTTTGGATGTTTTAGGAAGTCCTGTGACAAAGTCCATAGTGATGTTTTCCCATTTCCATTCGGGTATGGGTAATGGTTGTAACATCCCCTTAGATTTTTGTCTCTCAGCTTTAACTTGTTGACAAACCAAGCATCGAGAGACATATTCAGCAACATCACTTTTCATGCCATCCCACCAAAAGTACTCTTTCAGGTCCCTATACATCTTCGTGCTTCCAGGATGAATAGAGAATGATGAACTATGAGCCTCATCCAGCAGCTCCTTCTTTAATTCAGGGATGGGAGGAACACAAACCCGATTCCTGAACTTTATTATCCCATCACAATCAAGGTTGAATTCAGGATCATTTCTCACCTTCTTTTGTAACTCGACATCTTCTTTCTGTGCCTCTTTAATCTTCGCATGTATAGATGGTTGAACATTCATTTGAGAAAGACAAGATTTTTCCCCTTCCATTATAATTCCAAGATCCATCCTTTGTAAATCCATAAATATTGGATCTTTTGTGATCCTCATCATGGATAAACTAGCATGGTCTTGTCGACTTAATGCATCTGCCACCTTGTTTGCTTTCCCAGGGTGGTAATGGATTGAGCAGTCATAATCCTTAATCAGCTCCAACCATCTTCTTTGACGCATATTCAGCTCCTTTTGTGTGAAAATATACTTTAAACTTTTATGATCATTATAAATATCACACCTTTCACCATAAAGGTAATGCCTCCAAATCTTTAATGCAAAGATTACCGCAGCCAACTCCAAATCATGTGTTGGGTAATTTTGCTCATGGATTTTCAACTGTCGTGAGGCATAAGCTATCACCATATCATTTTGCATAAGAACACACCCCAATCCCTTCTTGGATGCATCACTGTAGATCAAAAACCTTTCTCCACTATAAGGTAGTGTGAGAACAGGTGCACTGGATAGCCTTCTTTTCAACTCCTTGAAATTCTCTTCACATTCCACTGTCCAGACAAACTTAACTCCTTTCCGAGTCAACTTGGTGAGTGGATTAGATAATCGTGAAAAATCTTTTACAAAACGTCGATAGTATCCAGCCAAACCCAGAAAACTTCGGATCTCAGTTACTGTTGTTGGTCTTGACCATCTTTCGATAACCTCTGTTTTTGCTGGATCCACAGATATCCCCTCTTTTGAGATTATATGACCCAAAAATGCAACTGTTTGAAGCCAAAATTCACACTTGGTAAATTTGGCATAAAGCTTCTCCTTTCTCAGGGTCTTCAACATAATTCTCAAGTGATCTTCATGCTCTTCCTTGCTCTTTGAATAGACAAGAATATCGTCTATAAAGACTACCACAAATTGATGAAGATAGTCTCTAAAGACTCTATTCATTAGATCCATGAAGATAGCTGGGGAATTAGTAAGACCCAATGGCATCACTATAAATTCATAGTGTCCATACCTTGTACGGAAAGCCGTCTTTGGTATATCCTCCCTTTTGACCCTTAATTGATGATACCCTGAACGAAGATCAATCTTGGAAAAGTATTGACCTCCGTGTAGTTGGTCAAATAAGTCATCAATGCGTGGGAGAGGATATTTGTTCTTGATAGTGATCTTGTTAAGTTCTCGATAATCAATGCAGAGTCTCATTGATCCATCTTTCTTCTTAACAAATAGAACAGGAGCTCCCCAAGGTGACGCACTAGGGCGTATGAATCCCTTATCAAGATTCTCTTGGAGTTGCTTCTTCAATTCCTGCAACTCAATTGGGGCCATTCTATAAGGTGTCTTTGAAATAGGCAAAGCACCCGGTACGAGTTCTATTGAAAACTCAACTTCACGATTTGGTGGAAGACCCGGCAATTCCTCCGGAAAGACATCATCAAACTCCCGTACAATGGGCATATTCTTAATCGTGAGTTTCTCACCAACCAATTGAGATAAATAACATTCATTTAGTGGAATCAATACCCATAAGACGGAAGAAATTTCCACTAGAAGGTTATGTTCATCATTGCATTGATAGACGATCGTAGATTGATCTGGAATATGAAATGTGACTTCCCTTCTTTGGCAATTGATATGAGCTCCATGTAGAGAAAGCCAATCCATGCCAAGAATCACATCAAATTCCACTAAAGGAAGGATCACAAGATTTGCAGGAAGCACTTTCCCACAAACATCGATCGGAGAAGAATTATAAACTTTTGATGCGATTGATGTGCCATTAGGTGTTGTCAAAGCTAACTCAACATCTAATTGTTGAGGTAATACGGTGACACCCTTAGAAAAGTCTTCAGAAATAAAAGAGTGGGTGGATCCAGAATCAAATAAAACATTTGCTACTTTAGAGTGGATGGTAAGTGTACCTTTCACCACATCGTTATCGTACTCCACATCGCTGATAGAAATTGCATGTGACTTTCCTTTGTCTTTAGCCTTAAGAGTTTGTTGACGTCGACCATCATCATCAACCCTTGGATTTGGGCATTGATTGGCATAATGCCCCATCTCCTTGCACTTGAAACATTGAAGTGTAGTAGGTTTATTCTGTGTATCCCTTCCTTTGTTTGAGTCATTAGAAATCTTCTTCCCATTATCACGGCATTCAAATGCCCGATGACCTTCTTTTCCACATTTAAAACATTTACTTGTCCCTTTAAGACAACTCCCTCCATGTTTCTTTCCACACTTTGAGCATAAGGAAAAGCTCATCTTCTTTTCCGTGTGCTCTTTAGATTTTTCTTTGAATTCCATCTTCCTCTTCTTATCAAACCCATGTGACTGATGGGTTACTCCAATCTCCATCTCAACTTTGAGAGCACATCGAACGATTTCCTCGTAGCTGTTGAAGTCCCTTATGGCTAACGCCCTTCGAATACTTGGTTTTAAGCCACTAAAGAATCGATCGATCTTACTCTCAGGTTGGATAATAATACCAGAAGCGTACCTTGCAAGTCTTGTAAAATTTTCTTCGTAGGTACCAACAGATTCATCATCCCTTTGCATCAGTTCAAGAAACTCTTTCTCCATCTTTGTTCGGAGAATACGAGGGAAGTACTTATTGAAAAATAAGTTCTTGAACTCGTCCCATTCCATAGACTCAATTTCATCCCTTTGACTCGTATTCTTAACAAGATTCCACCATTGATCAGCATCTCCTTCCAAACGATACACTGCTAGGATGACTTTATCATGTTCAGAACATTGAAGAACTGAAAATATCTTTTCTGTAGTACTAATCCATTGTTCAGCAACTAATGGATAAGTAGACCCGCTGAAAGAAGGTGGACGCTGCCTCATGAAGGATTCAACAGAATTTTGCTCCTTCCTTTGCTCGTTTGGAAGTCCTGCATGATTCATAGCTTGAGAATGTTGTGTGAGCATCGCTACAAGATTTTGCATTCCAGCTCCCATATCGTTTGGTTGCTCAGGGGGACAATCATTGCATTGCCCATCGCATTCCACATTAACACGGTTCCTTCGGGTTCCAGCCATTGACTAAAACCAAGAAGAATAGTGTGAGCAACACTAATTATAATAGGAAAACCACATAATTCAAGAATAAAATTTTCATGCTTAAGGTCTTATCCTAGGTTATTCAAGGCCATTTCTAAAACACTAAGATTGTGTTCTATGCTTAACTTATCCTTAGGATTCTTACTAAGGCATTCACATCCTAGTTTCCAAAGGTTGACTATACCTTTCCTCTGATACCAACTATAACGACCCATACTTTACATACATTGTTAATACTTCGAAATTGAAGCACACTTATTACAGCATATGACAAAACCACAAAGGACCGTATAGGTATAGTGTCTTTAGAAACTGGGAAACATAAACAACTGGCTCATAAATCTTCTACAGTGTCTCCCATTTATTTCATCATATCTAGGGTCCCTTTTAGCATATTCTACTTAATATCCATCTTCCTGACCTGGGGAAAAGAAAACATAAAAGGGTGAGCTCAAATGCTCAGCAAGGGCTAATAAAGGAGATAAAAATCATATCATATCTTTTTGAAAATCAAAACCTGCAAAAGAGATCATAATATCTTAACATGGAATAAATCATAGAAGTGGAAATGAGATCCCCATAATCATAACATAAAACTTGAAACTTTGTGGCATGCACACATAATCATGGAAAATCATTTCTTGTTAGTCATGACTCATTGCCAAGACTATCTTAGTGGACAAAGTCCCTTTCTGAACCGAGTTCACTCCTCGTTTCAGTCCTATATCACTGAACCGAAATAACCTTCCGTTCCAGACATGTCTATCTCATGAGATATAAAATCTTTACCCAATGCATTGGAGGGAGATATAGGTCCCACCCATCTTATAATGAATCCTTTCTTATGTGTGCCACAAAATCTTAAATCATACATCATTGCATAACCCATGTAATAAAAATGGGATTCTTGAAACATCATAAAACAAACCATATAAGATAAAGGAATTCATAAAAATATTTCCATCACAACATAATTATATTCATGTAATAATAGGGATAAAAACAGAACCCTTTATTATCTTAGAAGGAAAATAATTTTGATAAAACACTTGAACTCCATTCTTGAGGAAAATATCCTTTCTACTTCAAAAACATTTTTCCTTTCATAACATGTCATACGACTTTAAAATAAAAGAAGATGATTAAAAATAAACTTGAAAACTTGTAAAGGAATCTTCTTGGAAATAATGTTTTAAAAATCCATTCATGCCGTATAAGTTAAAAAAAACGTTCTTCGTACTTTTGTCGGAAATGTCAAAAAGTACCTCGTACAAAAAAACGACAAAAGATTCCTTTCATATTCTTTACTAAAAACTCACCGAAGGGTAAAATTGGATTTAAACTATTGTAAGTGGATGGAAACAATATTACATATTGAGAGAACATGGATGTGGATGATAAAATACACCCCAATAAATACTTACGAATAAACAATCTCGGATAAAAATGAGATTGTGATATTTCCCTTACCTTAGGTCCGACTTGCTTTGTAAGTGTCCGAACCTCCTGTATAATGGTTTAAATAATGTTATTGACTTATTCCAGAATCATACATATTGATATGATATCATATATGGTCATATTATTATCTTCTTGTTAGTAATATTTCATTGTTACTTGTTACTCGGGTCTTTATAACTTTTTGTTCTTATGCGTGTTTTGTCGAATAAATTCTTATTCTTATATTTAGGTTATAGATACTTCATTTCCAGAATGGTATTAGTGTATTATATACCATATTCATTCATTCAATTCATTTATATAATCATTATGAAATGAAGATCATGTAGAACGATTCGCATCACATCGTGGAGACGGTATTCCGTACGTACGCACGGTGATGATATCGTTCCTATGATCGTTGAATTGTATTGGAGTATATATATATTATTTCAGTATCAATATTACTTCATAATAATCATATATAGTTACTCATTACACCATTATACCCATCCTTGTAAGGTGATGGTGGAAAATAGATTACACCACGGCGTGGAGACGGTATTCCGTACGTACGCACGCGCGGTGATTTCATTTTTCCGTAGGATGGATAGAAGGTGAATTAGGGTTGTTTCATATTTATAATAACATATCAATATGTAAGTAATACTGATGTTATTACTTTGTCATGAAACAACTAAAGAAGAAGAAGTTGAAGATGAAAGAAATTGAAAAGATCGGTAATGGATATTACCTCTTCTTTGGAACGCCTCTTTGAATCCTCCACTTAGGGAACTACGATTGGTCTTTGAAGAAGACCAGGACCTCTAGTATTATTATAGGGAAGTGGAGAGGAGAAAATGGCAGGTGTTGGCCGAGCTTGAGTGCTCAAATTGGTGTGAGGAGGAGGGGGAGGAGGTGCCCTTTTATAAGGGAGGAGAGGGGCACCTTAGGAATATCTCAAAATATTATTTTATATTAAAGTCAAAATCGGTTTATAATGGTTAAAAAGGGTATTATTTCGAATATAAAGTGGGGATGGGTCGAAATCCTATCAACCAATAGGATTTAGACAAGTTTAGGGTATTATTTTAACCTTATCAATTAGATTTAACTCTATGTTAATTAATTTAACTTTTAACGTGTCTTTTTGTTTTCTTTCACTATATGGTTAATACACTTACTATAACATGCCAAACGAACACCAAATTGTTTATTATTAATATATATATCCTTATATAAGTCATTAGGCCGAACCTTAGATTTTTAGGAATAAAATAACAATTAGTAATATAATATTTGATTTAAAAACTATTTTGTGTCAATTTTGACACTATTTGATATATGATTTTTGTGAAAGTCATAACCGAATTATATGTTCGAACCAAGTTAATTAAATCAACACTAATATATCATAGTAACCTAGAAAATTAGTGGAATTCATAAAAAGTCTTAAATTACATTTATTTTGGTATTTATATTATCAATTATGTCAATATTTCATTAATAAGATAATTACTGCATCATCTTTGTGTCATAAATAAATTAAATTATTTGATGTCGAAAAATTACAAATAAAATATCATCATGTAGGAAATCTTTTTACCTTTCTAATGAATATTTAAAATTGAATTTATCTTATGTATAACCCCATATTAAAAATGATTTACTTATTAAACGTTGATTTTAACTATTTTAACCCTTCTTTAAATAAATTAATAATAAATGTCCTAATCTAATCCATGTGGGCCTAAATGGTCATATTTTATTCCTAAGTTTGTTTTTTGTCGAATTACACTTTTCCAATAGAATTAGGACATGTGTTAGGGTAATATTAATATCATATTTACCCTTTGTTACCCTATTTACTATTAACCGCGGTAAAAAAAAGTAAAAAGTTACTATTCACCAAAAATTATTTTTATCTCATTGAACCACATTTTACTTACTGATATCAACCGTGTCTGTCGGATTTTCGAAATTCCATTCACAGAAGCGGTAAAATTAATTTTTATGCAAAATTCAGTTTTTAACCTACCACTTAGTGGTTTCACTATTCATCAAAAATTGAAAGTTTTCAGAAAAATACCAAAATTTCACCCTAGGCTAATTTCGATATTCTGAGTCCAAAAATGAAGTCCATTTTGAAAAATAAAATTTATAAAATTCCAAAAAGTGGTTATTACTATTCATAACGGCTAGTTTTAATAGCATAATGTTGTTTAGTGAAACTCGGTATTGCATACGACGCAAGCTATCGAGGAAGGTTGCGATTGCGTGTAAAGTAAGCCAAGCAAGTGTTGTATAGAAAAAGATTCCTTTGATGATTTATATAACATAAAAGTCTCGGGTGTTACACGCAAAGACTGAAATCCATAAAATAAATAACACTACCCTTACTATTGAAATAACTGGAATTATAGAGATCCAATATTTGCGCACATATTATTAAATGTTTTTAAAATAAAATCCATTGATTAAAACTCATATATCATTAGACCAAGTTTATCTGGAAGACTAGGTTCATAGTGCATCAAAGTGAGACCAAAATAAAAAAAAATTATTTTCTTTTTTATAATGTTCTCATAAATACCGTAGATATCCTATATTTACATGAATAACATGTTAAAATACATAAATGAAATGGGTGATCTAAAAATCCCAGTATGAGTCAAAACATGGAAGGAAGCATAAGATTCGACTCAAAGGATTGTAATAGTATCATAAAAAGAAGTCTCAAGAGTAATCACACAAGATACTAACATAAAGAAAATGGTATCATATTATGATTGTGTCAAAGGGGATGTGAATGAAATATATAACATAATGTTTACATTTTTAAAGGCCAAATACCTAAAAAATATCACCTGGTGGACAATGTATCATAATTAATTTGGTCTAATATATAATCCCATACACGACGTATCATGAGACTAAAACATTACCCAATGCCTTGAATCACTATTTGGATATACCCATCAAAATATGTTCGTGATTTTGTTTCATAAAAATGAAAATCAATCATAATGCAAAGACATAAGAGTAACCCATATGAAAGAGATGAGATGCCTAATCATTTATCATATCATAATAAAAAAATTCAAATTGAATACTTTTGAGAGATGTACCTAAGGAATGTACAAACTCATTAATGCAAGGGAGTATAAGATAGGAATAAATTTTATAATCTTATAGAAATTATTTAAAATAAACAATAACATCAATGTTTGTTTCCATTGATGAAAATTTATTTAAATCATTACATAGATTATTTCATTTGAAAAATATCCTTCTTCTACTTTGAAATAAATTATTCAAATTAATTATAATCTCTAAAATATTTTAGAAACCCATTTCCTTAAAAGTAATGACATAAAATTTTATAGTAATATTAAATTATTTGATTTTTCATGATGGTTATTAATTCCATACATGTGATATATGGTAAAAGATACATTGCATTTACAATATTTTTAATTGGTTAAAAAGGTTCCTCGTTCATAAAATGAAATAAGATTCCTTTAAAACCATTTTTTAATAATAAAAACATAGGTAAAAATATCCATAATAAATCATTTATGGAATTAAAACAACATTATTGAAAATAGATTTTTTACATGGATTTGAAAGATAACTTTTTTCAATGGAAGAATGAACTAAATTCTGCTATTCTTAAACACATATTTTCAATTATTTTAATTAACAATGATACAAAATGTTATAATTAAATGAAAATTTCTTGAATAACTAATGTATTAAATAATTAATGTTTTTTATTATGAAATAATAAAATAATTTCTAATAATTTTAATTTTGGCATAAACTATTTCGATTAAAATGATATTGAATCATAAACCCGTAATGATTTGAAAACCATTAAATCATATATCCAGTTTATGATGTAAATTAATTGTATCTAAAATTTCCATGAATTATTAATAATTATGTATATAATATATAAGGGGGTTTTATATACACTATTTAAAATAGATCAGGTTCATAGAAGAACATGTCTCTAAAGGAAGGACGTTTTGAGACGGAACCCTTACCTTGTGTCTATACATTGTCAGGTTTGTATTTTATCTCATATTTAATAAAAAAATAAAAATATTTATTTTATTAATAACCTATTCTAGGTTTAATCTCATACAACTAAATCATTTATATAATTTTAATGACATATTTAACTACAAAATAATTTATGTCAACATCGGGTGTTTTGAGGATGCTCAATTCATAATTAAAAAATGACATTTGTGTGTTGACCATGATCAAAGGGATAATTATTTCATTGTTTACATAATAATTATTATAAAATAATTATCATTTTTTACATCAATTATAATTTAAAAACCAACCATGAAATACTGTTTTGACAAATTTACTACATTATAATCATAGAGACGATAGGTCGTACGTACACATGAGTAACAATTCGATTTATTAATGAACATGATAAAGATAAATTAAGTGTTATTTTACAAATTAATAAATTTTATAAAATCCAAAATATCATGTTATATATATAAAAGATCTTAATTATACTATCCATGTGACTAGGTAATAAAATATGAATCACATCACTTTGTGAGGTGGTAGTCCGTTGTACACACAAACAATGTTATAATTATTGAATGGATAATAATGTAAGAAGGTCTATTATATGATATTTTTAGTAATTATTAATATTTAATGTTGATAATATATTAACATTAAATCCATCATCGTTAATATTTGTTGTATGTGATGATAAAAAATGAGTTACATTGGTTTGTGAGGTGGTAGTACACCACAAACCCAAACAATGATATATTTTCCCATTTGATGGAAGTGGAGAAGGAATTATGTTATTACAATAATTTATTAATAGATAAAAATTTTGGAGATAATTATGTTAATATATCATCATGATTTAATAATATTTTATTATGGTGGAAAAATAAATAAAATAATTATGCACGGTTAAGAATGATACCTCTTCTTCAGACCACCTCATTAGAATTATACCTAGATCCTTCCTAGATTGTTATTATGAAAAATAAAAGGATACTAGGACGTGGAGAGGGAATTGTTTAATATAATTTTATAGGTATTGAAATATCCAATGGGTCTTGGAAGTGTTTAATGGAGAGTAGATGTGTTTCCTTTTTCTAATAGAGGTGGAGTGAAATACTTATAAATAACCGAATCTATTAAATAATGTGAATTCACTCTAAAGACAAATGCCTAAAAATTGACAATTAAAGGATTTTTGGAGATCTAATTCTATGGAAAACCTCTAAGATTCCATAGAAATAATTGTTAAAATATTTATTCTGTTCACCTCTTCGGTTTATTTCCACTTGATAAACTGGTTGTATGGTTAATCGTTGTATCACTTTTGTAGAGTTCTGACTCTTAGTTATGTAAAAAAATAATTTGATATTATTATATTATATTAATAATTATTAATAATAATATGAAATACATTTTAAGAAAATATATTCAAATAATTTCTATAATTTTAACTAAAATTAAACAAATATATGTTACAAAAAACAAGTTTTCAGGAAATGCATTTTTTCATGCATATGATGATCTTATAACATGTATATGACATGTATAGATAATGAAATGAATTTAAATATATATATATATATAATCTATAAATTTAATTCCAATAATTAATCATTATGGTCTATTTACAATTTCTATAATAGAAAAACATTATGCACATTAAAATAGTGGTCAGAAAAAATGTGTTTTAAATCCTAGCAACAAAATTATAAAAACCACATGTATAATGTGATTTAAATGTGATTAGTTAAATTAAATATAACTAAATAATGATTATTATAATTTTATATCTAAAAAAAATAGTAATTTTAAATTTAAATTACCTAATTTAGTAAAAGGATTCACTATTTTTTAGAAATTGGTATGATTCACTATTCACTAAAAAATAAATATTTGCTATAAATAACATTATTTACCCCTATGATGCTATTAATATTAGGATTTCAAAAAAAATTAAATTTAATAAAATAAATTTTATAAATGTGTAAAATATTATTTTAAATATTCACTCAAAAAGTTAAATTAAAATTATTTTTGAATGAAATGTATTTTTTGATGAATAAATGTATTTATTATATATTGAGATCTTATTTCGTACGAACATATAAAATGTGTATAAAATATATTTCTATTTCATAAAATATTTTATCCTATTCATACTTGATATTTTAATGACTTGGCACACATAATCCATTTTTTTGTATTTTCAAATGACACTTTTAAAGGCTAAGTGTGAACCCTTAAAACATCAACCAATAAAAACTATTAAAATGATAGATATCTGAAGAAAATACAAAATTAAACTCCCTACCTAGTGATCAAATCATTATGTCAGGCCTCCACCATCATAGTTGTCTCATGCGGGGTTTCACAAACCTAGTATCGATGGAAAAATCCATACCCTCTCATTCTTTCAAATCCGGACAACCAAGCTCTGGTGAATGCTTCAAACTCTAGAACCTCATCTGAAGCAGATCCTTGTGGCTTGTATAGGATATTTCACATTCCAAAATAAAAAAATCACCAAATCCCAATCATTTTGGTGAAAACAACGAAGAGGCGTCCACAAGTAGGCCTAAATTTTAAAATTCAAAATCAAAATTTCCATTTTCATCCTCAAGAAACACATCTTTATCATCAGAAAATTCACTCCATTGATGAACATCACCGAGAGACAATATATATAGATCAACCACAAGAGACCATTGATTACATGACCTCACATTCAAAAAAATTGAATACCATCACTTAGATCTTCCCACGATAGAGTGGTGTAATTCGAACGTAAGAGTAGAGGAACACGCAGCGAAAGTCCTCGATGGGGCTCGTCTCCACAGCCCCCAAAAGTTCAAAATCAAAATTAAAAATAAAATTTTTATGTACACAAAATTTAATGAGTCCTCAAACACTCCACCACTCACAAAATAACATCCCAAAACCCTTTGGAAACCATTTCACCCAACTGACCTAGAAAGGAGCAATTGGACGGGATGTCAGAGCAGCCTAAGAGTCGATAAGACCTCCACAACAATCCACAATGAAGAAAGTACCATAATCCCCAATGGAAAAATCATCATCAAACTAGCACTTCAAAAATTAATTAAAATTCTTGTGATCAGCATTTATTCATAAAATTTAGACCTCAAATACACCAACATAAAATCTAGGTTCATTCTATAGCTTCATTAGAGCTACATTAGCCAAAATCACACCAACTAAAACTGTTGCCACTGAGAAAATGGAACTATAGAAAATAGTACCATAGTAGAGAGAAAAAACAAACCCCAATCCTCCACCCCAATGGGCACAGACACAAAAAAGTCTCAATAAGAAAAATATGAAAGCAATAGCCTTTCAAATTTGAGGAACACTACCATGCCAGCAGATACCATGATAAAACATAGTATTCTTTTATCATATTTGGGTTTTACATTCTAACTAACTTAAATAAATTTCATCCTCACATTTTTAATTTTTTTTAGTAATAAAGGTGTTTAAATTAAATTTTTTTTATTTAATACCAATAAAATAAAAATGGTTAATATAGGTTCCTCTTAAAAAAGATAAAGGGAAATATGAAGGTCATCCAGAATAAAATATAAATATGATTCCTATTTGGAGAACAATAGTTGAATGCGAAATTTTGGACATGGAATAAAAGTTTAAACAATTATGGAGAGTGATAGAGACAATTGATTACATGAAATGGAGGGGTCAAGGGAAATTTAATGACAAGAAAACCATAATTCTTGGATTTGTTAATGACCATTTATTAAATGGATTTGAATGTAATAGTATAAATTTTTTCTTCCAAGATCCTTTTCCTACTGTTGAGGGACTCATTTGATATAATGATTGAGAAAATTATAAAATATACATACTTGATATATTATTATTTCATAAACACAATTTCATTATTTCATTGTTCTTGTATCAATTTCCAATTCACATCTTACTCTAAGGAGTGAAAAATCATTATAATTGTTTTATGCATCAAGTACTAAATATAATTTTTCTGGATCATGAGATCCATACATGATTAAAAATATATTCCACATATATTTATCAAAAAAAATTATTATCACATAGTAAGATAATATCCAAAATTAATTTGAAAATATTAATCTAAAAAAAACAATAATAAAAATAAAATTTTAACATATAAAACTCCTTATATAAGTAAACCAATATCCCAAATTTCCTTAATAACATGAAAAATGGTTTAAACCTCAATATTGATGTTAGACCCCTCAATATATATCTACAAAAACATAATAACATTATTCCAAAATAATATATAATGTTAAAAATAAACATTATTTTTATCTCAACCCAATGAAACATCATTGAAAAATCCTTAATCACATAAAAATCCATAAAATTTAAAAATACACGATTCTGTAATATGTTTATTAAAAATAACATTACAATTATACACGAAGTAATTTATGTAAAAAATGGAATAAAACTATTACATTATGTAGGCTAGTGGATGGTGTTTCACCCTTATTGCCCATCGGTTATGGGTTTCAACCCATCAACCTTTCCAAATATGATATGGTGTTGCCGGAAATATGAGTTTCAATTTTTATAAAATTATAACTCCTATAAAATTCCTAAAAAAATTCTGATCACCATACCGAAAATAAGACAAATCAATCATTCAAAGTAGAATATTTTTTTTATATAATACAAAAGAATAACACAGTTAGGGGCCTGGAATTGTGAATTCCAAGGGCATCTACCAAAACCACATTCACAATGACCGGGTGAAAGGACCCCAAATTAGAATAAAAAATGAGACGATTATTTTTCCCCTTTATAGAAAGTCGTTCTGCCACATGATTACATTCATTCCAAGTATGCATGATTCTTTCTCATCCAATGTGATACTTACATATTTGGATGAGATAAACTATCAACCACGGAATATGATACATCAAATTGAGGGAGTGTTAATAGAATCATAACCAGTTTCAATATTAGTGTGGATAATATCAAAAGAGAATCATAATTCTATCCCATTAATCATAACATTTTCTACTTCCACAAGAGATTCACCATACCAATAGAACCACTAAATGAAATTACCATTGATCCCAGGGATTCATGGACCCCCACCTCTCGTGATTGTAAGGAAATATGATACATGATATTTTATTTTGAATCTAGTAATAGGTGGATTTCATTGAACCCACTCAATAGATTCATATGTTGGAGTATATTAGAACATAGACTTGCAATCATAATTATCCGCATGGAATGGGAATTGTCCAAATACATTAGGAGGGAAACCAACTCAACTTCTAAGAATCTGTACTAGGTTTGTATGTATAAATATGAAATTTGGGGACCTTATTCTATTTCATTGTTCCTAGTGAAAAAGATGCACAAATAACCCACAAAAATGATAGTGTACCTCAAATTTTATTGCACTAAAATATCCTCCACACCATAAAACCAGGAATGAGAAAATATTTTTCAATTTCTATATGGTATATCAATGATAATAAGGTTCCCGAAGCCACTCAACACAGCTCTATCCCAATCACCTCCAAGGAAAATATCATCAATGTATTATTTATTTGAATATTGGTAAAATATACAATTGGACACAACATGAATTACATTTGATCATATCACATCATTCATCTGAACTACCCAGTTAAAAACTATTGAAAACTATAATAAAAATGTTAACATAAATTTATTTTTACTGCAAAATCACATCCACTATCACATTAGGATAATCCTGGAGGACAAAATTTTAATCATTGGAGGATAATAACCACTGTAACTCTTCAACCCCACTTACCCAGAGTCGGTGCATTACTATGTAACATTGGCATGATTACAAAAGATCAAGTCTCGAAATACCGATTAGTTTAGTAGCCTTGGAAACACTAGATACATTCAGAAATGATACATTACATCATAAAGTGAAAAAATACAATAATATAGTCTCCATTTTCCACACTCATGTCCCATTCTGACTATCCCTGTGGGTCATTCATAAAATACTTCTTCACATCCTGGAAAATATTAAAACATTGAAAGGGGTGAGCTCAGATGCTCAGTAAAGATAACAATATAGCGGAAGCTTTCATAAATAAAAATAAACATTTAAGGCAATGTATAACTAAACAAAATCCTTTTAAACAAGAACTTCAACATAATATGGAAAAAGTAAAATGAAATAATGCAATTTACTTATTCACATGGATATTCTACTGGTCTAATAATCACATGCAATATCAATAACCACATTCATAATGATGGAATGCATAATTCCAGACTATCATAACCACATAGCCAAGGCCTCGTGCCAAGACAACAAATAAGATTTTGTCAAGGCCTCGTGCCAAGACACTAGTTTGTATCATGAGACCTACCGATGCATCAAGAAGCTATAGTGGGCTCCACCAGTCACTTATTAAGTCCAATGCATTCCTCATATGAACAAGTTTAAACATATCATAAACCATAACATAATCGTATCACATAAAACATTAATAAAGGAAACATAAAATTTACACATTTCAATCACAAGATATAAATACAACACATAGATATAATAAAAACACTTTCAAAACCATTTTCAATACCAAAATGAAAGAAAATTAAAACTTTGTATTTATTTTTCATTTAAAAAAAGTTGTGGCTTGTAGAGGAAGCTGAAACTCAAATAATGGTCATGGCGGCGGAGAAGTCGTTGTCGCCTCATACATACGACAAGAAAAACATTCCTTTTTGTCATTTAGTAAAAGGCTTCATATAAAAATATTCCTTTTGAATAAACATAAAAGTCAAAGGTGTTTATACACCATATAAAAGAAATTTCTGTATAAAACAAAATATGCCTCAATTAATGGAGATTGATACGAAGTCCCTTAAAAAGAACATTTTTTTAAATAAAATAGATAGATTATGTGTATTCATTATAAGTAAACATATTGAAAGTACAAATACAAGATAGGACAAAATAATTTCATGACATAATTTGAAAGTAGGAGATTAACCCAAAGAAAGGAAATTGGGTTAAAAAGTTCCATTACAAAGATCATTTTTTAAATAAAATAGATCTATTATGTGTATTAACTATAAGTACACATAAATAAAGTAGAAATACAAGATAGGACATAATAATATCATGGCATAATTTGAAAGTAGGAGATTAACCCAAAGAATGGAAATTGGGTTAAGAAGTTCCCTTACCTCGTGTCCGACATGACTCGATCGTTCTTTAATCTCCTAAATAATAAAATAGAGTTAATTTATATTTTCTTAAGAACCTTTTTCATGTTCATTAATCCATTTATATCACTTATTATCATGTTATGAACATTATGTAATTATTTAAGTTAATAACTGTCATTTTGTCGATCTTTGGTACTTGAGTCAAAAATAAACTTCTTATAATTACAAGTTGTTCATGTGGTGAAATATCCATTATATACCGAATTATATTCATGATGTATATATCATATATATCATATATATATAGTATATACATTCATTCATAATATTACGTAACATTTAGAGGTAAGAAATGAAATGCACCGTTCATGGAGACGGTAAGCCGTACGTAAGCATGAACGCTACTTTAATTTATATTTCATATTTAATGGAATGAAATCATAATGATATAAAGGAACATTATAATTCCAGAATAATATCATATTTAATATCATTAACTCAATTCTTTATACATCCCACATATGGAATTAACGATTCAAATCACTTTGAGGGGGCGGTAGTCCGCACTTCCTAAAATGAAATTATCGCATTTACCCATAATGGAAACCATAAAGGTATGCCATAAATGAAAAATACAGAAGCTTAAGTAAAACATAAACATATTATATATCACATATAAATATAGTTACATCTTAATTTCCACCTTTGAAGGTGTTATATGAGTGTTGAACAATCATCGTTTCGTGATGCAGAAATTCGCCATCCACAGAAACAGTATGTTCGTTAACCATTAGATGTAGGTGTGTGTAATTGTAGCTCGAATAATTTTTATAAAAACATACAAGTATATTGGGGATACTGGTTTTATTACAAAAGAAATGAATAAAAAGAGTTTAGGGGTTGGAGAAGCAAAATAATACATAAGAACACAAGAGAAAACAGTAACTTTAAAACGTGTAACTCTTTTTGATTTGAGCTCAAAGGCTTCCTTGGGAAGACTTCTGACCAACGTTAGGATTCTAGGAGTAAGTTAGGGAAGTTGAGAGAGTATTTGGGCCGAGGTTGGACGAGCCAAATGGTTTGGAAGGTGTAAATAAGGTGGTAGTGGTGGGGGCTTTTATAAGAGGAGAGGAGGGGCACTCTTGGAATGTAATGAAATGTCACTTTATTATATAATGAGTATCGGATTTTAAAGGTCCTAAACTTATATATTTCTAGGATAAGGTGATTGGGGTTCGAAATATACTCATCCAATAGTCTTTGGTCAAGTTTATTTCTTAGATTTTACATTATCCTTCCATTTTATTAAAATTGTTAATTAATGAGGTAATCGATGCATGCCCATGGTGTCATAAATAATTTAATTATTTAATGTCTAAAAATTATAAAACAAATATCACGATGTAGGAAATATTTTTTTCTTTCTAATGAATATTTATAGTAAAAAATAAGACTTGTATAACACCATTTAAAAATTGTTTTAATAAAACAACTCATGTTTGTGACATTTTTATTTTAACATTAAATAAAAAGTTTTTAATGTCATTTTCCTACCAAAGTGGCTCCATGGGGTCCCCAAGTTGACCCATGGATTTTCTTGGTCGGCTATGACTCTTCCAATAAGAGTAGGACAAGTCTAAAGGTCATTTCATATTATTATAACATTATCTTTACCTTAAATTACACTAATTACCTTTACTCGCGATTAATTAAACTTAAAAGTTAGTATTCACCAAAAAATTATTTTAATCCCATTGAACCACATTTTACTTCATAATGAAAACCATTTATGTAGGATTTTTTAAAATCAAAACATAGAAGTGGTAATGTTTCATTTTAACAAAAAATCAGTTTTTTAACTACCACTTAGTGGTTTCACTATTCATCAAAAATTGATGTTATTCAGAACAATGCCAAAATTTCAACCTAAGCTATAATTGATATTCCGAATTAAAAAATTATTTCTATTTTACAAAATTACAAACATATCAGTTGCATTAATTAATTTTATAATTAATTCCCGTTGTCACAACAAATACCGTGTTTTTAAGAAACAATATATATCAAAATATTGACAATTATTTATGTCCAATTTCAAAGTGAAATTAATTATAATGACCACCATTGGATAAAATTGTAAAAATATATTCTAATTACTCATTAAAACCACTGAATATTATAATTTATCACTATAAATTATTTTGATTAAAAAAGTTTTTTTTAAGTATTTTTCACTATTCATAACAAATTGGAAGTTCTCAGAAAAATACCAATAATTCAACATAAGCTAATTTCGATATTCCGAATCCAAAAATGAAGTCCTTTTTGAAATATAAAATATATATAATTTCAAAAAGTGGGTATTACAATTCATAATGGCCATTTTGATTGGTCGCGGTGTGTTAGAATCTTGAACTTGTGTACAATGAATGTTATTGAATTATTGAAAGACAAGCGAATCGTGAAAGCTCGGGGTGTTACATTATCCCCTCCTTCAACAAATTGCATCCTCGAAATTTGAAATTTTTATTTGAAAATAAAAGGTTGAAGATAGGAAATACCTTTGTGGAAAACCCACATCGGAAATAAGGTTAATAAAAATATAACTTTAAAAGATAGAAAGATAAGTACAAAGGTCACCCGAGATAGCCCATACTAGGATTCTATGAAAATATGGATATGGAAGAAAAACAAACCATCAAGGTCTGACAGAGAGTTGTAGAAAACAGGATTAGGATAAGTTTAACCACAAGAAAGTCACAAACTTGTGAATAGTTAAACGGTCATTGAATCCCCAGTTGGAAAAGTTAACCGGCAACATTTTTGTTTTAAGTTACCTTTTATAATGTTGAGGAATTTATTTAGAAGATTTACTAAGAATGTAATGGAATATAAATACTTGTAATGTATAATTTCATTCTTTAATAAATTTTTACCACAAACCCATCTTTCATTCTAAAAGTTAATAGAACTAAAAAATATTCTATTTATCCTAATTGTATAAGGTTCCAAATATTAACAAATTCCATTTGGATTAGGAAAACTATTTTGTAATAACTAGGGACTTCATGTAGGATAGTGGTAGGTAATAAAGGCTTGTCGCACTATGGTTGTGGGTTTCATTCCTACAGCTTTGTCAGACGCGACGGGTTATCCCCCAACCTACGGGTTGTCCTTTTTTAAAACTATAGTATTATAATATTCCCAAAATATTATTCAGAAATGTTTTAACCTTAAACAATACTATCCAATGTTCAACATAATCCATTCCAACCTTTATAGTTATCCAAAATACTTCTGTCCAAATCACAGTCGAAATTTTATAAGGTAAACATAATGAAGATCCTTTTTTCCGCGTAACAACATGTGAACAACTTCATCATGTATTCTTTTAAAACACTGCAACATCCTGAATTACCATAAATTCTTATTGATTACATTCATGATCCCATATTCCTTATAGAATTCTAGATATACTCCTTCTATCCAAAAATGTATAAAAATCATTAATCAGTTTCAAGGAAGTTAATAATATCCAATATAATTTATCCAAATCAATCATGTATTATTCCAAAATCACTATCTCGTTATCATAACCATATTATGGTTTATCCTTATCTCAACCATATATTTTACAAAAATTTAACCTCCTGTGGAGTTACATTTATTGGTTCCACACAATCTCAAGTCCTTGATGAAATAGTACTGCAGTACAATCCTTATATACTCCATAATTATTATAACCATTACATAATTGATACAACACTCAAATGAAAAAAATTCTTTAACAACAACATAAGAACTATAATCATTCCTCCTCATCTGTAGTACTATCATAACTTGATTATTATCCAATAACATCATTTGGGGCATACTCTGATGATTTGGACATTGGTTTGCGTAGTGTCCCCACTCCTTGCAGATGAAGCATTGTACATTTGATAACTTTTTCATACCCTTGCAGTCATGCACTTGGTGTCCTTTTTCTCCACACTTATAAAAAACTCCCATTCCCTTCAGGAAAGTCCCAAGGTGTTTCTTCCCACAGTAATCACATATTGGAAAAATCTTCTTTTCCCTCTTCCCTTTATCCATCATCCTTTTCTTCTCTTGCTTCCCTTCAAATCCATAGGACTCAGAGAATTCTTTACTTATCTTATTAACACATGATACTATTTCTTCATATGTTGAGAATACATGGGAGACTATTTCCCTTCAAAATGTTGGCTTAATACCATGAAAGATATGATCCTTCTTACTCTTTGGATCATAGGTATTGCTAGAGTTCACAATCCTTCTACTGGGCGCCATTTCTATATAATGGCATAAACTAGGTCAGTTTATGAATTAAAATACATAATTCCATACTTGTAAAACACATAACATAAATGGAACTAATTATGGATATAATCCATAATCATGAAAATGTTTTCTTTGTGGAAGTATATACTCATAACCCTTCTTAGTGGTTTGTAAAGAAAACGAGAATTATCCTAAGAATATCCCCCATGAGTGTCATAACCAAGAGTGCAGCAGGGCTCGTTGTCGTGCACCAGTTCCCATTCGAGTCTAGCTCAAAGTGGGGTTTTCATGTTTTACCCCTAGGTACATATGTGCCAGAGCCGCCTCTACCTGCTCGTATCCAGACAGGGATGTATTGCTCAGAAAACTCACAAAATCTCTATAATACCAAAATTCTAGGATGTTCTTCTATATTAATCCTCAAAGTCTATCATCTGGATATGTTCTCTAATCAGAGTTTATCTAATTCTACCTTCCAAGGTTAGTACTAAACTGCCTCTGATACCAACTGTAAACACCCCGACCCCAGTTACCCAGAGTCGATGCATTACTGGGTAACATTGGCATGATCACAAAAGATCAAGTCTCGAAAGACCGATTAGTTTAGTATCCTTGGAAACACTAGATACATTCATAAATGTTACATTACAACATAAAGTGAAAAACTACAATAACATAGTCTCCACTTTCCACACACATATCACGTTCTGACTATCCCTGCGGGTCATTCATAAAATACTTCTTCACATCCTAGAAAATATTAAATCATTGAAAGGGGTGAGCTCAGATGCTCAGTAAGGATAACAATATAGCAGAGGCTTTCATAAATAAACATAAACATTTAAGGCAATGTATAACTAAACAAAATCCTTTTAAACATGAACTTCAACATAATATGGCAAAAGTAAAATGAAATAATGCCATTTACTTATTCACATGGATATTATACTGGTCAAATAATTACATGCAATATCAATAACCACTTTCATAATGATAGAATGCATAATTCCAGACTATCATAACAACGTAGCCAAGGCCTCTTGCCAAGACTACAAATAAGATTTTGTCAAGGCCTCGTGCCAAGACACTAGTTTGTCTCATTAGACTTGCTGACACATCGAGGATCTATAGAGGGATCCACCCGTCACTTATTAAGTCCAATGCATTCCTCATATGAACAGGTTTAAACATATCATAAACCATAACATAATCGTATCACATAAAACATTCAAAAAGGAAACGTAAAATTTACACATTTCAATCACAAGATATCAATACAACACATTCATATAATAAAAACACATTCAAAACCATTTTCAATACCAAAATGAATGAAAATTAAAACATTGTATTTACTTTTCAGTTAAAAAAAGTTATGGCTTGTAGAGGAAGCCGAATCTCAAATAATTTTCACGGCGGCAGAGAAGTCGTTGTCGCCGCATACGTACGACAAGAAAAACATCCCTTTTTGTCATTTATTAAAATGGTTCATATAAAAATATTCCTTTTGAATAAACATAAAAGTCAAAGTGGTTTATACACCGTATAAAAGAAATTTCTGTATAAAAAAATATGCCTCAATGAATGGAGATTGAGACGAAGTCCCTTAAAAAGAAATTTTTTTAAATAAAATAGATCTATTATGTGTATTCATTATATTAAGACATAAATAAAGTACAAATACAAGATAAGACATAATAATATCCTGACATAATTTGAATGTAGGAGATTCACCCAAAGAATGGAAATTGGGTTAAGAAGTTCCATTACAAAGATCATTTTTTAAATAAAAAAGATCTATTATGTGTATTCAATATAAGTACACGTAAAGAAATTACAAATAAAATATAGGACATAATAATATTATGACATAATTTGAAAGTAGGAGATTAACCCAATGAATGGAAATTGGGTTAAGATGTTCCCTTACCTCATATCCGACTTGACTCGATCGTTCTTTAATCTCCGGAATAATAAACTAGAGTTAATTTATATTTTCATAAGAACCTTTTTCATGTTCATTAATCCTTTTATATCACTTATTACCATGTTATGTACATTATGTAATTATTTAAGTTAATAACGGTCATTTTGTCGATCTTTGGTACTTGAGTCAAAAATAAACTTCTTATAATTACTAGTTGTTCATGTGGTGAAATATCCATTATATCCCAAATTATATTCATGATGTAGATATCATATATATCATATATATCCAGTATATACATTCATTCATAATATTATGTAACATTTAGAGGTAAGAAATGAAATGCACCGTTCATGGAGACGGTAAGTCGTACGTATGCATGAACGCTACTTTAATTTCTATTTCATATTTAATGGCATGAAATCATAATGATATAAAGGTACATTATAATTACAGTATAATATCATATATAATACCATTTACTCCATCTTTTATACATCCCACATATGACATTAACGATTCAAATCACTTTGAGTGGGCGATAGTCCACACTTTCTAAAATGAAATTATCGCGTTTACCCATAATGGAAACCATAAAGGTATGCCGTAAATGAAAAATACAGAAGCATAAGTAAAACATAAACTTATTATATATCATATATAAATATAGTGGAATCTTAATGGACACCTTTTAAGGTGTTATATGAGTGTTGAACAATCATTGTTTCGTGATGCAGAAATTTTCCATCCACAGAAACAGTATGTTCATTAACCATTAGATGTAGGTGTGCGTAAGTGTAGCTCGAATACATATTATGACAACATCCTAGTATATTGTTGATATTTTTTATGTTACAAAAGAAATGAATAAAAGGAGTTTAGTTGGTTGGAGAAGAAAAATAAAACATAAGAACACAAGAGAAAACACTACCTTTAAAACGGGTAACTCTTTTTGATTTGAGCTCAAAGGCTTCCTGGGGAAGACTTCTTCCCAAAGTGAGGCTTCTAGGAGTAAGATAGGGAAGTATAGAGAGTATTTGGGCAGATTTTGGCTGAGCCAAATGGCTTGGAAGGTGTAAATAAGGTGGTAGTGTTGGGGGCCTTTTATAAGAGTAGAGGAGGGGCACTCTAGGAAAGTAATGAATTGTTACTTTATTATATAATGAGTTTCAGATTTTAAATATAAAGACCCGGAAATTTCAAGGAAAACATTTTCTTAATTTTCATTGGAATTTTACAAAAACGTAGTTTCTGACGGAACCTGATACCGAAGCCCGGTGTGCCGGGAATCAATTTCTGAAGTTTGGATCGGGTACATTCAGTGAACGAACGAGCGGGTTTTTCTAACTTTTGAACCGGTGCCCGGAATCGAATTCCGAGGGCACCGATGAACTCGCAACGCCGATATTCAATTAAGGAGACCTTTTCCGAGGTTGCGTTTTATGTGGGTTGAGAGTTAGTTTTGGGGGAAATTAGATGAAGTTAAATAAATTGTGGAAACACAATTTATTTTTATCCATGTTGGTTATTTCCTCCCAAAGGGAGTTAGAGGTGGGACCCACACCCACATAACCACCCTTGAGAGGATTAAGTGTGGTGGGGCCCACACGATCCCTAACTCTTCAACTCCCCTTAAACTCCCCAATAACTCCACTCTATTTAATTTTGACAACTTGTGTTATTAATTAAGATGAGTGACTTAATTTCAAACTTTTGAAATTCAATGTGGTTTAGTTGTGTAAATAAAATAAGCCTTAGAATTATTTTATTTGGGTTAGTTTCCTTTTGCCACCTGGAGAGGATTGGGAAGCTTTCTTCTTCTTCTTTAACCACGACGATGAACGCGAAGAACACTTAGGCTCCGACGAAGAACGCCGTCACCATAAGAAGAGAAAGACGTTCCGTCTCTTCTCTTCTTCGCAGCCGGTGTGTTTCCGAAGATCGACGACGCCGCTTCTTTCGATCTTCTTCTCGTGTCAACGAAAAGAGGCGCCGCTTCCTCCTCGGGCTTTCTTCCTCAGCTTACGAAGATTCTCCAGCGACGTTACCTCTTCAGACGCACCTCGACGTCAACGGAATAGACGTTCGATTCCCGCGACGCCCGACCTCCGCGATGCTTGTCATCCGAGGCTTGTTGACTGCTCCGCACTTGAAACCGAGGTAGGGGTTAGTTCAGTTTTATTGATATAAAATTGTGCTCTTCTGTCATTATGTTTTATTTCATTCGCTTGGACCGCTTGATATTGAAATAATGGAAAGAGATCGGACCGCACAAACACGGTCGATCCTCCTTCTAACCTTTCGTTGATCTTCGTTGTTGTTAAGGAGAAGGCGTCGCGGTGCCGTTGCACCGCGCGGAAATCACGAGGACCACGGCTGGAGTGGGCCGCGGTGGTGGGCCACAATGCCGACGCACTGCGCCAGAGAACCCGAGGGAGGCAGTGGTCGGAATGATATATGGCGGAGGGGCGTGGCGCCGGCGTGCCGTGCCAATCGAACAAGGGTCGCATCTTGAGCCACAGCAGATCTAGAACGGGCAGCCGGAAAACCGGCCGCCGGCGGATAAGGAAGAGCCGCGGCCCTGCGGCCGCCGAGGAGCAGTCGGAGGCGGCTGGCCTCGCCGACCGCCGGTTTGCAAAGGAGGCGGGACCTGTGGGTCTCGCGTGTGTTAAACAACGGCTGGCCTAAGGCCGGTCGTGATCCGTAAATATCGGGGATTGAATTCCCCGGTTTTTGTAGTGGCGCCCCCCCCCCCCCACGTAGAGGGGGGCGTTTTATTCATAGGCGCGGCATAATGGCGCGCCGCCCTTTTGAAACAAAGGGGGGGCTTTGCCCCCACGCACGGCGCACACGCGGCACCCAGGCCGCGCCGCCGCGCCGGACCGCGCCGTCGCGCCGGCCCGCGCCACCGCGCCGCCGGGCCGGGCCAAGCTGCCGGACCGAGATGGCCGGGTGGGAGCGGGTCGGGTCGAACCGGTTCGGCCGACCCAGGGGGGGTCGGGCCGGGTCTGGCCGGGCCCTGACCCCCCGTTTTCGGACCATTTTCGGTCTTTTTCCCGTAACTTGAGCTATGGGCCTCTGAACGACGCGCCGTCAGCGACAACATGATCCTTGGATAGAGATGATCGTTTCGGTATATCGCACTCAAGGTTTTTGAATACTTTGAGTTCGGCCGGGTTGGTTCGTACACGAAACCAACCGGGCCCCCGGAGCGGAAACGCACATATCTTGAGCTACAGACGTCCGATTGACGTGTCGTCAGCTTTGTTGAGTTCCTCTTAGTGAGACGGATCTTTTGGCATACTCCGACCGAGGTTTGGACGCAGGTGGAGTATGGTTGGGTTGGTTGTCCTTTAAAAACCAACCGGGCCCCAAGGACGAAAAAGCCAATAACTCTCAGACCGGCCGTCCGATTGACGCGCCGTCTGTTGCGTTGAGTTCCTATTGACGATACGGAACTTTTGGATACATCAACTCTAGACTTTGTGACAGTTGATGTATCAGCCTCTCGGCTCGGGGAGCGGACCCTCCCGAACGAGCTTGCTGTGTGTGGGAACCCTAGAGCTGGCTGCGACTGCTACTGCGACTTCGATGACGATGTTTGTGCAGAGATCCTCAGTGGACTGCGACAATGAATACAACTGGTCTTGTATCCTATGTGGGTCCCAGCTTAGATGATTCAATACTGGTCTTGTATCCTATGTGGGTCACAGTATAGATGAATCGATGAAGACAGCTGGTCTTGTATCCTATGTGGGTCCTAGCTGTGCTGGTCTTGTATCCTATGTGGGTCCCAGCTTAGATGATTCAATGCTGGTCTTGTATCATATGTGGGTCCCAGCTTAGATGATTCAATACTGGTCTTGTATCCTATGTGGGTCCCAGTATAGATGAATCGATGAAGACAGCTGGTCTTGTATCCTATGTGGGTCCTAGCTGTGCTGGTCTTGTATCCTATGTGAGTCCCAGCTTAGATGATTCAATGCTGGTCTTGTATCATATGTGGGTCCCAGCTTAGATGATTCTATACTGGTCTTGTATCCTCTGTGGGTCCCAGTATAGATGAATCAATGAAGACAGCTGGTCTTGTATCCTATGTGGGTCCTAGCTGTGCTGGTCTTGTATCCTATGTGGGTCCCAGCTTTGATGGTTCAGTGCTGGTCTTGTATCCTATGTGGGTCCAAGCATAAATGAAACAATGAAGATAACTGGTCTTGTATCCTATGTGGGTCACCGCTTAGATGTTTCAGTATCTATGTCAGATCATCCCTTTCACCTTTTCGATGATGTATACCTGTGTGAGCTGAATCCTGTTGCTTTCCTGTGTGGATTGTGTTGTGCTGTCCTGTGTGGATTTCGTTTTGCTTTCTTGTGTGGAATACGTATACTTTCCTGTGTGGACTGAGTTGTACTTGGGCTCAGAGGTTGGAGCGTATTGGAAATGATGACTTAGGTATATGTATTGGCATATACCTAAGCAGTGTCGGTCGTTACTTCGTGATTGTATCTTTCATTTGTGGTTTATTCTTTGTGGATTTTGGGAGACCTTCAGGGGTCTCGGGGTCCCTACTGAGTAGCTTATACTCACCCCTACACGGGCTATGCCCGCACTACGTTGTGTTGGTTGTAGACGACGGACAACGTTGATCGTGGTTGAGGCTCGCAGAGCAGGACAGTAGCTGGAGGTGGACCACTGGGCGGGACGTACTCGGAGCGGACGACGGAACCCGAGGAGCAGAGGAGCTATATGTACCCACCCTTCAGGTATGATTTCCAGTGGATAGCTCAGCGTAGCAGCTTTTACTTTTCAGTTTCTGTTTTCTTTTTGAGTTGTACTTTACTTTCAGTTTTGGGTTTGTATACTGGACCACTTTACTTCCTCACTTCAGTTGTATTCAGTTTTTACTTAGTGTTTACTTTTCTTCTTGCTTACTCTATGGTGTTTGTTTATTTTACCAAGGCAATGCCTTCCCTTTTTACTGGGATTTATGCCTTGGTGCTGGTCGCCAGCCCCTGGCCTATGGAAGGCGGGCTTGGGGTAGTCACGACACGGGCCCCGAGGACGGGTCGTGACATTTTAAAGGTCCCACACTTATATATTTCTAGAATAAGGTGATAAGGGTTCGAAATCTACTCATCCAATAGGCTTTGGAAAAGTGTAATTCTTAGATGTTACATTATCCTTCCATTTTATTAAAATCGTTAATTAATGAGGTAATAGCTGCATCATCATGGTGTCACAAATAATTTAATTTATTTAATGTCTAAAAATTATAAAAAAACTATCATGATGTAGGAAGTCCTTTTATCTTTCTAATTAATATTTATTGTCAAAAATATGACTTGTATAACCCCATCTAAAAATTGTTTTAGTAAAACAACTCATGTTTGTGACATTTTTATTTTAACATTAAATAAAAAGTCTTTAATGTCATTTTCCTACCAAAGTGGCTCCATGGGGTCCCCATGTTGACCCATGGATGTTCTTGGTCGTCCATGACCCATCCAATAAGCGTAGGACAAGTGTAAAGGTCATTTCATATTTTTATAACATTATCTTTACCTTAAATTACACTACTTACCTTTAATCGCGATTAATTAAACTTAAAAGTTACTATTCACCAAAAAATTATTTTAATCCCATTGAACCATATTTTACTCCCTAATGACGACCATGTAGGTCGGATTTTTGAAAATCAAAACATAGAAGTGGTAATGTTCCATTTTAACGAAAATTCAGTTTTTAACTATCACTTAGTGGTTTCACTATTCATCAAAAATTGATGTTTTTCAGAACAATGCCAAAATTTCACCCTAAGCTATAATTGATATTCTGAATTCAAAAATGACGTCTATTTTACAAAATTCCAAACATATAATTTTCATTAATTAATTTTATAATTAATTCCCGCTGTCACAACAAATATCGTGTTTTTAAGAAACAATATATATCAAAAGATTGCTAATTGTTTATGTCCAATTTCAAAGTGAAATTAAATATAATGACCACCATTGGATAAATTGGTAAAAATATATTCTAATTACACTTTAAAACCACTCAATAGTATAATTTATCACTATAAATTATTTTGATTAGAAATGTTGTTTTTAAGTATTTTTCACTATTCATAAAAAATTGGAAGTTCTCAGCAAAATACCAAATATTCAACATAGGCTAATTTCGATATTCCGAATCCAAAAAATGAAGTCAAATTTGAAATATAAAATATATATAATTTCAAAAAGTGGGTATTACTTTTCATAATGGCCATTTTGATTGGTCACGGTGTGTTAGAATCTCGAACTTGCGTACAATGCAAGCTGTTGCATTATTGAAAGAGAAGCGTATCGTGGAAGCTTGTGGTGTTACAACCCCGATGAAGTACTAATGGAAACTATTCTATATAGTTCAGGGAAAATCCATATGCTATTAAATACATCACGTTTCTGTGAAATGAGAGTGTCCTAAATGAATTTCAGCAAATATAACTATTTAGAAAATGAGTTTTTTGGGGTATGAAAGCCCGAAATAACATGGGGTTCACCCACCAGTTAATTATTCCTATAGCCTTTGTCACTACATCTACAATCCCACCAGGAATAGAATTTATGATCTAAGAAACAAAGCACAGAAAATATTCTATAGTATAGAGGTCATACCTTTCATCTTACATTTTCCACCCCATATTTCCCTTGAATAAAAATGATCATACAGATACAACCCTCCATAAGCCTCACATTCAAAGATGGTTTTGATGACCCAAATGGTTTAAACATCATTTATATGACCAATACCCCACTGATTCCACTAGTTTGGCAAATATTTCCCATGATACCCCATGATTGTGGCCTTCTATTTGCACATCCTAAACAAAGGAAGACATGATTTTTTCAATATTAATAACTACAATTTTGTGGAATTTAAAAAATGATAAAACATTCTTCATTATATATGTTAGAAAACTATTTAAAAGTTTGATAAATCCTCCAATGGAAAGGAATTGGAACATGAGTTATTAATGTGACCTGTGAATTGGAGAACTGAATCTCATAATGCTAAATTAGAATCCCAACTGGAGCTATTATATCTCACATATATTCCATTGGAAAAGTAATCTATTCATTCTCAACATGTCTACAATTATTCCAACTTAACACTTATTACATGATTATTAAATATAAATAAAATTATTTTCATATTTTATACATTAACCACTCCACTATAAAAAATTTATCATTACATTGATGATTATTTTGAGAGATCTCTTATTACCATAATTAGACTGTTTAATCTTGTCATTGGAAATAAGGTGATAAAAAACTATAATGTGACTCCAACATTTGAAATGAAGGATTTTCGCATCATTACTTATTTGAAGACACCACATCTTATTCCCATGAAGTTCACCAAAAACCAAGGGGATTCCAAACACATGAAGAATAAGTCTAACTCCCCCATATAAAACCCAACACATGAAATCACCTTCATAATGAAGCATCATTCAATTCAATTATATGACTTATCCATATAAATTATAATCAACATATTAGAACCTAAAGTCTTCTAATTAATATCTCTACTCATATCATGTGCTATAATAATGGATGCTTCATTATTACTTCCATTGACAAGTAAATGTTTCCCATACAATTTCCATTTCTTTATATGTGAATAATGTCTCATATTAATCACACCTGCAATAAACTTTTCAATAAAATTACAGAAGCTAGTTATGAGATAGTGTTTAATAATATAAGGATCTCTAACCTTTTTAATTTGAACATGTTCCTTTTCACATTCCACATGGGTAAAACTAACCCAACAAAAGAAATTTTGAATGATATCCACTTACTCATTTTTGACATGGTCCAAATATTACATATAAAAAGAACCTAGAAATCCATCTGGTCATGGTTATATCTCCCCACAGAGAAACACCACCACATACCAAATATCTCCCACATTAAGAAATCTTTCCTGGCCCAAGTTGATGCGTCAAAGGCCACATTAAAAATAACTTCTAATAAGTTATAATGGAATCTCATATTACCTTCCATCATAGTTGGGAAGGGATGATCATGTTTTGATTTAAAATGTTTCTCACCATACGACCCACCAAATTAAGATCATTCTTAAAAGATTTGTTATCCATGATATTTTTGGTTATTGAAACCATTTATTTTCCTTAATACAAGCCTAAAAAACTATATGTTACTATCTCCATAAAATTAAATAATCATAATTGAATATAGTTAACAAAATATAGTGTCATATGAAAGATTATCATTTCATTAACCATGTGTTTTTATATAAAATATCACCTTACCATTGTGTCACCATTCTAGGTTATTAGTACTATTCAAAAAATTCAAGGAAAACCTTAATAAAAAATCACTGAAAAATGACCCGTATAAATTTATTGACTCTTATAACCATAATACCAATGATAAAAATTCAATCACACAATAATCAAATTATAAATCCAAAATACATTATTCATTCTATTTTTAGTATTTTTATAACTTATTACCTTAAGAATTAATCCTTGGATTATGGAATTTAATCAGATAATGAATGGGTTATCTACATCTACATCATCAATCTATTAGTGGTGACTTAGGTTGAACATTATTTCTTGACATCTTGTTAGACTGACTATTCATTTTCCTTTAAAATAGCTACTTGGTTCCCTCCTTTTCTACATATAAAGCATCTTTTAGTTATATAAGGACACCTTCCGGGGTTCCTCTTTCCACATTTTTGTTGTGTATAAAATTGAGTCTCCTTTTCTCTATCATCTAAAACAGTTGAAATTTAATGAGACAACATCATTATCTTCCTTATTGTATATGGAAATTAAAATACCTTATATTTTTTAATCATAATTCAATATATCACAGTTATTATAATAAAAAGATATCTAACTCCAATTCAAATTATGTTAAAAATCAGTTTATAACAACCCTTCTATTTATTACACACATAATCAGGATTTATTACATAAACAGGAAATTAAGATAACTCTAAGTATTTAGAGGTCTAGTGTTCTGGGAAATTACTAACATTACATAACAAGTTATAACATAAGACACCACATGATTATTGAATACTTCTTTTACATGACCACAATATTCCATCGTACTTAGCATTTCATGGGATAACATGAGGACATGCACAAGAAAAATGTGATCTATAAGGCCTAGTAAGGGAGTAAACAAGGAATAAAATAAAATATATAGTACGTTTTTTTTCAATAGGAATATCAATGGAGCAAGAAAATACCTGAACCTAAATGAATGGCATAACATTATTATTATAAAATTGAAATTTGGCCACAACATTTAACAAGATATTAGAATGAGCCAAGTCTCATTGAACATATATAATGAGTAAAACCCTAATTGAAATTTAATTATCATGATTAAACCATCATTTTATTTTATGTATCATGATAATAATCTTTACCCAATGCATTGGAGCGCTATCAGGGCACACCATTCTTAGTCATTTCATTTCATGCATAATTGTTCCACATAGATCATACAACATAGATTCATTAAACATCATCATTGATTATATGAAAAAGTAATGTAGAATTCATAAACGAATCTCTATAATCCATAATTAAGTGTTGGTGAAGGTGAATACCATTTATAGAGTAATGGGCATGGTATTCACTACACAATGACATTGGCTTGAAAAATCAGGGTGCAATTTCAACCGCATAACGACGTGACATAAGAATTCATAAAAATGGTAGAAGAGAGAGAAAGGGGTATATCATAATATTTATAAGAAATATACATTAAGGGGTTATATAGTTAAATTTTCCAACAAATGTAATGGAATTTAGACTCATAATATAATAGAAGTGCATGAATTCAAATGAGGAGAGATAAACCCCTTATTGAATTTCAGCATCGGAATGGGTTTACCTGGGAGGAATTAATGAAATATAAAGGGGTATATAATCCTCAAAACATAAGGGGAGAATTATGGGGGAGGTGAGAAATCATACCCCAACTTTTTTAATTGAAAATAAAATGGTATAACAACATAATGATATTTGGACAAAAATTACAAAAGAAGAAATCCATTACTTGGATGTGTGATCCCAAAGGCTTGGGAGAATATTGAGAGGGGATTCTTGGGAGATTGGGGATCCTTGGGGGTATTATAGAGAGAGTAGGTCATGTTTTTGTCGAGCTCTGAATAGTTTTAGTTAATATGAATGGGAGATTGATTAGGTTTATATAAGAAAAGAGACAAAATTCATTATTATTTAGGTTTTGGACACCACACAATAAACTAATCAAAACCACAAACCCAACCATGGTTTATGCCCATGTTTTTTTATAATGGGGAGTTTAACCCATTATTTTATAATTTCAATGTCCAAACATGTTAAAATATATGTCTATATTATGTGGGGGTGAGACACACCCTCAAGAAAATCATTTTGAAAAGTAAAAATATTTTATAAGTCTTATAGGGTCCACTAAGATACCATAAAATTAATAAAACCAATATAAAATCACATTATTTTAAAGATAAAACATATTTTGGCCGAAAATAATTTTTGTAGTATTTTATTACATCACTATTAGGACCTTATGATTCCATAAAAAGCATTATTTATTTAAATGTCATTTAATTTTCACCAAAAATCCAACTATCTTAGAAAATTATGAAAATATCACAATAAGATAATTTAAACATTCTGAATGCAAAAATGATATTAATTTTATATAAATAATTTTAAAAATATGTTCATTTACACTTTTAAAATAAAAACCATTATTTATTTAAAATTCACGAATTTTGAAAAAATCAGTTTTCAAACAATAATAAAAATTTTAATTGTTATCATAGAAATCATATGATAATTTATGTTTAATAAAAACTAATTTTTTAATATATTTTTATAAAAATATTATTTAATTAAAAAATCAACTAATTCATCAAAATAAATTCCTCAATTGAACTTGAAAATTACATAAAAATGCTATTTGTGAAATCACTTAAAAAGTAACAACGATTAAATGATGTACATTCATAATATAAAAAATATTGCACATAATCATAGTTCTAGGGTCTTGTTACATAAACCCCTTATAACACCTGTACACAACCTAAGGGAAAGGTTTGTGATGGTGACAGACTCCCAGGGTGGCTTCGGTAACATTGCTAGTGTAGTGATCTCAATTAACTTCTACATCCCCCGTAAGAAGTTCCATTCAAGATTAACGTGTTGAATCTTATATTGGGATTGGTCAAGAGATAATTCTAGTGACACTACCTCATTTTTGAACTCTGAAAAATGGTCTTCATATTGAGATATTCTTCTAGATGAGATCATCTCTTCCATTTTCTGAGTAAATTGGATTAGTTAAATCCCTATATTTATACTAATCTTGTGATCTATGTTCAACGACTATATTCGCAATGGTAACAATTCATAATGGTATTTTAAAATTTGAAAACATAAAAACAATGAAGTGATTATGTTTTATATAACCATTTTACATAATAATATATTTAATCAGATCTAGAGAAATTTTCTTCAGTAAAAGGTTGGGTCGTTAAAATCTTCCCCCCTTAAGAAATTTTCCCCTCAAAATTTCTATTTCCCATATTTAATCATGTGAGGGTAACTCTACTTCATCACTTCCTTCAATTCCAATGTGGCTTCATCAAATTTTTTGTTTCTCCACAACACTTTGACAATGGATGTTGCCTTATTTCATATAAATTTTTACCTATGTTCTATTATCTTCAATGGCTTCTCTTCATAAGAGAGGTGATTATCAAATGGTACCACCTCTGGATTGAGAACATGTGGTGGGTTAGGTATGTTTTTTTCTCAAAAGTGATTCATGGAATACATCATGTAATTTAGATTGGATCAGTAGGTGTTCTAGTCGATAGGACGCAACTCTAATGCCATCAATGATCAAAAAAGGGAAGATATACCTTGGACTAAGCATTCCCTTATTCTCAAATCTCATAACTCTCTTCAAAGGTGAAATGCAGACGAATACCATGTCTATAACATCAAACTCTACGTCTCATTTATGATTGTGAACATATCTATTTTTTTAATCTGAGTAGCTTTAATGTGTTGTTGAATGGTCTTAATCGTATTCACCATTTCATCAACCATTTTTGGACCTAGGATTTATCTCTCTCCAACTTCATCCCAACATGTCAGTGTTTTACACCACTTCCCATACAGGACATCATAAAGATCCATTTGGATGCTTGAGTGGAAACTGTTATTTTAAGAGAACTGAAATAGATAAAGATGTTGATACCATCCTCCATTAAATTGAATTGAGCATGTTCTAAACACATCCTCAAGTGTTTGGATAGTCCGCTCATATTATCCATCTGTTTGAGGATGATAAGTCATAATGAAATTCAACACAATATTTAGAGCATGTGGAAGACTCTTCCAGAACATAGAGGTGAATCTTGTATCTCAATCGAATACAATAGATAATGGTACTCCATGTAGCCTTACCACTCCTCTGATATATATTTGTGCCAGTTGATCCCATGAGAAACCATCTAAAATTGTAATGAAGTTTGCAGTATTTTTAAGACAATCCCAAACAAGCGAGATAGAATTGTTTCCTTTGGATGTATTCAAAAGTCCGGTGATAAATTCCATGGTGACGTTCTCATATTTTTATATTGGCATGGTTAAGGGTTGAATCATCCCATTCAACTATTACCTATCACCCTTAATCTACTGAGATACCATGCAGTTTGATGTATACTCATCGATCTCCTTCTTCATATTATCCCAACAATAATTCTCTTTGAGATCTCAATATATCATTGTGTTTTATGGGTGGATGGATAAATTTGAACTATGTGCATCATCCAAAAGTTCATTGTCTAACTTAGGATTTGATGGAACAAATAATCTTGTCCCCAATTTGACAAGTCTTTATTTATTATCATTCAACTCTGAGGGTTTCACTTTTTTTATAGTTTCTACTTTCTTCTAAATTCCAACATCATCCTTTTCACCCTCCTTTATCATTTCTAAAAGATATGGAGAATAAATCATTTGTGAATGTATCGATGATGTTCCCATAATTATGATTACCATGTCTATATTTATCAAATCTAATAATATTGGATCCTTTTGGATTATCATCAATGATAGAATAGCTGGGTACTTTCTACCTAGAGAATTTTCCACCATGTTCACTTTCCCAGGGTGGTAATGGATTTAGCCATCATAGTCTTTGATAAGATCTATCCATATTTACTAGAACATATTCAACTCTTTCTATTTGAATATATACTTGAGGCCTTTGTGGCCCGTATATATTTCACACTTCCCCCCAAAGAGGTAATGTCGGCGTGTTTTTAAAGCAAAGATCAGTACTGACAACTCCAAATAATCTGTTGGAATGTTTTATCATGAACATTCAATTTACAAGAATCATTGTCAATGATTTTGTCATTTTTAATCATCACACAACATATTCCATTCTTCTAAGCATCAATAAATACCACAAAAAAGTTCTCCACTTGTGGGTAATGTGAGCACGAGCATAGTGTTAAGCCTCTTTTTCAACTCCTTGAATCTCTCTTCGCATCATTATTACCAGATAACATATCTCCCTCAAGAGTATGACTGGTAATAATGATTGAAATTCATGAGAAATTTCTCAAAAATCAACGATAATATCCTGATAACCCTAAGAAGATACGGATATCCATAACTGATGTTGGCCTTGGACATCCCTCCATTTTAGCTGTCTTGGAGGGATCCATAGATATCCTATTTCTTGTGATGATACGACCCATTAATGAGACTTCCTATAATCAGAAATCACGCTTTTTGTACTTTACATAGATCTTTTTCTTTCAAAATTTCTCTTGTAAAATGCTTAAATGCTCCTCATGCTCCTCCTTGGTTTTGGTTAATATTATAATATCATCTATAAATACTACCAAAAAATTTTCAATTTAATATTTAAAGAATCTATTCATCAAGTCCTTGAATATTTATGGAGCACTTGTGAGTCCTAAATGCATTACTATGAATTCATAATCTCCATACCTTATATGAAAAGCATTCTTGGGGATATACTCCATATTCACCCTTACATGGTAATATCCTGACTGCAAATCCACCATGTAAAAGTATTGTGCTCCATGTAGAAAATAGAACATGTCCTAAATTTTTGAAAGAAGATTTTTTTTATTTATGTTTATTTTGTTGAGATTAGGATAATGAATGAAAATGTGCATTGACCCATCATTATTCTTAAGGAAGAGGACTATTTCACCCCATGGTGAAGCACTTGGGAGTATAAAACCTTTAACCAGTTTATCCGGTAGTTGATTATTTAGCTCCTTAATCTCCAAAATATCTATTCAATAGAGAGGCTTGGATGTTATAAATTCCCTAGGAATAAGATCAATTGAGGATTAGACATATCTTCTAGAAGGAAGACCAGGATATTCCTCAGAAAACCCTATTGCATATTCCCTAAAAATAGGCATATCTTCAAGGATGGTTTATTACTTAGAATAAGTCATCTGATTTAGATATGTGTGATCATAGGGCAGTAATATCCACGCTTGAGATGATGATTCTAAAGAAGATTCATACTCCTCCTTGCACTTTTACAGAATCAAGGGTTGATTCTCCATATGTAGAGTGATTTCCCTCTCACATAAATTTTTGTTGGCTCTATATAAGTAAAGCCACTACATGACACAAATTTCATCAAATTTTATTTGAGGGGGTATAGCGAGGTTAACTGGGATGTTCAAACCACAAATTGTGATAGGGGGAGTTAAATTTATCGGTTGCAATGACTACCTCATTTTCTGTTCTCACTGACATCTCTACATCCAGGAATTTTTTTGATGTTGGTATTGTTCTGATAAACATTTGGGATATAAAAGACTGCGTAGATCTAGAATCAAAAAGTAGTATCTATATTATTTATTGAATAACCAGCGTACTTATCACCACTTCATTGTCAGGGTTCTCCTCAGTGGTAGTTAAGGGAAAATATCACCCTTTCTGCCTTGGAGGTTGTTGGTTTCCTCTGAAAACCCTTTTCATAGGTCAATGTTTTGAAAAGTGCCACGGTTATTTGTAGTTGAATCAATGAAAATTTCCTTGAGGGTTGAATGGAATGTTCCTCTCCTCTATCGCAGCAGTGGGTTTTTCTTGACAGCAATTAATATCTAGGTTCCCTTCTCTTCCACACCTAATGAATTTCCTCGTCCCATTTAGGAAATTTCTGGGGTGCTTCTTTTCGCTCTTTTGGTAAATGGGATGCAATAATATTATAACATCGTTGGATTTACCCAATACATTTCCATAATTGAAGTCCACCTTATGCTTTTTATCCCCATGATACCCCTGAGATTATGTGATCTCTATTTCAACTTTGACGGAACATCAGACAATTTCTTCATAGCTCTCGAAGTCATGGATCACTGGGTCATTTCATAGGCTAGGTTTTATCCCACCAATGAAGAGGTCAACCATGAATTTGGGGGTAAAGACACATATGGAGGCATATCATGCAAGCCTTTTAATGTTTTCCCTACACGATCTGATTGATTCTTTGACTTTCTTTCTTTTGGGAAAGAAATTCCCATTACATTTTAAGTCAGAGGGTGCGAGGAAAATATCTATCAATTTTTTTTTCCGAAAATCCTTCCATTCCAACTCCTCGATCTCCTCCTAGGGATTTTTATTTTTGATCAATGTCTACCATTGATAAGATCCACCCTCCATGTGATAAGCATCCAAAAGTACCTTCCCTTTATTAGAACATTTTAGGATGAAGAAGATCTTCTCAATGGTGTTGATCAAATGTTCAGGGATTGAGGGATCATATGATCCATTAAAATTAGGAAGCCATTGTCCCATGAACCTCTCGATTGTGGATTGTTATTTCTTTGGGGGAATGGAATATTACTCATAACCAATGTTTCCATACAAAACTAGATTTAACTGATAGATTATTGTGAAAATATTTGCAATTCCTGCTCCCCTCAGATTGAACATCTCCTTAGAACAGTCATCACATTGATTTTCGCATTAGTTGTTAGCCAGAGTCCTCTTATTATAGTCTATTTTCTGGAATAAAATGAATTTCAGGGGTAACACATAAAAGGGAATCCAATAAAAAATGGGATAAGTTATAAATTACATTTATTTCCTTAACTTTTCTTTGTTATACACGATCTACTTCAAAACATAAATTCTTAGAAGAGTTTTTTAAATTACATTAATAGTGGTTCATAATAATATTATGAATTTACCATTTCATATCCCCTAGGAGTGTCATAACTAAGAGTCCAACGACGCCCATTTTCATGAACCAGTTCCTGTGTTATTCTAGCTCGAAGCGGTGTTTTTTGGTTTTACCCCTAGATAAATCTGTGTCAGGGCCGCCTCTAACTACTCGTATCCATATATGGATGTATTTTCTTAATAAACCATTTACTAAACACTCACAAAAATTTAGTGAAGTTTTTATTATACATAGTCTTATCCCTATGTCTGTCACATGGATTTTCTAATGCTAATTTCAAAAATAACTAATCTTATCGACTAATACCAACTATAACAACCATGCACTTTATTACACACATAGAAATGGTTTATTACATTAAATTTCTCTTCAAACAAATATAAGTATAAATAGTTCTAGTGTCTTTGAAAGTTATTAACATTACATAAAAACTTAGAACATATGACACAACATCTTAATTTAAAACTTCTTTTTCATGACAACTACATTTAATTGTACTTATCATTGCATGAGATAACTTGAGGACATGCATAAGAAAAGGGTGATATATAAAGCAGAGTAAGGGAGTAAACAAGGAATAACATGAAGAATATATTTCATGCTAGGAAATATGAATATCAATAGAGCACAAGAGAAACATGAACATAAAGGCATGATATAGCATGATTATCATAACATGGAAATTAGGCGAAAACATTTAACATGATATTAGCATGAGACAAGGCTCATTGAACATGGAGAATGGATAAACCATCATTACAAATGAATTATATTGAGTAAGACCTCATTTCACTTGATATATCATGATACTAATCATTACTCGATGCATTGGAGCACTATCAGGGCGCAACCTTCTTAATCATTTCATTTGATGAGTAAGTGTGCCACACAGATTATACAAAATTAATTCATTAAACATCATCATTGATTCCAAGACAAAGGATTGTATAATTGATAGAAGAAGCTATATAATCAATATGTAAATGTGTATAAAGGCGAATACCCAGGATAGAAAAATGTGAATGGTATTCACTACACAATGATTTTTTTGTGGAAATCACGGTGCAATATTAGATGCCTAGCGATGTGACATAATTCTTAAAAATTGTTGAGGAGAGAGAAAAATGTATCTCACAATATATAAATTAAATTGAAAGTATGGGGTTCAGATAGATAAATTTCCCAACCAATGTAATGGAATTTAGATTTATAATATAAAATAATTGCTTGAATGTAAATGGGGAGAGAGAAATCCCATACAGAATTTCGGCATGGTAACGAGAGTACATGAAAGGAATTAATGAGAGATAAAGGGGTCCATCAGCATTCAAAAATATGGTGGTAATTATGGGGGAGGTTCAATATCATACCCCAAAATTTTTAATTGAATATAAAATTCTATAGGAACATAAACAAATATCGAAAAAAATGAAAAAAATGAAATTGCTTACATGGAACTATGATCCTGAATGCCTAGGAGGGGCTTGAGAGTTGATTCTTGGGAGCATGAGGAGCCTTTAAAGGATTCTAGAGAAAGGATGGTAGGGGTCTTTCATGTTCAAAATGGTTTGAGTGAAGAGAATGGGAGATTGAGTGGGTTTATATAGAAAATGAGAGGGAATTAATAATTTTTATGGTTTTGGACACCACACATTAAACTAATAAAAAATAAAAATGATCTCATGGTATTTTAACTTGGTTTTTTCCAAAGGGGAGTGTAAAATTTTATTTTATATGTCCAATGGCCAAAAATATTAAAATATTAGGCTTTATTATGCAGATGTGAGTCACACCCTCCAGGAAATTATTTTAAAAAGTTTAAATATTTTATAAGTCTTGGAGGGTCCACTAAGGCACCAGAAAATTAATCTAAAAAAATATAAAGTCACATTATTTTAAATATAAAAATTATATTTTCCGAAAAAATATTTTTATAGTATTTTATTACATCACTTTTAGGTCATTATGATGTCATAAAAGTGCATTATATTTTTAAATAGTATTTACTTTTAACCCAAAAATTTGACTGTCTCAGAAAATTATGAAAACTATTAGTTAGGTAATTTTGACATCTTCAATAAAAAAATGATATTCATTTTCAATAAATAATTTTATAAATATGTGCATTTTAAATTTTAAAATAAAAACCATCATTTATAGAAAATTCCCATGTTTTGACAAAAATAGTTCTCAAACCTTAATAAAAATTATAATTGTATTCCTAAAAATTAAACGATCATTTATATTTAATAAAAAATAATTAATTAATAATAATTTATTAAAATATTATTTAATACAAATATCCATTAATACGTCAAAATAGATTTCTCAATTGAATTTAAATATTACCTAAAAATAATTTTTTTGAAATCACTAATAATGAAACAATGATAAAATGAAAGTATATTCTTTATATAAAATAATGCACCTAATCATAATGCTAGTTATTTTTTACACAACCCCTTATAACACCTACATAAGTCTTATGGGAAAGGTGGGTGATTTTGACAAACTCTTAGGGTGTATCAGATAACATCTCTCCGGTAGTAATCTCTTTTAACATCCATTTCATTCATAAGCGGTTTTGTTAAAGCTTAACGCATTGAAGCTCAGATTCAGATTAGTCAAGAATGAATCCTAGTGATGCCACCAAATTTATAAGCTCCGAAAAATGGGCTTTGTATGGAGAAATTGTACTGGATAATGACATCACTTTCTTTTTATGAGTAAATTAGATTTAATAAATCCCTATATTTATACTAATCAAATGATCACTGTTCAATGGCTATATTAGCAACAATAACATTTAATAATGGTATTATAAAATCCAAAAACATTAAACCAATAAGGTGCATAGGTTTTATATAACCAATTTACATAATAATACATTTAATCAGATCAAGAGTTATTTTAATTAGTAAAAGTTTTGGTCATTACACACTTTGGTAAATTCATGATATTTCCCACCACATTGGTTGTTGGCATGGTTTACCTAATTTCTCACCATTTACTAAAATAATAAAACAAGATGATAATTCATTGATTAATAATCATAAAATAAGGAAACATACACAATTTTGAGGAATAAATGAAATATACTTCTCAGATTATGAGTCTTTAGGTTTCAATCTATTATATCACTGGTAATGTTTCCTATTAGATTTTATAAACTGAAATTTTTTCAAGTACATTATAATTCAACATAAAGAGTTTGTAAATGTACCATGTATATCCCCCAAGATTGTGAAACATTATGTGAAACAAGTCTGGTTGTCATGCACTGGGTGACAATTGATTTCATATCAATGCATCATTTAATGAGTTATTACCCATAAGTAAAACTACTCTAGATCTGTATCCACTATTCATATTTATATAGATATAAAAATGCTTGGAAACCACTCAATCTATGCTTCACCAAAATTATAGGATATTTTCCTATATATAGTATAATCCTTATACTTTTTCATAGGTTTTTGACCAAATTATTCGACTTATAATCCCCAAAAATATGTAAAAATTTATCTAATACTATATATAATGTTACAAGACATTAAAAAATATTATTACATGAATTTTGAATTAAATAATGATTAATTAAAATTGAAATATCATGAGAACTAGCGTATTTAGAAGAATTAGATCATAAAAAATCAAAGTAAGACTGAAATATTTCTTTATTTTATTTTAATTAATGTTTTCCTAGATAAATTAGTTCTCCTAAACTACATGGGATAACCTAAGGAAATTTAAAAAATGAAATGGGCGAGCTCAAGAGCCCAGTAATGGAATAAAGAATTTAAGGATGCATAAATTGTGAGTAAAAAGTGAAACAATATATCATAATGAGAAGGGTTAACAGTAATCAAATAAGAGAATTAAATAAAAAAAATTCATCAAAACAGAAAGAAATCATAATGAACTTGAAAAATATGTAACATAACATAAACCTCAGTTAAGGACAACTGCCTTGCCAAAATCACTTGGTGGGAAAATTCACATATTGGATTTAGTTTACTTCATTGTACTATACATGAAGTCAAATGAGACTACAAAATTACCTAATGCATTGTATCACAATATATACACACCCATCACAACATGATCATGAATATGTGTGTTGTATAATGGAAATAAATCATAACGAATAAAAATAAGATTCACCAATGTAAAAATTTGTTCGTATAATTTTTCCTCAACGAAAAATTAAGTTAAATTTCATAATAAGTGAATTTAAATAATTAAAATAAGGAACATATTACCTAATAAATATAAGGGAGAATATGATGGGTATATATGTTATAGTCTTAAATACACCATTTTGAATAAACAAAAACATCAATGGTGTTCATCGTTAATTAAAATTTCATTAAAAATAACATGGAATATTTATTGAGAAAAATACCCTTTTTAAATTAAAATCAAATATTCAAAATATAAAAATTTTCAAATTTTATAGAAAAAAGAATTCTGTAAAAAGAACTATTTAAACCTATAGATAAATACTCAATGTTTTTAATGGTCATGATCTTGGGTAAATCCATACCTGTAGTATAATTTAAATGATCTACTCCATTAATAAATTTTTAAAATGATAATAGGGTGCCTCATTCAAAAAAATATTCATTTAAAACCATTTCGTAAAAATTAGAACATGGCTAAAAATTTCATTAATTTTTTTTGGGGAATGTTAAAAAAGTATTCTTGAAATTATTTTTAGAAAACATAGCTATAAAAGAATAATGATTTTCACTAAATAGTGATATGAAGTCAGCTTTGATTAAAAATATTTTCTTCATAATTTTATGTACCTAAGAGAAGAAAATATAAATAATACATAAAATTTGCTGAAGTAATATAAGACATTAAAATTTGATGGTTTTATTATAAAATTATATAATACTTTCTTATAGTTGGAATTCAAATATTAATAATCCCAATTAAAATGATATTGAAACCTGAACCTCTACGGCTTTATTAACTTTATAGCCATAGATCCCATGAATTAAGTAATTGAATTGTATCTTAAAATATCATGAATTGTGAATGATTCAAGATATAATATATATAGGGTTAGTATATATACCTTTTAAACTAAATTTGACGCATAAAAGAGTATGTGCCTCAAATAATTATGTTTTGATATGAGACTATTAACATTAGTAAAAAATTTATGATGTTTTTATTTTATCTCAAATATAATAAAATTTTACCAATTATTTGTTTTAGTAATAAAATATTACTGTTGTAATCCCATATAATTAATCAATTTTATTAATTTAATTTAATGATTTCTTTAATTACATAATATGTTTTTTCACATTAGATTTTTTGGGGATTCTCAGTTTAGAAGTTCAAAACGACATTACTGTGTTGACTACTGTCAGTGGTTTATTTGTTCAATTACATCTAGAATAACAATCATGAAATAAATATAATTTTTTACATCAATTATTATTTTAAAACTAACCATGAAATATGGTTTTGAAAAACTAACTACTTTACAATCATGGATATGGTAGGTCGTATGTATACGTTGTTAATGTTTTCATTTTTCAATAATAATGATGAAAAAGACAAAAATTGTATTATAATTACATAATGATCATTATATCGTTAATACAACATTAGTTCTTTAATTACACTTACATACTCCAACCATGTGATGTGTCCAAAAAACTAATCACATTGTTTTTTGAAGTAGTATCATGTCATACACTAGAATGTTGTTATCATATTTCAATGGATGATAATGTAAAAAGGAATGTGATATGACACTTTTAAATAATTATTATGATTTATTGAATATTATATATTGACATTAAAAACATTATCATGAATATCCATGTTTGGTGATGATGGAAAATGAGTAACATCAATTTGTGAGCTAGTATTCTTCCATACACATGAATTATGGGTTTGTTTCTCATTTGATGGAAGTAGATATGTATTTAATTTTTGAAATTAGGACAACAAATTATTTGTTTCTATGAGATATTCCTTTTATTATATAATATTGATTGATAAATATTTGATGGATTTGAATGAATAAATAAAATAATGATTGTAAATTATGAACAATATCTCTTTTCAGAAAATCTATTCAGGATTATACCTAAATCCTTCCCAGATTGGTTTTATTATCAAACAAGGGATTCTAAGACATGTTAAAGGAACTAGGGAATAGAGTTTTCTAGGTACTAGACTGACCAATTTTTTTCTCATGTATGTAATTGAGAGAATAGGGTATTTCCATTTATATAGGATGATGAGTGATATTCTTTTACATATCCAATACTATTAGATAATGGGAAGTCAATCTCCAACCACGTACCCAAAAATATTAAAAAATAATGGATTTTTAGTGATAAAAGATGAATAAAACCCACTAATACTCAAAAGAATTTTTTTAAACATGTTATTTTACTTATATATTTGGTTTAAAGTCACTAGTAAACTAATTTTAACATCATCCAAGGTAACCATTTTTTTTACATATTCATTTTTAATAAATATTATGCTAAATAAATTATATACTATTAAACATTCTAATTTTAAATATGAAATTAATTTTATATAATTCAATTGAAATTAATAAATGAATTTGATTTAAAATTAAACCTATAGACTTGTCGAATCAATAGTTTTTCATGAAATGCTTTTTTAAGAATAATATGATATTATAATAATTTTATGAATGTAATAATAATTAAATGAATTTAAATTAATAAATATAGGTATTATATATATATATTATAAATTATTCATAATTAGTGTTTTTTTTATTTTTTTGAACAGGAGAAACATTATGAACTTTAAAATAGTTTACAAAATATTTTGTTTAAAGAAAACTCATAATAACGTTATGTATAATAGTGATTTAAATATAAAATATTGGATTAAATATAAATAATTAAACTTCAATTTAATTTCAAATATATTTTAAATAATAATGGTACTTTTAAATTATTTAATTAGTTAAAATAAATGACAATTATATAAAAATCAACATTTTTCAATATTCCCTGAAAAAATATTATTTTGGGAAGAAACCAAAAATTTCACCCAATGTTAACATGATTATGATGATTTAAGAAATGATATTAATATTAAAAATTAAAATTTCTATATGTTCCCAAAGTATTATTATATTATTTTATCAAAAAGTGAAATAAATATAATTTTTGAATGAAATATTTATTTTTAGAATAAACGTCATTATTAATATTTGAGACCTTACTTCCTTTGAAATTATAAATTGAGTAGAACATTAATTGATTTTTTATATATTAGTTTATCTTATTCATAACCACAAATTTGATATCCAGGTTATAACAGTCACACATAGAATGAACATATTTCATTTGGGATTAGTTTTGTGTGTCACATACAATGTTGAATATTGGGTTCTTTTAGAACATTAGATTGTTATGAGCATAATCTCCATAAAACACATGCATCTATATTCCTATTTCCACCATTCAAATAAAATTCTAGTGTTCACTCCCATATTTTCCATTTTTGTATGCATCAAGTGACCATGAGACATGGATTATGTCCATCCTATATTTTCAACACATATATTCAAAAACAATAGAGTATATGCTAACCAATTCGATGAATTGAACACATATCAATCATGATTTTTATATACACATCATATTAACATAATATTAAGAGTTTAAAACATCACATTTAATATTTAGTTGTTGAAACACACTACTCATTCTATCTCAATCGAGGGCCAAAATTTCATACCTATCATATGAGAGAGAAAAAAACTATTTGGTTAAACATTAATAGATTAAATGATCAATAACATACCCAACAAAAACATGATTTGGAAATCCTCAAGGAATAAATAAAAAATTTATCAATTTGTGTAGGTTCTCATGAATGAAATCTCAAAACCCCCATTTATTGGGAACTCCAATTTGATTTGAGATATCCTATTATACTAAATAAATAGCGTATTCCACACAATGTGGTATAATTAGTGGTTCATCGAGTGCACAAAAAAACTTTTTGGACCCCATGATCATATTTCATATATCAATACAAAAATCATAATCATTATAACCTTATAATTTAATTATAACCTATAATAATCAATGATAAAAAATAGTTAAGGATAACTCAATGTTGAACTTTGAGAGGTTAATTATCATTAAAATTCATGAAATTCACCTGAATAAATACTTAAATTTTTCTAATATGAAGGAAATATAAATTGTATACATAAATTAATAAGAAAAAATTATATTATTAACACTATTTTAATAATACATAACAAAACCGTATATAATAACCCATCTGTCATAGGATATATGATAGACTACCATATCAAAATTATGTTTATTGAACTTCTTGAGTTTTTGTTTAATCATTATATCTATATTAAATTCTTGACACAAATCTATGTTACTATCTAATAAAAACCTCTCATTAAACTCTTTTGTGGGTAACATCAATAACGATTTAATGTTTCAATAATAATGTTATTTTGGAATCATATTCCTAATTATCAAGCCATTTAACATATTCTAACTTCTTAACTTCACATCATAATATTTTATGTTGTTAAATTATATTTTATACATCTAACTATATATAGGATTAACATTATTATCCATAGAACCAATTCCAATAAACAAATCATTGAAATAATTTATCAACATACATTATTAACTACCATCACATCCCAATCTCCTTTTACATAAATTGATATTATTTTATTTAGGGAAAATAAATTTGAATATTAACTTTTACCTTCACCTTAATACCATAAAAATATTTTATGATATGAATTAAAAATATATTTTTCATAATTTTACTAGCTTAACAATATTAGAAAATTGTTATTTACATTCTCATTGAAACTAAAAATATCTCGTTACCATTCTTTTTAACAGTATATATCCTAAACTCTTTCATATATTAGGTGAAAATAAAATTTATTTTAGAGTAGTTCAATATTTTATTTGTTAAATTTTACCTTGTATAAGCTAAAACATACTCCTAATATCCTCATAGACGTTAGATTATCTTTATAATATCATGCTATGACACACAATCATTTCTGTTTATATAGTATTTTTGCCTATAAAAACAAGGTTATATTTAACTACCAAAAATTTAAATTTATTATTACCATTAAATAAGTCATTGTGTTTGATAATATTCTTCACACACAGAAATGATTTAAATAACCATGATATATATTAATAATAAAATAAATATTATTTTATGACCATTAAAACATATATGTTGAATTTTGGGGATTGAATAAGAGTATCTACTTTATAAAATATTTATAGAAATAAAAACACGGACTCTTTTAAGATGAATGAAAATCAATTTATAAGGATAAAATACCTAAGAAAAACCCATTGGGCTTAAAAATATATTTCTCTAAAATTGATATATACTTTCAATAAACTAAAAATGTTATGAAAATATAATAATAAAACATTTTCCTAATATTAATAAATTATTACCCACAAACTAATTTATAACTTCTTTGAAAATAGAATAAATAATATATAAAATTGTAAAAATTTATTTTCTAATATTAATATATTTCCAGAATATTTTTTTATTTAAATATTGAATTATAAAATATTGTATTTTTTAAATAATTAATATTATTTTTTTATTATGAATATAAAGATAAGTTTATGTTCACTTTATGTTATTTTTCTAAAAAATTATTTTAAGGTGAATTGTGCAAATTGATGTTTTTACAAATAACATGACTTTTATGAAATTTCTATTATGTATGAATGGAAAACAATTAATGAAATCTATTTATATAACAAAATATTTATATTACTTGTTACTTCATGTTTTAAAAAATGTTTTTTTAATTTCCAAAACAATCATTTTCTATTTTATAATAAAATAATTATTTTCCCAAAAAAGTTTCTCAACAAATTATATATTCTTATTTTAGAAATAATATTTATCAAATTTTAACAATTGAATTCAATAAAATGTAATTTTTATTTAAAAGTAATGGGTCAAATTATCTAATAATTATTAATTTATTTTTATTAATTTATATTAATTTATCAAAGGGAGACACTAGTTACAACTATAAAAACTAAAACGGTGAAAGTAATAAGTCAAGGGGAAAATGATTGAATCATGATAAAAATACTTCTATAACTAAATGTATGTTATTTGAAATGACCTAATATATTATACACTAAATTATTATAATATTTTTTGTTCCACTTGACTTTTTTAACATGTGCTAAATTTTTATAAAGTTGAAATATTTGAAAAATGACATTATCACCACTTATAAATGGTGCCCCTCACTACCCCTTCAAGGATCACGTAAAATTTTATTTCTTCATAAAAAAATACCCTTAATACTTACCAAATAATAATTTTTAACTATTTTGAGCTTCATGTAATAATATTTTATCCCAATCCATTTATTTCCTTGGGATCTTCTATAGAAATATGAAAGATCTCAATAAGAGTATTGATTTTTTACATAACTTCCTTCCTTTATATTTTTATATTACAATTATAATTTTCAAATATATATTTAATGTAAATAGTATAGGATATATACTAAAAATTTTTATATATGTTAAAATAATTAATCACGTTTCCCATTTTTATAATAGGCAGAATGATATTTTAATTCATGCGTTATGTGGAGTACCCCCTCCTTGACTTAATATGTTTTCTCCTCCACCACCATACAAGGATTTTATAAAAGATAATTTAATAAATATGATTGAAATTTATATCTTTTATACAATTAATATACAATTAACCATAATACTCATTTCACTCATTATATGTAATATTAAATAGTCATCTATACTAATGTGAGGACTACTGCCTCCAAAGAATGGTTGATTTACATTTTCATTTTTGTCAACACATTCAATGTATAACCATGAGGATAATATTAAAGGTTAGATAAAATTTTTATGATATATTTTATGTTATTTTATTGAAAACAATAGATCCTAGTAATGAGGTGGTCAATAAACAATTATGTTTAAATCAATTGTTTAAAACATGTGAATTATGTGGAAAAGGATCTATTCTTTCTATGTAATGACTTTATGTAAATTATAAAATCTTTATAATTAATTAAAATTATAAATATATCATTCTAAATTTGAACCAAATGGTATAAATATTATTCTATTATAATTATATCACAAATAAACAACCACATAATCCCAGATTAGTTGTGGTAGGTTCATGTTTTGGTCAGTTGACCCACCCACATTAAAAATATTATGAATTTATATCATGGATTAATTTGACAAATTATTTATATTTATAATATTATAAAAAAATTTAAATTATTTTTTATTTTTGTCTTTATTATGGCTAGATAAATATTTAGCTCCTTAATTAATAATTCACCCTTCATATTTCAAAGAAAACACCTAAATATGATCATCAATGATTTTAAAATTAAATAACATTACCAAAATAAACTATGAAATGAAATTATAGAATTGTAAACTACTTTGAAACAAATATTCCAGTACCTTTAATTTTCATGGAATCATTATCTTTTTAAAAATCATTGATACCCATGCCTCTTTTATGAAACAAGTTCAAATCGATAAATATTAAATATATATGATGTTGAAAATATATTAAAACTAACTAATATATATGTATATAATGGTTATAAATTTGGAGTATAAATGGGTATAGTGATGAATAAGGCTATTCATTATGTATTTAATTAACATAATTTCTGAATAATGGAGTTTTTCTCATGTGCACAATGGATCGAGATCATGGAACGAGTTTTCCTATAAAATTACTCTCCTTGAGATATGTTTTGTATAATACACAAAATTTCATTGATTAAAGTTCCACTCAATGTACAAGGGTTTTTATTGGTATCAATTATAATTATTTATGGCATGATACATGTTATACAATATATTTCGTTTGTATAGTGTTAAATTTCATTGCAATCCCATGAATGTTCTATATATTATTTTCTTGTAATTTATTTGATAAACTTAGCCATGAAAATTTATTTTCATAAAATCTATTTTTAATCAAGTGTTACCCCAATTGTATTTTTTTAACTAAATTCTAATATATTGATATTTTATCTATCACATGGACATATTTCATATATGTTGGGTACATTATCCCCTTTTATTTTAATATTATTTCATTCTACCATTGTTTATATTTTTACAATGTAAACTCCTTTTCAAATGATTATAGATTAATGGAATATTTTTCCCAAAATGGATATTAGAGTCTCATATCTCCATTCCTTGAGTTATATTATTTAATCTTGAAACTATTATTTAAATTGGGGGGCTATCTCTTTCTAATATTTTATAATACATTATTTCATAATCCTATTTATGAAAATGATTTTTTAAATGATTTTTTTAATCTTCAGACATTATGGGTTTTTCAAAAAGGAATATTAAATATAATAAAAAGGGGGATTTCAACATTCACACTCACATATATTTTCTTCCCCATCCCCTTTTCCCCGGAAAAAATTTATTTCATTTCATGTATCAAATATTAGATATTGTTATTTAAATTAAATGTTTTTAAAATCCTTTTCATCACTTTTTCAAGTGTTACTTTGGAATCCATTATGTAATTTTTAATTTAACATTGTTTTTTAAAATTTATTCCTAATGATATTTCATATTGTAACTTCCATTTATATGATAAATTTTAAAATATTTAAACCTAAGTGGGTTTATATTTTAGGATATATATATATTATCATTTGGGGGATTGAACTCATTATATCTAACAATTATATTATTGATCTATTCTTTTGTGATATTGATCAAAGAATTATTTTACTAGGATGTTTTTCAAATCTATCAATATCCTTATAAATTTGGTCTATTAAACTGATGTAATGTTCATTCAAAACATTATACCTTATTTATTTATAATACGTATGATCTTGTTATTTTGGTATTTACATATCAATATGTTAAATAACATATATGGAATGAATATTGAATTTTACATATTTTTTATTGTATGATGTTCACATAGCAATAATGTTATTCCATTTACATACGGAAATGTATTGGGATTTTAATATGGGTGGATATTGGAAATTTGAATATGTATTTTTGACCATAAATCGTATTTCTCTAGATGAGTCATAAATATATAATCTATTTTATTGATATGGAGAAATGTACTAATATTCTTAATGATTATTGACTGTTAATATAGCTCAATTATGAATTATCATTATGTAGCTCTAATTATATATATTGCCTAATTTTATTATTTAATATGTTCATTATAATAATATATGAAAAGTAGTTTTGACTATTATATTGAATGAATTTTTCTTAATCAATGAAGGGTGGGACCCAGAATTGTATAGATACTCAAGGCATATATAAGTCTCAAGAGACAAAATAGGTTTGAGTATTTGGTTTATTAATTTCTTATTTAAAATGGTGTCTTAACTAATGATTTGATGAAAAGTAAATGTTTGGAACATAACCTTGAAAATAGGTTCTTTTTTTAATAAATTATTCAATTTTCCTCTTTGATATTTTTATTTTGATATACATGTTTTCATTTATTATCTGGGATACATAATTTTCAAGATTCACATTAATCATTGATTCATGTTGATTACCAATTCATTTCCTAATAATTATTTGATGTTTATTACATGACTTGTTTGGTTATATGTATCCCTTTCTATAAATTTGATCTCACACCTTTTTTATGATTATGTTCATTATTATACGAATAAAATTATTATATGATACATTTTTAGATGGATAGAATATGTGGATGAATTTATGGGAGATTTTGAATACTTATCGTGAATTAACCTGTTTCTTATATATAGGGGTAGGAAATTTCCATTTGTAGTGAAATACATGGTATTTTTATGTCAATTATGTGCCCTAATTATCTAAAATTCAAAAATAGAATATATATTTTAGATAAAAGAGACTGAATAATAATTATCAATTTTTCATTTATAGAATTTTTAAATCAATGATTTTACAGCTATTTTCAAATAAATTATGTAAAAAATGTGTATATGTACATTAGATCTAGGAGTTTAGGTACATGGAATCATAGTTTATATCAATTTAAACATTTATATACCATTAGTAATTTGGATTGGTATTTTTATTCATTAAGGGTATATAAGTAAGGGGATGAAGATAATTTCAAAGGTGTTGTTAACACTTTGGGATAGAATGTAATTTTACATTAAGGTGACTATGAAATTTTTATTTGAGTATTAGGATAATATAACATTAGAAAAATTCTTACAAATATGCCTATGTATAGTATGGTAGCCTAATTTGTAGTTAATGTATTGAGTATATAGTTTTCTTATCATTCACATCTATGATTGGGTACTAATAGTGGATGTAGGAACTGATAAATATGTAACTAAGTGTATTAACCCCGAAAATGGTCTATGTGTTATTAACTCGATCATCACTATGTGAACGACAAATTCAAATATCTTCACACCTAGTTGACACATTTAGGGTATATGGTTTTCTGAATGACATTCTCATTGTGAACAATTATGAGGTATTTGAATATTTTATTGTTATATATCATAATATTAATGTTATCATGGATAACATAGATTGAAATGTGAAATTTCATAAGTAATAGTCAACATTAATTTATATGTTCTTTCATACATAATAGGTAATTTGGATTTTGATATTTTTATTTCACTTATTTTTTGGTTTCTAATATTCTAATAATGTAAATAGTAGTATGAGATCGCTATTTTCAGTATTTGGTTGAGAAGTATGTGTTAACCCAATAAATGAGACCTTGGTTTAACTAAGAATGATAATTTTATATTTAAGATTAATGTATAATTAAGTAAATAAATTAAAAGATATCGTTATGATAAGGTTAAAAAAATTAGGTTGAATACCTTTTATGTTACTGATTATAATATTTACCTCGTATTATTAATGTAAATCACTCATGTAAAAACTTTTAGAATTAGTAATGGATGTAACTTGATTGAACCATGTGTGTGAGGGTTAATAAAGAGATAAAATCAATAAAAATCCATCCCAATGGGATATGGATTGAGAAACAATGTGATTCTTCCAAAACTGTTATCATGAAATAGGATTAACAATGTAAAAATGTCTAACTCACAAAAGCACTAAAGGATAGTAATATGGAGTCAAATGAAAGATGTAGTGAAAATGAGGAATATGGAATGTAAATTAAATTTCCTAATTCAAAAAAAATTGGGAAGAACCATTGGGTAAAGTTTCTCAAAAGGACATGATACGGTTATAAGCATGGGATGAAGGACATCATATACACAGGTGTAAGGGACATATCGATTGAAAATAATTTTTCTTCAATTTCAAGATATTTTTGCATTATGTGACTCGATTAACCTATCTAAATTACAATAAGGTAAATAGTCACCAAATACAATAGAAACCTGTAATAGACTACAAAAATACTACTAATAAATTAGATAATGAGTTTCTAATCTATCTTATCTAGTATCATATGTCATGTATGTTTTCCACACATACTATATATTTGGATATAAAAAAAATTACTTGTGGTATAGTTATTATAAAAATAATTTTTATGTTTTATGGGAAGTAATACAATATGTATATAAATCATCTTCCCATAGATGTATTCTATGAGAAAATAGGAATGAGTTAGATTCCTTAAAAAGTTAATATTACAATTTTTCATAAATATAAATCTAATTCTACATCCAAAATAAACCAATGATCATCTAGTGGTGTATAGTGTACAGACTCGAAGATTTACGTACATGGACAATACATTACTTTTGCGGAATACTTAATACATAACAAAAACATACACACAAGGATCGTAATTGTTTAGTGTCTTTGGAAACTCGGAAAAAAATCTTCTAATCATGGTGAAAGATCTTCAACATCTCCCAATAAATATCTTCCCCTTTTTATCATACCTAAAACCTTTCTTTATATCCTGGGAAAAGAAAACATAAAAAGGGTGAGCTCAAATGCTTAGTAAGGGTAAGAATGGATAAAATAAAACAAATCATATACATTTAAACTTAAAAACATGAACATAATGTTTAAACCACAAAATCTTGAGCAATGACATAAAATATGGAAGAACATAAGGCATAGATCAAAAAGAAACATTAATCATGATAAAATAGCATGGGAATAAATCATGTGATTGTGGAAAACCATTAAGCACATGATATTATTTCCATAGTAGCCAAGGCCTTACTACCATGACCATATTAGTGGACAAAGTCCATTTCTGAATTGAGTTCACTCCTCGTTTCAGTCCTGTAACACTGAATCAGATTAACATACCGTTCCAGCCATGTCTATCTCATGAGATATAAATATTTACCCAATTCGTTGAAGGGAGATATAGGTCCCACCCATCTCATATTGAAATCATTCTTTCGTGTTCCACAATATAAACATAAATCATTTGTCAAAACCCAAGAATAGAATGTGTTTCATAAACATCATTCCCTCATAACGTAATCCATAGAAACAAATGGATATCATTTCATCATTAGAAAAGTGAAACCATTTAAATCAAAGAGACATGATACTTGAAACATACACATGTGAAATAATGACATCTTAGATGAAAATGGTTTTGATAAAACACTTGAAATGAATTCTTGAGGAAAATATCATTTTTTATTTTTTGAAAATATTTATGAAATATTTTGGAGGAAGCTTCATGAAAATAAGGATCTATATAACCGTAAAAATCCTTTCATGCTGTATACGTCAAAAAAAATTCTTCTCGTACTTTTGTCGAAAAAGTCAAAAAGTACCTTGTAGGGTAAATAAAAGAAAGATTCCTTCCATACCATGGGGTAAAAGTCAGAATGGGTAAAAAGGACTTTAAACACACATGAATACACTTTTATAAAACATGGATATGGAAGATAGAAATAACCCCAGTAAATACTTACGAATAAGCAATCTCTGATAAAAAATGAGATTTGCAAAATTATCCCTTACCTTAGGTCCGATATGCTTCGTACGTATCCGAACCTCCTATATAATGATTCAAATAATGTCATTGACTTATTAAAGATTCATATTAATTGTTATGATATCATATATGTTTCACTTATGACTTTATATTACTCGTTCTTTTGTAAATTCCATGTTAAAGCAACGTTTTGGGTAAAATCATTTCATTTATCGTATGTGTTTCGACTTGTCATTCTTGACATTAATACTTATATCCGGATTTACATAATTCTAGAATTTAAAACATGATTTATATATAATATATATTCATCATATACATATATATATTATAGATCGATAAAAGGAATGAAATACACCTTTCATGGAGATGGTAGGCCGTACGTACGCATGAACACTATTTTCATTTCCTTATTGAATTGAATGAAACTAAATAGATGGCATACATATATATATACATAAATCCAGTAGAATTATTATGTCATATATTTTATTATTATTCATTATATATAATTTATAATCATTCTTGAATGGTTAATCATGGAAAATGATTCTCATCGCGTTTGTGGAGACGGTAGTCCGTACGTACGCACGGGCGATGATATCATTACCATGATCGTGGAATTGTATTAACGTGTATGTATAATATTAAAGAATAAATATCAATTTACAATAATCATATATATTCATTACTTTCACCATTATACTAATCCAAGTAAGGTGGTGCTGGAAAATAGATTACACCACGGCGTGGAGACGGTGTTCCGTACGTACGCACGCGCGGAGATTTCGTTCTCCGTAGGATGGATAGATGGTGAAATAGGGTTGTTTCATACTTATAATAACATATCAGTATATGAGTGATACTTATGTTATTACTTCATAATGAAACAACTAAAGAAGAAGAAGTAGAAGAAGAAATAAAGTTGAATGAATCTGTAACGGACATTACCTCTTCTTTGAAGCGCCTCTTTGAGTCCTCCTCTTAGGGCACTAAAATTGACCTTTTAAGAAGACCAGAACCTCTAAAATTTTTATTGGGGAGTGGAGAGGAGAAATTTTCAGGGGTTGGACGAGAATGAAGGCTCAATGTGGTGTGAGGAAGAGAGGGAGTAGGTGCCCTTTTATAATAGAGGAGAGGGGCACCTTTGGAAAAAATAAAAATATTATTTTATTATAAAGCCATATTCGGTTTTAAATAGCTCCAAATTGATTTATTTCTAATATCAGGTGGGGATGGGTGGAAATAATCTCATCCAATAGAATTTGGACAAGTTTAGTTTTTTATTTTAACCTTATCTTTTAGATTTAACTTTACGTTAAATAATTTTACATTTACTGTGTCTGTTTGTGTTCTTACACTATAAGGTTGATAAACATACTATAACAAGCCAAAAGAACCCCAAGTTGTTTATTAGTAATATATATAACCTTATCTATGTAATTTGGCCGAACCATAGATTTTTAGGAATAAAATAACAATTAATAATATAATATTTGTTTTAAAAACTATTTTATGTCCATTTTGACACTATTTAGTAATTGATTTTTGTAAAAATCATAACAGAAATATTAGTTCGAATAAAGTTACTTAAATCAATAATAACATTTCATATTAACCTATAAAATTAGTTTAATTCATAAAAAGTCTCAAATTACATTTATTTGGAAATTTATAACATCAATTATGTCAATATTCCATTAATAAGATAATTACTGCATCATCTTTGTGTCATAAATAAATTAATTTATTTAATGTCAAAAAATTACATATAAAATACCATTATGTAGTAAATATTATTATCTTTCTAATGAATATTTATAGTCGAATTTAACTTATATATTACCCCATATTAAAAACTATTTACGTATTAAACTTTGATTTAAACCATTTTAACCCTTCTTTAAATAAATTAATAACAAATGTACTAATATATTCCAAGAGGGCCTAAATGGTCATATTCTATTCCTAAGGTTGTTTTTGGTCGAGTTAAAATTATCCAATAGAATTAGGACATGTGTTAGGGTAATAATAATAACATTTTTACCCTTAATTACCCTATTTATTTTTAACCATGGTAAAAAAAAGTAAAAAGTTACTATTCACCAAAAATTATTTTCATCCCATTAAACCACATTTTAGTCCTTCATATTAACCGTGTCTCTCAGATTTTCGAAATTCCACTCACATAAGGGGTAAAATTAAGTTTTATGTGAATTTGGAAATTCTCCTAGGAGGTGGGTAAAAGACGGTAAAAAGTTAAATAAAATTTTTATATATCTAAGATTATTATAAAATGACTCCAATGAATTGCATTGAACTTATATAGTTATTATGTATCAATTTTGACCTAAAATAAATTTAAATAAAATAAATAATTTTTTAAATAAAATGACGGTTTTTAAATAGTAACCCAGTGTTTTCACTATTAATCAAAAATTGAATGTATCCAGAAAAATACCAAATTTTCACCCTAGACTAATTTCGATATTCTGAATCCAAAAATGAAGTCCATTTTGAAAAATAAAATTTAGAAAATTTCAAAAATTGGTTATTACTATTCATAACGGCTAGTTTTAATAAAATTTTAATAGCATATCGTTGTTTAGTGAAACTCGGTATTGCGTACGACATAAGCTATCAAGGAAGGTCGTGATTGCATGTAAATCAATCCAAGCAAGTGTTGTGTGTAGTGAAATATTCCTTTGATGATTTATATAAAATAAAAACAAAATATTTCTTATAAATGTCTCGGGTGTTACATTCTACCCCCTTAAAATGAATTTTGCCCTCGAAATTCGTCACTTGTAACAAACAGAAGAGGATACCTCTCTCTCATCATATCCTCAAGCTCCCATGTAGCTTATTATAATTGGTGGTTCCTCCATAAAACATTCACCAAACGAGTGGTCCTGTTCCGTAGGACTTTTTCACTGTGATCGAGAATCTCTATCGGTTGTTCTTCAGAAGAAAGATCTTGCTCCAACGGTACAACTTCTGAGCTGAGTATATGTGAAGGATCAGGTATGTACTTTCTTAGGAGAGATACATGGAACACATCGTGAACTTGAGAGAGATTCGGTGGAAGCGCCAATTGGTAAGAAACATTCCCAACACGATCCAGTATTTCGAGAGGACCGATATACCTAGGTCTCAGCTTTCCCTTCTTTCCAAATCTCATTACTCTCTTCCATGGAGATATTCGTAAGAACACTTTATCACCCACATTAAACTCTATGTCTTTTCTTCGGTTATCGGCATAACTTATTTTCGACACTAAGCTACTCTTATGTGTTATTGAATAGATCTAAGCTTTTCTTCCATCTCATCAACAAGATCAGGTCCTAATAGTTTTCTTTCCCCAACTTCATCCCAGCAAGTCGGAGTCCTGCATTTCTTTCCATAGAGAGATTCATAAGGAGCCATCTGAATACTGGAGTGAAAGCTATTATTATAAGAAAATTCCACCAAAGGTAGGTGTTGATCCCAACCACCTTTGAAATCCATAGAGAAAGCTCTCAACATATCTTCTAGAGTTTGAATTGTCCTCTCAGACTGACCGTCTGTCTGAGGAGGATAAGCAGTGCTGAAACTCAACTCTGTATGCAGAGTATAATGAAGACTTCTCCAGAACATTGAGGTAAACCTCGGATCCCGATCAGATATAATAGAAAGTGGTACTCTATGCAATCTTACCACTTCCTTTACATATATCCTGGCAAGCTGATCTAGAGAGAAATCCTCTCTAGTAGCAATGAAGTGTGCAAACTTTGTAAGACGATCAACTATGACCCAGATAGCATTTTTGCCTTTGGATGTTTTAGGAAGTCCTGTGACAATGTCTATAGTGATGTTTTCCCATTTCCATTCAGGTATGGGTAATGGTTGTAACATCCCCTTAGACATCTGTCTCTCAGCTTTAACTTGCTGACATACCAAGCATCGAGAGACATATTCAGCAACATGTCTTTTCATGCCATCCCACCAGAAGTACTCTTTCAGGTCTCTATACATCTTCGTGCTTCCAGGATGAATAGAGAATGAAGAACAACAAGCCTCATCCAGCAGCTCATTCTTTAATTTGGGTATGGGAGGAACACAAACCTGATTCCTGAACTTTATTATCCCATCACAATCAAGGTTTAATTCAGGAAAATTTCTCAACTTCTTTTGTAACTCTACATCTTCTTTCTGTGCCTCTTTAATCTTAACATGTATATATGGTTGAACATTCATTTGAGAAGGATACAATTTTCCCCTTTAATTATAATTCCAAGATTCATCCTCTGTAAATCCATAAATATTTGATCTTTTGTGATCCTCATCATGGATAAACTGGCATGGTCTTGTCGACTTAATGCATCTGCCACCTTGTTTGCATTCCCAGGGTGGTAATGAATTGAGCAGTCGTAATCCTTAATCATCTCCAACCATCTTCTTTGGTGCATATTCATCTCCTTTTGTGTGAAAATATACTTTAAAATTTTATGATTAGTATAAATGTCACACCTTTCTCCATAAAGATAATGCCTCCAAATCTTTAATGCAAAGATTACTGCAGCTAACTCCAAATCATGAGTTGGGTAATTTTGCTCATAGATTTTCAACTGTCGTGAGGCATAAGCTATCACCATATCATTTTTCATAAGAACACACCCCAATCCCTTCTTGGATGCATCCCTGTAGATCACAAACTTTTCTCCACTACAAGGCTGTGTGAGCACAGGTACACTAGATAACCTTCTTTTCAACTCCTTGAAATTCTCTTCACATTCCTCCGTCCAAACAAACTTAACTCCTTTCTCAGTCAACCTGGTGAGTGGATTAGATAATCGTGAAAAATCGTTCAAAAAACGTCGATAATATCCAGCCAAACCATGAAATCTTCGGATCTTAGTTACTTTTGTTGGTCTTGACCATCTTTCGATAACCTCTGTTTTTGCTAGATCCACAGATATCCCATCTTTTGAGATTATGTGACCCAAAAAATGAATCTTTTTGAAGCCAAAATTCACACTTGGTAAATTTGGAATAAATCTTATTCTTTCTCAAGGTCTTCAATATAATTCCCAAGTGATCTTCATGTTCTTACTTTCTCTTTGAATACACAAGAATATCGTCTATAAAGACTACCAAAAACTGATCATGATAGTCTCTAAAGACTCTATTCATCAGATCCCTGAAGATAGCAGGGGAATTAGTGAGACCAAATGGCATCACTATAAATTCACAGTGTCCATACCTTGTACGGAAAGTCGTCTTTGGTATATCCTCCCTTTTGAACCTTAATTGATGATACCCTGAAGGAAGATCAATCTTGGAAAGGTATTTAGCTCCGCGTAGTTGGTCAAATAAGTCATCAATGCACGGGAGAGGATATTTGTCCTTGATAGTGATTTTGCTAAGTTCTCGATAATCAATGTAGAGTCTCATTGATCCATCTTTCTTCTTAACAAACAGAACAGGTGCTCCCCAAGGTGACGCACTAGGGTGTATGAACCCCTTATCAAGATTCTCTTGGATTTGCTTCTTCAATTCCTGCAACTCAATTGGGGCCATTCTATAAGGTGTCTTTGAAATATGTAAAGCACCCGGTACGAGTTCTATCGAAAACTCAACTTCATGTTTTGGCGGAAGAAAAGGAAATTCCTCTGTAAAGACATCATCAAACACCCATACAATGGTCATATTCTTAATCGTGAGTTTCTCACAAACCATTTGAGATAAATAACCGTCATTTAGTGGAATCAAGACCCATAAAATGGAAGAAATTTCCACTGGAAGGTTATGTTCATCCTTGCATCGATAGATGATCAAAGATTGATCTGGAATATGAAATACGACTTCCCTTCATTGGAAATTCATATGAGCTCCATATAGAGAAAGCCAATCCATTCCATGAATCACATCAATTTCCACTATAGGGAGGATCACAAGATTTGCAGGAAGCACTTTCCCACAAACTTCAATTAGAGAAGAATTATAATCTTTTGATGTGACTGTTGTGCCATTAGGGGTTGTCACAAATAACTCAACATCTAATTGTTGAGGTAATACGGTGATACCCTTAGAAAATTCTTCAGAAATAAAATAGTGGGTCGATCCAGAATCAAATAAAACATTTGCTACATTAGAGTGGATGGTAATTGTACCTTTCACCACTTCGTTATCGTACTCCACATTGCTGATAGAAATTGCATGTGACATTCCTTTGTCTATAGCCTTAAGAGTTTGTTGACGTCGATCATCATCAACAACCCTTGGATTAGGGAATTGATTGGAATAATTCCCCATTTCCTTTCACTTGTAACATTGAAGTGTAGGAGGTGCACTCTGTGTAGCCTTTTCATTGTTCGCATCAGTAGACATCTTCTTCCCATCATTGTGCCATTCAAATGCCAGATGACCTTCCTTTCCACATTTGAATCATTTATTTTTCCTTTTAAGACAACTCCCTCCATGTTTCTTTCCACACTTTGAGCATAAGGGAAAACTCATATTCTTTTCAGTGTGCTCTTTATATTTTCCTTTGAATTCCATTTTCATCTTTTTATCCAACACATATGTAGAGGCCCGAAGCTTGACGTACATGGACAATACATTACTTTTGAGGAATACTTAATACATAACAAAAACATACACACAAGGACTGTAATAGTTTAGTGTCTTTGGATACTCAGAACGTAATCTTCTAATCGTGGTGAAAGATCATCAACATCTCCCAATAAAGATCATCCCTTTTTCTTACATAAAACCATTATTTATATCCCGGGGAAAAGAAAACATAAAAAGGGTGAGCTAAAATGTTTAGTAAGGGTAAGCATGGATAAAATGAAACAAATAATATATATTTAAACTTAAAAACATGAACATAATGTTTAAACAACAAAATCTTGAGCAATGACATAAAATATGGTAGAACATAAGTCATAGATCAAAAAAAACATTAATAAGGATAAAATAGCATGGGAATAAAACATGTGATTGTGGAAAACCATTAAGCATATGATATTATTTGCATATTAGCCAAGGCCTTACTACCATGACCATCTTAGTGGACAAAGTCCCTTTCTGAATCGAGTTCACTCCTCATTTCAGTCCTGTAACACTGAACCGGATTAACCTACCATTCCAGCCATGTCTATCTCATGAGATATAAATCTTTACCCAATGCATTGGAGGGAGATATAGGTCCCACCCATCTCATATTGAAATCATTATTTCATGTGCCACAATATAAACATAAATCATTCATCATAACCCAAGAATAGAATGGGTTTCATAAACATCATTCCATCATAACATAATCCATACAAAAAAAATTGGATATCATTTCATCATTATAAAAGTGAAACCATGTAAATCAAATAGAAATGATACTTGAAACATACACATGTGAAATAATTTCATCTTAGATGAAAATGGTTTTGATAAAACACATGAAATGTATTCTTGAGGAAAATATCCTTTTTTCTTCAAAATCATTTTCTTTTCACAAAATATCATGCAATTTTAAAAGAAAAGTATTTTTTTGAAAATAGTAATGAAATATTTTGGAGGAAGCTTCATTAAAATAAGGCTTTATAAAACCTTAAAAATCATTTCATGTCGTATACGTTAAAAAACATTCTTCTCATACTTTTTTCGGAAAACTCAAAAAGTACCTTGTAGGATAAATAAAAGAAAGATTCCTTCCATACCATGGTGTAAAAGTCAAAATGGGTAAAAAGGACTTTAAACATACATGAATACAAGTTTATAAAACATGGACTTGGAAGATAGCAATAACTCCAGTAAATACATAGGAATAAGTAATCTCGGTTAAAAATGAGATTTGCAAAATTATCCCTTACCTTAGGTCAGATATGCTTCATACGTATCCGAACCTCCTGTATAATGATTCAAATAATGTCATTGACTTATTAAAGAATCATATTAATTTTTATGATATCATATATGTTTCACTTATGACATTATATTACTCTTTCTTTTGTAAATTCCATGTTAGAGCAGTGCTTTGGGTAAAATCATTTCATTTATCGTATGTGTTTCGACTTGTCGTTCTTGATATTAATACTTATATCATGATTTACATAATTCTAGAATGTAAACCATTATTTATATATAATATATATTCATCATATACATATATATTATAGATTGATAAAAGGAATGAAATACTCCGTTCATGGAGACAGTAGGTCGTACGTACGCATGAACGCTGTTTTCATTTCCTTCTTGAATTGAATGAAACTAAATAGATGACAGACATATATATATATACATAAATAAAGTAGCAATATTATGTAATATATTTCATTATTATTCATTATATATACTTTATAATCATTTATGAATGGTTAATCATGGAAAATTATTCTCATCGCGTTCGTGGAGACGGTAGTCCGTACGTACGCACGGGCGATGATATCATTCCCATGATCGCGAAATTGTATTAAAGTGTATGAATAATTTTACAGAATAAATATAAATTTACAATAATCATATATATTCATTACTTTCACCATTATACTCATCCAAGTAAGGTGGTGGTGGAAAATAGATTACACCACGGCATGGAGACAGTATTTCGTACGTACGCACGCGCGATGATTTCGTTTTCCGTAGGTTGGATTGATGGTGAAATAGGGTTGTTTCATAATTATAATAAAATATCAGTATATGAGTGATACTGATGTTATTACTTCATAATGAAACAACTAAGGAAGAATAAGTAGAAGAAAAAATAAATTTGAAAGAATTGGTAACAGACATTACCTCTTCTTTGAAATGCCTCTTTGAGACCTCCTCTTAGGACACTAAAATTGGTCTTTGGAGAATACCATGACCTCTAGGATGTGTATAGGGAAGTGTAGAGGAAAAATTTTCAGGGTTTGGCCGAGCATGAAGGCTCAATGTGGTGTGAGGAAGAGAGGGAGGAGGTGCCCATTTATGAGGGAGGAGAGGGGCACCTTTGGAAAAACTAAAAATATTATTTTATTATAAAGCCATATTCGGTTTTAAATAGCTCCAAATTGATTTATTTCAAGCTAAGGTGGGGATGGATCGAAATCCTCTCATCCAATAGAATTTGTACAAGTTTAGTTTACTATTTTAACTTTATCATTTATATTTAACTTTATGTTAAATAATTTTACTTTTCCCGTGTCTTTTTGTGTTCTTACACTATAAGGTTAATAAACTTTCTATAACAAGCCAAAAGAACCCCAAGTTGTTTATTATTAATATATATAACCTTATATATGTAATTTGGCCGAACATTATATTTCTAGGAATAAAATAACAATTAATAATATAATATTTGTTTTAAAAACTATTTTATTTCAATTTTGACACTATTAAGTAATTGATTTTTTTGAAAACCATAACTGAAATATTAGTTAGAAAAAAGTTATTTAAATCAATAATAACATGTCATTGTAACCTAGAAAATTAGTGGAATTCATAAAAGGTCTCAAATTACATTTATTTGGGTATTTATAAATCAATTATGTCAATATTTCATTAATAAGATAATTACTACATCATCTTGGTGTCATAAATAAATTAAATTATTTAATGTCTAAAAATTACAGATAAAATACAATTATGTAGGAAATGTTTTTATCTTTCTAATGAATATTTAAAGTCGAATTTATCTTATGTATAACCCTATATTAAAATTATTTACTTATTAAACTTTGATTTTAACTATTTTAACCCTTCTTTAAATAAATTAATAATAAATGTCCTATTCTAATCCATGTGGGACTAAATGGTCATATTTTATTCCTATGGTTGTTTTTGGTCGAGTTACACTTATCCAATAGAATTAGGACATGTGTTAGGGTAATAATAATAACCTTTTTACCCTTAATTACCCTATTTACTTTTAACCGTGGTAAAAAAAGTAAAAAGTTACTATTAACCATAAATTATTTTTATCCCATTGAACCACATTTTAGTCCATGATATTAACAGTGTCTCTCAGATTTTCGAAATTCCTCTAACCTAAGTGGTAAATGTATGTTTTATGTGAATTTATAAATTCTCCCAGGAGGTGGGTAAAAGATGGTGAAAAGTTCAATAAAATTTTTATATATCTAAAATTATTATAAAATGACTCCAATGAATTGAATTGAACTTATATAGGTATTATGTATCAATTTTTTACTAAAATAAATTTAAATAAAAATTCGGGTTTTAAATAGTAACCCAGTGTTTTCACTATTCATCAAAAATTGAATGTTTCCAGAAAAATACCAAAATTTCACCCTAGGCTAATTTTGATATTCCAAATCCAAAAATGAAGTCCTTTTTGAAAAATAAAATTTACAAAATTTCAAAAAGTGTTTATTACTATTCATAACGGCTAGTTTTAATAATATTTTAATAGCATATAGTTGTTTAGGGAAACTCGGTATTGCGTATGACGCAATCTATCAAGGAAGGTCATGATTGCTTGTAAAGCAAGTCAATCTAGTTTTGTGTGTAGTGAAAGATTCCTTTCATGATTTATATAAAATAAATACACAATATTCCTTATAAAAGTCTCGGGTGTTATATATAATTATTATAAGTCCCATTAAAAATTATTATGATCATATATGTCAAATGATGAGGCAATATTTTATAAGGGTGAGATAATGTAACACCCTAAAATTTTAATATATTATTACCATTAAAGAATTCAATGTTATCGATATATTTTTCTTCACACAACACAAAACTAAAAAAAATATAAGTTCTGGACTTTTCCATGTTATAAATTTGTTTTAATTTTTGGTTAACTTTTATTCATTTGGATAGAATTTCATATAAACAGTGTTTGTTGAACCTATGTTAATGAGTGTGGGAGGGTTAAGTGTTGTTGGGGTGTATCATGAATATGAGGCAAGTTTTGGATATAGAAAAAATACATATCATGTACGCAATTAATGTTTACAATTTTGTTGTATAGACACTATGAATATAATTATTATCCTAAATTAATTCACACCCTTGAGAATTTATACACCCTATAAACATATTTCACCATGTGTAGACCTGTTAGGGAAATATGTGTCCCCAAATATAGAATGATCATGCATTATTTTTCCCCACATATAGTCATATAAAAATAATCTATTTCACAATGTTTACAAATTTCATGAATATATATTTCACCACATGTAGACATGTGAAATAAATATTTTTCAACACGTGTAGACATGTCAAGAAATTTATTTTATCCATGTGTAATAATGTCACCAAACCATACAATGTCAAATTTTTATTACTATTTTTTCCCAAGAAATGATAATGTGTTTTTTGGGGAAAATAAGAAAACATGGGATATATATTTTTTAGGACATGAAATAAATGCTTTTCATGTATTTATAATTACCAAACGATTTAATTACCCATGTTTTGGGCATTTTTATATCCCTTTATCCCCACATTTTCCATGGATGATTTGTGCACCGCCACCATTGACTGAATCCCCCCACCACACCATGGTATTCAAAAAAATACCATACATGAACATCCCTATCTTCTATAACACATCCATATTCTATGATTGGAAGTATTAATTGATCAGAAATTAAGCACTCATTGGATCTTTAATATATAGAAATACATTTCTAATGTTCTCCATCAAGTTCTTCTTTGGGTTCTCGATCAGTTTGTAATGAATTATCAAGTTCTCATTGAAAGTAATATAGAAGTTGAATTCTACCATGGATGATAGTTACTCTCACGGTCGTCATTACTTTCATTGTTGGTGGGTTAAGACTAATATCTATTGACCTGATTTAATATTTTCCTTAGTGTTACAATTGTTATGGTCATGCTGGTATGTCGTGCGCTAGACCAAAATAATTTTTCCCTATTAAATATTAATTCATTATTTTAAAACCACCATCATACCGCATTAGGTATATATGAATAGATACTGAGACCTTCCACCACCTGATAGGTCTTCCATACATGGAACACAATGCAACCTGGTCAATTTTATATTATATCCCTTTGATAAATTGGAAAAAAACTAATTAATTGTTCGCTTACATTTTATTTTTTCTTGATGTGAGTTTCAGATGAATTATTGTTCTATAATCACCTTGTAAAATGGCTTATTTAATTAATAAAATAAATTGGTAAATTGGAAGAAAATTCTAATTTTCATTATTACCCGTTTGGTATTATGTTGCAATATTTTTATAATTTGATTATTGTAATATACGTACTATTGTGAAATATTTTATTTTGTGGGAAGAACATGTGAAAATTTATGTTTTTCTAATATACTAGTCTATCCACTAATACATGTTGTGATGTTTATATGCTAGGATATTCCCTTGAACAGGCTAAGATGATTATATATCAAGTCATTCCCTAACACATGTTGTGATTCTTATACCCCAAGATAGGCCCTGACATATGTTTTGAAACATATATACTTGTCTAGGGTCTGTAAAATTATATGATTCTTATATAGATGTCGTGGCCTAGTGATATGTTATACCATGTTTATTGGGATTGGGTTTAAATGGATGTTCTACTAGCTCATAAAAATTCTGGCATGTTGTTGAAGAATGATGTTTGAGTTCATTTTTGATGTTGCAATGGTTGTGATACATTTTCAGATATATTCTAGAAGGGTTTTGAAGTAGTTTGATGAATGTTTTTATATTAATTTTTTAATTAATTAGGAAAACTATAATTCTATTTATTGTATACAATATTATTTTATAATTATGGATTTCATTAGATGAAGTGGTTTTGACCTAATATCTTTTTAAATACAATCAACTCTAGATACCATTGGGTAACCAAGCATATCACATGGATCTAGGTTTTGTCATGGGAAAATGACATTTCAGTTAATTGATTACATATTCGAGGGGTTTGATCTTGATGAATATGTAGATAAGGTGTTTTGGATTGGTGTATTTGGAGTCTTTACTTGAGTCTTCATATTCATTTAAATTTATGACCTTGAACATGTCATTTATATTCATTTATCTTGTCATTTCATTATTCGTATATTTTCTGTATTTATTCAACAGGTTTTTATCATATTTAGTAGTATGATTTTTTATCCGTATTGTTTCCATTATTTTTTTACTCTAATATTTTTTCCCATTTTTTTCTTAACTCTATATAAGGGGTATATCCCCACAACTATATTCACCACACCCCGTATGCTAGTCTCTAGACTTTGGTGAATGGGGATGCACATATGAGGTCACGTTACCAATAATGTTTTTCCATGTGATAGAGAAATAGAATGGGAGACATTACAAATTGATATCATAACATGATTATTTATTTTTTAGTTATTTACTATTTTAGTATGGTAGAACAGTGATTGGGATTTTTCAAGTATTGCTATTGTTCTTATGTATGGGAGTATCTAACTCATGTTTATAGGGGAATCTGAGTGCCTAGGTATGGGATTGTTGTTCATAATGGTCACATGTTATGATTTTTTGTTATTTACAATTAGGAAATTCAAATTTTGTGTGATGTTATTGTTTTATTATATTTATAATCATGGACTCATATGGAAAAAAATGAGTATGCATTTTTCGTGATAAGAACATAGCGATATATACAAAGATTCAAAATTAATGGTTGGGACATATTTAATTCATGTGATATTTTTTCCTCTATGATCTATTAATTGAGAGTCCTACTATAGCTAATAAATGAACCAAATGAATTCACATGTCATACTAAATCACATTCTAATCCATGTTTATAGAGACCATGAGGTGGTGGTTCCCTTCTGTTTTAACCTATTGAGATTGACCATGTTGTTATCCATTGTTATAAAGAGTTTTTTATTATCTTATTAGAGAAATTCATCCAAGTAATATTCAAATTAAGATTCAGGGGAGTGGAAATATGCACTCTCCTAACAAAAATGAGATGAAGCTTCCTATGTTTCTTGAGGATTAGATGGATGGTCAACTTTTAAGTAGCCTCAGGAGGGACATGAGATCCATGTAGAGGGTAATTGTTCCCACTGTATCATCGATGTCAGAGCTGATGAGAGACTTATAACTCTAGAATAATCCTCCATTCACTGGAGAAGGAATCCCTTAGGAAGTAGTGTTCTAGATCGAGTTTGCCTAGATAATCTTTAAGAACTTCAAGTCACCCACATATTGGGGGTTAAGCTTGCGGTATATATTCTTTGTGGACCATCCAAGTGTTGGGTGGATATTATTGTGAATGATGGGAACCAAGAAGTGTTATCATGGATGGAATTGAGACAATGATCGTGATCCAATTCTACATAGAGATGTTTATGGATGATAAGGTTCGTGAGTTCTTGCAGATGACAGAGGTGGGCTTGTTAGTGATGTGCTACATTGGATGCTTTACTGACTTATTGTGCTTTGTGTCTTCCTTGGATACTGATGAGATCTATAGGGTTAGGAATTTTTAAGAACTGATTCTCTATGAGGCCATTTCATAGGTGAACAAATTCTATCTTAGTATTTTTTAGGATGTGATGAACCAATGACTCCTCACTAATGGGAATCTAAATAAGGCCCTAGGTAGTGGCCAGAATATTTTATCAGGGAATACTAGGAGATATCCTTTTGGTGGAAAGAAGAACCCCTATGATTGTTTTCTTTAGGTAAATTGGGGGAACAGAAGTTAGGGTAGAGGATAGACATCTTAGGACCATATTATATTCTAGGGCTCCCATTGTGTAAAGTTTGGACAAAATAATCCCTACTGTCCAAACCCATCATTAGAGTGTATTTCTTTTTGATGACAATATTTTGATCATATTTTTTGGGTAAATTTTCTAAAAACAGTAGAGGCATGGTATTAGGATAGACCAATGAGTCTAGATGGGGATCAATTACCCCTTAGCAGACTGGTTTCGGAAGATCCACTTCTCTCTAAGGGTGAAGTATGGGGTGTCATACCCCAGTATAGAAGTGGAAGTTCCTCTCCAAAGGAACAATATAGGGGATTCAAATAGGATCCTAGTGTACAGGTTAATTCTAGATACAAGTAATATAGTCTACTATGACCAGTTTTGATGCAAGAACTCCAACCATCTTTGGTACTATTCTTATATCTTCTACATAATTATCCAATTTATTTGATATAGAAGCATCACATTCCTTTATATGTTCTATTTTTTGAATTGGTTTTCATTTGGAACTGTAGAGCATAGATGGGTTCATGACTATTTATAGACCACTATGAATGTGGCTAATGTTTATCAAACACTAAAAAGAGTGTTCTCATGAAATTGGGGTCTATTATTTCATTTGGGATATTTTTTCTATGGAATGAAAGGATTTGATTTTATTATTGGTATGGATTTTATAGTTTCATACCCATCTAATGTCAACTTTTATTGGAGTAATTTTACCTTTCTATCTGCATATAAAGGTAGCTACACACACCATGGGTGAGTGGGATCATCAGGATAGTCTTGAAAGACCAATTCAGTGTAGATTAGATCGTCTCACTACCTAGATAAGAATCCTTTTTCTAGATATTGGAGAAATGCTTGAGGATATTTTTTCCCTAGTGGTGGAAAATTTTCAAGACATAAATAATAAAGGGTTCTCCATATTATCATCACAATGGTAGATTTACTTCACTATAGAGTAGGTGTTATGGCTTATGGAAATTTCTATTCCACCTTGTTGGATAGAACCATCATAGATTCATTAGTTGAATGTGCAGATGGAAGATCTAGAAGGCGAGGGTTTCTTACAGACTAGTACATCTCATTGGGGTTCTCAAATAAATTTTTTCCAAGAAGGATAAGGGTAATTTGTGGTTATATGTAGTTTATTAGTTATTGACTAGATGATAATCAAGAAATGATATTCTATTCTTAAAAATGAATATATCTTCTATTAGTCGATAGGTTATATGATTTTCTTTTAGATGGATTTATGATCTGGGTATCATTTATTGTTGTCGAGGCGAGGAAACATAAAATAAAAAATTTTGTGAGCATTTAAGTATTATATTTGTTTATAGTGATGTCATTTGGTCTACAGAAATCATCCGCAATATTCTTTGCCTTGATTAATTGCATCTTTCATCAATTCCTGAATCGATTGATGGTAGATTTTTTTGATAAAATATTTGCATACTCATATCCCAATGATGATCATTCCAAAAATATTGAAATCTTATTAACTACATTAAGAGAGAGTCATCATTAAAACAAGATATCCAAAATATAGTTTCTGGATTGAAATAGTGAACTTCCAGGGTTATGTTATCATATAGGTTGGAGTGTTTGTGAACCTAGAGAAGCATTAAACAATGGTATTTTGGGGAAGACCAAGAATTAATTCGAGTTTCAATGTTTTCAAGGTCTATGTGTTTATTATATGTGCATCATCTAGTACTTTTATGTTCAGGAAGCACCGATTTCTAGGATGAACAAGAAATGGTTGATGTTTGTTTCATCCGATGATTTTGAGAGATCCATGTACATGTAGAAGAAAAGGATAATCTTAAAACTGAGCATTAACTTAAATGAGGCTAGTAATAGGAATACCATCTATTATGATAGATCATAATTTCTCTTTAAGATGTTGTGTTGTTGTAGGACATTGTGTTTTCTTAAAGATATAGACAGTTGAGACTACAAAAGGAGAATTGTCCTACTCATGAACAAGAGTAAGATATAATGGTCTATAATCTAATATGTATAGAACACTATCTTTTGGGAGAGAGTTGTCACATGCATACACCATATGATCATAAAGTAATTTTTTAAACTAGAACCTTCAACTGGGGGGATAGGTTGAGTATATATTTTCTTTCAACTTTGACTGGGCTTACACACTAGGTAAGGGAACATCGATGCAAATTCCTTGAGATGGAAGATATATAACGAGTCAGTATAGGAATCTTGTAATGAGTGGAAGATGATGGAAATCATTACTTAAATGAATCTTGTTGTTTTTGAGTCCCAAGGACAAGTTTCTCTAACATTGACATATGTTATACCCATTATTATTGATCACATTAGGGAAAAATAGTTATCTCATATAGTGGAAATAAAATTGATAGAAAAATTATATTGTGGGGAGCCACCAACCTGATGGTCTCTAGGAGGTAGTGATTATCGCTTATTTTATGGCCAAGTGTGGGTGCCTACAGGTATGAACAAGAATTTTATGAGAGAATTTCATGCTTCTAGTCTAGCGGTACATCCTAGTTTAACAAACATGTATCATGATATACATAAATAGTTCTTCTATATAGTGATTAATAATTATATAATTTGATTCATGGAGATATGCTTCACTTTTCAATATGTGAATGCCATTACTCAGCGGCAGGTTGGACTGTTGTTGCCTTTTCCCAGTCTGGAGTGGAAGTGTGATGATGACACTATTAATTTGGTAACAGTATTACCCAAGAAAACTCTCATTAATTACGTTGTGTGGGTGATTAAAAATATAATAAATATGGTAGAACATATTTTTCTTATCAGGGATATGATAACAATTAATGATCTTAGTAGTATTTAAAAGTGTTATATAGTTTGTTTGCTTGGTGTTCCAAGGATAATTGATTCTAACCATGATCCTCATTTCAAATATCAATTCTATATGGGACTTACTAAGGAACTATGTTGAATTTTGCATCTTATTAAAACATACCGTCCTCAGACTGATGGATAATTTGGGTAGACCATTCAGATTTAGGAGGATGTGTCACAACCCTATATTTTGGATTTTTTTCATCTACAGAAGAAAAAAATTTCACATGTAGAGTACACCTATTATAAAATCATCCGTGAATAAATATAAATTTATCCTTAAAGGGTTGGTATTAAAGAACTTTTTAATTCCCCACTTTTTCATTTAAAGGCTGGTGACACAACAATTTTTGGACCTTGTCTCATGCATAATAGATCATAATGGGGTTGGTTAATTATAAAGTGGTCGGTGACCGCATTGAACCAAATCAAATATCAGTGCTACAGTGCATGCATGATGTGTTTCAATGTCATAAATTTAGTGGTACCATTATTATCCTTCTCTTGTGATATATATTGATGGTATTTATTTGGATTTTAAAGGGTTATTTGGGAGAGAATATAATATGTATTATAGATCACATTGAGAACAATCTCAAGAAGAAGACCATCACTCTTGTACAAGTACTAAGAAAGAATTGAAATGTAAAATAATATATTAGGGAGGAGGGGTGAGATGTATGAGAATAATGGTCAAATTTTTTTGTTGATTCCCCATAGTGATGCTTGCAGTAGATTGAGGAAGGGATATTATGTGGTGGTCAGTTGTATGACCCCATGTTTGTCCATTCATGAATCTCTTTAAATTTTTGATTAACTCATTTTGAGTTGGGTTGTCTTTAATTTAAACAAGGTTTCTTGAGACTAGGTGTGGGATGGGTTTAGTGTTGTAGGGGTGCAATAGGAATATGTGGTCACTTTTTGCTATAAAAAACACCACTCATGAACCCAATTCATGATTTGAATTGTTTTGTGAAGACCCTGTGAATTTAATTCAGGGCCTAAATTATCTCAAACCCTCAAAAAATTACATTCCCATAATATATTTTCCACCACTTTGAGACATGTAATGAATATATATTTCACTAAATGTAGGAATATCAAAAAAAAATGTACACCACATGTAGAAATGTCCCAAAATTATATTACACTATCTTTAGATATGACAGAAAAATTTATTTCCCCATATCTATATATGTCCTAAATTGTTTTACCACCTATAGACATGTAATGAAAATAATATTTACACATGAATCAATTTCCTGAAAACAAATTACAAATCATGTAATTTCAATTAATAATTTTAAAATGGTGGAAATAATATATTTGTGGAAAATAAGAAAATATGGGATAAAACATTTACAAGATGTGAAATAATACATGTCATGTATGTAAAATAGTCAGCATATTTAATCCCATTAGTGACAGGTTTTTTTCTAACCCTTTCACCCCTTTTCAGATACTGATTGACCACACAACTCTGCCATAGAATAAAACCACATCATGCACCACAATCCCCATCAATTGTCCCCATTTTCACCTTATTCTTCACTGTTTTCCTTATATGGTTGATTTTTTTGAGTCTACATTGATCTTGAAGCGGCCTCATGTTGAATCATGAATATCCCGACCTAGAAATTTGAGGTATTACTTTTATTTCTTCTTATGGTTCTTGATCCATTGATAATGGATTATCTATTTCTTGTTGAAATTAATATAGATGTAAAGTGTTACCATGGATGTAAGGTTCACTCATATCCTTCTCTACCTTTAGGGTGGGATCTCTAAATGTAATTTCTATTGACATTATTTATTTTTTGCATTGTATATGAACTATGAATAATTGTGAAGTTATGAAATTTATGTGAACAAATTAATTTTATAAGACATATTAAATAGTAATTATTATGTAAAAATTTCAATCGATTATATTGGGTCGATATCCATAGAGACTAAGACCCACAACCACCCAATAGATGTGATGAACATAAAACACATTGTGATTCTTTTTTTACTTTAGAAAATATTATTTAATGGAAATAAATGAGTTTTTGTTTGATGAAATATTATTTAATGAAAAAAGTAGGTGATTTATGGAAATTGAATCAACTTAAAAAATGGATATTTTAATTAAGTAAATAAATGGATAAATTGGACGGAAAATGTAATTAGAATAATAAAAAATTTAGTGTTAGGTAGTTATATGATGAGAAGCTTTATTTATTTATTTACAAGATGATGTGATATAATTACTATTGATTTATACACTTGTGACACATGTGGAGATGAACATATATTAGGCTAATCCATGAAACTTTATGTGATGCTTATATAATGGGTATGCCCTGAAAGATGTTGTGATTCTTATATATGAAGACATTCCATGATATATGCTTAAGTGATTATATACCAAAATCGGCCATGACACCTATAAATAACCGGAATTTCCTTGTAATATTTTTAATTAAATGGGAATTTTACAAGTTTGTAAAACTTGACGGCATGTGATTCTGAGGCCTGGTGTTCCCGAATTGATTTTCTGAACTTTTTTTTTCAGGTACATTCATGAAACGTGCAAGCGGGGTTTTGAAACATTTGAACCGGTGCTCGAAAATGAAATCTGAGGGCACTGTTGAACTTACAATGACAGTATTCACTTATGGGGACCTTCACCTCGACCGTAGTAGGTCGAGGGTGAAAGATATAATTTGGGTTTTCATGAATTAATAAAATAAAATAAAATTGTGTAACATTTTATTTTTCTTCGGAACTCCCATGTGGATGTTGAGAGGTGGGGACCACTTGAAATAAACCCTCCATGTGAGGTTATAGAGGTGTGGACCACCAGAACTAATCCATTCATCTGAGGTTATGGTGGTGGGGACCACCCGAGACTAAAACCCCCTTGAACTCCCTCTTAATGAGAGATAACCCTTGGACTCCCTCCAACATTGATTTTTGCCAACACTATTCATTAATTGGGCCAATTAATTATGCCAATGTGCCAACATAATTAATCTAATTAATTTAATTATATTGGAACCTCTTTGTTTGGGATGATTTTTGGATGGCAAAGAAGTTCCTTGGTGGGAGAAAGTTCTCCAACGAAGAATGCCATCGAAGAACGTTCTTCATAAATCAAGGAAGAAGAAGACGTTCATGCCCATCATTGAAGCGTGGTTTTGGAAGCAATGATCATTGTCACCCACTCCACCTTCATTGACTTCGCTCTCATGAAAATGTCACTGAACAATCGTGGTAGGGGTTGTTATTGAATTTCTGAAATATCACAATTAAATTCTTCATTCTTGTAAAGCATGAAAAATGAGGATCAACCAAAATGAGTTGATCAACGATTCGTATGAAATTGTAGATTATGAAATTATTGATTAATGATTTTGTTGAAATTATTGATACCTCCATAAATAGGAGGGTGCGGGCCATACAAACAAGGTCTGACCCCTTCGTCGTTCTTCTTTATTGGTGTGTTCTTCATGATGGTGACGACGACCAGTGGTAGCTTTTGGAACCGGTGGAACTAGAGAATGGCGGTCAACACCACCACCGACCACAACGAAGGTGACGGTGCAATGGTGTCGCCCCGCAGCAACTGTTGCCCCACGGCCTCCTCCGTGAGTGGCCTCCGCCAGTCGCGGCCTCAACCACACGCGGCCTCACCATCTCGTGGCCCTACGCCACTCACGGCCTCTGCCGTCCGCGGCCCCCACCGCCCATGACCTCGCCCTCAAGCAGCATTTCCCCACCCACTACCTCCGCCCTCTGCGGCCTCCACGCTGCTCGCAGCCCTCCAAGCCGCCCCGCGACCTCGCCCCGCTGCCCGGTGGCATCACCGTGCCTCCCCTCGGCCTCACCGTGCCACCCCACGACCATCCACACCACCCTGCGGCCTCCCACGCCGCCCCGCAGCCTTGCCACCCCACGACCAGCCATACTCCCCTGCGACCACCCGTGGCTCTCCTCACGGCCTCTGCGGCACTCATGGCCACCATGCCGCACCACCCCTCCCTGGCCGAGCCCCCCTACGCACACCATGCCAGACCCAATAGGTTGGTCAGAGTCGACCCAAACCGGGTGATGCACCCGATTTGTGTATACATTTTACATATATATTATTGAAAATAAAAACATGTTTTCAACAAATATATGTTGTTTCATGATCATATTCTTCGATTTTAGTGATTCTGTTTATTTTCAGTAGATTTCTGGACAAAATACACAAATCTCGGGAAGCTTGTGAAAATTTTCCAACAACACGGCGCGTACTTATATACACGCCGTGTACATTCAGACAGGGATACATATCAAAAGGGGGAGTACACGGCCAAATCACCAGCCAGAGACTACACATCATGTGGATTACTAATACACGTCGTGTATTGGCTTCTAGATGCAGTTGGTTGCGCTTTCTAGGAATTACACACCGTGTGTGGTGGCGATACTCACCGTGTACTAACCACCAACCAGCTGCCGAAATCGTGTGAGTCAAAAGACGGCGTGGATGGCCACCTACCGAAGAAAAACCATGAAAATGGAACGTTGACAAGACTACATGGTGTGTACTTTTATACACGCCATGTACGTAAGTTTTCTATAAATAGAGGCCTTGGCCTCTAGACCTACCAGTGCCAGAACACTTAAAGAGAGGGGAACTTTTTCTGCCATATTCCCAAGCAACCGTTGTACCGCTACTCCACCATTCCACCATCTAACTCCTCTCCTCAAAGCTTATCTGATGACCACTTCAGGTATCAAAGGTGTTAATTTAATTATATCTTATATCTATATCCAAACACCCCTTGTGTTGGGGCTATGAAATATAAAGGATGTCTGTATGTTGGTTTGATTTGTAAGGTTGTGTTTGTTCTGATAAATTCTTATTATACTTCTTTAACAATTGTAGAATATTACTGAGAATTATGATCCAGACCAAGGGAAGAATTATTAGTGATCTAAAAGAAGAATGACGGTGAATTCTTTCATGACCATTGATAGGATTCATCGATTCCAAAAATAATTATACTAAATGTGAGAATTGAAAAACACTGACTATCGGACTAAGGAGTAAAATTTTTTACTTCCAAGAAAAAATCAACCGGAGCAAGGGAATCTTTTCATTAATAAGATCTAGATTGTTGAGTTATCATGAACTACACAAACAAATTATGAATCTGTATTAAATATCCATAATCACTATATCCCCAACACGCTCTTTTCCTGTTAAATACATCAAAAATTCATTTTTTGTTTTCTCTTAAATTGTTAAATATCATTTCAATTAAACAAAACAGCTTCAAAAATTCAAACCAAGAAAATCCACTCTAAATTCTGGATAACTCACTAAATTAATTCTAAAACTCAATTGAATTATCTCACTTACCATGTTCCCTATAGATCGACCCCACACTTTCACTATACTAAGTTTAATAGTGGGTAATATCAATTTGGACCATCGATAACATACCTTCGATAAAATGACTGACCAAATTTTGGCACCGTTGCCGGGGAAACTAACGGTTTAAGTGCTAAAATTTTGTTGCGTTAGTAATTAATTATGTGAAAATAAAATTTACAAATTCCCAAAAATTTCATTCCTAATCCCATTTTTATTTATGTTTTAATCTCCTCATTTACGCTTGGTAGTTGGTCTTGTTTTATGCAGGTCCGTAGGTGTATGAGCAGCCACCTCACTCATTCCAAGAGAACCGAGTCATCAGGGTTTTTCCCAACTGACCTGGAGATCGAATGAATGTTTTTGAGGCTCCAACGAACACTCTTGGCTGAACAAAATCAAAACAACCCCACGTCTTAGAACAAGGAAATAAATCCAGTTGTTGTCCAATGAGCTGGATAACAGTTAGGTCCGGATGACAACCGAAACCAGCAAGCCCCTCTTGCTCCCCCATATGGCCCGCCGCAACCCCAAAAATTCCATCCATAGAGGTTGCCATATTTCAACCAAGATCCTAGGCCATACTACGCCCCTCAGGACTAATAGTACATGCCGATTCTCCCTCCTTAGCAGCCAACTCCACATCATACTGTCATGGAGTGCAGTCTTTCATCGTTCCGCAGAGCTGATACGGGCATCGTTTTTCCTCCGGTACAGGCTCAACACTTCGAGATCAAGCCTGATATCATGCAGTTGATCCAGAACACCATTCTGTTCAGCGGCCTGCCTAGTGATGATCTGAATGCCCATCTATCCAATTTTTTGGAGATATGTGATATATTCTATTACCATGGTGTGTCTGAGGATGCCATCCATCATCACATGTTCCCTTTATCTCTATGGTAATAAGTGAATTACTGGACCAAAGTCTTGCGGCAACGATCCATCCTCCCCTAGGAGAGGTTTCTTAGGAATTCCTGTCCAAATACATCCCACCTTCGAAGACAGTAACCTTGTGGAATGAGATCCACAACTTTCTGAAGCGCGACTCTGAGTCATTGTACAAATCCAAGGAACGTTTCAAGGAGATTTTATGTAAATGCCCACACCATGGTCTTCTACTCTAGATGAAAGTATAAACCATCTACAGAGGACTAACAATGAATACAAAATCTGTGGAAGATGCAGCTGCTAGAGGTACGGTAATGCAAAAATCCCCCGAAGAAATTTTCAAACTGTTGGAAGATATGTCTACCAGTAGCTTCCAGTGGAATTCCGAGTGGGGGACCCAAAAACGAGGTATGAATAGTATTGATGCTACTACCATGTTTGCTGGCCAGGTTGATGCAGTATCCAAAATGATCGACGCATTGAATCTCAAAGACGCATCACAAGTTCATGCGGTGAACCATCCAGCATGCGGAGAATGTGGAAACAACCACATCTAGGGGGAATGATAGGGGCCTTATGTCGACCCTTCGACAAGTGAGTTGAGCTATGTTTCTCAAAACAGTGGGTCAAACCAGTATCAACTATACCAGAACCTGGCATGGCGAGATAATCAGAACACAGGCTAAGTCCAACAATAGAAGAATCCTCTGCCCCAATGACCACCCAGCTACAGTCATCCACCACATCAGAACCAGTATCAGTGGTAGCAAAAACCCCAACAGGGCCCTTACCAGCAAAAAAGGTATCAAAACCCTCTCCTATAGGAGCCAAGGCATCAACCACCTCCACCTGCTCTACAACCACCTCAGCAGAAGAATACCTGAAGGTTAGAGGATCTTCTGATGAAATTCATATCAACTATTGAGATTATATTTCATAACCAGGAGGCTTTTATTAGAAGCCTCGAGAACCAAATCGGCCAATTAGCAAACCAGCTCTCAGGAAGGCAGCCTAGTACACTACCAGGAAACACTGAGAAGAACCCAATGGAGGAGGACCCTTCCATCACTTTACGAAGTGGAAAAAATCTTCACCAGAAGGAACCATCATAATCAACTGCACCAATACTTCTTTCTGACAATAATGGTACAGTTTCAGACCCCTATTCATCTAAAAACCCATCAACGAAGGATAAACCAGGCACAGGAAATGATATCATCAAAAAATTCGATCCTGCATTACCTTTAATAGAAAGGATGAGGCAAAGGAATCTGGAGCACCAGTTTGGAAAATTCATTGAGGTATTCAGAAAGCTACACATCAACATCCTATTTGCATAGGCTATGACTAAAATTCCCACATATGAAAAATTAATGAAGGAAATTCTCTCGAATAAAAGGAAGATAGAGGATTTGGGCACCATAACATTGACAAAGGAGTGCTCTGTAGTCGTACTACATTCCATTCCTATGAAACTCTAAGATCTAGGTAGCTTTACAATCCATTGTACAATTGAACCCTATGAATTTGGAAAATATCTATGTGACTTAGGATCCAGTGTCAACCTCATGCCATTCGGAGTTTTCCAAAAGCTCAGACTCCACGATCTAAATCCTACCCGAGTCGCCCTTCAACTTCCTGACAGATCCATTAAATATCCAAAAGGGCTACTGGAAGATGTGCTCGTGAAGGTTGGAAGATTGATGATCCCAATAGATTTTATTATCCTAGACATGGAGGAGGATCAGTAGGCACCTCTTATACTTTGAAGTCCTTTCCTAGCCACTACGATGGCACTCATTGACGTGCACCATGGAAAGTTGATTTTCCGGGTAGGGGATGAAAGAGTCTCCTACAATGTTCAAAAGGTCGTCAAACAATCATATTTACTTGATCATGAGGGCTGCTATGCAGTGACTACCATTTATGAAAAAATTATTAGACAAGAATGTGATCTGGTATATTCTTGCATTTCCGATGATTTGATTTTTCTAGATATACCCACTGATGTAGTGCCAGAGGACCTTAAATTCATTCAAGTCCAGGGCAGCCACTACTGGCAACGAGCTGTCATTCTTGACATCCTTGAGAGGGCAGAAGTACAACCACTAGTACCTTCACTTCTCAAGGAAACTGAACTAGATTTGAATCCTCTCCCACCTTCCTTAAAGTACGGGTATTTGGGAGATCATCATAATTTTCTCATTATACTTAGTGAAACACTATCACTGGAATAGGAGGATGCACTTCTTAAAATTTTGAAGTGGAGAAAGCAGGAAATTGGATTGATTGTTGCAGATTTGAAGGATATCAACCCCACCATTTTCACACACAAGGTGCTACTCGAAGAAGGAGAAAAGCCATCTAGACAACCCCAGCGGCATCTGAACCCTCCCATGAATGAAGTCATAAAGAAGCAGGTAATCAGGCTTTTAGATACAGGCATCATTTACCCTATATCAGATAGCCTAGGGGTAAGTCCCCTTCAAGTGGTCCCTATGAAGGGAGGCATCATTTTCGTATCAAACGACAAGAAAAATATCATCCCCACTCGCATTGTCATGGGCTAGAGAGTCTGTGTAGATTACAGGAAGCTGAACGATGCCACAAGGAAATATCATTTTCCCCTCCCCTTCATGGATCAGATGCTCGAAAGGCTAGCAGGGAATGAATATTATTTCTTCTTTGATGGCTATTCAGGCTTTAATTAGATCTCCATTTCCCCAGAAGATCAGGATAAGAGAACATTCACTTGCCCATATGAAACATTTTTCTACCGCAGGATGTCTTTTGGTATGTGCAACGCTCCCGCCACATTCCAGCAATGCATGCTAGCTATTTTCCACGCCATTGAGGAACATATCCTGGAGGTCTTCATGGATGATATTTCCCTTTATGGGAAGTCATTCACCAGATCTTTGTGGGACTTGGATCTAGTACTGGAGTGATGCGAAAACACTAACCTAGTTTTGAACTAGGAAAGGTTTCATTTTATGGTGCAAAGTGGCATATTCCTTGGCCACAAAATTTCAGAAAAGGGTATAGAGGAGGTACCGGTGAAAATAGAAGTCATTTCATGACTTCCCATTCCAAATTATATTTGAGCCATCTGTAGCTTCTTGGGCCATGCAGGCTTTTATAGGCGGTTTTTCACCGATTTATCCAAAATTGACCAGCCCCTCACCAATCACCGGACAAAGGATGCCATTTTTGAATTCACTGAGGTATGTACCTCAGCATTTGATCATCTAGAAAAACACCTGGTCAATGTTCCAGTGATTATTTTCCCCAACTGGGAGGCACAATTTGAAGTGATGTGTGATGCCGGCAACTATGCGGTGGGAGCTGTCCTGGGTTAGCGGCTGGACCGAATCATCCGACACATCTACTATGCCAGCAGGATACTCAATGTGGCACAACTGAAATACACCACTACAATGAGGAGATTATGGTAGTAGTATTCTCCTTCGATGGGTTTCATTCTTACCTTGTGTTGTCTAAAGTTATTGTTTTTACTGACCATGCATCACTTAAGTACCTGTTAAACAAGAAGGATGCAATGCCTTTATTGATCTGATGGGTCCTCGTCTTACAGGAATTTGATTTAGAGATACGTGATAAGAAGGGGAGTGAGAACATGGTTTCTGATCATCTATCCCGTCTATAGCAGCTGCAGATGGAGAAAGAAGAGGATCGCGAGATATGGGAGGATTTTCTTGATGAGCATCTCTTTTCTACTATTGAGTCCCCTAGGCCCTAGTTTTCTGATATTTCTAACTATATAGTTACATTTTCCATTCATCCCAACCTCTCCTTCTAGCAGAAGAAAATATTCCTCTCTAATGTTAAGCGATACTTCTGTGAAGACCTACTCCTATTCCGATCTTGGGGAGACGGGGTGATCCGATGGTGCATCCTAGAGACAGAGGATCAAGGGGTCCTGGAATTTTGTCATACCTCACCTGTTGGAGGAAATCATGGACCGGATTGTACCATAGTGAATATCTTGCAATCTGGGTATTTCTGGCCCACCATGCATAAAGTTGCTTGAGCCTTCATTGCCCGTTGTGATCCATGCAAACGTACATGTAATATGGGACGTAGATATGAGACACCCCGGCACTCCATCTTGGAGGTTGAGATTTTTGATGTCTGGGGCATTGAATTCTTGGCATCATTTCCCCCTTATTTCGGGCATACCTACATCCTCGTTTGCATTGATTACATCTCTAAATGGGTATAAGCCACTTCAACGTCCCACAACACCACTAAGGTAGTCGTGAACTTTCTAAAAAAGCAGATTTGCATCAGGGTCGACATTCCTCATGTGCTGATCAGTGACATAGGGACTCACTTTGACAAAGCGTTAATGAAAGGAGTGCTGTCAAAATGTGGGGTGAAGCATCAAATGGGTACACCATGCCATCCCCAATCAAGTGGACAGGTGGAGCTCTCCAACCGTGAGCTTAAACAAATTTTGGATAAAACAGTGAATACCTCATGGAAGGACTGGTCCAAAAAGCTTGACGACGCTTTGTGGGCCTATCACACTACTTTTAAAACACCACTGTGGATGTCACCATTTCGTCTCGTCTATGGAAAACCATGCCATCTTATTAGGGAGCTGGAACACAAAGCATATTGGGCCGTCAAAGCCCTAAATTTTGATCTAAAGGCAGCCATAGAGAGACGTAAGTTCCAGCTATCGGAACTTGATGAAATCAGAAGGGAAGCATATGAGAACACTAAATTGTATAAGGAGAGGACAAAATCCATCCACGACTAGATGATTTCTCAGAAAACATTTCAACCCTGTGATTTGGTACTCCTCTTCAACTCTCGTCTTCTCCTATTCCCAGGAAAACTCATGTCGAGGTGGTCGGGACCATTACTGTAACAGCCCGTGATTTTATGAAAAATATTCTTTTTTATTTCACTAATGTCTTGTGTTGTACGCTACACCAAAAGGAGCTTTCACAACACGCATCCTTGACTTGCCTTGCATTACACGCAATCGCGACCTTCCTCGATAGCGTGTGTAATACGCAATACCGAGTTTCACTAAACAACGATATGCTATTAAAATATTATTAAAACTACCCGTTATGAATAGTAATAACCACTTTTTAAAATTCTATAAATCTTATTTTTCAAAATGAACTTCATTTTTGGATTCGGAGTATCGAATTTAGCCTAAGGTGAAATTTTGGTACGTTTCGGATAACTTTCATATTCTGATGAATAGTGAAAATTACTAAATTATAATTAAAAACAACTTTTTTAATCGAAATAATTAATAGTGATAAATCATTAATTTGAGTGGTTGTAAAGTTTATTTAGAATATATTTTTACAATTTAATACAATGTTGGTCATTGGATGTAATTTCACATTTAAACCAGTTATAAACAAGTGTCAATCTTTTGATAGTTATTATCTCTTAAAAACACGCTATTTGTTGTAACAGCGGGATTTAATTATAAAATTAATTAATGCAACTTCTATGTTATGAATTTTGTAAAATAGACTTCATTTTTGAATTCGGAATATGAAATATAGCTTAGGATGAAATTTTGGCATTGATCTGAAAAACATCAATTTTGATGAATAGTGAAACTACTAAGTGGTAGGTTAAAAACTGAATTTTGCATAAAACTTAATTTTACCGCTTCTGTGAATGGAATTTCGAAAATCCGAGAGACACGGTTAATATCAAGGACTAAAATGTGGTTCAATGAGATGAAAATAATTTTTTGGTGAATAGTAACTTTTTTACTTTTTTTACCACGGTTAATAGTAAATAAGGTAACTAAGGGTAAATATGATATTAATATTACCCTAACACATGTCCTAATTCTATTGGACAAGTGTAATTCGACCAAAAACAAACTTAGGAATAAAATATGACCATTTAGGCCCACTTGGATTAGATTAGGACATTTATTATTAATTTATTTAAAGAAGGGTTAAAATAGTTAAAATCAAAGTTTAATAAGTAAATCATTTTTAATATGGGGTTATACATAAGATAAATTCGACTATAAATATTCATTAGAAAGCTAAAAAGATTTCCTACATGATGGTATTTTATTTGTAATTTTTAGACATCAAATAATATAATTTATTTATGACACAAAGATGATGCAGTAATTATCTTATTAATGAAATATTGACATAATTGATAATATAAATACCAAAATAAATGTAATTTAAGATTTTTTATGAATTCCACTAATTTTCTAGGTTACTATGATATACTAATGTTGATTTAAGCAACTTGGTTCGAACATTTAATTCTGTTATGACTTTCACAAAAATCATATATCAAATAGTGTCAAAATTGACACAAAATAGTTTTTAAATCAAATATTATATTATTAATTGTTATTTTATTCCTAAAAATCTAAGGTTCGGCCAAATGACTTAGATAAGGATATATATATTAATAATAAACAATTTGGGGTTCTTTTGGCATGTTATAGTAAGTTTATTAACCATATAGTGAAAGAAAACAAAAAGACACGGTAAAAGTTAAATTATTTAACTTAGAGTTAAATCTAATTGATAAGGTTAAAATAAGAACCTAAACTTGTCTAAATCCTATTGGTTGATAGGATTTCGACCCATCCCCACTTTAGCTTAGAAATAAGACCCTTTGGAACCATTATAAACCGATTTTGACTTTAATATAAAATAATATTTTGAGGAATTCCTAAGGTGCCCCTCTCCTCCCTTATAAAAGGACACCTCCTCCCCCTCCTCCTCACACCAATTTGAGCACTCAAGCTCGGCCAACCCCTGCCAAAATCTCTTCTCCACTTCCCTAGCAACATCCTAGAGGTTCTGGTCTTCCTCAAAGACCAATTCTAGTGCCCTAAGAGGAGGTCTCAAAGAGGCACTTCAAAGAAGAGGTAATTACCGTTACCAATTCTTTCATCTTTATTTCTTCTTCCACTTCTTCTTCTTAGGTTGTTTCATTATGAAGTAATAACATCAGTATCACTCATATACTGATATGTTATTATAAGTATGAAACAACCCTATTTCACCATCTATCCATCCTACGGAAAAAGAAATCACCGCGCGTGCGTACGTACGGAATACCGTCTCCACGCCGTGGTGTAATCTATTTTCCACCACCACCTTACATGGATGGGTATAATGGTGTAAAGAATAACTATACATAGTTATTACAACATCATATTGATTCTGATATATTGTATAATCCACTCCAATTCAATTCAATATTTATAGAAATGATATCATCGCTCGTGCGTACGTACGGAATACCGTCTCCACGACGCGATGAGATTCATTCTCCATGTTAACCATTTAAGAATGATTATGATGTATATATAAGAAATAATAATGAAATATATGACATTATAAAGCTACTGGATTTATGTATATATATACATATGTATGTCATCTACTTACTTCCATTTCAAGACAATAAGGAAAGGAAAACAGCGTTCATGCGTACGTACGGACTACCGTCTCCATGAACGGTGTTTTTCATTTTATTTATCTACCTATTATATATATATATACTGAATATATATGATATATAAATCATATTTTATATTCTTGAAGTAAGTAAATCATGATATAAGTAATAATGATGTCAATAACAACAAGTCAAAACACCTACGATAAATGAAACGATTTTACCCAAAACGCTTCTTTAACATGGAATTTACAAAAGAACGAGTAATATAATGTCATAAGTAAACCATATATCATATCATAACAATGAATATGATTCTGTAATAAGTCAATAACATGATTTAAATCATTATACAGGAGGTTCGGACACTTACAAAGCAAGTCGGACCTAAGGTAAGGGAAATATCACAATCTCATTTTTATCCGATATTGTTTATTCGTAAGTATTTACTGGGGTGTATTTTATCATCCACATCCATGTTCCTTCAATATGTAATATTGTTTCCATCCACCTACAATTGTTTAAATCCATTTTTACCCTTCGGTGAGTTTTTAGTAAAAGAAATTAAAGGAATCTTTTGATGTTTTTCGTACGAGGTACTTTTTGACTTTTCCGACAAAAGTACGAAGAATGTTTTTTTAACTTATACGGCACGAACGGATTTTTACGGTTTTATAAAGCCTTATTTTCATGAACCTTCCTCCAAAATATTTCATGACTATTTTTAATAAAATATCTTTCTTTTAAAATTGTATGATGTTTTGTGAAAAGAAATTGATTTTGAAGAAGAAAGGATATTATCCTCAAGAATTCATTTCAAGTGTTTTATCAAAATTATTTTCCATCTAAGATAATAAAGGGTTATGTTTCTATCCATATTTTTACATTGATTTGACTATGTTGTGATGGAATTATGTTTATGAATTCCTTTATCTTATATGAATGGTTTTATGATGTCATGTTGTTTAAGAATCCCATTTTTTATTACATGGGTTATGCAATGATGTATGATTTATGATTTTTTGGCACACATAAGAAAGGATTCATTAAGAGATGGGTGGGACCTATATCTCCCTCAAATGCATTGGGTAAAGATTTTATATCTCATGAGATAGACATGGCTGGAATGGTAGGTTATACCGGTTCAGTGAAACAGGACTGAAACGAGGATTACTCGATTCAGAAAGGGACTTTGTCCACTAAGATAGTCTTGGCAATGAGTCATGACTAACAAGAAATGATTTTCCATGATTATGTGTGCATGACACAAAGATTAAAGTTTTATGTTATGATTATGGGGATCTCATTTTCACTTCTATGATTTGTTCCATGTTAAGATATTATGATCTCTTTTGCAGGTTATGATTTTCAAAAAAATATGATATGATTTTTATTTCTTTTGTATACCCTTACTGAGCATTTGAGCTCACCCTTTTATGTTTTCTTTTCCCCAGGATATAAAGAAAGGTTTTAGGTATAAAAAAAATGGAATATCTTTACGGGAGATATTGAAGATCTTTCACCAGGATTAGAAGATTATGTTCCGAGTTTCCAAAGACACTAAACTATTACGATCCTTGTGTGTGTGATTTTGTTATGTACTAAGTATTCCGCAAATGTAATGTAATGTCCATGTACGTCAGGCTTCGGGTCTCTACAATTACATATCATACGAGTATTCCCTCACAGAGCGGTGGAAATTTATAAGGGCGATGGGCAACCGTTCAAGTTGAACAGCCAACGCCTAAAATTTTACCAGCCCACGGAAGATATAGTTGGAGTGATCTCCACCACACCTCTCAGGTAAGTCACGGTAAGAAGGTCGAGCCAATGACCTAAATCAAAGGAGCTTCGTGGGAGGCAACCCAGAGGGTACATGCCATGTCCCACTTATAAACACGGTGTGTACTTATCCTTTTAATTTATAATCATAATAGTATAAATCTATAGAGTAACAAATAAATAACCAAAGATGATGTCGGCGCCGATGGTAAAGTCAATGGAGTTTATCCGAGCCGTCCCCGGTTCGAATCTTCATGACCTACCTTCGTCACGGGGTTCCTCCGTTTATTACACGGAGTGTGTGGTAATTTATACATATAAATATATTTTCTTATAAGAAAACCCACGATAGGGATGGACCGGTTGGTTAGGATAGTAAACCGGATCCAAAAGACCCGGGTTCGAATCCTGAAAATTGTCTCATTTCCATCATTTCCCCTTTTTAATAAAACCACACGGCGTGTATTTCGATATACGTCGTGTGTGCCATAATTTTCCTTACTAATTTAAAAACGATTTCTTATAAAATAAATTAATGTGGATGATGTTGGAATATTGGTAAAGTCTCGGCCCTAGATCCAAAAGACATGACTTTGATCTTGGATAATTTCCCTACTTCATCCCCTTCTTTTATAATTAAAAACTACACATTGTGCATTTTCTTATTTATGTGCGTAAAGTCTGTATAAATTAAATTTCATATAAATAATAAATATGTATAGCAGTAAAACATTCACTCCATTGGATGAAGGCTTCCATTCAGAATGACCGATCGTCGGTTTGAACCTCTCCCCAAGAATCAGACCAATGGTTGTACTTCTCTTTTTCCAATTTTAAAACATACAACGTGGATTTCCCCATACACGTCGTGTATAGTTTTATTTGTAATAAAATATGTATATATTTATATATAAATCTATTTTTATTTTAGTTATTAATAATAATTATTATAAATTTTACTATAATAATTATATATATATATATGTTGTATTTTTTTTAAAAAGAGATACACAGCATGTAGTGCATAGGTACTCACCATGCACCTCGGTAATATAAGTCGTGAGCCACCCGACTAGACGTCGTGTCACACAAATTCACCATCCCCTCATCTTCTTCCCGTTTTCTTCTCATGGATGCCACCTGAACCTCCATTCTCATATCCATCGATTTGGTTCATTTCATGTTCTGATTCTTCTTGCATTCTGATCCTCGGTCCACGTACACCCTTCTCCAACCACTATTTCAAGTTTTTAGAATCGTTTAGGGGGATTTTCCGATCGGCTGACCGTTCAACTTCTGCCAGTACACGGGCACGCATTAAAAACATATTTCATGCCCTCTTGTACATGTCCACACACAAAAAAATTCGAAATTTGAAACTACATGGTGTGTATGTTTGGTACGCACCATGTACTATCCAACGTTGTTCCTGGGTCCTCCCTTTTTCATGACGACACATCCCATGTTCCCCTACACGACATGTACGTTCGGTACATGCTGTATAGTATATTATTTGGACCAACCCATTTCTATTTCCCACACGACCTGGACCTCATATAAACATGGTGTGTAAGCTACATACACGCCGTGTACCCTTAACTAGTCGGTGACTCACCCACTCAGCGTGTCTTTCCCGAATACACGGGTTTCTTCCCACTACCACTACACTTCGTGTACTCGGGAATGAAACGCTATATAATTTTATTTTTCTTATTTTTATCACATTTTTATCTTATTTTTTCTTCATTTTATTTTCATTTCCTTCTATTTTCTTTTGTTTTATTTTTATTTATTTTTCAGGTTATGCAAGATCGCGATCCTTCCCGGGGGAAGCGGACAGCCTCTGCCACTGAGGGCGAGAGGCCAATTTTTCGGCGGATTCGACTCTGACCTCTGACGTAGCCAAACCCAGACGCTCTGGTCTATGAGCTCCCTCCATTGGCCATTCTTCCCCCACCCACTTCCCTAGTAGAGGTCGGGACTAGCACAACTATACCTCCACCTTCCAGCACAGAGCTTCTGAGCACCACCATTTCTGCTACATCAGCTGCCACTCTCCCTACACCATCTTCATCAGCATCTGGCCCCACATAGACGGCTTCCTCCACTAATCCCTCACCTACTGGAGTCGATCCACCCCCAGAGCCATCCCCTACTACAGTACCACCTAGATTGGATCTTGTGGGTATCCCCTATCCGTGTGTGGTATTCCCAGCTACCAACATGGCACACGACAGAGTCCGGCGTTTCTCTCACTGCCCAATCCCCTTGATCAGTCGCTATCTAGACCCTTTTATGCCTTAGTAGCTGGGGGTATGGGAGGAGTTGAGGGAGCTCATCTACCACACATTGTTTTTGGATATCTTTCAGTTCTACACTCATATCTATAGAGATTTATTTTTGGATTTTGGGCATCATTCGAGTTCGATGGACCTGAGTACCAGGAGACATCGAGTGATACTGTCCTGATCATTAGATTTCATCTAGGCGGCCTCTATTTTTACCTTTCCCTGCCTGACTTTGGCCAAGGGTATGGGTTCTACCCCCATCCATTCACACCACCCCATGTCTCCACCTTGCTCCGCCCTGAGCACTCGACCCTCATGGTTGCATGTCTTGATATTTCTGTCCCGGACCACCTCTATGCCCCACCTCCCTGAATAACACCCTCATCCTCGACCCTCTCATCTATTTCACTCACCGGTGCTTTAGCGCCATAATTTTTCCCCGTCATGAGGATATGGGGGTTGTGACTGCCCGCGACATGGATCCCCTTACATGTGTTATCATGTAGGCCTACCCAGACCTTCCTTACCTAGCAGCCTCGTATTTCCATGCCTTGTTCACAGGCCGTCAGGGAAACCTGAACGACGACTTTTATGCCACTCGCCTTACCACCCAACTTGGCATCTTTGAGAATTCTATTCCACATGACTGCCTGGGTACCCCACATCGGATTTACTTTCTTATGATTATTCGCATGAGATTCTTCCGGAAGCAGGGGGAACCTACATCATTTCTCATGCCCAGCCCCACCTGATGTCGACCATCCAACCCCTACAGATGCCACATCCCCTCCTTCCCCACCCCTTCCTACCACCTCCCCTATTCCTTCTTCCTCTACCATTCTTCCTCCTTTCCATTCCCATGCTCCTTTCCCCTCCGCAACATCAACTTACCCACCCCTCACCTTCCACCTAGCTGAGATCACCCTTCGCCTGAATTTCATGGAGTAGCATCAAAATATTATCCTTCAATGCCAGGTACGTCTTGAGCAGATGATGGAGCTGATCCTGCAGCTTCTTCAGCTTCTCGGTCCTGTGTTGTCTGCTTCCTCTTCTGCACATAAAGCTTCTCCCATCCCGCCTGTGGGCACTGACTTGGCCACAAACTCTATTCTCATTTTCCCTATAGGTGTTGGTCCATCGCCTCTTTCCCAGCTCATAGTTCCAGATGTTTCTGTCACAGTGAGCCTCCCACAGGTTGATTCCCCTGGCTCTTCCACTACTATGGTTGCTGTTGTCAACACACTTATATCAGATGTGTCATCATCTGAGGCGACTCCATGATAGTGACCTTTCATTTGTTATATAAATATCTCTTTTTTCTTTTTTATGTGTTTTGATCTTATGGATACTTGTAGTTTTCTATTTCATCAATAGTAACAGGTATCATGGCGCGACTTGGGAATTATTATTCACGAGGGGAGTATTTTTTATTTTTCTATTTTCTATATCTTTGAGTTTCCTTCTTCCACTATATACCATCATCTTTTCCCCATTTCCCCATTTCCCGACCTTTACCTTGATATTTCCCTTGGTGGACCATGTGCGATATTATGTGTTGGGGAGCCTCTCTCTATTTCACCTTATTCATTTCCCTTGAAATAATCTAGGATACATCATTATTATATTATATATTTGAAAATGTGAAGAAATGTTGGTTAATCATATTTATAAATGCTAAAGCTATCAATAGAAACTTTTTGAGGCTTGCATGCTTATTTTGATTCTTAAGTGTTTTAAAATTATTGCTGATATAATTTCAATTACAAACTTGTAATCCTTGGAAAATTACATTGATTATACTAATGAATTATTTTGAAATACATGACCTGATTGTCTCTTTATTTATTTTTCCCACACCCGAGAGGTATTCTAAACCCCTTTGTCATATTCTTTCTAATACCCTCTTTCTTTAGAAATTCTTAGAAAATACCTAACTACCAAAATTTTCATGTTTTCTTTTAAAACATGAGCATTTTTTGAATTACATTAAAATGATTGAGGCATAAGATTTTCAACCCATTTATCTTGAGCCTACCATACATCTTATCTTCGTGAATCCCATAGAGACCATGGATATCTTTTATAGGAAGCCATATTACAAGCCTATTTCCCTTCCTACCACAATTCTTTTATGATTTTTTCATGAATATTCATTTGATCTCACAATAAGGGAATGACATCACATGGTAAAAATTCGTGAATTGTCAAGAAATGATGTATGGGGGAGTGACTCAGGATCATTCGGGGCGAAAAAGAGTTCCAAACCTATATTTGGGAAATTCTGAAAGGTTCCCTTTGTGCTCTAAAAAATGGTACAAACAAAGGGGCCTTATACACATTTATTGGTTTGTGACTCTTACTTAGCTAAAAGAGATGGTGGTGATAAGATCTTTTGATAACGATTGTTGAGTTCATTTTTACATAGATTTTAACTTTGAATATAATGTATTTTTATTTAAGAATTTAGACTTCTTTTTCAAGACTCAGAGTTATTTTCCACGTCTTTGCCTACCAACATTTAGTCACAGAAACAACTGATCCTATTTGAAAAGTCCTCATGATTTTTGTAAAAAAAATTTATAAATTGGAGAACTAGACTTCTTGTGAACCTATGGATAGAGTGTATATATCTTTTCTTGAGCATAACCGTGTTTAAAAACATCTTGAGTGTTGAGTATATTTTTGGTGAGGTAAATCATCAAGTGTCTTGCTTATATTTGTATGGTTGAAACATCTGTTAAAAGAGGATGTAAGTAGTTAATTGTATTATATTTGAGGCATGATTCAACTATCTTATAAATTGAATTTGTTTGTGCCTTTTAGAATTTTCCTTAGTAACTGTATCATTTATACTTTTGATTAATTTAAAGTCTTCCTTTTAAAAATATAAACTCTTTTAGATGTTGAGTTTTTTCTTGAGGGAAAGAAAACGACTAAGTGTGGGGGAGTTTGATGCACCAAATTTGTGTATACATTTTTCATATATATTATTGAAAATAAAAACAGTTTTTCCCCAAATATATGTTTTTTCATGAACATATTCTTTGATTTTGGTGATTTAGTTTATTTTCAGAAGATTTCTGGCCAAAATAGACAAATCGAGAGAAGCTTGTGAAAATTTTCCAACTACACGGTGTCTACTTATATACACGCCCAGTACACTCATATGGGGACAGAGATCCAAAGGGGGAGTTCATGCCCAAATCACCATCCAGAGAATACACATCGTGTGGACTACTAATACACGTCATGTAACGACTTCTAGATGTGGTTGGTGGTTCTTGCTTGGAATTGCACACTGTGTGTGGCGGTGCTACACGCCGTGTACTGGCCACCAACCGGCCGCCGACGCTGTGTGAGTCAAAAGACAGCGTGGCATGCCAACTAATAATGAAAAACAATGAAAAGGGACCTTTGAAAAGACTATAGGGCTTGTACTTTTATACACGACGTGTACTTATGTTTTCTATAGGCAGATTATTTGGCCTTCAGACCAAGCAGAGCCAGAACACTTGAAAAGAGGGGAACTTTTTCTGCCATATTTCTGAGCCACCATTTTACCACTACTCTACCATTCCACAATCCAACACCTCTCCTCGAAGCCTATCTAATGACCACATCAGGTATCTAAGGTGTTATTTTCATTATGTCCTATATGGGTAACAAAACACCCCTTTGGTTGGGGCAGTGGAAGATGAAGGAAGATTGTATGTTGGTTTGATTTGTAAGGTTGTGTGCACTCTTCTAAATTATTCTTATTCTTCTTTAACTATTGTTGAATATTACTGAGAATTATGACCCAGAACAAGGGAAGAATTCTCAGGGATCTAAAAGAAGAATAACGCTGAATTCTTTCAGGACCATTGAAACGATTCATCGATTCAAAAATAGATTAAACTAAAAGTGAGAATTGAGAAACACAGACTACCGAACCAAGGAGTCAAATTTCATAAATTCCAAGACAAAATCAACCGAACCAAGGGAATCATGTCATTAATAAGATCCATAATTTTTAATTATAATGAGTGTCACAACCATATATAGAATCCTCATTAAATCTCCATAGTCACCATAGCCTCAACATGCACTTTTCCTACTAAATACATCAAAAATTCATTTGTTGTTTTTCATAAATTGTTAAATATCCTTTCAATTAAACAAATCATCTTCAAAAATTTCAACCAATAAAATCCCATATAAATTCAGCATAACTCACTAAATTAATTCTAAACTAAATTGAATTCACGCACTTACCAAGTTCTCGGTGGATCGACCCTGCACTTGTACTATAATTAGTTTATGAGTGGGTAATATAAATTTGGTACACCGATAACATACCTTCGGTAAAATGGCTGACCATCGGGTCAGGCCGGGATGGTCCGACTAGGTTGGACCAGACCCAGACCCACATCGACCCATTTACGCACTTTCAGTAATATCTTTGGCACAGGGCATCCGTTAGATGAACCGTCTATGGAACCGGAAACATTGGAGACAGACGGTCCACATTGTATACCCCACTAAATATTTGGATAATGTAGCGGAATGGTTGGGTTGGATCAAGCACGAATACAATCGGGCCCTCGGGGAAAAAAAGATAATAACTTACAGAATGAGCATCCGATTGACGTACCATCTATTGTGTTGAGACCACTTTGGCATGGCAGTCCTTTGAGATACTTTCACATGAGACTTCATAGCAGTTGGAGTATCAACCAGAGGCTTGTGAAGCAGACCCTCTTGGAGACAAGCGAGCATAGTGCAAGAACCTTATAGCTGGATGTGACGTGAAAAATGAAGAGAGATCTTATGTGGGTCAGCACCGAGCAATCCTGTGTGGGAAAACACTTAGTGTTCCTGTGTGGGTTAGCACTGAGCGATCTTTTGTGGCTCATCACCTAATGATCATATGTGGGTCAGCACTTAAAGATCTTGTGTGGGTCAGCACCGAGTGATCCTGTGTGGGTTAGCACCAAGCGATCCTTTGTGGGTATTCCTCTTAATAGAGTAATATGATTCTATAGTTATATCTAATCATCTCTACTATTTTACTGAAGTTATACTTGGTGTGATCTGAGTATGTACGTGTGTGGTACTTTCCTTCAAGATAATACCTTGGTTGTATTTTTCTGTGTGGCATACCAGTGTGGTATTTGCCTTTCTGTTTTTTCTTCCTTTGTCAAACAGTTGAGCTTGGGGTTTTGGAGTTGGAATCTACGTTTTCCTCATGATTGAGATGGGTTTACTTTATAAAATAGGTATATGTATGGGCATATACCTTATTAGGGTTGTCAATTGATTTTTTTCCTTTGTAGTTTTTCCTTGGAGGACTTTCTGAGACCTTGAGGGTCTCGGGGTCCCTACTGAGTATCGTTATAATCACCCCTGCACAGGCTATGCCCACACCTCATTATGTTTGGTGTAGATGACAGAAAACACTGACTGAGGATGAGAGTACCAGGACTAGAGGTAGCTTAGAGGTGGTCCTTAGACGAGGTGTATCATAGAGAAGACCATTCGAGATTTGTACCTACCCTTCAAGTAGGATCCTTGGATGGTGATCACAGGAGCAGTTCTAGTTTCTTGTACATTATGCTTCTTGTACTTTACTATTGGGCATGTATTCCAGCCCCTTTTTACTTTCAGCACTCTTTTTTAATACAGTTGACTTGTGTTTGGATCTTGTTATGTGTTTGGTTGCATGTGTTTACAAGTCATAAAGGAAACTCCTTACCAATTTTAGGGAATATGTCTTCGGTGCTACTTTCCAGCCCCTGGCCTATGGAAGGTGGCCTTGGGGTAGTCGCGGCATGGGCCCTGGGGGATGGGTCGTGACAAATTGGTATCTGAGGGGTCGGTTCTACAATAGAACATTGGACTCTGTTATTTTAAATTGAAATAGTAATAAGTGTAGTGAGTGTGGTTATTAGTTTAGGTAATCCAGTGTTGGTGCGGCGACCAACGTATCCATACACTAGGACCGTGACTTCAGATTTCTGACTTAGTGCACAAATATACTGATTTTTTGTGTGTTTTCAAGAGTCTTCATTGTGAACTCTTTGATTCATCTCACCAGGTATAACTTATTAACTGTGTCACACATGTTTCTTTTTAGGATGCCTCAACGCAGAGAGCCTTCTAGGGTTATGAGATTAGTACACACTGATAGCCCACCGAGTGACGAGGCCTCAGTGTAGGGCCCTCTTCTAGTAGAGGCACCAGCGGAGGCACCAGTGGTACAATTACCCATTGGGCCATCGATGCCACCAGCCAAAACAATAGAGGGTGCATGCCACTTGAGTACATTGCATGAGTTCCAGCACCAATGGCCACCCAGGTTCAAGGGAGAATCAGACCCACAGGAAACTGAGGATTGGCTGGAGGCTATAGTGAGAGTTTTCCGACTCATAGGTACACCCGTTCATCTCATGGTGATCCTTGCCACCAGAATTCTATAGGAAGAAGCCGGAAGGTGGTCGAGCATGATTTTCTAGGCTCGCGATGAGGTGAAACTTCTTTGGGTAGACTCCGAGAGCCTGTTTCGGGAAGACTTTGTCCCATCGACTCTTCCCGCAGTGCGCATTCAGGAGCTTCTTCATCTGCAGGAGGGGGTCATAACTATTGGTCAGTACTCAGTGAGGTTCACTGACCTCTCATTCTACTCCCCATATATGGTTGGGGACCCATTCCTCAGGGCCCATACTAATGAACAAGGACTCAGGTGGGATATCAGGGATTCGATGATCTCACACAACATCCTGACGCAGGCGGGGGTGTTAGAGAAAGCTCTCTTAGTGGAGAGTATTCTTGCTGAGTAGTCACCAGCAGTGAGACCCACCACCGGACAACACATAGTGGAATATTCTATAGCTATAAGTAGACAGATGTCACAGAGGTCCAAGAGGACCAGACCTATAGGTAGATGACCACAAGATCCAGAGTCGGTTGTTCGGGGCACCCGTGGCAGAGCCAGTCATGCAAAGAGTAGGTAGTGTTACGAATGCTGAGGTATTGGTCACATGGCTCGTGACTATCTAACCCACCATATGGATTATTAGAAAACAGTTAAAGGACCGCCCAGGCAGAGATATAGATTCGACTGAGGAGGTCGACAGGGAGCAGGCAGATGTGGAAGGGAAGCTGGTCGTGTGGCTAGTCGACGATCCAAGATATTACCGACACCACCACCAGGTGGTCCACCCCAACCCAAGAGAGAAGGAGGACATGGGAGAACTCAGATTCAGGCAGGTGCGGCCTATGATCATGACACTTTGGAGATGATACGAGGTACGATCTATTTCTACTCCACCTTAGTTTCTATACTTATAGTCACAAGTGCCAGACATTGTTTTATTTCCATTACCCTAGTTCGGATCTCGGAGATTCTGATGGAGTCATTGGCTCGATACGTATGGCTAGTTACTCCTACGGGAGTGGATTCGAGGATTAGGAACCGGTGTCACTACTGCGAACATACTCTAGAAGGCCTGATCTTCATCTGGGATCTCCTAGTAGTGGCGTCAAGTCCTTATGACGTCATCTTGGGTATGGACTGGTTATCTAAAGTCCATGCTCCGACTGATTGTATTAGGCGTAGAGTGCGGTGTGTCCGCCCGGATGGGACCAGGTTTACCTTCACCAGCGAGAAGGGAGCCTTTGCAGCACATGATGGACTTACCTGGAGGAGGGTGTAGCCGATTACACATCAGCTGGTTAGCCTTACCCTCAGAGTAGTTGATGTGGAGAGTTTGAGTTTTCCTGTAGTGGTGGACCAGTATGTGGATTTCTTCCCTGAGGATGTTCTTGGTCAACACCCTCATAGATAGGTGGACTTTTACATTGACTTGTACCCCGGGAAAACACTGATATCTACACCAGCATATCATATGGCTCCTGCGGAGCTTCATGAGCTGCAGGTACAGCCAGAGGACTTGCAGGGGAAGGGATACATATGGCCCAATGTTTTCCATTAGGCAGCCCTGATTTTTTTCACCAAGAAGGCAGATGGGAGTTTGAGGATTTGTGTTGACTCTCGGTGCCTGAACCAGGAGACTGTGATAAAAAAGTACCCACTTCCGAGGATTGATGACCTCTTTGATCAGGTGAAGGGAGCATGACGGTTTTTGAAGATAGACCTTAGATCAGGCTATCACCAGTTCAGAGTACATGATGACTATGTGGAAGAAGATGTATTTCAGATATCAGTACATCCATTACGAGTTCTTGGTTATTCCATTCGGTGTAACCAATTCCCTATCAATGTTCATGGGACTCATAAAAATTATTTTTTTCAGCCATACCTTGATCGACGACATTCTGATCTACTCAACTACTGAGGTGGAGCATGCATCTCATTTACAGGTAGAACAGGACACACGTCGAGGGCACCAGCTTTATGGAAAGCTCTCGAAGTGCCAGTTCTGGATCCGAGAGGTTCACATTATGGGACATTCTATATCAGAGGCTCTCGTAGTAGTCTCTCCAATGAATATTGAGGTGGTAATTTCTTGGGATCCACCTAAGACTGTGATGGGGGTACGATGTTTCTTGGGATTGGATGGATACTAACAGAGTTTGGTGCCAAATTTCATTAGAGTTTTAGCACCTTTATCAGCATTGATGAAAAATGGGCGACCCTTTGTTTGGTCAGAAAAATGCCGGTGGAGTTTTCAAGAGCTGAGGAGGAGGCTAACAAGTGCCCCCATCTTGAGGCATCTAGAGGAGGGTGTAGGGTACATAGTCCACTGCGACACATCAGGGACTGGGCTCAGATGTGTCCTAATTCCAGAGCATGCAGTGATCACATATGGTTCTCGACAGCTGAGACCACACGATCAGAACTATTATACCCATGACCTGGAGTTAGTAGTTTCGTCTTCGCCTTTGATATGTGGTGACATGAATTGATGGGAAATAATTTTACTGTGTACTATGATTACAAGAGTCGTATGTACATGTTCTCCCTGGATGAACTAAACCTGAGACATCGAAGTTGGCTTGAGTTGCCCCAAGACTATGACTTCGAGATACTCTATACTTCTGGAAAGGGAAATGTTGTAGAAGATGCACTCAGCCAGAGATATGGTATACAACATATAGGTGAGGCGACGGAGCAGCTGGCCGCTTTGTATATATCCTTTGTGGAACTTGATGGAGTAGTATTTCTTCAGTCTCTTACAGTCACTCCCCCACTTCTTCAGTGAGTCTGGGAAGCGTAGCATGGGGATGCTGACTAAGAGGCTTGACATGCATAGATATCCATCGGACAAACACTTTATTGATGTTTTGAAGGTTGGGAGGACGTCATCCCCTTCAGAGGACGTACCATGGTACCAGTGTCACTTCGGGAGGATGTGTTGAGCGAGTTCCACACATCCCCTATAGCGGTACTTCCAAGAGTGGAAAAGATGTACCAGGATCTCCGACGATAGCACTGGTGGCTAGGAAAGGAGATATCAGTAGAAAATTATGTCTCTTGGTGCCTCACATTCCAGTAAGTGAAGGCAAAGAATCAGGTACACCCAATCACGGTTCAACCTTTGGAGGTCCCAGAGTGGAAGTGGGAGGGGATGTCCATGGAATTCATGACCGGACATCCATGTACATCTAGAGGTCATGACTCTATCTGGGTGATCATCGACCGACTCACCAAGTCGTCCCACATCCTACCGATCAGATAGTAGGGTTCATTAGAGAGCTTGGAATGCTTCTATGTGCATGAGATTGTGAGACTAAATGGAGTACCCTCGACGATTGACTCTGATAGTGATGAATGTTTTACTTTCCAGCTATGGAAGGGGTTGAAGGAGGCATTCGAAATGCAGTTTTGTTTGGGCATCGCCTTCCATACTTAGATGGATGGTTAGAGAGTGAAAACTATTTAGACCCTCAACGACATGCTGCCTGCTTGCATCCTTGACTTCGGTCACAGTTGGGATGATCACTTTCCTTTGGTGGAGTTTACATACAACAACACCTATCACTCCACCCTTAGGATGACACCTTTTGAGGAATTGTACGAGTGACTGTGTAGATCACCATTATGTTGGACTGACCCAGGGGAGTTAGCCCTCGTGGGACCAGAGATGGTACGGCCTACCACCGAGAAGTGCAGATCATCCATGAGCAGATGACGACTAAACATAGCAGGGAGATGATGTATGCCGACAGGAGACAAGACCACTAGAGTTCAAGGATGGTGACCACATATATCTATTGTTCTCACCCTAATGAGGTTTATGGATATTTGGCCGAGGAAGCAAGTTATATTCAAGGTTAATTGGACCCATTCAGGTCCTTAGTAGAGATGGATAGGTGGCTTACCGCTTAGCTCTTCTACCTTAGTTGCACCGGGTGCACGACGTCTTCCATGTATCCTAGCTAATGAGATATGTGCTCGACCTTTCTCACATCATCGACCACAGAAAGTAGAATGTCGATGATGGGGAGACTATTACGGGGGATCTAGTAGAGATTAAGGATCAAAAATGGGTGGTTCATTCCTCTCGTGTGCATTCGTTGGAAGCATGGGAACCTCAAGGAGATCAGATGGGAGTGGGAGGCTTAGATATGTGCCCACTACCCCCACTTCTTTTCCTAGTATTGTGATGTGGATCACGGGGACGTAAATCCCTAAGGTGGGGAGAATGTAAACTCCCAGAATTTCCATGTAATTTTTCAATTAAACGAGAATTTTACGAGTCCGTGAAAATTGACGGTGCATGATTCCGAGGCACGGTGTGCCTGGAAATAATTAATGAACTTTTTCTTTGGTACGTTCAGTAAACGTTTAAGAGGGTTTTTGTAACTTTTGAATCGGTGCTCGAAATTGAAATCTGAGGGCACTGTTGAATTCATAGAACTGATATTCGATTAAGGGGAACATCACCTCGATCGTAGTTGGTCGAGTGTGAAAAATAGAATTTGTGTTTTCATGAAATATTTAAATAAAATAAAATTTTGTAACATTGTATTTTTATTTGAAACTCCGATGTGGATGTTGAGAGGTGGAGACCACCAGATCTAAACCTCCTATGTATGGTTATTGAGGTGGGGACCACCAGAACTAACCATTCCATGTGAGGTTATGGTGGTGGGGACAACCCAAGACTAAAAACCCCTTGAACATCCTCTTAACAAGAGATAACCCATGGAATCCTTCTATCTTTGAATTGTTACAACACCATTCATTAATTGGGCCAACTAATTATTCCTATGTGCCAAAATAACTGTTCTGTTTAATTTAATTATATTAGCACCTCTTTTTTTGGATGATTTTTGGTAGGAAAAGAAGTTCCATGGTGGGAGAAAGTTCATCGGTGAAGAATTACATCAAAGAACATTCTTCGAAAATCAACGAAGAGGATGACGTTCAATCCCATAATAGAAGTGTGGTTTTAGAAGAAACTATTGTTGGCACCCCATTCACCTTCTTTGACTTATTTCATGTGACATCATCAAATAATAGTCAAGGTAGGGGTTGTTATTGAATTCATGAAATTTCCCAATTAAATTCCACTTTCTTGGAAATCATGGAGAATGATGATCAACCAAAATGAGTAGATCCATGATTCATATGAATTTGTAGAGTTTGATGTTCTTGATTCAAGATTTTGTTGAGCAACTTGCTACTAGCCTAACGCATAGGGTGTGGGCCAAACAAACATGGTCTGACCCCTCCTCCATTAATCTTTATTAGTGTGTTCTACATGATGGCGCCGGTGATTGGTGCTGGAATTTGGCACTGGTGGAACTCGAGAATGGTGGTCGGCACCTCCGATGGCCATGATGAAGGTGATGGCGTATCGTCACCGCCCCACAGCCTCGTTCGTCTGCGGCCTTGCCTCGCATGTCATCACCGTCCCGTGACCCCACGCCACCCATGACTCTCTGCGGAGCCTCATGGCCTCGACGCACCGCCCGGTGGCCTTGACACGCCATCCTGTGGCATTCTGCGTTGCCCTGGGGCCTGCCGTGATGCCCTGATTCCCGCTGCACCGCCTTGCATCCACCCAAAACCCCCGCGGCTTCCCTCGTGACCTCAGCACCTTTCGTGGCCTCTGCGCTGCGCCACGCCACCCAGCTCGGGCCGCTCATCGTGGGAAGGGCCGCAAACCGTAGGTCGGGCAGGACCTGGAGGGTCGGGCCAGGTCGACACAAACTTGGTCGACCCAAACCGGGTCGGGCCTGGTCGGTCTGACAGGGCCGGACTAGACACGGACCCATTTCGACCGATTTACGCACTTTTGGAAATATATTTGGCCTTAGGCGTCCGTTTGACAAACCATCTATGGCCTCGGAAACCCTGGAGCGATACTATCCATTTGGTATACCCCACTGTAGATTTGGATAAAGTTGGGGAATAGTCTGGTTGGATCATGCAAAAATCCAACCGATCCCTAAGGGAAAAAATTATAATGACATATAGACCGGGCGTCCGATTGACGCATTGTCTATTGCATTGAGTCCCCTATGGTATGGAGGTACTTTGAGATTCTTCCTCATGAGACTTCATGGTAGTTGGAGTATCGACCGGAGGATTGTTGAACGGACCCTACTGGAGAAAAGCTAGTGTTGTGCGTGAATCCTATAGTTGGCTGTGAGGTGAAGAATGAAGAGAGATCATGTTTGTCTCCAAACCGAGCGATAATGCATGTGTCATCACCTATCGATCCTATATGGGTCAGCACCGAGAGATTCTCTGTGGGTCAGCACCTAGCGATCCTGTGTGGGTCAGCACCTAGCGATTTTTTGTGGGTCCGCACCGAGTGATCTTGTGTGGGTCTGTACCGAGGGATCCTCTAAGGGTCCGCCTCTTATCAGAGTAAGATGATTCAGTAGTTACATATAATCATCTCTACTAATGTATGTATGTTATACCTAGTGTGAGATGAGTCTGTAGCTATGTGGTAATTTCCTTCTTAGTAATACTATGGTGGTATTATTCTGTGTGGCATACCTGTGTGGTATTTTCCTTTGTGGGTTTTATTCCTTTATGGAATAGTTGAGCTCAGGGTTTTATAGTTGGACTCTGTGTTTTCATCATGATTGAGATGGGTTTACTTGATAACATAGGTATATGTATTGGCATATACCTAAGTAGGTTTTTCAGTTGATTTCGTTCCGTTTTGGTTTATCCTTGGTGGATTTTTTGAGGCCTTGACGGTCTTTGGGTCCCTACTAAGTATCGTTATACTCACCCATGTATGAGATTTTCCCGCATCTCGTTGTGTTTGGTGCAGACGATGAACATCACTGACTGAGGACCAGAGTACCAGGGCTGGAGGTACCTCGGAGGTAGACATTAGATGAGGCGTATCGTAGAGACGACCATTTCAGAGCTGTTCCAACCCTTCAGGTAGGATCCTTGGCGGTTGATCACGGGAGATGTTCCGATTTACTTGTATTTTCAGTTTCTTGTACTTTACTATTGGGCTTGTATTTAGTCCCCTTTTGACTTTCACCACTCCTTTTTCTATACAGTTTACATCTATTCGTATCTTGTTGTGTGCATGGTTGCTTGTGTTTAATGGATATTAAGGCAATGCCTTCCCTATTTTTGAGAATACACCTTAGGTGCTAGTCACCAGCCCCTGGCCTATGGAAGGCGGGCTTGGGGTAGTCACAGCATGCACCCCGGGGGACGGGTCATGACGACACATATAGTGAGTCTTAAATATGGGGGTAGGCTATGAAACAAGTTGAGATTATAATATAACGGTCTTATCTCTGTGATATTTTATACCATGTGTATATGGTTGGGGTTGGCATGGTTCTTCTACATGCCAAAGGATATTTTGGAATGGTCCCAAATAAGGTCGTTTTATTTCATGTTAGTGTTTGGAATGGTTGTGTTAAATTTTAAGAGACATTCCCATAGGGATCTGATGACGATTTATTGATATATTAAAAAAATATTTGAATAAAATAATAACTTGGTTATTATATTTATTGAGTACACTATTTTTTTTCTCGGACTGGATTTGATTAGACAAAGTGGAGTCATCCTACTATGTTTTACTCACACCCTAATGGGGCTACCATTTGGTAACTAAGATGATAACCTTGATGCAGGGTTAGACATGAGAAAATGACCTTACAGTTAATTGATATCTTTTTGGTTGAGTTGGATTTTGGAGACGAGAAAAAAAAATATTTCAAGATTGTGTTATTTGGAAACCACATTGGTGTATTCTTATTGTTTTATTTGTATGATGGTCAAAATTTAATTTATTTTCATTCAAATTTTAATCACATTATTCTTTTTTTCAGTTATTTTTCACAACTTTGGTCTTATGATTATTTACCCAATATATTTTTCTTATTTAATCTCAATGATATTTTTCTGTTATATTGTAATTGTATACTAGGGAGTACAATATCCCGACTATATTAACCTCCCCCCACCACTTCTTGTCCATAGACTCTGGAATTTGGAGAGGCATAATTGAGGTCCCATAATAATCCCAGTTTGGCAAAATCATATGATTTCATGACGGAGGACGTTACAAAAAAATCATGACATATTTTAATAAAAATATTAATAGTAATTATTTATATTAAAATGTTTCTATTGAATAAGTGGAAATAAATATGAGTAAGCAAATTATGAAATATTTTGATCATTTAAATAATAGCTACTTTTAATATGAATGAAATCCAATTAATGTAGCTAAAAAACAAACAATATAAATTTATTCTTCAAAATAATATTTTAAAAATAAGTGTTTTATTAGAAAAATATTAAGTATATTATGATTAAATAATAATAAAATATATTTAAATTATTAATAATATATGGAAAATAAATCAATAAGTAATTTATAGGAAAAAAATATTCAACTTTTTTAGAATCAATTTTCTAATATAAATAATTTTCCACTATATTTTGGTATTTTTTATATATTGAATTATCAAATTATCATAATATTATACTAAAAATGAAAAATAAAATTTATACTAATAATAATTGTATAATCATAAAAAGAATTATTTTTATTTTTCTAAAAATAATTATTTTTTTGGTGACTACTGAGAAATACTGTTTTTTGTAAACGGCATGACTTTCATTTAATTAATAATATATAAATATGAATTTTAAAATCCTTAAATTATTATAAATTATCATATATAAAATATATGTGTCACATTTTAATTTGATGTTTTTTATTTAATTTAAAATCCCATATTTTATATTTTTTACCATTAATCATGTTTTCTCTTAAATTATTTAAATACATTATATATTTTAATTTCAAAACTAATTGTTATCAATTTAATAAATTCAATCAAATGAAATTGATATAAAATTTATTATCTATTGGTCAATGTTATATTATATTTACCACTTTATTTTTATAATAATGGTTTTGTTACCAAAGGTACAAACTAGTAACCACAATGAATACAGAAAGTAATAATTCAAGGGGTAAATGTCTTAAATAAAGATACATAAATGTATGAAATTGATTTTAGGATATTTTTATAAACCTTATATCATAACCACTAAATTATTTCCCAATTGTGGGGCCACATTACTAGTTTAAATTATTCTCCAATTAAATTTTGTTGAAATATTTAGACAAATTCTATTCTTACCAGTTATAAAAGTGGCCTCTCAAAACTCCTTTAAGGAAGTCATAAAAATTTGTTTCAACAAATAAAAGATACCATTTTTACATAAAATACAATAATAAATAAATCTATTTATCTTATATCCATAAGATACTAAAATAATATATCCAATTCCAAGGATCTTCTAATGTGATCTTAAAGTTCTCATTTCGAGTTCTTATTTTTACTTATCTGGTTTACATTATAATTTTTATTATCTAAATATATTTTTTAAAAACATATGTAATTTCATAATAAATTTATATATATTTATAATTATATTAATCAATTAGAATCATAATTCATTATATTTTCCTTTTTTATAATGAAAAAATACAACAATTCTTTTGTTGTGCGGACAACCAATCCATGAGGCAACATGTTCTGCTTTCAATTAAAATGTTACAAGTATAGTGTAAATAAAGAATTAAAAAACTAATGATGAAACAAATATATTTTTATAATTCTTAAATAATAAATCATATTGCTCATTTCTCTCATTTTATGGAAAAATGAAATAGGTCACTATGTTTATGTGTGGACTACCATCCCCACCGAACGATTGATTTTTGTTGTTCATTTCATCACAACCATTCATGGATGGTCATCATAATGATCATAAATTATAAACATTATGATTATTATATAATTATGTTTACAGTATGAAAAAAGTATAACCTATTTATGATATGATCAACAAATGATTATTTTTAATTCAATTGTTTAAAATGATTTAAATAAGAGGAAAATGATCACTTATTTCTATAAAATGACTTTATAAAACTAATATTAACATTGTAATTTATTCCAATTATAATTTTTCACACTAATAATAACAAAATAAAATAATTGTTCTTCTAGTATAATTTTATTACAACTTAACCGCCACATAATCACCCATTCATCATGGTGTGTTTATATTTGGCTCGATTTGACAACCAACTTGAATAATAAAATGAATTTAAATCATGGATAAAAATAAGATAACAAATTTACTAGAATAATGTACTATTAATATGTATGTAATTATTTACTTTTATTCTATTAAGGATATATGAATATTTAACCGAATAATTAAGAAATAATCATTAATTTTTTAATAAGCACAGAAACCTTCTTTTCACGGATTTCATCATCATGGATCATTACAAAAAAAATGAAATGAAATTATATATTTTTAAAAAAGTATTTGAAAATATATGTATATATCAATAAATACTATAAAATATTGAAATCGTATGAGTAATAGGTACCAACAACTCTTTTATGAAACTAGTCTAAATAGATAATGATTACTAAAAATCCAATGTTAAAATTAAGTAAATATTTGTATACTATATATATATAATGAATTTAATATACGATAATAATTTTTTGTTGTTATGAATATGATTATTTATTATAATTTTGAATAATATAATATAATTATTTATTGATTATTTCTATTATTAAATTAATCATGACCGAGTTAAAGGTTTTCATCGTAAACTGTTATCTTTCAGATAGTTTTAGTATTATACACCATATTTAATTTAGGTCATCATTATAGTAAAAATATAAGATATAAGATCATGAATTTTTTATACAGATTTTTTATGTTCAATTTTATTTATTTTTCTCACTAAAGAATTACTCAAGCTGCTAGAGTTTTTGCCTAAATTTTTATTCATTGAGACATGATATATATAATGCAGCATATTTCTGTTAAATAGTTTTATATTAATTTAATAATCCATTAATATTATATGTATTATTTTCATTTAATTCATTTTACTAACAATGATCTAACAATTTACATTCTCTAAATATATTTTGACTCTCTTCTATCCCAAATCGTAAGATATTTTTGTAACTAAATATATATCCATTGGGATACAATCACTTACATGAAATTATTTAATATAAATTTGGTAAATAGTTCAATTGTATATTATTATGTGTCATTTACTCATTGTTAATTTCTTACCACATAATCCCAATTTCATATTATTCTTTCTTTATCGAGTATATATCATGTAAGAGATACTTATAACTAAATTATCATTTCCAGGAATTATATTGTCCCATCATGAACTTGTTCATACCTTCCATTGTTTCTCCCAAACTAATATTTTACTATATGGTATATCATAATTTACATTGAGAAAAATATGTTTTCAAACCAATAATATTTTGTTCATATTTTTACAATGTGTGTTTTAAACAATGTTATTTTTTAAATAATAAAAATTATGTATTCATTCAATTTCATATGTTTTTTATTACAGTCTTCATTTATCTAAGATAAAAATTTTGAATTTTCAATTATCCATTATTGGTGATACATTTTCATAGTAATGGTTTTCAAAATCATACATGTTACCTTTTCAAATTTAACATTAGAAACTGAAATGTATTTTGTACCAAGTCATTGTCAAATTGTGTTTTCAAAGAGATTTCTTTTTTAATCTTCAATTTACCTTATCATTTTCAAAAGTATTTACTATAATGGAGTTTTTAAGAAGATATATATATATATATATATATTATCATTTATGGGATTGAAATTGTGATGTCATGTAATTTTATTCTTTAATACTTTTTTGTAATACCATTGGATGAATAATTTTTAAAGGATCTTTTTCAACTATGTCAATAATCCTTGCATTTTTCCCCTGTTACACATGGTTTTTGATCATTTTAAAACATCCACATAATTTCTTTGGATATATTATGGTAATATTATTCTATTATTGACATAGTCTTATACTCATTTCTCTATATGATGAGGACACCAAATTTTAAATAATTTATACAGGATGATGTTCTAATATAAAATAAGTTATCCTATAAACATGGGGAAGATTATTGAAATTCTAATATGGATAATTATTAGAAAAGTAACTCTGTATTTCTTGAAAATACACATTCTTTAACGAGATGAGTTATTTCGATGTTATCAATTTATTTGTCTTGGAGAGATTAACTGATATTCTTGATGATTATTGAATGATAACATAGGTTGATTATTATTTTCATTATATATCATTAATTACATGGATAACCATGTGATATTTAGTAATAGGTGCCATAAGGAATGGTATGAAATGTATTTTTGACCCTTATGGTTAATTCATTAGAGTTAATCAGTTGACGTGTGGAGGCATGAATTATATAGCCTCTCGATGCATTAACTGATATCATGAGAAAAATAGGTTTTGGAATTTCATATATTCCTACCAAATTCAGAAATATATCTTGAATTTTTTCCTAATAATAAGTAAATGTCTTTGAACAAGGCCTAACGATATGATTTTTATGCCAAATGTTATGAATTCTATTATTATGGGTTGTGTATTATTGTTGTTGATATTATCATCTATTGTCATGACTATATAATTCTCATAGTTTCCAATGGATTGTGGCTTCATGTAATTTTAGATATCTAGTTAAAATATTTTGGCCTTGTTAATTTTTTAATTCCATTAGATATATATTTCCCTTAGTGGGAATTTTATATCACCCCTTTATTATTTTTATATTCCATTATGTAGAACTATTTCACACATAAGATGATGAGAAGGTAAATAGTTATGGAATAATTTATAAGAAATTTTGAATACATATTCGGAAGTTATATATAGTGGAAAAATGCCCATTTTTCTGAAATACATTATCTTTATTATTTTTTGATATGTCCTAATTCATTATAACTCTAAACCTAAAATGATCCTTAAAATAAAATAGATTTAATAATAATTATTGAAATTATAACATTGAATGGTTATATCTAGGCTATAACATATTTCATCAAAATAAGAGTGTAAAGAATATTTCTATTGTCACTTGATCAGGGAGAACTCATACAATGCATCAAATTTTATTCTTTAAAATAAAACACTATTTTTTAGTGTCAGCTCATTCCCATAAATTTTGACAAACAAAAAGATAAAACATTAATCCTTTAGAAAAAAAATTTATATTTATATCCAATTTAAAACATGTTCAAGAATAAAGTGAATCACAAACCATTTTTATCATCTCAAATTGATCATAACAACACTTTGTTGATAAAAAACTCCTCTTATCATAGAAGATAAATGATATAATTAAATACATTTTTTATTTATATCCATATGAGCTTGATAAATTCCTTTACATTTAAATATTTGACAACGACATACATTTCAACATAATTTAAATTAATGCTACAAAATATATCAATTAGTTCATTTATTATAAAGGTCTATGTATTTGAAAAACATATACAATTTAATTTTGGAATCAAATAGCCCTCCAAATATGAAGAATAATTTTCTACAACACTAATACCTAACGTAGACTTTTCATTGAGTTTCTAAGACTCTTTCATGTATTTATAACAATTCCATCCAATTGAATCGTCACACCCTTTTGGATAACAACATCAAGTTTCAATTATAATGAAATGATACTTAGAAAAACACTGTTTGACTCTCAAAAAATCTCTTCATCATTAGGATTGAATATTTACTTATACTATCGATATAGTAGTTAAACTTTGGCATCATATGCTCGGTTCATCTATTCTAAACTCTTTAAAAATATCATGTAAATTTTATATTGAAATCAATCATATTATTAGAAAATTTCCATCAATTAATTGAGGGTGAATCAATTAACCATAATATTCCATTATAAAACCACTTTCCACAAGGATTCATTAACACACTCAATCATATTAAGTATTATTGACAAAACCAATCTTATCAATCATATGAGAATAAAATTAATCATATAGTTTATTAAAAAAATCATTTCAAACCCTAATATACAATTTTATCCTTCTCATATGCATCTATATTTTCCTGTTGAACAATATCTACAATTTTTTACTCATTAAGGTTTTTCTCTAACACATAATGTTTCTTTATTTAAGATCTTTTCATATGTTACTAGTCTTGGTCGTTTATTTACTCAATACTATAAATCTATGGATTGATTTATTTTTGATGATGAAAATTCTCTTTATCTATAAGATAGTATTTTAACATATTAGTATCATTTATTTTTAATATTTAATATCACAATTTTTAATTGGTCTCCCAATAAAATTATGAAACCTTTTGAATTAATCTTTCCCTTTTGTGGGAAAGGAGCTGAATTTCACTAATTAATGAATCCACTAAAAAATTTATCTATCCACATAGTTAGTTTGGAATGAACTCATCCTAATAATATCATATATAATTCTTTTATAGTTTAGTGGGTAACAATTTACAAGAAATAAAGAATATAGATCTAATCTCAATCATAATTCATATAATTTCCCAAATATATGTAAGAAACAATTTGAATAATGGGTAAAAAAAGATAGAGAGAAACTACACATTACTTCCTTTATATAGATTAGATAATTCAGGGGAAACAATCATTGGAATGAAGCTTCCATATTTGATTATAGAGATATTTATAAGTACCACATGGAAATGAATGTAAAAGTTAGTATTTATGTGAAATAATGAACTGTAGAATCCAAGAGTCGATTATTATATTACATAATTATTATAAAATAGAAGAGTCTAAACAAGATTCACCAGCTTAGTACTCTGATAATACTTGAAGAATATATACATTACATTTGATAACAAAAAATAAAACATGAAAACATTGAAATAATATAATTTCACCTTCATAGAACCCTTGAAAATTACACATTCTTCTCTTTTATGTATCTTTAGGAAAAAAATATGGGTTATTCATGATGATCAATAAGCGGTATCATAGAGTTAAAAATATCATAACATAAACATTTCATAGGCGATATTGAATGAATAAATAAAAAAAATGAGGGTGTCCGTTATCCATATAATTAAATTAAATGTGAAAAAAATAATCTTTCATCTCATACAAATGGAATTAATTATGATGGACATTACAATATTTTCTCCAGTCATTATATAAATTCAATATCCTTTCGTGGGAAGGGGTATACACCAAAACTAATCATGTTTTGGCTCATAATAAATATCAAAGTATCATGGTGATAAATAATTTACAGGCCCACCCACAACCAGATTAAGTCTAATATATTCACTATAAGAGTCAAAAATACTTTTCATATCATTTAATAATAAAACAAATTACTATATATGTAAATGTATTCCAATATAATGGGGAATACATAGATAAAATACTTTCCAATTAAAAATATTAATGTTTTTTTTCTAGTATGTCATACTTTAATTAACCTATATTCTACGGGGTGTCATCAAAGTAACATGAAGTACCATTGTTAATGAAATATAGTGGAAATTGTACGTTTAATGTATTTGGATAACCAATGAAGATTGTAATTGGGTACATTATTTTTTATTAGTAATGGACCCTAGCGATTGTATGAAAAATCCTTTGTCATGTTTTATTAAGAGAATGTGAATATTCCAAATAATTTCCCCAAGGAGTGTCTTCCCAGGTGTCCAATCATAGGCCTATACAACTTGTATCAGGGTGATGACTGATTCATTGCTCAACCAACCCTTTTATTGTTTGATTACTACTAGGTGAAACTTTTCTGTAGTTATATACACCTTCTAGTATCTTGAAAATGATGTATTTTCTATGAAAAAAAACGTTTAAATTTCCAAGACATAGGTTGGCTTTTCCTGAATGGAAAATATTATGTTTTATTGATATTTTTTGAAACTATTTAAACTATATAATATTAGAAAGGGATTAAATATATTCTTCTAAATCAATTAAAAAGATTGATTAATATAAATAACTTCTTCCATGGTATTGTATGCACTACACAAAAGAAAATAGTTGGTGAATATAACATTACTATAAAATGAGTGAAAATTATGAAATAGAAACACAAAAAATTAACCCATTGAAATATGGGCGTTAAAATTGTTCTTTAAATTCAATGAATTGAGATAATAAATGATTTTAGATATCATATATGAAGTATATACACAATATAAATGATATAGGTGTATAATACCAAACATTTTCTGAAAAGGGGAATTATGAATGTAAAATATTTTCCTCTTATCCTAAATTAAATGATCATACTTCATCCTATTGTATCAAAAATATACTGATCATAACCACTTAATGATTATCATTACAGATGTCCATTTTCATATACTCTCTTCATAAACAATTATTATCTATATGTATTGTACCTATTATTCACATTATGTGTTTATAATTTTGATCATTCATACTAATTTTATAATAGTGGTTTCTATATTTGATTTCCCCATGTGAATACTTAATTTCAAAATGTTTACAATATTTTCAAATTTATAAAATGAAACAGAAAAACCACTAATTTTCAAGGTAGTGTAGGAATATCAAGACTGATGTCAAACCCATAGAGACAAGGTTGGATAAAATATTTATTTAACAATAGATACATAAACTAATTATGATTTTAAAAAAATGAATCTATGCTATTGAGAATGTGAGTTTTGGAAAAATTCATAGAGGAAAATATAAAAAGGGAGTTGAGGAGCAATGAATCTTGGCTAATGTGATAACAAGGTATAAAATAATTTATTAAGAATCATGTAGTCATCATCAGAAGGACCTTGCAAGATTAATGGTCATGGTAAACGTTTTCCATCCTAATTTATCATTTTCTTAATGATAATTACTTAAAATTACAAATAATAAGTAACTAAAAACCTTATTTAAACATAGTGATAAGAGAAAACCAATGGTCATTTTAGAATTTTAAATCTTATACCTCACATTAAACCATGTTATTCAATCAACATAGGCAATTTCCATTATCAAAAAATGAATGAAATAAAACACACTTCTAAATAGTGATAGTAATAGTCAAGCCCAAAGAATCAAGAATGAGAACACAATGAAGATAAAACATGAAATAAAAAAAATAATTAGAACAAAATATAAAATAAATAAATTATTCAATAATAATTCACCACAAATTCCACAACAGAAAAAAATTACCCCCTCTTGATATCCATTAGATAGTGTATAAAATGAAGAAAACCCCTCAGAAATCAACCAATAGGGTTTTGGGGTTGCACCTTGATCATATCACATTTACCCTCCATTGTAGATGTCCAGAAAGGTTTGACTGATGTTGTCTCATAAAAGGGTTTCACTCAAATGCTAAACCACAAGGAAAATGTCATATATCATGATTTTTTATTCATCGATTTTTTAATGGCATATATGTTTTACATGATGTGTAATCCATGTTAGTATTGAATTTTTTTCATCTTTATTAGTCCTGAACATTCATGACATGTATTGTGTACATGATGTGTAATGGATTTTTATATATAGTAATGAATTCATTAATTTTCTTGGTGGTGGATACTCCTCCCGATGACCTCAAATCGTGTAATGAAATACATGACATGTAAATGACCCTTTTCCAGTTTTCTAGCCTACATCACCATTAAAATTTTAGTTTTATGCCACTTCACCTTGCTTATGGAGTGAAGTCTATTTTCCCCTAAATTAAACTCTTTTTGATTGGTTTGAAAATAAAATTTTCAACCTACCATAGAACAAAAAACAAGGAAATTTATTCTCATATAGGCAACATTAATCATTTAAATATAATTCTCAAGGTAATAAAAATTCCTCAAATGTATGCATGAAAAAACATTATTAATAATCACTATTATTTAAAATATTATAATTATTTGGACATTGTTTTAATTTATAAGGGCTTTATAAAATTATTTAGGTTGTTTGAAATTCATTTCCTAGTTTTTTCTCTATTCTTGAATATGAAATCAATAATAAGCACGTTTCAATGATTCATAACGATCAAAGTATGTTTTGATAATTACAAAATTGAATATTGATATAAATTATATAATACCAAAAGAAGTATTTTTATACATTTATATGATATTATACGCTAAATTACTTCTTTATTTACATCCACAATATAAATTCATATTACTATTCATGTAGGTTGATAAACGATCCCAAAACAAAACATACCATGATTAAATGAATTATTACGAGGGGATTTTTTTAAAATTAATAAAATAAAATAAAAATTATGTTATTTTGTTTTTTTAGTGTGATATATCATAATTTTATGGAATTAATATAATAAGTATTGGATATGAAAACATTAAAAAAATTAATTAATGATTATCCTCTTAGTACGATTGTTTTAAATTAATAAATAAATAGTGATCATTTATTTATAATGAAATTAATAATTTATCTAATTTATCATACCCTAACCTTAATTATATAATAAAATTTATATTTCTCATTTATTATCACTCTTATATCTATCCTTTTAAGGTGATGATGGAAATTGAATCATGTTGTGTCATGTTGGGAGTAGTTTGTTGGTCGTATGAAGGTTGGTGTCATTTTTTTATGGGAAAGGTGAAAGATGGTTAGTGTTTTTTCAAGAAATATAATAATATTATGTTTACTATAAATAAAAAAGTAATTATATATGAATTTTAAAAGTAAATTTGAAATGGAAAGCTAAATGTAAAATATAGTAGAGAAAATATTGAACTTAAATTGAAATCTTTTGGTTTCTCTTCTTGAATTCCATGGAAAGCAATGCCATATGCTAATAAATTGTGTCAAAAACATATGATAATGAATGTAAATGAGAAGGAAAATATATAGGTTAGATACAAAGTAGTTAATAATATGTTTTGCGTGATATTAAACTGGTTTAAATAAGGTCTTCTTATAAGAGGTTGACAAAAAAATAAAAATATTTCAACTTTATATAAAGAGAACACATGTTAAAAATATCAAGTTGCTCCAAAATTAGGAAATAATTGATTTTATAATTATATATTGTTGAAAATATATAAACCAAAAATATTTAAGAATTTTTTTGTCTTATTTTAATCCCATTACCCAATGAATTATATCTTTTAACATTTTTGTTTTCACCATGGTAAGAAATTTATAAAAAAGGTTACAGAATATTTATCCCTTTAAATAGTGTTAATATTATTATTTAGTTTCAATGAAAAAATTAATAATGTTAATTAAATTGTTTTCGATTCAATTTCTATAAGTTTTATAAATTATTTTTAATATAGTAAATGTCTAATATATAAAAACCTATTTTTTGGAAAAATAGAACTTGAGTTCTAAAATATCAATCATAGGACCATAAACTATAATAAATATTTTAAAATTCATAATGGAAATTATAAACTGCATAATTAATTCAATAATATTTTTAAATAAATTTATAATTCATTATTATTAATTAAAAATGGAATAAATTATTAATTAACTGAAAAAATGGTACATTTTACAATTCCCAAAAAAACAGGTGTTTAGAAAAAAATCATCTTTAGTTAATATATTTATAAAAAATTAAAATGTAATGTTTATTTTCTTCAAATAATTTTATAAAATTAAAAAATTATTCTTTTAAATATACTCATCATAAAATATTCTTTAGAGTGTGAATTGCATGATAATTTAGGATATAGTGTTTAACTGCTACCGTAGGGCCTCTGGTATTAAACTACCCCCTTAAATAATTTTATCCTTAACATAGGGGTATATTTCAGTTATTTCAAAAAATTGGATATTTATTATTAATTTATTTAGGCTCCCATGTTTCCACTTTCATTATTTTATTTCTCTAAATAAGTATCATGAAATGAATTTTTTGATTCCACAACACATTCTGTATGGTGTCAATAATCGGGAAATGTTATCTATTATAAGACAATTCAAGCTCCATTTCTATTACCATATATGTGATCAAATTTGTTGGATATGGATTTTATTTCCTTTGAAATTAAACATGGAATATTTAATGTACATTAGAATGGTTTGTTGATGTAGCCAATCTATAAGATATATCCCCAATTCATTCTAGAATTTCAAAAGGACCAATATACCTTGGCCTCAACCTCAATTTTATCAAAATCTTCAAAATACCAAAAATTGAGAAACATTTAATAAAAATTTATACATAAATTTAAATTATAAGTATTTCCCTTGATTATTTGAATATAATTTTTTTTCAACTCATGGATTATTTAATTTGATCATGAATAGTTAGTACTTTAACAACCCCCTAAATAATCTCTAGAAAAACTATATTTTGTTTCCCAACTTCTTCATAATAGGAAATATTATGAATCCTATTCCCATAAAATTATCCATATAGTTCCATCAATATGAATTAATAATGGTTATTATTATCTGAAAAAATTAGAAATGGTAGATACTAATCCCATATAACTAGGATGTTAAGAGAACATGTTACCTGTGGTGACCCTATCCTTGTACATATAACAATACAATATTTTATGAATAATTATATATTATAGTACAAGCTATGGATTTTTAATTCTAGTGTCATGGAAGACTCGGTACATAGAATATAAAACATGGGTCTAAAATACACTTTATTATTTAATCTCCATAAAGACCTTATAACTTTCTTTGATCCCTTACATTTTCATAGGTACCCTGGGGGAACACATGAACAAAACGATGAGCGAAAAAGCCCAGAAAGGGAATGAACATAAGGATACATCTTAATCACATGAGTTAGAAGGCATGAAATAATGATATCCAAAGCATGGAACATATGAAATAATATCATATAAGCATGGAACCATATAAACATGGTATCATATAAATGTGTAAAAATAATAAAACATGTCTTTAGGATGGTTCATGGAAAATCTTAAATCCCATTTTCCATTTTAGTATGGATCAAGGCTAGCCTCCAATCCCATTTCACATCACATCTCATTAGTCTTAACTTTACCAAATGCATTGGAGCGCTATTTGGGAGCACCCATATCTACATTTTCATGAATATTCATTCCACATAAATAATCATACATAGTCAACCATACGTAAACATAATAATGCCCATGGAAAGTATTTGGTACCACAATCATGACATAATGCATGGCCAATGACTATATCCTAAAATTTTTAATGAAACAAAGATATTAGAACAATAATGGATGTTAATAAGGTAAAATAGTCATATAACATGGAAAGTGGGGTCAAAGAGAAGTGACAACATATAAGAAATGTATTTGAGAAACATTATCATTAAATCATTTTTGTGCGGTTTTAAGGAAAATACTATAGTGATTTTAAAAACGAAAAGAGGAAATTATTTTATTTAAAACCATAACTGAACCAAAAAAATGTTTCTTAAAAAAATACTAATTTTATAAATACAATGGTGGATTAAAATAGAGGATATAGTAATCTTTAATGTGGTATTTTTTTGGATGTTCCATTAAAACCGGTTTGCTTATCGGAATGTTCTAAGGATGGAATCTTTAAAAAAAAAAATTATCCCCATAAGAGAGTTATTAAATGGTATTCATAAATGAAATTGGTAAAAATAAACATCATTTAGAATATTTATAGAAATATATAAAAAAAACTCCAATTTTATAAAAATAAATATAAGGCAACCTGAAAGAAAAAAGATGGGTTCAGGTAGAATTCATTGTAGTTTATTGGCATGGGGTTGGGTGTACCTAAGAGGGCATGATGATAGAGTAAATGGATTTCTCATATCTTATAATTCCCAAGGGTAGTATAGGGATGGTGCAAAATCATATCCCATCATTTGGGATTACACCTGAAAAGGCATATCATAGAGAACAATGTTGATTAAGAGAGAAATGGAGATGACCCCTTACCTTAAGTTTGGTGGTGTTTTCCTCTGGTTATTAATGACATGAAAAAAAATTGGGTTTATTAATTAATAATTCCATAACCACATTGATATATAAAGTATTTATTATAACCTTTTTAATTTCAAGCATGATATTTTTAATGGGTAAAGTTGATCAATTTCATTTTTTGTGACCATTTGTTTTAATGGTTTTCAAGATTGTTATACTTATTTTCATGTTCGGTTAAACACGTTTGATTAAAGTGGTTTTCCATAAATGAACATGTATGTTTTTAGTGAACATCTAAGAGATTACATATTTAAAAAAATAATTTGGTTACTTGGAGTGATGTCGAACTATTATATATAACTTTAGTGAAAATCGTTTTGGGTTAAATGGTGGGTTTGATAACAAATAACATGATTTTATTTATAAATTAATACCATTTATACAAAGGTATTATAGAACAATAACAATGATATATTAAATATATAATAATCTAGTTCAGTAATAACATAAATGGATTCATGAATCGAAATAAATATGATAATAGAAATTGATAAACTGTTTCCGTAGAAGGTGCTAAATTAACACATCTTAAACGGTATTTTCATTTTTCTCAAATAAATGGTAGTGAAACGAGAGATGATAATGAAATATACCACTAGTATAAAAAAATTCTAGTACATGTATGTTATTAGAGTAATCATACTATATTGGTTAAGGGAGTTTAGGAAAGAAACAAGAAAAGAAATGAACATAAAATAAATAAAGGAATTTGAAAGAAGAATACAGGTCTTGAGTTTTCTCATTTGAGTACCTCTTAGTGGGAGAGATTATTGTATTTTTAAGAGACTAGGGGATGTTGGATGTGGTGGAGGAGATTGGGGAGTGGTTTTGGTAAAATATTGGCAAGGCACAATGCTTCAGAGTAGTGGAGAGAAGTGGGAGTGAGGGGGGTCTATAGTGGAGAAGTGGAGGGTTTTCATAATTTTTTAATCATTAGTTTATTAAGTTACCTCATGACTAGAAATATTGATAATTCCATCTCCAGGAATATTAATAAAGGCTTGTTACATTGAACCAATTATGAATACATCATCACATAATCAACGATGACTCAAAAAATCTATTATTTAGCATTTATCATAAATAGTCGTGTTTTATTATTCATCAAAAATTCATGTATTTTAGAAAAATCCCAAAAAATCACCATAACAATTTTTCTGTGTCTAGAAATAGAAATTTAAATCTATTTTTCAAAAATTATTTTTTAAATATGATTATTTTAATATTTAATTAAACTCATAATTTATTAAAAATCCAGTTTTAAAACATTCATTTAATTATTCTAAAATATAGGTACATCATACATTCACATGAATATTATTTTTCTAATATCATAATTATGGTTACTATTATTTTGTCTATATCAATATTCATAAGGCTATGTAACTATTTATAAGGGTACGTTACAATTCACCAAAAATATGTTTTTCTTATCGGACCCCAAATAACCAACTGATCGCAATCGTGTATGTCATATTTTGAGAATTCCAAACATAGAAAAGAAAAAAATATATTTAAATGTCACATATAAATTAGTAGTTTGTTATGTTATAATATTAGGATATATTTATAATAAAGGAATTTCCATTTATAACAAAATGGGTTGTTACATTCCTCCCATAAGATGAAATTTCACCCTCAAAATTATAAGATGTAAATAGATGCGAGTACATTTCCTTAATTGCCTCCTCTTGTTCCATGATGCCTCTTTGTACTTAGGGTTCCGCCATAGTACCTTGACCAGGTGAGCAGCCTTGTTACATAAAACTTTATCTCTATAATCAAATATCTTCACTCATTGCTCCTCATAGGAAAGATCGTCTTCAAAATATACCATCTCTGAAGAGAGTACATGTGAATGATCTGGTATATACATCTTTAAGAGTGATACATTAAAGACATCATGTAATTTTGATATGGTAGGTGGAAGTGACAGTCGATTGGCCACAACCCCGACTGGATCAAGGATCTCTAGGGGGATGATATACCTGGGACTTATCTTTCATTTCTTCCCAAATCTCATGATATTCTTCCATGGAGATATGCATTGAAAAATCATGACTCCAACATTGAACTCAAGGTCCCATCAACAATTATATGCATAACTCTTCTATCGACTTTGGGCTACCTTGATATGCTTTTGAATGGTTTTCACCTTCTCTACCATTTCATTGACCATTTTAGGTCCTAGCAGTTTACACTCACTGTTTTCATCCCAACACGCTAGTGTTCTGCACCTTTTCCCATAAAGGTCTTTATATAGTTTCATTTGGATACTCGAGTGGAAACTATAGTTGGATAAGAATTCAACCAATGGAAGATGTTGGTCTCATCCTCCTTAGAATTCCATAGAAGATTCTCTCAACATGTCTTCCAGTGTCTGAATAGTTCACTCAGATTGGACATCAGTTTGAAGATAATAGGTCGTTCCGAAGTTCAGTTCAGTTCTTAGAGCATGTTAGAGACATTTCCAGAACATTGAGGTGAATCTTGGATCACGATCGGATACAATAGATAGTGGTACTCCATGTAGCCTTACCAGTTATTTGATGAAAATCCATGAAAGTTGATCCAATGTGATGTCCTCTCAAATTGCGATAAAGTGAGATGACTTTGTATGACAAAATACAATTACCCTTATAGCATTGTTTCCTTTGGATATCCCTGGATGTCCAGGGACAAAGTCCATGGTAATGTTCTCCCACTTCCACATTTTTATTGGTAGTGTTTTCATCATCCCCTTAGAATTATTCCTCTCATTCTTCACTTGTTGACATTCTAGGAACTTTGATTTATATTCAGAAATCTCACTTTTCATATTGTCCCATAAAATGTTTTCTCAGTGATATCGATACTTCATTTTTCTCCTTTAGAGGATATTGAAGGTCGAGCTATGTTCATCATTCAAAAGCTCCTTCATTATCTCTACATCGGATGGTACATATAATCATGACCAAAATCTTACTACTCCTTCCTTATCAACCTTAAACTCTGAGGATTTATCATTTCTAATAGCTTCCACCCTTTTTATAATTTCCAAATCGTTTCTTTGAGAATCCTTTATTTTCACCAAGAGATATGGTTGAGAAATCATTTGTGAAAGGATTGATGATGTTCCTCCCTTAATGATTCCCATGTACATACATTGAAAATCTATGAAGGTCAATTCCTTTTCAATTCACATAATTGATAAAGATGTTGTATTCTTTCTAGTTTGAGCATCTTCCACCTTATTTTCATTACTAGGATGGCAGTTGATTGAGAAGTAATAATACATGATGAGGTATATCCATATTTATTGGTTCATATTAACCTTTTTCAGTGTAAATATATATTTTAGACGCTTGTGGTGAGTATATATCTCACACTTCTCCCCATAGAGATAATTCCACGAGATTTTCAATGCAAAATCACAGCGGCCCAATCCAAATCATGTGTGGGATAGTTTTTCTCATGGATTTTCTGCTTCCATGAAGAATAGGATATATCATTATCATTTTGATTCAGCACACTACCTAATCCCTTCTTTAAGCATCACTATACACCACAAAGAGTTCTCAACTTGTGGGGAGTGTGAGTACTGGTGCTGTGATAAGCCTTTTTTCAACTCCTAGAAATAGTCTTCACATTCTTGAGTCCCGAAAAACATTACTCCCTTCGGCTTCATCATTGTCAATGGGTTTTAATATCATAAAAATTTCTTCACAAATCATCAATAATACCCAACTAGACCCAAAAGGCTATGGATCGCCTTTATAGAAGCTTGTGTGGGCCACTCATCAATTGCCTTTTTCAAGGAAGGGTCTACATATATCCCTTTGCTGGTGATAACATTCCCCAAGAATGATACTTCCCCCATCCAAAACTAACATTCATTATAATTTTCATATAAATTCTCCCTTAAAAAATTATTTAACGCAGTATTCAAATGCTCCTCGTGTTCTTCCATTCTCATGGAGTATATCAGAATATCATCAATAAGGACTACCACAAATTTGTCAGGGGTAATCTCTAAAGAATATAAACATAAAATCCATTAAAATTTCTACAGCATAAATGAGTTCGAAGGTAATTACTTTGAAATCATATTGTTCATGACTTGTCCGAAAGGAAGTTTTGGGAATATCATCTTTCATCACCTTTAGTAGGTGATATCCCAACAGAAGGTCCACCTTAGAGGAATAACTGGCCCTATGAAGAAAATTGAACAAGTCATCTTTCCGTGGAAGGGAATAAATGTAATTTCTCATTATTTTATTTGGTTCTTAATAATCAATGCATAGGCTAATAGATCAATCATTCTTCTTGATGAAGAGGATTGGAACAGCCCACAGTAAAGCACTCGGGCGTAAAAAACTCTTATAGAGATTCCCTTGTAACTATTTTTTAGCTCTGTAAGCTCAATGGTGGCCATTCTGAAAGTTTTCTTTGAGATAGGTGGATATCGAGGGACAAGTTCAATTGAGAACTCTAACCCTATATTAGGTGGAAGACTAGGAAACTCTTCAGGAAATACATTAGTGTAATCCCTCATGATGGGAATGTATTCAATCATTATTCTCTCCTTATCTCAATAACTTGAGTTAGATATTCTTTCTCTTAAGGCAACATTATCCAAACATGAGATGATGATTATAAAGGAGAATCAACTTCCTCCGTTCACTTGTAATTAATTATATGATGCTTCATGACGTGAAGAGCCATCTCCCTTTCCCGATAATTGATGTTGGATTTGAATAAAGATAACCAATCCAATCTCAAGATAGTGTCGAACTCCACTAATGTATATATGAAGATATTTGAGTGGAGGTTCAGTCCATAATCATTAATTAGGGAGGAGTTTTAAACCATTGATGAAATGATTTCCCAATTCTCTGTTCTCACAAATTACTTTTCCTCCAAATTTTTAGGTGGTATTTGAATAGTTCTACTAAAATTTCAAGATATTAATGAATTCATAGAACCTGAATCAAATAGTACATTCTCTATTTTTAAATTAATAAATAGAGTACCTATTACCACATTGTTTTCCAGCTCCACCTTAGTAGTAGTGATAGCATGAGCCTTTCCTTGTTTCCTTGGAGGTTGTTGTTGATTTCCTCCGACAACCCTCAGCATATAGAAATTTTTCATATAATGTATATGCTCCTTACAATTGTAAAAATTCACATTAGGATGATTGTTGATCTGAACCTTCCTTTCTTCTTCCACATTTTCTGGATTTTTCATATCCTTTCGGTAGTTTAGGGATAGATGAACAATCATTCAACATTTGAAGCAATTGTTAGTTCATTTATGAAATTTCCCAAGATGCTTCTTACCACAACCATTATAAGGGGAAAATTTAGGCATCTTTTCATCATGGAATTTGTTTGATGAAACAGTGATGTTGTTCTCTATTTTGTACTTCTTGTCATTGGGCCAAAAAGACCCCTGTGAGTCTCCAATCTCCATTTCAACCTCAAGGGCACAACAATCAATAATCTCATAACTCTCGTAGTCTTGAATCACGAACTCTTTTCGTATACTCGACTTTAGGCCACTAAAGAAGAGATCCACATTTATTTCAGAGTTCATGAAAAATCCATATGCGTACATTTCATGCCTTGTAATGTTTTATTCATACGCCCTGATGGACTCATATTTCTTCTACTTGAGTCTAAAGAACTCTATTTACATCATGAGATGGAGGGTTTGAGGAAACAATTTGTTGAAAAATAGCATCTAGAATACCTCCCAATCCATGGAATCAATTTCATTTTGGGACTCTGTATTCTTGATCTGTGTCCACCACTGATCAGCTTCCCCATCAAAATGATAGACCTCTAGTACAACTTTCTCTTCTTTCGAGCACTGGAGGACGAAGAATATATTTTCAATGTTGTTAATAAATTTTTCTTCATGGAGGGGATCATAAGATCCACTAAAACTGGGAGGCCTTTTCCACATGAAGGATTATATGAGAAATTTCTATTTACATGGAGGAGGAGGGCATTCTGCAGGATTCATGTTATTATTCATTACTCGTTCCTGCTGAGAAAGTACATCCAAGATGTTTGGAGCACCCACTCCCGTCATATCAGACATATCATTAGGAAAATATTCACATTACCCATCCCGTTATTTGAAGGAATGTATACTTCTATTTCCCACCATTATCTATGAAAAAGAACGTACAATTAGAGGGGTTGAATACTTAGCTGTAGAGAAAAAAGGAAACATTGAACATAAAACGATAAGCATATAAAGAAGAAGTATAACCTAACTTGTGATTCCTCAGGTTTAAATACAGGTTATCAAATACCTATTTGTTTACATATAATCTTATCAGATATTGTTCCCTTAAAATGGTTTGTACTTAACTCATGAATCTACCAAAACATATCCCCTGAGAGTTTTGAAACCAATAGTTCAGTAAGGCCCGTGGTTAGACACCAGTTTCAATTCGATTCTATCTCAAAGTGTTGTTTCTGGGTTTTACCCCAAGATACCTCTATGCCAGAGCCGCCTCTACCTACTCGTATCCAGACAGGGATGTATTTTCTTGATAAACCACTTACTCAATACTCACCAAAATTTAGGAATGTTTTCTTATACTTAGCCTCATCTTGAAAGTTCTCACTGATAATTTCTATTCCTAATTACCTAAAATAATTAGACCATTCTATAATACCAACTATATTGACTCTATCCTTTTACATGTAACATTACATGATTTTAAGAATAATTATAAATTAGAGTACAAACCAAGGATCATTAAGTCTAGTGTCTTGGAAGACTAGGTACATAGAACATAAAACATGGGGAAACAAAAAACACTTCTTTATTTAATCTCCATAAACACCTCCTAACATCCTTTGAGCCCTTACATCTACATAGGTTACCCTGGGAAACACATGAGCTAAATGGTGAGATAAAAATTCTAGTAAGGGAATGAACATAAGGATACAAATTAAGCACATGGGTTATGAGGTTTGACATAATTATATCCAAAGCATGGATCATATTGAATCATATCATATAAGCATGGGATCACATAAACATGGAATCATATAAATGTGGAAGAAAAATTAAACATGTCTTCATTACGGGTTATGGATAACCACCAATTCGGTTTCCCATTTTAGTACAGGTCATGGATAATCTCAAATCAGGTTTCCCATTTTAGTACGGGTCAAGGAAAACCGGCGACCCATTTCACACCGCTTCTCATGAGAATTAACTATACCCAAATCATTGGAGCACTATATGGGCACACCCATCTCAAAATATTCATGTATATTTTTCCACATAAATAATCATTCATAATCAATCATTTGTAAACATATTAATAACCATGGAATTAATTGGGTACCATAATCATGACATAAAGCATAACCAATGAGCGTATCATGAAAGTGTCCATGTAAAAAAGGGATTAGAACATACAAGGACGTTCATAAGGTAAAATAGGCTTATAAAATGTTATGTGGGGTCAAACAAAAGTGACAACATAAAAGAAATGTATTTGAGATACATTAGCATTAAATCATTTTTGTGCATTTTTAAGGAAAATACTACAGAGCTTTTAAAATATAAAAGAGGATATTATTTTATATAAATTCATAATTGAAGAAAAACGTTTCCATAATAAAAATAATGATTTTATAAAGAAAATGGTGGCTTAAAACCTAGGATATATTTCACTTGAAATCAGTTAAAAATGTGGGAAGTTCCCTTATAACTGGTTTTCTTATCAAAATGTTCTAAGGAGGGAATCTTTTAAAAACATGTATATCCCCAAAAGAGAGTGATTAAAGGGTATTAATAAATGAATTTATTATAACTTCCCATAATTTTGATTATTTACATAAATATATAAAATAACTCCATTTTGATATAATGATTGATAAGGCAACCTAAAAGAACAAAGAAGGGTTCGAGTAGAATTCGTTACGCTTTATTGGCATAGTGTTAGGAGTACCTAAGAGGGATTGAGGTGAAAGAAACTGGGTTTATCATCACATATAAATCATAATATAGGTATGGGGGAATTTATAAAATATACCCCATAATTTTTTATTACACATAAAAGGCATAGCATAGAGGACAATCTTTATTAAGAGAGAAATGGAGAGGATCCCTTAGCTTAAGTCTGGTGGTGTTCTCCACAAGTTATAAATGACTGGAATAAACAAATTATATTTATTAATTAATAAGTCCATAACCTCTTATACATGCAACAAATTTATTATAACCTCTTTAATTTCATCCATGTCATTTTTTATGGGTTCTGTCGCTTAATTTCATTGTTTAGGACTGTTTTTTCTTGGTTTTCAAGATTTGTTTACTTATATTAATTCTCTGTTAAACATGTATGGTGAAAGTGGCTGTCCTGAATTGATTTTTTATGTTATTAGTGGAAATCATTTATATTAAATAATTAAAAACATAATTGGGTTACTTGGGGTGATGTTGAAGCATTATATATAACTTTAGTGAGAACCATTTTCGGTTAAATAGTAGGTTTGATTACAAGGAACATATTTTGATTTATAACATACTACCAATTTTACAGAGCTACTAAATAACAATAAAAAGGATATATTAAATATATAATAATATGTTACAACTATAAAAAAAATGGTTTCATGACCAGAATTAATGATGATTATTGAAATTGATAAACGGTTGTCCTTGAATGTGCTAAATTGAAAGATATCAAATAGTGTTTTCATTTCTTTAAAATAAAATGTAGGGAAAGTAGAAATGATAATTAAATATCTCATTAGTATAAAAAAATTCTATTGAAAGAATGTTACTGGAGTAATCATACAATTTGGGTGAAGGTAGGTGAGGAATGAACCTGGAGAAAAAAGAACATAAAATAAATAAATGAGTTTGAAAGAGAAATTTTCCTCTTGAGTTTATCTCCTTTGAGAACCTCTTATAGGGAGATATTTTGGTATTTGGAAGAGACTAGGGGATGTTGGATGTGGGGGAGGATCTTGGGGAGAGATTTATACAGAATATTGTCAAGGTTCAAGGTTTGAGAGGAGTGCAAAGAAGAGGGAGTGCGGGGGGTTTAGTGGATGAGAGGAGGGTTTTATTAATTTTTTCATTATTAGTTTATTAATTTACCTAGTATCCATAATTAATGATGGTTACATGAAAAGGAATTGTAATGAACTAATGTGACATCAAACCAATTGGTCTTACATTAGTAGATAATCATCAATGACTCAATAAAACCCATTATTTAGCTATTATCGTAAATTGTAGTATTTTACTATTCATAAAAAATTTATGTATTTTAGAAAAACCAAAAAAATCAACCTAACCATTTTCCGACGTGTACAATCCAAAAAAGAAATCCATTTTTCGAAAATAATTTTCTAAATAAGAATTTTTTAATAATAAATTAAACTGAAAATTTATTAAAAAATAGTTTTAAAACATTCATTTACTTATTGTAAAATATAGATACATCATACATTCACTTGAATTTTATTTTAATTATATCATAAGTAATGTTATTATTCATTAGGGACTATCACAATTCACAAGGGTATGTTACTATTAATAAGGGTAGGTTACTATTCACCCAGTATTAAGTTTTTCTCATCGGACTCCAAATAACTAACTGATCACAACCGTGTATATCAGATTTTCGGAATTTCAAATAAATAATTGACAAACATATGTTTAAAGGTCACATAGAACTTAGTAGTTAATTATTTTGTAATATCATCACATATCATAAAGAAAAGAATTTCCATTTAAAAATCATTGGGTCATTTCATTACCCACATGTATTTCATTGTACAAGTAGTCCTTTCAGATTGACCATTAGTTTTCAGATGATTGGAAGTGCTTAAATGTATCCCTTTATCAATAGCACTTAAATACACTTCCAGAATTTCCGGTTGAACTAAAGATCGTGATCAGATATGATTGATATAGGTTCCCAAGGAAGCCTTATTATTTCATTAATATAGAGTTATAAATGTCTCTCTAGGGTTATATTATATCTTATTACTAAAAAATAAATAGAATTAGTAATATGGTCAACAATGACCCATATAATATCATTCTTCTGTAGGGCGTTTGGGAGTCTCATGAAAAAGTCCATTTCAACATTATCTAACATCCAAATACATAGAAACATAGGTTATATGACTCCCTTAGGATGTATCCTTTTAGCCTTCACATGCATGTATACTATGAATCTTGACACATATTCCATAGTTTCCCACTTTATATAATCCCAATAGGAAATCCCCTTAATTCCCAACACATATTCATTTAATTACATTATATTGATAAATTAGGGAAATTTTATTCCTCAAATAGTTCTATACTTCACTTGGGAATAGATGAAGCACATAAAATCATTCAAACATCAGTACTCAATCTTTATTGATGAATACAGTCAATTTCCCATCATTTATAAGATTATTCTTCAATTGTACCTTCTCATCTTCTTATAGAGACATCTCAAATTTTTCTAGTAAGGGTTGATTTAAAATTTCTTAGAAAATAGAAGATGGAACCCCTAACCAAAAAATCCCCATATCAATATTTTGTAGACCTTTTTATGTTGGATATTAGTTAATATTTATCATGATTATAACACCAAGGTTACTTAAACATAATAATTCATCCAATATTTTTTCCTTTACATGGTGGAAGTGTATTGGCAAATCATTGTACTTGAGTAGATACAACCATCTTCTTTTCTTCATATAGACCTCCTTCTTAGAGAATTTATACATCAAAATAATGTTGTACTTATATATATTTTATTTTTACCATATAAAAAGTAATATAATGTTAGCCTCAAGTTTCTTTTTGATTTTATTAATTGTAAATAAATGATATATGATTGATTTTTAGAATAGATGGTTTTATTTTTCTAGACACACCCCATAAAAATTAACGAGAAGGTACACTAAACAAACAAATCATATAAAAAACTCAAAATGAAACACATAACATCAAACCCAATGAATCGTAAAAATTCATAAGACTCAGTCTATCGACATGAGACAATTGATCCAGGCCATCAGAATGATGTTTGGTTAGAAATATAGAAGGTGTTGGATGGGATTTAATTGAACTTCTAATGTGAAATTGATAATTCATTACTGATTAATGGGTTCTTATAAATCATAAATAATACATGATATAATCTAGATTTTGTGGAAGAGAGGATAATACTATGTGATGTATTCTAGAAAATTCTCTTCGGTGTGAGGAACCCTGATATAATATATCATTAGTATGATAATGATCAGTGTTACAATAATAGAATACCAGAGGATTCATCTTTCTAGAGTAAATAATTCACTAAATACAATGATTCGTAATATTGAATTTTGACATCGATAATTATTATTATGTTGATTATGTTGAGGAAATTATGTATGTTTAGAAGGTAACAGAACTATACATATAAAAAGGATGTGTTAAAATTTTTCAATCAATTCTAAACCATCAGCATGAGTATTAGATCCAGACCATCTTTTTTGGTGCGAAATAATTGCACGAAAGGAAGGGATGAAAAAGACGGCATGTACGCTGCCTCGCGAAGCACCGACATGAAGCTCCCCGAGCATCGCGGTCCCGCGACGCTCCGGAGGCAGTACCTCTCAGTGAACAAATTTGACGTTCACGAGCTCTCCACGAATCTCCGGAGGTGGTACCTCTCCGCGAACGAATTTGACGTTCGCGAGCCCTCCGCGAAGCACCGGAGGCGGTACCTCCCCGCAAACGAATTTGACGTTCGCGAGCCCGCCGCGAAGCACCGGAGGTGGTACCTCTCTACGAACGAATTTGATGTTCGCAAGCCCGCCACGAAGCACCGGAAGCGGTACCTCTCCGTGAACTAATTTGACGTTCGTGAGCGCACCGCAAAGAACCTGAGCCGGTGTGGGAGTTCGACTTCGCGGCGCCCCAGGCCTATAAATACTGGGCTCCCCCTGAGTCCCATGGATGGAAAATCCGACCTTTCAGCTTCTCCTCTCCCGAATCATGAAGCACTCTTTGCCCCCGGGAATCATGAGCTCCGCGAGGTAATTCTACTTCGTGTGACGCCTTCGCATTGTCTCATTTTGATCCCCTCTTCCGAGAGGGATACCCTTCGCAAAGCTCAAGGGAATTCGTGAAGGAGGGGGATTCCCAAGGGAACCCGGGCAGCCGCGGAGTGTTTATTCTTCACAAAACGCCCATCCTGTACTAGTGATTCCCATGCTAAGGCAGGATCGCTACACATCGCGAAGCAGACTGCTTCGCAACACCCTCCTTCACGAGGCACCTCCTCTTCATGAGGCCGTGCTCCGCGAAAATTGTTCTACTTCGCGAAGCACCCTCCACTCACAGCTTTTTCCCATGCTACGGCCAAGGCACTCCGCTTCGCGAAGAACACTCCTTTTCTTGGAAATTAATCTTCCCGTGCGACCCTCTAGGTTTGCACGATGTGATTTCAAAGTCCCACGGACAACACCACTCGTAGTGTTGCTTCGCCTAATGATTCTTCGCATAGGCACGCTAACATCTATTTCTTCTTCGCATATCCACGTTAACGTGGACCTCTCGATGGTTCAATCTACAACCCCCCTTGACCACGACCTTACTGGTACCTTACCTCCCCCAAGGAGCAAAGGGTACCAGTTATGTCAGTCCTAGGGGTGTGGAGTGAACCTACCTCGTCCGAGCTGCAGGACGTTAAACTGCGAAACACCACGTCCTCAACACATGATGTTAAACTGTGACCTTACCTCATGCCTCGCACAAAGGGTCCCCCCTGGTCGAACATTTTTTACGCCACTCGTCTCCATGGGAGTTGAGACAACCCCCTCACAAGGGATGATATCTTCCTTATTGGAGAGGCGTATGTTCTCATGAGAAGGTCGACCCTAGTTCCCCAATTGATGGATGCACCCCTGCATCTCCGTACTTCCCCACTACCAAGGTCAGTGGAGGGCATGATAGGGAACGAGGAACCTCACATCATTGGTCCCAAATCCCTCTTTCGATGCGCTTTGCCGCACTTCGGGCCTCCATCTTGGAGTAAGTCCCAGCACCATGGGCCGCCTAACGCGTAAGCCCCTCTTCTCTTCTCATGGATGCACCCTTCGCGGCATGATCGTCAGGTCCTTGCTGCCTCTTGTTTCTCACACCTAGCATGACTCACGTGGGCTTAGAGTTGGCATTGGCCATGACAACACCTCATCCAACATGAAGTTAAAATGTATTCCCTCGTCCAGCATGATGTTAAACTGTACGCCCCCGTCCAACATGATGTTAAACTGCACATCCATTTTAACTATGAGGTCTTTGATCCATGTCAAGGCATGGTACGTAGGAAGCCTCCATGAGGTTCAAGCCCGCCAGCCATCATTTCCTCACGTCGAGTTCTACCTTCATCCAGCATGATGTTAAACTGCATTGCAGTCCGACGGCAAGCCGTTGTGACCAACCCGAACTACAAGGACATTGATCCATGTCAAGGCATGGTACATAGGAGGCCTCCCTAAGGTTCAAGACCGTCCTCCTTTAGACCAAGGTCCATCTTTCCTCATGTCGGTTCACTGACACCCACCAACCGAACTACGAGGACTTTGATCCATGTCAAGGCGTGGTACGTAGGAAGCCTCTACGAGGTTCAAGCCCACCACCCGGTCATTCCGACCTCATTCACGTCGTTTCACCACCGTCCCGCATGACATTAAACCGTATTCCACAATTTGAACTATGAGTAATTTGATCCATGTCATGGCATGGTACGTAGGAAGCCTTCACGAGGTTAAACCCCACCACTAGTGGACCCCATAGTCTACTTTCACGTCGGTTCACCGATGAAACCATTTGAACTACGAGTTCTTTGATCCATGTCAAGGCATGGTACGTAGTAAGCCTCCCCGAGGTTCAATCCCATCAACCTTCAGATCAAGGTCCACCTTCAAGTCGGTTCGCTGACGAATTCCATCCATTTGAACTACGAGGTCTTTGATCCATGTCAAGGCATGGTATGTAGGAAGATTTCATGAGGATCAAGCCCACCACCCATTGGACCAAGGTCCACCTTCACGTCGGTTCGCCGACGAAGCCCCTTTGAACTACGAGGTCTTTGATCCAGGTCACGACATGGTACATAGGAAGGCTCCCAGAGGTTCAAGCCCACCACCTGTTGGTCACTCCGACCTCCTTAACGTTGGTTCATCCAATCCCGGGTAGCCTAGTGTGTAAGCCCCACATCATCTAAACCAAGGTCCACATTCACGTCGGTTCACTAACACATCGGGCCAAGGTCCACATTCATGCCGGTTCACCAGAACCATCCCAAACTACGTGGACTTTGATTCCCTGCCACGGGGATACGTAGGAGGTCTCTTCAAGGCTCAAGCCCAACTTCACTGTTGACCTTGCGATGGTCCCTTGCCATTCCCCCTCCACTTCATTCATCCATCCATCATCCACCGTGATTCTCACCCGGACCATCATATCCTGGTGAGACCATGTTGGTCCGCTCCTCTTCACAACCACCCATGGGCTGGTCCCAGTATCGGCACCCCTTCAAGGGACATCCCTCAATCCGATCCATTCTAGCTAATGCTCTGATCGGGCCGATCCGTCCCCGCTAGACATTAAACTCGCGACATACCCTGTGCTAAACACATGAAGCTGAGGAAAACCTCGGATATATGTCTATGGCATATAATCCCCCACCCTTGATGTGGGATGCCTTGGGCTTCCACGCCCCCGAGAAGCCCTGTGACCAGGGATAATAGACAAACATGCCCAGTCCCCAGCATCTGGACACGCTACTGATGCCTCAACGTGACTACTCCCCCGACTGATGTCTGATGCCCTGACCGGATCCTTTGGAATATCCCGACATAAGCATTGTAATTAACCGGCATCCAAGGAAACATGGTACTGGGAAGAGTTTCACGTACAATGCATTAAACTTATGAGGGAGACCCGGACTAGGTGACAACTTCTGAGGAGGAATCCATGGAAGGAATAACCGACATACCATCATCCCGTTTCGATCAAGGGGAAGACGTACCTGAACAAGGAACGAATGTCGCCCGCCTTTGGAAAGAAGGAATGCGGGGAAAAAGCTGTGCGTCCTCACAGACGGATGCACGCGCCCTGGAGAAAGCGTCAGAAACAATCATCCCTAGGACATTGGATCCTGAAATTCATAATTAGAAAAATTATTCTGGATGTTATAGAACATACAATGTAAATGAGATGATTCTTTTCAGTTTAACTATTTCTCAACATCTTTAGTATTATGATATACTTATGTTCCAAGATACCTTAATGAAAGACATAGAAGATACTCTTAGAAGTAATTAAAGTATATGATAGGTTATAATATTTTTCTATTAGAAAGAATGATATTCCATGATAATGAATAATGAGAAGTTTTAATAACAACACATCATACTAGAGTTATCAATGATCAATCAATGTTAGTCAGACACCGATCCCTTAGATATTGTTTGATGTTGATAATGTCATTAGACATAAAACATCAATACTCACATGATCATTTGTCAGATGATTTGATGAAAAATACAAATACTTTTAATATATTTTAGATTTTTTGTAAAATAGGTTCTTTTTTCCATAGTATTGTTGAATATTGTTTTGAACGCAACAAAATATTGTTAATGTTTTAACCTTTTGTTTCTTGGTATCAAAAATCATGTATATGAGAATACTTTCAATTAATACAAGGGTCCATTGTATTGAGAATTATAGAGTTTCATATATTTATTAATCATAATTATGAATTGGACTAAAGAATCAGACTAAATAGTGGTTTGTAATCCTTGATAAGTTTGATGTTTTGAGAATATTCGATAATATTCAAGAATCCCACAGATGTATTGATAACATATGAAAAAGTCAAATATGACAACACTAGTGAATATTAAATTACATAATTGTCTATTTCGTTGATTGTGAATAGGAATTAGTATTCCCACCATTTACATTTTGGGATTCATATATAATGATAAAATAATGCATTCATACAATTTGTGTTTTGAACTGTTCATGGGAACTAGATTTGATTGTAATTAAAGTGGAGAAAATATATTTAAGGGTAGAGATAAATGAATAATATGATAAAGAGAATAATGGGGAGAAGAGATGAAGTAGGAATAAGAGTTTAGTTGAAGAATTCATATTGTCGGAGAAGAAAAAAAGTGATAAAAGAAAAAAAAATAAGTGGTATTTATCTGAAGTGGGTATGGAAAATAAATTTAAAGAGGTGTATTTTTTGGACCAATTTGTTGTTTGGTCGTATTTGTTTTCAATAAATGATTTATGATTGAAATTGAGAATAGGGGGGTTTTGTTTCTGAATACTCCTAAATAGAATAACATGGAAGATGCACTAGATACAAAACATCAAATACAAAACACAAAATGAATAACAAATCATTGGACCCCAATCATCAGAATAATCTATAGGGATCACCCCAACGACATGAGTCAATGGATTCGTGACATTACAATGAGGCTTGGTTGAAAATACCGAAGGTGAATGTTGTGAAGTAATATCACATCAAATTTAAATCTGATAAGTCTTACCTAGACAAGTATTTCTCATAAATCAAGAAGAATTCTTGATATAAGATGGTGTTTGTGGAAGAGAGGTTAATAAAATGTGAAGTATTCTAGATGATGATCATATGTGTCAGGAACACTAGACATTGAAGGATGTAGACCATCAGTGTCATAATCATTAGTGTCATAATATCAGAATATTATAAGGTATATCATACTAAATTAAATAAATTAGTACTAACACTCATCCATCAAAATAAATTCTAAAATTGATTCATTTTGTATTGTTGATTATGTTGATGAAATTATGTTTTTGGATATGGAAATGAAAATTTGGATAGAAGAATGGTTTTTTAAATTTTTTCAATCAAATACATAAAATTGGTATGATAATCTGAGTATTACCATCAACATGAGGACATTGGATCCTGATATTCATAATTTGAAAAATTAGGAGGGATGTCAAATAAAATTAAAAGTAAATCTGACAATTATTTTCTATTCATTTAGTTATAAATTTCGGAAGAAATATTATATAATTTTTCTGCATGAAGTGTGAAATAATATTAGAGAAGATATGATATGTAGGTGATATAGATGAAAATTTATCATATTATGTTTATATTAAAAATATAGTTATTCTGTGAGATGTAAGAATGATAAGTTCCAATAATAACTCATCAGACAGGCAATGAAAATGATCTATCAGAGTGAGGTAGAGACTGATCTCTTAACTTTAGTCTGACACTGATAAAATCAGCAGACACAGAACTTCACCATTCATGAGATAAACGGTATGATGAAATAATGGAATGGAAAAATAATTTTAGGACATTTCATATGTGCTATCTAAGAAGTGATTGCTGCCAATGTATTTTTAAAGGGGGTTTTGAATACTACAGATTGTTCTAAATATTTTAAAAACATGTTATTATGTAGGTATTAATAATATATAGGAGAATACATTCAATTTTTACCAAAGGAAATCATAATGATAAATCTTTACTTCTGTATATATTTTCTTCATAATGACGAATATGACTAAAGAAATTCCTATTAACAAGATGAAGAATTATGTTTCTGAGAATATTCGATAATACTCAACTTTCACCCAGTAGTATTAAAAAGATTTGTAAAATTCAATGATGTCAATATAAATGAATGTGAAATTATTGTATTTTAAATTTTGTTGAGTGGGAAATGGAGTTGGTTTTCCAAAATTTTCCATTATGGGTTTCCTATAAAAGGATAGAAAAATAAATTCATGATTTGTGTATATTGAACAATTCATGCACATAAGAGAAAAATATTTATTTGGATAGGTAATTAGTTTCCTAACAGATTTTGTTTTGTTTTGGTTCAAGATGTGAAAGATCAATAAGTACAAGTCTATTGGAGAGAGTCTAGTCGAACAAGTCCATTAAATTATGTTCCTTCGGAATGAGTCCATCTGAGTGAGACACATCGACATGATCCCCATTGGACCTAGTTCCATCAGACGGTGGAAATGTGAGCTGCTAGTTGACTTTCTTTTCAATTAAAGAATAAAGAGAAGAAGGATAATCAGACTGAGGTCAATGGGATGGATCCCCTGGGATAAAAGTAACTAGATTGAGGAATATCTGACAGGCTTTTTCTGAGGATGTTTTCCAAATAATGATTCTAGAAGAAATTACAAGAACAACAATTATCATTGATATTTTCTATTGATATTTTTAATGTACATCGGAAAAGATTGAATCAACATACAAATGGGGGGCCTGAAGATGTTTTTAAGTGGATTATAAAAGAAGATGGAATGTGTAGCTTGTAATGATGGATACATACTAATTACTGAAATGCCTTGATTGATTTTATGGTGTTTATTCCCAAATATTGGGGAGTGAATACAAAAAAATATTGTTGGGGGGTATAACCAACTATAGAGACAAAGAAACTACTGGGATTTTTAAATAATTCACTTATTGTGCCATTTTATTTTGAAAGGATGATTGTGAAAGCATTAATATTAGTGGGACTGTCCAATGTGGAAAGTCATATGTCATTATACCTAACCTTATAAATATCTAGTGCTTCATTCCCTCTATATTTATTCATATGAAATTTAAGGTTGAGAAGTTCTATTTTATTGGATCATATTTTTATCATTTTTTATTGATTAATAAATTTAAAAAATAATTTAAGAATAATTCTTATAAAAGAAAAATGTAATTTTGAGTCACACCCTTCCAATGGTCTTTTTAATATTTAGGAACAACACTCCATATTTATAACATATTGATTACATCTTTCAGATCAATGGGATGAGTTTGATAGTTCATTCAATGGATTTTAAATTTTATTTATTGATAAGAAATCCCCATACCATTATGTATAATGAAACTACCAAATCCATTCTTGTATAAATCAAAACATATTAAAACCCCTTACAAACGTGATGTTATAATTAATACTAGTGATTTAATTTATCTCCTCTTCATCTCTTTAAAACAATCCTTATAATCCCATAACCATGATAATTTAACCCATTTAACTATTACATTTGTAAATGACCACACCAAGTAAGAAAAATATTGAACAAACGGTAGATATTAAACTCTTAAACCCAAAAATCATCATATCTCAATTTTATTAATCGTTATAAGAAGTTATTTTACCACCATTATTTTTGATGGGTTATGTGATATTTCATCCCTAAATAAAACATATCCCTGAAAATAAACATAATTGATATGATATAATTCATTTTTCTAAGGGTCTTCGCAATTATTTAACGATAACGCACATGCTCTTTATATCTCTAAAAGTATATCCTAAATTCTACGTTGAATACCACAATAATGATTTCAAGATAATCCATTAATTATCTATTAATTAATCTATAATGACATAAATGTCATTAGTCATTCCAGAAATCATTACCATAAACACCAAATGTCTACACTATGTTTGAAATTCTCTATTTAGTAAACCATCATTCTTCACCCATTGGTAATAGTAAACAAAGTAATAATAAATAACTAAAAATTATTGATCTCTATTTTTTTGATCAAATATGTGATCAATGCATGGAAAATGGTACATTTATTATATAGTAATGGAATTGATCTCCAAATAAACAATGCACAATATCATTATCCCTTAATTGTTTTTCTTGAATAAAGTAGATGAACCTCATTGTGAAACACTAGGGAATATTAAACCCTTATTACAAAGCTCCTGTAAATGTTTATTCAACTCTAGAAACTCCACTTGTTCCTACAGAAGAATATTTTGGGATATAGGTATTTCATTAGGAATGAGTTCAATAGAGAACTCAACTTCATGCTCTGGTGGGCGAACAAATGACTATTCTTGAAAAGCATAAATGAATCATTACACCACAGGTAAATCCACATTCCTTATGTTAAATTCATTATTTATAGATTTATCATGATAATCCTATATCCATATACCTTTATTAATAATATATATTCTAGTAGGATCCCTAAATAGACTTTTATGATTATGTTTCCCCTCAAAATACAAGATAACCTAGCTCACATTCATGAATCATATTCTCCATCACTTAGAAATATGTTTTTTCATTATTATATGAAATCCAATTCATACAAAGGATCCTTTAAAAGTTAGACATAGGCATAATAACAAAAAAAATTCAATAGTATACACCCATGAATTTCAATTGTATCTCCCTAACACATTTTAATTGATAATTCCAAAACAATGGAGGTAGGAAAATTGATACTACATTTTGGAAACCAAGAAGATTCAGGAGTGTGATGATGGAGTATTAAATAAAACATTTTTCATATTTGAGAATGTGACCAAATTATCTACCACCACATCATTATGAACTTAAAATTCACAAGCAAAAATCACATAATCATGGCCATTCCCCCTTGGAGTTGTTTGATAAAAATTTCCTTAACAATTGCGAAATTGTTTTTTCATGTTATCTATTATCCTTACAGTTAAATCATTTTACATCAATATTTTTTTGGAATAACCTTAAATTTGAGATATTTATGTCCATTTTCTCAATAATTATATCAAAATATTGTTCCCTTTATGAATGCCCATGAAATTTCTCTTAAACATTATCACATGTGTGAAATCTCAGGCTTCAATTATTACCATTTTATGTATTTTTCTCTCCATGATGATAAAAAAAACATCTAATTCTCTTAACATTCATTGAATAAATATTTACTAGATAATTTTTTCCTTAATATACGTTGATAATATATCATCACATAATGACAACTTCATGGAGACCGACACCCATTTAAGGAATTAATTTATCCCATAAAAGAAATAATTTATCTTGTTTTCTAGTATACATACATATTTTACACCATTCCAAACTAACCTTATAATGTTAACCACATAAACAACAACATTTTCCACCTTTTTATATGATTGAGAAACATCCATTTCATTTATTATCATTGCACATGTGGAAATTATTATTCATATAAAACCTCCTTGAATGATCCCTATTCCAAGAAAATTATCTCATATTGATTTATTTTTTTTGAATTTGAGGCCACAATTGGTCTATATATCCCATTAAATTTTATACTACCATGAATTTTTTTTTCCTTTTCACTTTAGTACAATTAATGAATGATCTTCTCTACTAACAAGATCCATTTTTCATATACCAATGGAATAATAGATCAATTAAATGACGGAGGATGTTTTCTAATAAAGTTGATGAACATCGATGCACAATGTTTTTGGATCGATAGATTTCTCTATATAGGAATGATTATTATTCATTTTTTTTGTCAATTATACTAATATGTTATGAACTGATTATCATCAAATATAACTTCATTATCTTTTTTTGTTGGGAATAACTGGTAATGAAAAAAGTGTTTTCAAGGTTCTTAGTCCTCCCATTAGTCACCATCTTCATAAAGTGGCATACACATAATCAGATCATTATATTTAAATGTTAATACCATTATATTTGTTTTGATACCTAAAAATGTGTAGTATTTTTCATTAAACATGTTCTATCTATCTTGGTTCTTATAAATATAGTCCCCATGGTTCTTACTAAATATGATTTATTACCATCTATATCAACCAAGACTCTATAAACCTGAAGTTGATAGTAATATTAAATTTTTGGTATAATATATCAGTGTTCCTACAAGATCAAACACCTTAGTACTATTGGAATACAACACACATACATTGATTTAATTTTATAAAATAAGGTACATCATCATAATATTGTGACGGAAAAATTTTTCCTTCTATCTCATCCTTGAAAATCAAACATCGTTCCCCTAAATATTCCATGGGGAAAAGAAAACATATAAGGCCAATATTATATTCTCTATAAGGATTAGAATAAATTTGTAGCTATACAAACATTAACATCGAATTATTGATATTATTTGAATAATTAAACATGAATACATATTAAACTGAATATTTTGGCATGCTTTCTATATGATGAAAAATGAAAACATAAATAATGAAAATTATTGATCTCATATTGAAGGGATTAATAATATTAGATATCAAAAAATATTGTCAAGGCCTTATTCCAAGACACTACCTTATAATGGGAATATCTATACACCACCATCTAACAAGTCTTTTCTCATGAGGACTATTTATGTATCGAGGAGCTATATTTTTGGGCTCTTCCCATAACAAGATTAAGTCCATTGTATTTACCATAATAATCTGCATGATTTTATATAACATTACATAAGGAACCTCTTTCTAGAAAAGGACATGAATATATGTATAACGAGAGATAGAGAAAAAAAATTCTCCCCCATTAAGTAGAGTAATATGGATATATAAGATAACAACCATTAACCAACATAAAAGTAGTGGGTTATCAAGAAAATGAAATAAAGTATCCTCATCAATGATATATAGGGGAAAGGGTATATTCAATGTTCTAGGTTATTAATAGAAGACAATAATTTCTTTCAATAGTTATAATTAGTATTTAAATTATCAAATAGTAAGATAAAATCCTTCATCACGGTTCATTAAGAGTATTTTAATATTCAAAATTATATCCCTCAAGGCCACCTTACTATGTCTGTTGTCTTAGACCCACTCATCATGAATCAAGACAATGATTGATTCAATGATCAGACAAACCTTTGTGGGTTGATTACACCTAGGTGAATCCATTACATAGAAAAATAAAAATTTTAGTATACATAAATTTCTTTCTTTCTAATGAATTACTATAACTTTAACTTCACCATAATTGAGGATGTTTTTTCCCTTATATGAAATTATGTTTTTAAAATGGTTTTGTATCTCATGAATAAAAATACTATGGGTGATGGAAAAATATAATTTTTAATCCATTAATTTTAATGATTAATATGGTAAAAAATATTCCATGTAAATTTATTAAACACAAAAAATAGAATACATGGAAAATAGAAAATATGACCTAACAAATGATAATTTGGAGGAAAAACTCCATTTATGGATTGCGTAGTAATTAAATTAGAACCCCTTGGAAGAGATTGAATAATTGTGATATTTAAATTCCATGAATAATTTAATTTCATGATAGAAAATCTAAAAAGGGATTATGTAACCCACTAAAATTTAATTAGGATCATTGTATTAAACATGTCCCAAAGATAATAATTTGAATTGGATAACCCACACATGTTATCCCGACCTCCATGAATATACATTATCCTCTGGTGTCAAAGTCTTAAAAATCATATTCACTTAATTTAAGGACCTTAATAATATCAATTTTTAGTTAGAATATTCATAAATTGCCTTTATTTATATGAATTAATCATATTTTCAATATCTAGTTTTATTGTTTCTTAATTACGATGGATGTATTAATTCTTTTTCCAATTATCATCATCATTATGTTATTCAGATTCCGATTGGGGATGTTTTTATCATGACCCACCCCATTAGGGACCATGCTGCAACTCCTTGAGCCTGCTCCAAAAGTCTATGGGCTAGTGACTGGCACCAAGTTGGCATATCACTAAATTGGGAGACATAGCCTAAATACCTGTATGCATGTACACAAATACATGAAAAATAGATTAAATATAAAAAACCACTATGAACAAAAATCATGCATATCACTATCTGAACTAAAAGAGTATACTAGGAAGTAATGTACAGTAAAGTAAACTGGGCTAGAATATATGCCCTCTAAAAAGAAAGAGTCTATATACATCAATGACCAAACTGTAAACAAAATATTTAATGGACTAAGGTTCAAATCCATAGGAATACATTGGCCATTATAAACTCAAAATGTTCATCATATTCCTAGTCTGCACTAGACCCCATCAAAAGGTCACTTTTCATCACAAGACATGATACATACATGTGAAGCCCATGTAGGGGTGAGTATAAAAATACTCAGTTGGACACCCCAATACCAAACAATATTACAAAAAGATAGGTAAAGACATCTCAGCATAGTATATGTATACAAAAAATATAAAAAAAATATTCATACATACTCAAACCAAGACACACAATCTAGATGTATGTCAAAAAACTGGATTAAAACACTAGGGAATCAGTCTGAAGATTCCATGAAGCACTCATCTGAGAGAACACACTCCTGAGTCTGGTAGCATACATGACTTCCTTCCTAGATGTATTGTTCATCGAAAACCTTCATGAGAGAGATACACAGATAGATCTTAGGAGAGATACTCTACTACAGATGAGGATCATATAAATGGCCATGGGCTGATACCAACAACACCATCTATATTGACCTAATAAGTTGAGGATCAACACATGATGTAGTTGGTCACGTCAATACCAATGAATATACCTTGGTCATGATGATTTTATAGAGGATCATGCTACGATCCTCTCAGAAGGTATTCCAAAAACACTATCCTGAAATTCTTGATAATGGTATTTTACTCTTGTAGTTAGTAAACGATACACATCAACCATTAGGGAATAGATCATGGGAAAAACCCTAATAAAAAAATTATTCAAGATATGGTGGGCAAGAGATTCTATCAATGTATAATGGGCTGTACAGTGTGTAGTAGGGTCACATATCGTTTCCCATAACACTGAGTACTTCCCATGTACAAAAACTTGTGTCATTTAGAACATGTCATGTAGAAGATGGGTACACACTATATTGAAGGGTCACATGTGGTGTCCTTCCATCCGGGGTCCACCAAAGTACTCTGGCCATGTTCCAGTACATGGTGTCAACCCACGTCTGCCTACCCATGTACCAGTACATGAGGTTATCTACATAGTTGGTTCAGCATGTCCATGTGGTGAATTACACGCTGTGTTTTCAAGCAGTATACTTCAAATATTTTTTGTGTATCTCCTAAGATACATATATAGTCTTAGGTAAGGGCCCACACACTGTTAGATAGGTTTCACATTCAATATGACACTTGAATTTTTCCTAAAACTTGAGACACTACTTGGTGGGGGCCACACACCGTGTACCATCGACTACATGCCAGGTTCATCATAAATTTGTAGAACCACCATTCATTCTCCTCACACCTCAGACGATCCTTTGATGTTCTATCCAATGATTTGTTCACCTCAATACTAGAGATACAAGGACATATTTCCATTACAACAAAAAATAGGAGGGTTTTAGGTATTCCATTGGCTTATAAATCTGATTATGATCGCCTGGAAAAAAATCAATCGAAGAACAATTTATCCAAGATCTCTTTGATCCATCAGTCTCCATCATCATCACCCATATTCTAGGATTTATTTATTCTTGATTTGTAATTTTTAATCGTTGCACTGAGAAATAAAGGTGAAGTGATCAATTGTTCATATTCGATGATGAAGGAAGATCAGGTAGAGCATATGGGGGGTAGAAATACAAATAAAGAAACATACGCAAGGAACTTAACTCAGACATTTTTTATTTTGGTCTAGATTTGTTCAAGTATGAATTATTAACAAATCAAATAATAAATCAACCCCATAAATCCCATAGTGGAATCCTATCCCACAAAAATGACTGAACTATCATTCAAATTGATCATCGGTTGGTCCACATCCATAATTGAATATAGGAATATGAAAAATAAATAAGAAACCCACCCTACCTTCATGTTGGATCATTCTATGAAGATTTTTGATCGCCAAGTCACCACCATTGGTGGGGTCTGTCAAAAACAACATCAGTTGATATCTGATCCAAGCATCATCATCGTTTTACGTCGAGAGAGTTCTCTGGGTTCTCTCCAGAGCCTATATGAAATTATTGGGTTATGAGTCTAACCTTGGACCCTTGAATCTAGGTTTATTTTAAAATAATCATCAATATTTTGATGAAATTTAGAAATAAAAAAAATTGTCCATTTATTTTATTTTTTATAATTCCAAATAAAAAATTTCACAGATGACCCGCACATGCCAATGTTAGGCCTCACCATGGATAAATACGCTAATCTAGATGCAACGGTGCCCATGGATTTATGATCTGAGCACCCATTTAGACGATATTCTACTTTTTCACAAAAAATTTGCATGTTAGCTATTTAATATTTCAATATTATTCAAACATTTATTCTGTTCACACTGGTCTTTAGAATGGCACGCCATCTTAGTGCCTAGTCCCAAAATAATTTTATTTAATATTTAAAAATAATAAATTTTTAAATTTAAGACATTAAATTATCCCCCCTTAGGGATTTACATCCCCTGAAGTCAATATATATATATATATACGAAATGATGTGGGAAATTATCACAAATCAAGGCCTCCAGCTCCCTTGTGCACTCCTGGAGATTCCAGTGCTACTACCAGACACACACTAAAGGAATTTTTGATCCATGAAGGATAATCTCCTATCAATCCACAATATCTAGTGGGTACTTAACAGAATTCACTCTGTCATCAATGTCAAACTCACCCCAATTGATGAAATGCGATGGATCATACACATTCCTCTTCAACTATGACACATGGAAGACATCATGTACCCATTCCAACCACGGGGTTACAACCAATTGGCACACTACTGTGCCAACAATACAATGTCTCTCGAAGGGGATGATAAACCTTAGAGATAATTTTTCATCCCAGCAAAGCCATTGTAATACCCGTCAAGGTGAAACTAAAAGGAACACATGGTCTTCTTTCACGAACTCAAAAGTTCTCCACCGAGTATTAGTATAATATTTTTTATGGATATATGCAGTCTTAATCTACTCTAAGTTATATTCACCTTCTCTATGATAGTTTGAACTATCTATAGGCCCATGAGTGTAGACACTTTTGGGTCAGATGAGCAATGTGGTGACTGGAAGGGCCACAGGTTAAAATCATCACATGGTGCCATAACAATGGTGAAATAGTATCTATTTTTGTACACAAACTCTACTAGGGGTAGGTGATCCTCCAAACTATGGATAAATAATTTCATGCAAGCTCGAATCATGTCCTATAATACCTAAATGGTCTTCTCTATCTGGCCATATATCAAGGGATAAAATTCTATCCTCAAGAATAATTGAGTCCCAAAGTCAAACTATAATTTCTTCCCCAGCTAGGATTTAAACAGAGCATCATGATCACAAACTATTGTCAATGGGACTTCATAGAGTCAAACTATATTCTTAATGTAGAGGTTTCAGAAGCTTTCTACTAAATTCTACTCCTGGATAGCTTGGATGTGGGCTGACTTGAGGATTCATTGAATAATCACCCAGATTGAATCATGTCTCTTGTAAGTATGTGGTAAAGGCTTCAGGAATTATATATATATCCCATCCCACTTATATTCCGAAAACTCAAGGGGTTGAACTAAACCAGCTGAAATCTGGTGCTCATCCTTCATCTGTTGTCATGTATGGAAACAAGAAACAAACTTTTCCACCACCTTCTTTATCCTGATCCACCAAAATGATCATCTTAGTTCCTAGTAAATTTTCTCCACTCCAGGATTAACCACTAAAGGGGATTTACGAAACTCCCACACAACCTCCTCCTATAAGGAAAATGGTACAACTATGAACACCCTAAAAAGTATGATTTTCTTCCCACCATGTGAATATTCATTAGAAGTATGTCCTATGATCATTTGTGAATGTTTGGTCTCATAGTGGGTGTCCCCATGTTTTTCCTCCCATAATATATGTAATAGTGTATGGGTGACAACCATTGACTAGAGGTTAGATTATCTAACTCCTTCTACATGTTATATCTATAATGAGTTCATCCTCTCTGATTCCCTGTTTAGTAAGTGTGAACTAGATATATGGATAAGAGAATTCATCCCCATGTTCCCCTTCCAACGAGTTTAGATAATCTCAATGTCGTAGTCCTAGAGGAACTATATCCTTCACCTATAATTGAAGATGAAATCCTTCTAAGAAAATATTTACTTCAGACTCTTGTTAACGAAGTAGATGATAAACTGCTTACCCATCAGGTAGTGTTGCCTTATCTTAAATGCGAAGACTACCACTACCATATCAATATGTTCAGTCATACAGTTCATCTCATGTGGTCTCAATTATAATGTATCATTGGAAATCAATTATTTTTTCTACATTTGGAAACTACCAATTCTTGTCCATGATGCATCACATAACACAATGTACACGACCCCCTCCTCTGTAAATCTCAAGATTGGAGAACTCCTGAAACTCTACCTCAATAGCTGTAAAACCTACTAGAACATATTTATCCCCATAAATAGATACCTCTTTGGGTCAAATATATCATATGTGTGGGGATCCTATAGAACCCATTAATTAATCTCTAGTAATAGCTTACTGTCTCATGAATTCTCCTCACCTTCGTCACTCTCTTGGGTGGCTCACATTCTAATAGTGAATCCACCTTGGTTTGGTCCACTACCACTCCATCAACTGAGACAACATTCCTCAATATGTGGACCAATTGAATCCTTAATTTTCACATCCAGAGTTTCCCATAATGATGGTTCTCTTGGAGTACCTCCAGTAACTAGCTTAGGGGTCTCAAGTTCTACTCCTCAGACGCTGAGTACACAAGGATATCATTAATGAAGACTAGCACAAACCTATCTAAATTAGGATGAAATATGTGTTTCATGAGTCCCATGAACACTACTAAGGATTTAATTATTCCAAATGTTATCAACATGTACTGATAGAGACCGTAATGACATCTGAATTCTATGTTCTGTATATCATCATCATATACTCGCAGCTGCTGATAGCAAGATCAATGGTAAACCTTTGAAAACAATTGTTCCCCTATCAACTGATTGAAGTGGTAAAAAATGATGATTGGGGGAAAATTATTCATCAACATCACCTGGTACAAGCGCTGTAATTCCACAGAAAACCACAAGCTACCATCTTTCTTTTTGGCAAACAAAATTGGGGCCACCTAGGAAGAAACACTGGCTCTCGTGAATCCATTCCTCTTAAATCCCTTCAAATGCACCCTTAGATTGTGAATCTCTGTGAAAGTCATTTGTTATACTAGTGTTGATATAAGTTCCATCATGGGGTGTATTTTTATGTATAATTCCATCTCTTGGTGAGGAGGTAATTCTAGAACATCTTTTAGAAATACATCCCTGTAAGCCGCCACTACTACTGGGAACTGGTAACTCATAAAATTTGTTGCACTAATGGTTATGTTATCCAAATGATGACTAATCTTACACAATATACTATACATGAGTCAATCATAAACTTCCTAGTTTTTCATCTCACCAAAAAAGGAAAACCTCATTATATCAATTCATAAACTCCACACCTTACCCAAAAAATAGTTAATCAAGAAATGGAATTTGAATAAACAATCCATTCCAAGAATAAAATTGTAATGCTTCAACACATCCAACAAGAGGTTAAAACTGAAAATCTCACATCCAAGGGTCAGTTCACAATGTCATAATAGATGTGTCATCACTGAGTCTTCTACAATGGGTATCTCCATGCATAAGGGTCAACTAAATAGTTCTAATTGAATCTGAATGTCTCGTAAAAGATAGGGGAATGAAAGGAATGACTAGAACCTATGCCTATCAGTATTTTAGAAAAATTAAAAAAGACGTTGATCATACCTCAAATAATTCTCGGATCCCCTAGGTTATATGCCTCAACCACGTGCAGTTTCCCCAACCCCTATCATCCAGCTCCCTAAGCCTAGCGTGGACCTCCAAAGATGGAGGTGGTAACATTTCGAAACTTAATAAACCTAATTATGCTCTCCCAGATCATCTTCCACACCCAACACCCTATGGAAAGTGGCTTCTGTTTTACAGCTAGTCCAGACACTAGCAGATCAGATGGTGGTCTTGGTGCCGAACCTTCTACACTGCTCAATAGGGCAATGGTAGATTGTGTCTATCCCAACTCAAAATGAGGTGACTCTTTAAGGTAATTTTATCAAGAATATCTTTAGATGAGAGTTATCCCTAGTTACATCAATCATTGTGCATATAATAGAGATTCTTCATCTCAAGTAGGGTAGCTTGACAGTGGATAACTATTCACCAAGGTTCACCAAACATTCCAGGTACTCAATAGATATGGTTAGGGATCAGTACTTCAGGTCTCATCCCTTCGAGAAAGGTCTTTATTGAGGCATATGATCATTTGTTATCCCTCTATGCATTCAGATACATGATGGGGTACTTAATTGATATTTAGTGGTTGAACGTTTCAAGGCTAAGCAGGCATTGTCAGTGGTAGTTAGCAATGGACAATAAGGTGCAGAGACCATGGATACAAGGAGCCAATTGAAGTATCAGGGATCTGGATGTGGGAGAAATTTCAGGATATGATCACATGACATAATGTATATAGTTCAGGTCTCATAGGGTGGGTCATGTCTATATGGGGAGAGGCGGTGTTATTTGTTTGATAGTAGGGGACATCTCTCTCAAGATTCATCGACCAACCATGTTACTAAATGTGACACTGTAGTTGGACCAACAATGTTGATACATCAACAAGAGCAGGCAGATCCATAGGGTGTGGTATGTGGAAGATGATCTGGGAGAGCATACAGAGGTTGTTTAAGTTTCGACTAGTTACAACCACCATCGTTGCAGGTCCACGCTAGGCTTAGGGAGATGGATGATAGGTTCATGGGAAACTGCATGCAGTTGAGGCATATAACCTAGGGGCTCTAGGAATTATTTGAGGTATGATAAAAGCATTTTTTAATTTTTCAAAAATATTGATAGGCATAGGTTCTAGTCATTCCTTTCTTTCCCCATATCATTTACGAGACACATATTGAATTCTCATCATTGAGGGGTTCATCCTTCTTATCGAGCTATTGAATCCTATATGGTATGAGTCTCAATGGAATTCTATAATAAAACAATATATACCACTTTCAACGAGTATATATGGAGTGATGACTCAGTAAGGATGGACGCCGCAACCCATTCTTATATGATGCATCTACAATTATTTTCCTTGAAACTAGTATTTGCAGGTACCATGTCAAAAAGACACATATTAGAGTACTGTTGTATGGATATGTTGGCCACCCAAACCAACACCAAAGTCCCTAGCCCAAATGCTGAGCTCGATACACTTAACACTATTTCACCAAAAAAAATCTCACAGACTCTCAGTCTAGAGATAGAACCAAACACCTCTCATACCACTATATCATGACCAATCCCAATTGGGCCAATACTGCGACTTCCAAAGCCCACCTCCAATAGGATATGGTATTATGAATAGCACCTAGTAGGAATATCACTATGTTGGGAGTGATTTTTGATGTACCTAGACACACACACACAGACACATCTCCAAGCCCACAAAGGATGAAATGTAAAAGTAAGAAAGAAACTAATGCATGCATACAACTATCCCAGCCAATAGAGTTTAATAAGAACAGAGGAATTTTCGATGTACCAATATGCATGCACCCATCTCTAATCCCCAAAATATGGAAATGTAAAAACACCTATGAAAAAAATGCATGAATACCACCATCCTTACCAGTAGAGTATGACAGAAAGTAAAGTGCTATAATATACACTAGTTCAGAATATAATACCACCAATAGAAATAGTCTGTAAACAAAAAAGTCCAACCAGTAAAAAAATGTGTAATGTGAGTAATTATCAAAGACATAGGAACACTCTATTCTACATAAACTCACAAATCCCTATTCGGTCATGTTCCTCCTTGGACGTCATCAAAAGGTTGCACGTCTATACAAGACATGACATATGTGAGAAAATCCCATGCAAGGGTGATTATAATAATACTTAGTAGGATAACCCAAAACCACAAAGAAATACACAAAGATAGATAAAATAAACTCATTATAGTAGATGTATACAACACATTTAACAAGAATATCCAAATATTGTGAAACCAAGACTCAATGTATATAGGAAAGTCACAACTATCTTATACCAGAACTAGGGATTCAGTCCCAATATTGCATGAAGAACTCATATGTGAGAAAAAACTTTTGAGTCTGATAGCACCAGAGAAATCCAACAGAGAATAACTATTCATTGGATACAATCATGAGATAGATACATTGATAGATCTAATGAAATATTTGATACCACAGAAGAGGTTCATAGCCACACTCACGGGGTGATACCAACAACTCTATCAAGATTATCCTAATATATAGAGGATGAAAACACATTGATGTTGGTAATATAATTACCAAGGACTCTACCTAGAGCATAATGAATGAATAGAGTATCATGCTCAATGTCTCTTAGAGGGGATTCCAAAAACTATATCCAGAAAGTACTATCGAACAGATCATACTCTAGTGAGTTGGAAATTCTACAAATCAACCTTATGGGAAAGGCTCAAGGGAATAAAACTGTACAAATATTGTCTAGGATATGGTGGAAAATATATTAAATCCATGTATAAATGGGTACATGGAATGTAGTAGGATCACACGCGGTGTCCCTTGACCCTAGGTACTTCCCATGATTTTTAAAACAAGTCATGGAGAAGATGGGTACACACTGTGTAGAAGGGTCACACACCATGTCCTTCCCAATGGGGTCCACCCATGTACTCTGGCTGTGTTCCAGTACATGGGTGTCAAAATCTTTCCACCAACCAATGTAACAGTATACCGAGATATCCATAAAACTGGTTCATCAAATCTCTGTGGGGGAGTACATGTCGTGTTCGTAATCTATTTACTCTAGCCAATTTCTGTGTGTCTCTCAAGATACACTACATGTCTCATGGAAGTTCCCATAAACTAAATGACTGGGGTCAAATTCTTTGTGACACTTGAATTCCTCCCAAAACCTTAGTCATCGCTAAGTGACGGCCACATTCCATGTAGCTTAGACCACACGTTGTGTTCACCCAAAATTTCCAAAACCATCATTCTTCCTTCTCATTCCTTGACCAATCCTCTAGTGTTCAATCCAATGCTTTGTTCACCTCAAAACTACAAATCCAACATCGTATCTATATTGTAACAATGAATCTGTGGGTTCTGGACTTTCAATCAGCTCCAAAAACTAATTTCAATCTCCTATACAGAAATCTCACAAAGAACAATATCTCCTTAAACAATTCAGTCCATCTGTTGGCATTGTCCTCGCACCACCTCTAGGTCATCCCGATTCCAAATCATGAATTTTTTATAATTTCACCTAGAAATAAATGCACTACAAGAAATCAATAAAAATCTTCAAAGAATGAATAACATTTATAACATATGGGGGAGAAGAAATATGCATAAAGAAACCAACCTGGGGAACATACCTCAACCACTTTTCATTTCAGTCTAGATCCTTTCCCATATTAACTATCAAAATACCAACAAATAAATCAACCCCATAAATCCAATAGATAAAACCCATCCCATAAGAATGATCGAACTCTAGTTCAACCTTTTCATTGGTTGGTCCATGTTCGTCATTGAATCTAATAATTTGGAAAAGAAATCCAAACAACATGCCCCACCTTGGGGTTTGATCGATCTATACAGAGGATAAATCATCATTTCACTACCATTTGTGAGGTCTATCAAAAAGAGAATTCATGGATCTCTGATCCAATCATTGTTATCATTTTCCATCAATGGAGTTCTCCAAGGTTCTCCCCAGAGCCTCTAGGAAATTAAATGTTTATGAGTCTAACCCTAGACCCTTTCCTCTAGGATTATTTTATAAGAATCATCGCTTCATCATTGCATTGATGAAAAAATAAAAAAAATAAAATATTATTATTCTATTTATTAAAACACCAAAACAAACTTTTCATAGCTAACATATGCTGACCAATGTTAGGCCTCTCCTAGGGTAAAGTCAACGCTATGGATGCAACAATGCCCTTAGATTTCTGATCCATACATCTGTTTTTGGAGTTATTCCACAATTTTAAATAAAATTATGCTCCCATACTAGTTAATATTTTAATATTATTCATACATCTAATCAGTTAACATCAAACCTCAGAATCACACATTGTCTCAGTGCCTGATCGCTAATTAATTTTACATAATACTAAAAAATAATACATTGAAAAATCGTAGGCATTATTGTTTTATAGTTTTTATGATATTTTAAATTCCCTCCATGAGTGTTTAGGTCTTTATAATTGTATTTTAAATTGTAAACATGTTGGTTTCACTGATTCATGATGATCTATGTTTTTATTCATAATTAATTAATATAAATTGATTTATTGAATGATTATGAGGTTGTTTTCTGGTAATATCATTATAATAGAAGAATAATTATATTATTTTTTAATTTGTAGTTTTATATAATAGAATAAGAAGGAAATAGATTAATAATTTATGGATATGAAAATATTACATAATTTGAATAAAACATTATCCACCTACTAAGCTTGTTTTAAATAATCATAATTATAATGACAAGTTTTTGATCATATAATCAGTAGTGTATAAATATTTTTCATTCTAGAACCTTAAAAATATCCTAAAATAAATTTAATACATTAATATCATCCTCATATCCAACCTTATATTGAATAGATGGAAAATAAAACACTTTTCACAATAGAGGTGATTGTTTTCAGAACACGGGAATGAAAGTTCACTTTTTATTACCTGAAAGGTCAACAGTTATTAGTTTTTATTTAAAAAATATAACAAAAATAATTATAATATAAATAAATATTTAATAATTTAAAAACATGAAAAATAAATTTTAAATTAAACGATAAATGAAAATTATTCTACTGAAAATATTGAACTTATGTTGATGATGGTCGCATTCTGACAAGGTTGGTTATTCTGTGACGGTGGTTTTATGAAGATGGTGAAGGTTTTTTCTTTTTTATGTTTTGAATATGTAGTAATGATGAATGATGGGTTCTCATTATATATGTCTAATGATGTTGTTGAAGGTGATGACGAAGTGATTTGATGGTGGGGGTGTGGCTCGAGGAGGCTAATTAATCAAGGATTTGAGTCCCAAGGTGTACTGACATGGCTCGGATGATGAATTTAAATTTTGAGTTATGTGGAGTTCATTTTGAATTTTTTGATTTGGATTTATGGTGTATGTATCAGTTCCCACTCAACCACAATGTGGATATAAAAATTCATATAAAAATATAATTTTTAGTATTATTGAGGGGGTGGTGATAAGCCTCTTTTATAAGTGGTAAGAATGATTTTTTTTAAATATTCCAAGATAATATAAACGGAAAATTCATAAACTTATCAAATAGATCAATAAATTTTAAATAATTAATTAGAGATATAAATAGATTCGTTACTTTATCTACCACTCAATTATTATTTTTACCATGTTATCATCCCATTATCCAATGAATTATCACAGTAAAGAGTTTTTTAATTTTACCATGATAACTACTTTATACCCAAGATAACATAATCATTATTCCAAAAAATAAAGTGTTCATTATTATATAAATTTGATGGAATGATTATTAATTTTAAAAATAAAAATTAGATTCATATTTTTTATGAGTAAAAAATTGAATTTAATATAAATTTTGTATAATATATTTAAGTAATTTTTGAGAAAAATATAAATTTAAATTTCAAATATTAATATTAGGTTTGTAAAAAATAATATATATTTTTTACAATGTTATATTATAAAAAAATAAAAGGGTTTGATAACTTTTTTAGTCATACTTGTATACAAATTATGTCATAAAAGAGGTAGTATTACTAAAAATAGTATATTTCAATACTCACCAAAAAATAAATTTATTTATAAAAATACCAAAAAAATCATAAGAAGATAATATCATTATGAAGAAATAAAAAAATAATTTCATTTTTTTTAAATGATATTCAAACATCTAGAAATTAATCATTTATTTATACTCATTAATGAAGTCACATTAGTGTTCAAATTAAGTGATTTTCATGATATGTTGTTTACCTACTATAGTAGGGCCTCAAGTATTAAATTTTGAAATGTATTTTAATTTCACCATATTATTTCATGTTATACTTTTTAATTATTAGAGATTCTTATGATTTAGTTTGGAATCCTATTCCATGAAATAAATCAATATTTTCAAACCATATTTATGTGAAACTCTTTAGAAAACTGAAATTTTTTATTACACAACAAAAATTAGATGAAAAATATAATTAATGATATCAAAATATATATCATGTATAGTTTTTATGATATTTTAATATAATGGTTCTTAATTATATGAAATTTACAATCATCGCATGAGTAAGATTGGAGCGATGAATCATCAACCCACACCATTCTAGAACAAGGCATAAGCCTCCATGGCAGTGGGATGTCTGACCAAAAGTCCCTCTACTCAAAGATGCTTTAATTAAGGGATATTAAAATAAATTAAAACTCTAACCACTATATTTACAATCTATATTCAATAAAAAATATTAATCGAATTACTTTAAATACAAACATAATTGCATGTAGATGAAAACTAAATCCATTATCACACATAGCATCTAACTCCATAGACTCGTGTATGATAATAAATAGAAGAAGCTAACAATTTTAACTACAGATTAAAAAAGTTCTTAAAATGGAAAATTTATATATATGAATAATCCATGAAATTAATGTTACATAAATGATACTTTCACATATTTAAATAAGTGATAAATATTTTGGAAAATTTCAAAACAAATATAATTATAAAAAACATTATGAATTATCTTTTCATTATGTACCTTCCATAATATAAAATATAAATATTGTATTTTCATTTTATAATATAATCCTTTTCATGTTATTAATTATTGTATATTTCAACATAAATTTGTGATATTTTATAAATAATTAAAATTTTATAATACAATTTATATTATTATGGAATTTTACATATTCTACATATCACAGAAATAATGTTATTAAAACCTTCATCAAAATAATCATAAAAACTATTTTTATGCAGTATAAATTATCTCTCAAAAAAATAACTTTAAAATTAATTATTATGAAAATTTATAATCTTAAATAATTTTTTATATATTTAAGTTTTTTGAATTTATAAACATTCATATGATACTATTATGATTTATAAATAAAAAATTAATTTCAAAGATCAAAGACATGATATATAATTTAGTAAAATAAATTTTGATGTTAAAATTTAACATTACATAATTTTAGACATTAAATGTTTCAAAAGAAAAATATAAATTTATTAAAAACTCATCAAAGGTAATTAATTTATAATAATTTTTAATTAATAAATATCCCTAAAATACATTTTACTATTATATATAAGAATATTTAAATTATTAAAATTTAACTAATAATTGAATATAAATAAAATAAAATTTTCTATTCTATTTATATTTCATGATATAAATATGATCATTTATATGATATACAAATAATTCAAAGATTCATACCAAATTGTCACGTATGATTTTTAAGTGAGTAATGATCCCTATTAGTCACAATTTATATTTTCTGAATATTCCACCTCGTATGATACACATATCAAATTAAACTATATATAACGAAACCATATTGGATATACATTATAGTTTTTTATTACACTTCACATTATAACATATATAATGATATTGACGAGTTCGATGTTAAGAATAACAAAAAACTGTAGATTTTTTTACTACGCTTCTACTTTTGATATCCCTATATCCTAATCCACAAATCACCTGAATAAAACAGAATTTTGTATCATATTTTATGATTGGAATATGGTTGGATATATAATTATAATGCTTCATATCCCAACATTATTTCATCAATCTAAAAGAATTGTATGCTCTGATTCCACTACTAGTTTTCAAATAGATTTATGAATATTTATTAAATTCAAGGATATTTTTTACAAAAAAATCAATGTTGTATCTCTAATATTATATAATTGAAAAATTGAAAAACATTGAATAAATATCCTACAAATTTTTAAATAACACTATTGCAGGAATTGCTCTATCTTTGCAGGGTCTTGATGAATATCCCTTTGTGGAATCCAAATGAATTCAATCCTACAAGTGTATCAATAAGTTTTTTTGGAATCATTTGTCATTTTACTGATATCATTTACCATTTTATTTCTAAAAGACGAAAATTGGTAGGATAAGAGAGTAAAATTTATGAGAGTTTTAGTTGGGTTACAAAATTATGCATAAAAAAACCATCACATGGAAGTTGCCTTAATAAATCCCTAAAGGATGCTACTTGGTTAATATTGAATTTCCTTATGCATTAAAACACATGATTGAATGATACATGACTACTTAATGAATATATCTTATAAATTTAACTCTCTTATATGATTCATCTTATGAATTATATAATTTAATGACGGTCAATACAGGAGACTAACTTGAAAATTAACTAATAATGTTCAACCACCACTATTAATTTAATGTAATGGAATTGTATCAAATACTATTCTATTCGATATTGGTAGACATACACACCAACTTTCCCATGTATCCATATTACAATATAGCCTATTCAAAAACTACATAAGTTTAAAGAATGTAAAAAAGCTCATATTAATATTTATTATCATATATACAATTATTAAATATTATATATCGGGTTAAATATTATGAAAAATAATTTGGGGAATATACTTTTCTACATACAAAATAAATCAAATTACATATGATGAAAATATTAATCAAGACACAGAAAATTCATTCCCTGAAAAGATGAAAAATCAAAATTAAAATCCCTTATGTTGAGTCAAAAAAAATAATAACCATCCAAAAAAATAATAAATTTATATAAATAATGTACATATAATTAATTTAATAAGAGAATATATTTTTCTAAACCTTTCTAAACCTGACCAACCAAAGCCCACCTGGTTAATGATTGGTCTAGAGTGACTCCCCAAACCCACCTAACAGAGGACATTGACGGGTGAAAACTACATAGTAAGAAAATCACGCACATGAGGAAACATAAAATATGGTTGTAACACCCGAGACTTTTATGTGAAATATTTTGTTTTTATGTTATATAAATCATCAAAGGAATCTTCCACTAACACTGGATTGTCTTGCTTTACACGCAACCGCGGCCTTCCTCGATAGCTTGCGTCGTACGCAATACCGAGTTTCACTAAACAATGATATGCTATTAAAATATTATTAAAACTAGCAGTTATAAATAGTAATAACCACTTTTTAAAATTTTATAAATTTTATTTTTCAAAATGGACTTCATTTTTGGATTTGGAATATCGAAATTAGACTAGGGTGAAATTTTGGTATTTTTCTGAAAACTTTCAATTTTTGATGAATAGTGAAACCACTAAGTGGTAGTTAAAAAACTGAATTTTTCATAAAACTTAATTTTACCACTTCTGTGAGTGGAATTTCAAAAATCCGAGAGACATGGTTGATGTCAGTAAGTAAAATGTAGTTCAATGAGATGAAAATAATTTTTTTGGTGAATAGTAACTTTTTTCTTTTTTTTACCACGGTTAAAAGTAAATAGGGTAATTAAGGGTAAAAATGATATTATTATTACCATAACACATGTCCTAATTCTATTGGACAAGTTTAATTCGACCAAAAACAACCTTAGTAATAAAATATGACCATTTAGGCCCACTTGGATTAGATTGGGACATTTATTACTAATTTATTTAAAGAAGGGTTAAAATAGTTAAAATCAACGTTTAATAAGTAAATCATTTTTAATATGGGGTTATACATAAGATAAATTCGACTATAAATATTCATTAGAAAGATAATAATATTTACAATATAATGGTATTTTATTTGTAATTTTTAGTCATTAAATCAGTTAATTTATTTATGACACAATGATGATGCAATAATTATCTTATTAGTGAAATATTGACGTAATTGATGTTATAAATACCCAAATAAATGTAATTTGAGACTTTTTATGAATTAAACTAATTTTATAGGTTAATATGACATGTTACTATTGATTTAAGTAACTTGGTTTGAACTACTCATTCTGTAATGATTTTAACAAAAATCAATTACTAAACAGTGTCAAAATTGACATAAAATAGTTTTTAAAACAAATATTATATTACTAATTGTTATTTTATTCCTAAAAATCTAAGGTTCGGCCAAATGACTTAGATAAGGTCATATATATTAATAATAAACAACTTGGGGTTCGTTTGGCTTGATATGGTAAGTTTATTAACCTTATAGTGTAAGAACAAAAGAAGACACGGTAAAAGTTAAATTATCTAACTCAAAGATAAATCTAAATGATAAGGTTAAAATTGATTCCTAAACTTGTCTAAATTCTATTGGATGAGAGGGTTTAGACCCCTACCCACCTTATATTCGTAATATATCAATTTGGATCTATTAAAAACCGAATTTGTCTTTATAATAAAATAATATTTTTAATTATTCCAAAGGTGCCCCTCTCCTCCCTTATAAAAGGGCACCTCCTCCCCCTCTTCCTCACACCACTTTGAGCCTTCAAGCTCGGCCAAACCCTGCCAATTTCTCCTCTCCACTTCCCTAGAAACATCCTAGAGGTTCTGGTCTTCTTCAAAGACCTATTTTAGTGCCCTAAAAGGAGGTCTCAAAGAAGCGCTTCAAAGAAGAGGTAAATTCCGTTACCGATTCTTTCATATTTATTTCTTCTTCCACTTCTTATTCTTTAGTTGTTTCATTATGAAGTAATAAAATCAGTATCAATAATATACTGATATGTTATTATAAGTATTAAACAACCCTATTTCACCATCTATCCATCCTAAGGAAAAAGAAATCACCGTGCATGCGTACATACGGAATACCGTTTCCACGCCATGGTGTAATCTATTTTCCACCACCACCTTACTTGGATGAGTAAAATGGTGTAAATAATCACTATATATGACTATTATAAAGTGATATTTATTCTGAAATAGTATACATACACTCCAATACAATTCCACGATCAAAGGAACGATATCATCACTCGTGCGTACGTACGGAATACCGTCTCCACGATGTGATGCGACTCGTTCTACATGATCTTCATTTCATAATGATTATATAAATGAATTGAATGAATGAATATGATATATATTACACTAATACCATTCTGTAAATGAGGTATCTATAACCTAAATAGAAGAATAAGAATTTATTCGATAAAACACGCATAAGAACAAAAAGTAATAAACACCCGAATAACAAGTAGTAATGAAATATTACTAATAAGAAGCTATGAATATGACCATATATGATATCATAAAAATAAGTATGATTCTGGAATAAGTCAATAACATTATTTAAATCCTTATACTGGAGGTTCAGACACTTACGAAGCAAATCAGACCTAAGGTAAGGGAAATATCACAATATCATTTTTATCTGAGATTGTTTATACTTCGTACTTTACTAGGGTGTATTTTATCATCCACATCCATGTTTCCTCAATATGTAATATTATTTCCATCCACCTAAAATTTTTAAAATCCAAATTTACCCTTCGGTGATTTTTTAGTAAAATATATGAAAGGAATCTTTTGTCGTTTTTCGTACGAGGCACTTTTTGACGTTTCCGACAAAAGTACAAGAAGAATGTTTTCTTTTAACATATACGGCATGAATGGATTTTTAAAAAATTATTTCCAAGAAGCTTACATTAAATGTTTTCATGTTTATTTTTAATCAAATTCTTTTAGTTTAGAATTGTATGACATGTTAAGAAAGGAAAAGTGTTTTTGAAGTAGAAAGGATATTTTCCTCAAGAATGGAGTTCAAGTGTTTTATCAAAATTATTTTTCATCTAAGATAATATAGGGTTTTGTTTATATCCCTATTATCTCATTGATTTGATTATGTTGTGATGGAATTATTTTTATGAATTCCTTTATCTAATATGAATTGTTTTATGATGTCACGATGTTTAAGATTCCCATTTTTATTACATGGATTATGCTATGATGTATGGTTTATGATTTTGTGGCACACATAAGAATGGTATCATTATGAGATGGGTGGGACCTATATCTCCCTCCAATGCATTGGGTAAAGATTTTATATCTCATGAGATAGACATGGCTGGAATGATAGGTTATACCGGTTCAGTGAAACAGGACTGAAACGGGGAGTGAACTCGGTTCAGAAATAGACTTTGTCCACTAAGATAGTCTTGGAAATGAGTCTTGACTAATAAGAAAGGATTCTCTATGATTAAGTGTTTATGCCACAATGTTTTATGTTTTATGTTATGATTATTGGGAATCCATTTCACTACTATGATTTATCCCATGTTATGAAATTATGATCTCTTTTGCAGGTTAAGATTTCCAAAAGATATGTTCTTATGAATATGACGTGATTGATATTTCTTTTGTTTACCCTTACTAAGAATTTGAGCTCATCCTATTATGTTTTCTTTTCCCCAGGACATAAAGAAAGGATTTAGGTTTAAAAAAAATAATATCTTTATGGGAGATGTTGAAGATATTTCACCATGATTAGAAGATTATATTCCAAGTTTCCAAAGACACTAAACTATTACGGTCCTTGTGTCTGTGTTTTTGTTATGTAATAATTATTCTGCAAAAGTAATGTAATGTCTATGTACATTAAGTTTCGGGTCTCTACAGTTGGTATCAGAGGAAAGGTTTAGTCAACCTTCGGAAACTAGGATGTGAGAACTTTAGTGAGATCCCTATAGATATTTCTAAGGTATGTATAGGTATGTCCCTAAGGATAAGTATAAGTATAGGTTATAGTACTAGAATTACGGTAATCTAAGACGTTTGATATTGGCGGTACTCCCCCTTTATTATATTGTTTCCCCTAGCGTAATTTTTTCCTCTCATACTATTCTTTTTGGGTTTTAGACGATGGCTGAAACCTGATGGTACCATGTTAATGCGGAATGCGACGGGCAATGCAATGATTGTCCCCCTGAACAACCAAACGTTATGGGAGCTAGAACGAAAATACTTGTAGCCATGCTCACACAGCTTTCTCAAGCTATGAATCCAGCAGGATTTCCAAACGAGCAAATGAAGGAGCAACATTCTATTGAATCTTTTATGAGACAACGTCCACCTTCATTCAGCGGGTCTACTGATCCATTAGTTCCTAAAAAATGGATTAGTACTACTGAAAATATATTTTCAGTTATTCAATGTTCTGAGCATGATAAAGTCATATTAGCAGTGTATCGTTTGGAACGTGATGTTGATCAATGGTGGAATATTATTAAGAATATGAGGAAAACGGACGAAATTGAGTCCATGGAATGGGACGACTTCAAGAACTTATTTTTCAATCAGTACTTCCCTCGTATTCTCCGAAAAAATATGGAGAAAGAGTTTATTGAAATGAAGGAAAAGGATGATGAATCTGTTGGTACCTTTGAAGAAAATTTTACAAGACTTGCAAGGTACATTTCTGGTATTATTATCCAACCTGAGAGTAAGATCGATCGATTCTTTAGTGGCTTAAAACCAAGTCTTCGAAGGGCGTTAGCCATAAGGGACTTCAATAGCTATGAGGAAATCTTTCTATGTGCTCTCAAAGTCAAGATGGAGATTGGAGTAACCCATCAGTCATATGGGTTTGATAAGAAGAGGAAAATGGAAGTCAAAGGAAAATTTAAAGAGCACACTGAAAAGAAGATGAGATTTACCTTATGCTCAATGTGTGGAGAGAAACATGGAGGGAGTTGTCTTAAAGGGACAAGTAAATGATTCAAATGTGGAAAGGAAGGTCATCGGGCATTTGAATTCCGCGATGATGGGAAGAAGATGTCTAATGATGCAATCAAAGGAAGGGATACACAGAATGAACCTAATACACTTCAATGTTTCAAGTGCATGGATATGGGATATTATGCCAATAAATTCCCTAATCCAAGGGCTGATGATGATGGTCGATGTCAACAAACTCTTAAGGCTAAAGACAAATGAAAGTCACATGAAATTTCTATCAGCGATGTGGAGTACGATAACAATGTGGTGAAAGGTACACTTACCATCCACTATAAAGTAGCAAATGTTTTATTTGATTCTGGATCCACCCACTCTTTTATTTTTGAAGAATTTTCTAAGGGTATCACCGTATTACCTCAACAATTAGATATTGAGTTAGCAGTGACAACACCTAATGGCACAACAGTCGCATCAAAAGTTTATAATTCTTCTCCGATCGAAGATTGTGGGAAAGTGCTTCCTGCAAATCTTGTGATCCTTAATATAGTGTAATTTAATGTGATTCTTGGCATGGATTGTCTTTCTTTATATGGAGATCATATCAATTGCCAAAGAAGGGAAGTCACATTTCATATTCCAAATCAATCTATGATCGTCTATCAATGAAAGGCTGAACATAACATTCTAGTGGAAATTCCTTCTACATTATGGGTCTTGATTCCACTAAATGAAGGTTATTTATCTCAAATGGTTGGTGATAAAATCACAATTAAGAATATGAAAATTGTACGGGAGTTTGATGATGTCTTTCCGGAGGAGTTACTGGGCCTTCCACCAAATCGTGAAGTTGAGTTTTCAATAGAACTCATACCGGGTGCTTTGCCTATTTCAAAGACACCTTATATAATGGCCCCAATTGAGTTGCAGGAATTGAAGAAGCAACTCCAAGAGAATCTTGATAATGGGTTCATACGCCCTAGTGCGTCACCTTGGGGAGCACCTGTTCTATTTTTTAAGAAGAAAGATGGATCAATGAGACTCTGCATTGATTATTGAGAACTTAACAAGAGCACTATCAAGAACAAATATCCTCTCCCGCGCATTGATGACTTGGTTGACCGACTACGAGGAGCTCAATACTTTTCCAAGATTGATCTTCGTTCAGGGTATCATCAATTAAGAGTCAAAAGGGAGGATATACCAAAGACAACTTTCCGTACAAGGTATGGACACTATGAATTTATAGTGATGCCATTTGGTCTTACTAATGCCCCTGCTATCTTCATGGATCTGATGAATAGAGTCTTTAGAGACTATATTGATCAATTTGTGGTAGTATTTATAGACGATATTCTTGTCTATTCAAAGAGCAAGGAAGAACATAAAGATCACTTGAGAATTATATTGAAGACCCTGAGAAAGGAGAAACCTTTTGCCAAATTTACCAAGTGTGAATTTTGGCTTAAAAAAGTTTCATTTTTGGGTCACATAATCTCAATAGAGGGGATATCTGTGGATCCAGCAAAAACAAAGGTCATCGAAAGATGGTCAAGACCAAAAATAGTAACTGAGATCCAAAGTTTTCTTGGTTTGGATGGATATTATTGACATTTTGTGAAAGAATTTTCATGATTATCTAATCCACTCACCAAGTTGACTTAGAAAGGAGTTAAGTTTGTTTGGACGGAAGAATGTGAAGAGAATTTCAAGGAGTTGAATAGAAGGTTATCCAGTGCACCTATGCTCACACTGCCTTATAGTGGAGAAGGGTTTGTGATCTATAGTGATGAATCCAAGAAGGGATTGGGGTGTGTTCTTAGGAAAAATGATATGGTGATAGCTTATGCCTCACGAAAGTTGAAAATCCATGACCAAAATTACCCAACACATGATTTGGAGTTAGCTGCGGTAATCTTTGCATTAAAGATTTGCAGGCATTATCTTTATGGAGAAAGGTGTGACATTTATACTGATCATAAAAGTTTAAAGTATATTTTCACACAAAAGGAGATGAATATGCGTCAAAGAAGATGGTTGGAGCTGATTAAGGATTATGAATGCTCAATTCATTACCACCCTGGGAAAGCCAACAAGGTGGCAGATGCATTAAGTCAAAAAGACCATGCCATTTTATCCATGATGAGGATCACAAAAGATCCAATATTTATGGATTTACAAAGGATGGATCATGGAATTATAATGGAAGGGGAAAATTCATATCTTTCTCAAATGAATGTTCAACCATCTATACATGTGAAGATTAAAGAGGCACAGAAAGAAGATGCCGAGTTACAAAAGAAAGTGAGAAATGTCCCTGAATTCAACCTTTATTGTGATGGGATAATAAAGTTCAAGAATCGGGTTTGTGTTCCTCCCATCCCGGAATTAAAGAAGGATCTACTGGATGAGTCTCATAGCTCTTCATTCTCTATTCATCCGGGAAGCATGAAGATGAATAGGGACCTGAAAGAGTAATTCTGGTGGGATGGCATGAAAAGAGATGTTGCTGAATATGTATCTCGATGCTTGGTTTGTCAGCAAGTTAAAGTTGAGCGACAGAAGTCTAAGGGGATGTTACAACCATCACCCATACCCGAATGGAAATGGAAATACATCACTATGGGCTTTGTCACAGGACTTCCTAAAACATCCAAAGGCAATAATGCTATCTGGGGCATAGTTGATCGTCTTACCAAGTCTGCACACTTCATTGCTATTAGAGAGGATTTCTCTCTAGATCAGCTTGCCAGGATATATGTGAAAGAAGTGGTAAGATTTCATGGAGTACCACTTTCTATATTATCTGATCGGGATCCGAGGTTTACCTCAAAGTTTTGGCGAAGTCTTCAGCATACTCTGTATACAGAGTTGAGTTTCAGCACTGCTTATCATCCTCAGATAGACGGTCAGTCTGAGAGAACAATTCAAACTCTAGAAGATATAGTGAGAGCTTGCTCTATGGATTTCATAGGTGGTTGGGATAAACACCTACCTTTGGTGGAATTTTCATATAATAATAGATTTCACTCCAGTATTCAGATGGCTCCTTATGAAGCTCTCTTTGGAAAGAAATGCAGGACTCCAACTTGCTGGGATGAAGTTGGGGAAAGAAAGCTATTAGGACCTGATCTCGTTGATGAAATGGCAGAAAAGGTCAGATCTATTCAACAACACATAAGAGCAGCTCAGAGTCGATAGAAAAGTTATGCCGACAACCGAAGAAAAGACCTAGAGTTTGAAGTGGGTGATAAAGTGTTCTTACGAATATCTCCCTGGAAGAGAGTCATGAGATTTGGAAAGAAGGGGAAGCTGAGCCCTAGATATATCGGTCCTTTCAAAATACTGGATCGTGTTGGGATGGTAGCTTACCGATTGGCGCTTCCACCGAATCTCTCTCAAGTTCACGATGTGTTCCATGTATCTCTCCTGAGAAAGTACATACCTGATCCTTCACATGTACTTAGCTCAGAAGTTGTACCACTGGAGCAAGATCTTTCTTATGAAGAACAGCCGACAGAGATTCTGGATCGTAGCGAAAATGTCCTACGAAGCAAGACCACTCGATTGGTGAAAGTTTTATGGAGGAACCACCAGTTAGAAGAATCTACATGGGAGCTTGAGGATATGATGAGGGAGAGGTATCCTCATCTGTTTGTTACAAAGTGACGAATTTCGAGGGCGAAATTCATTTTAAGGGGGGTAGAATGTAACACCAGAGACTTTTATGTGAAATATTTTGCTTTTATGTTATATAAATCATCAAAGGAATCTTTCACTAACACTGGATTGGCTTGCTTTACAGGCAACCGCGGCCTTTCTCGATAGCTTCTGTCGTACGCAATACCGAGTTTCACTAAACAATGATATGCTATTAAAATATTATTAACAATAGCCATTATGAATAGTAATAACCACTTTTTGAAATTTAATAAATTTTATTTTTCAAAATGGACTTCATTTTTGGATTCGGAATATCAAAATTAGCCTAGGGTGAAATTTTGGTATTTTTCTAAAAACATTCAATTTTTGATGAATAGTGAAACCACTAAGTGGTAGTTAAAAAACTGAATTTTTTATAAAACGTAATTCTACCGCTTCTGTGAGTGGAATTTTGAAAATCCGAGAGACACAGTTGATGTCAGTAAGTAAAATGTGGTTCAATGAGATGAAAATAATTTTTTGGTGAATAGTAACTTTTTACTTTTTTTTACCACGGTTAAAAGTAAATAGGGTAATTAAGGGTAAAAATGATATTATTATTACCCTAAAACATGTCCTAATTCTATTAGACAAGTGTAATTCGACCAAAAACAACCTTAGTAATAAAATATGACCATTTATTCCCACTTGGATTAGATTAGGACATTTATTATTAATTTATTTAAAGAAGGGTTAAAATAGTTAAAATCAATGTTTAATAAGTAAATCATTTATAATATGGGTTATAAAAAAGATACACTCGACTATAAATATTCATTAGAAAGATAATAAGATTTACTACATAATGGTATTTTATTTGTAATTTTTAGATATTAAATAATTTAATTTATTTATGACACAATGATGATGTAGTAATTATCTTATTAATGAAATATTGACATAATTGATGTTATAAATACCCAAATAAATGTAATTTGAGACTTTTTTTGAATTTCACTAATTTTATTGGTTAATATTATATGTTATTATTGATTTATGTAACTTGGTTCGAACTAATCATTCTGTTATGATTTTCACAAAAATCAATTACTAAATAGTGTCAAAATTGACATAAAATAGTTTTTAAAACAAATATTATATTACTAATTGTTATTTTATTCCTAAAAATCTAAGGTTCGTCCAAATGACATATATAAGGTAATATATATTAATAATAAAAACCTTGGGGTTCTTTTGGCTTGATATGGTATGTTTATTAACCTTATAGTGTAAGAAAACAAGAAGACACGGTAAAAGTTAAATTATCTAACTTAAAGTTAAATCTAAATGATAAGTTTAAAATTGATACCTAAACTTGAATAAATTCTATTTTATGAGAGTATTTCGACCCCTACCCACCTTATCTTCTAAATATATCAATTTCGAGCTATTAAAAACCTAATTTGACTTTATAATAAAATAATATTTTTAGTTATTCCAAAGGTGCCCCTCTCCTCCCTTATAAAAGGGAACCTCCTCCCCATCTTCCTCACACCACTTTGAGCCTTCACGCTCGGCCAATCCCTGAAAATTTATCCTCTCCACTTTCCTAGAAACATCCTATAGGTTCTGGTCTTCTTCAATGACCTATTTTAGTTCCCTAAAAGGAGGTCTCAAAGAAGCGCTTCAAAGAAGAGGTAATTTTCATTACCGATTCTTTCATCTTTATTTCTTCTTCCACTTATTTTTCTTTAGTTGTTTCATTATGAAGTAATAACATCCGTATCACTAATATACTGATATGTTATTATAAGTATGAAACCACCCTATTTCACCATCTATCCATCCTACGGAAAAAGAAAACACCGCACATGCGTACGTACGGAATACCGTCTCCACGCTGTGGTGTAATCTATTTTCCACCACCACCTTACATGAATGGGTATAATGGTGTAAATGATGACTATATATGACTATTATAAAGTGTTATTGATTCCTAAATAGTATACATACACTCCAATACAATTACACGATCATAGGAACGATATCATCACTCGTGCGTACGTACAAAATACCGTCTCCACGATGTGATGCGACTCGTTCTACATGATCTTCATTTCATAATGATTATATAAATGAATTTAATGAATTAATATGATATATATTACACTAATACAATTCTGGAAATGAGTTATCTATAACCTAAAGAGAAGAATAAGAATTTATTCGACAAAACACGCATAAGAACAAAAAGTAATAAACACCCGAATAACAAGTAGTAATGAAATATTACTAATAAGAAGCTAAGAATATGACCATATATGATATCATAAAAATAAGTATGATTCTTTAATAAGTCAATAACATTATTTAAATCATTATACAGGAGGTCAGGACACTTACAAAGCAAATCAGACCTAAGGTAAGGGAAATATCACAATCTCATTTTTATCCGAGATTGTTTATACTTCGGACTTTACTTTGGTGTATTTTATCATACACATTCATGTTTCCTCAATATGTAATATTATTTCCATCCACCTACAATTGTTGAAATCCAATTTTACCCTTCGGTGAGTTTTTAGTAAAAGATATGAAAGGAATCTTTTGTCGTTTTTTGTACGAGGCACTTTTTGACTTTTCCGAGAAAAGTATGAGAAGAATGTTTTCTTTTATCATATACGGAATGAATGGATTTTTAAAACATTATTTCCAGGAAGCTTCCCTTACAAGTTTTCAAGTTTATTTTTAATCAAATTCTTTTAGTTTAGTATTGTATGACATGTTAAAAAGGAAAAGTGTATTTCAAGTAGAAAGGATATTTTCCTCAAGAATGGAGTTCAAGTGTTTTACCAAAATTATTTTCCATCTAAGATAATATAGGGTTCTGTTTATATCTCTATTATTACATTGATTTGATTATGTTGTTATGGAATTATTTTTATGAATTCATTTATCTAATATGACTTTTTTTATGATGTCACGATGTTTATGATTCCCATTTGTATTACATCGGTTACGCTATGATGTATGGTTTATGATTTTGTGGCACACATAAGAATGGTATCTTTATGAGATGGGTGGGACCTATATCTCCATCCAATGCATTGGGTAAAGATTTTATATCTCATGAGATAGACATGGCTGGAACCGTAGGTTATTCCGGTTCAGTGAAACAGGACTGAAACGGGGAGTGAACTCGGTTCAGAAATGGAGTTTTTCCACTAAGATAGTCTTGGAAATGAGTCTTGACTAATAAGAAATGATTCTCTATGATTATGTGTGTATGCCACAATGTATCATGTTTTAAGTTATGATTATCGGGAATCCATTTCACTACTATGATTTATCCCATGTTATGAAATTATGTTCTCTTTTGCAGGTTAAGATTTCCAAAAGATATGTTCTTATGAATATGACGTGATTGATATTTCTTTTGTTTACCCTTAATGAGCATTTGAGCTCACCCTTTTATGTTTTCTATTCCCCAAGACATAAAGAAAGGATTTAGGTTTAAAAACAGAAGATCTTTATGGGAGATGTTTATGATCTTTCACCACGATTAGAAGATTATATTCTGAGTTTCCAAAGACACTAAACTATTATGGTCCTTGTGTGTGTGTTTTTGTTATGTACTATGTATTCTGCAAAAGTAATGTAATGTCTATGTACGTTAATATTCGGGTCTCTACAATGGTATCTATATTCATAAATATATCAACAATCCACCAAAATAATGTGGAAAGATAAAATAAAAATGGTACATAAATACATGCATTCATCAGATCCACAAAATCCCTGTACCATAAAATAATTAGAATGCATAAAGGACCATATAAAATCCTAACCAAACTGCAATGGGATCCAACATGAAAATAAAGATAGGGATTACTATAAAATGAAACATTTTATTAGAACCACGATATGTATATCTCACCATGATCTCCCTGCTCAATTTAATTCTAATACACTTTCAAATTGAATTTATTCTCTATAAGGCATGACATTTTTGGGAAGATCTCATTCAAGGATGAGTATAAAAATGTCTAGTAAGACGTCATAAAATCAACAAACATAATTCATACGGTGAGTATATAGCTCACAAAATGAGTATATGTAAATCATTATATTATACATAAAAATTATACAATATACCAGATATACTTAAGAAAGACAAGAATTCTCAATGTGGTTACAACCATACATCTAGCCATAGCATTCTGCTCAATGATTCCAGGTAATTTTTATCTGGGATAACTCACTCCATGAGCATGATAAACCTGATTGGGATCATCTAAGAAGTATTTATTATCATTCCTCAACATAAATAAGTAAAATATAGAACATAGAATATCTTAATGCATAAATAAGTGATATCACCTTGGGAATTTAAGGTTTATCAGACTATACCTATAATGACACTCTATGTAGGGGATCATACTCCCATGTTTTTTTGTCATGAATATTCCTCAATACCCACATAGGGAAGAAGTAAAAATGATAGTGTATTACACCCTAGCAACACAGAGGGATTCTGGAAACATTTCTAGGGAATAATACCTTTGAGGGGATTGCATCCTATTCTAAGAAAGTGATGAATCATTGTACCCTTATGGGGATGGACTATGGGAATGAACCCTAGAGACACTGATCCACACTAAATTGAGTGTGGACATAAAACTACCATAGAAAAATTATATAGATTTTAATGGTAGTACATGACATGTACTCGATGCCCTTTGTTTCCTCATACACCTCTTCCCTTTCCCATTTACTATAGTCGGTGACCATGTATCTAGGGAATTATTATTTTACTAGTTCCATTGATGTTCTAATATGTACCCATATACTCTGGTCATTACCATGCACTTAGCCCTATTCGAGTGATGTGGCCATTTTTCTGTACCTGGCCATGCCCATGAACTCTGTCTAGGACCATGTACCTAGTCGTGCCTACACCCATGGACCCCTAGGGTATACAACCATCCAAAAACACCATTTAACATGGTTTTTTGACAGTGAAAAATGATTTATGATATTTTTTTATGTTTAATTTCACTTCACCATATATTCTGTCCTCACATCAGGTGTTCTTCAAACTACATGATATCTAACACAAGATTTTATAATAATAAAGAAACATTATGCATCATCCACTCATGAGTCTTACATCATTGAATCCACCATTTAAATCAATAGATAATTTCATTTGGGGTTTTCTAAACTCAAATATTCAGCATTTTTTATATTCTATCCATATGAACTTCTTGGGAGTCACCCATCATTGTGTTAGCCCATTGGAATTCCAAAACCCATAAACAATCATCTTCCAATATAATCCCAACATTCATCATTATCACACACTAACAATTTTCCATCAATTCCAATCTAAAAACCACAATACTAATATATTTCACCAAATAATGGTTTCACAACTATAAAAAACCAAGATATTCTTAAAACCCCCGAGAAAAGACAATACCAGTGATGATCGTGCAATGAGTAGGGGAAGAATGCATAAAACCCAACAATAATATCGAAACCAATCCATTGTTCAGATCCTCCCCTATCCATTGATATTATAGTTATTAATTAAAAATTCAAATTATTATAATTCTCAAATCCTAGGAAGATAAATCCACACCAAAAAACATGATTGGCTCACGAATTAATTTTTCAGTGGAACTGATACACATTTTCATGGGATAAACATATGGTTATTAAAAAATTAAAAATGGCAAACCCTGAGTTTGGATTAATCAATAATGATAATAGTTCGATGTTATCAATTGTGAGGTCCATGGACAGTATTTTTCAGGCAAACCTTAGAAAACAATTTCCTATCATTGAGCTCAATGTCATCAACCAAGGATCTCCTCCACGATCTCTATACCAAATGCCTTGGGATAGGTGGATGACCTAAGTTCCTTGGAATAATTGTGTTTATATAGAGAAGGATTTGGTTTTATATTGATATATATATATATATAATAATTATCCCTTGACATCAGTCAACAAAACCACCCACCATCGACAAAGATTATGTCGTGTGAAGGGAACAACCATCATTATATATTTAATGGTAGTCTTATATTTCCAATAGAAGACACTATTCTGGATTTAATCCATTATTTTTTATTTTTTTCTTATGTAATATAACATATATAATATTTTTATTATATCTATATTTAGCACCCCCCCACACGAGCCCCATAATTCTACTCTAACAATTCTCTTACTTCTCTTAGCTACAAAAATGCTGCTTAATATATTTCAAGGCTTTATAAGACAAAAATGATTCATACATTCTCCATTCCCCATAGATTTTAGTCATCAAAATAAAATATCGAACAAAAACTGATTATAGTAGTAGGGGTGGATTTTGTTATCCTTCTCCCAGATTATCTCCTAATGATTCATGTGATACAACTAGACACACACAATGGGAATAAATCACCCACAACATATCATATTTATTGGTACTCAATACCTACTATATACTTGAAATGTTATTTCTATCATTTTTGTCCTTCTCTCCCGAGTCCACTGTATGCAACAGGTTATGCACGTACACCCTCAAGTATGAAAAATGAATGATATAATGTACTAGGTCTAACTATGGATGAAATTATATGTGATAAACTATCTCACCAACCGTATTTAGTACATAGAATTTTCTAATGAGTATCAAATATAACATACCATCCTAGAAAAATATCCACAATTCTCAATAAAAGGATACCCTTAGGATCACATGGTGTCAATTTTTTAAATCCAACAGACTACATCATCAGCTCGAATAAGAATTTTTATTGATTTAGGTAGTCCTCATACACTAATATTTCATCCAAACATTCTATATTTTTACAACCAAAAACTTTGGTTCTATGATTGATTAATCCCATGGAACAGACATCATAGTAGTGGAATGTATGGTGTCTGATACAAGGCATCAAATGGTTCTTTATTGATTTTCTAATGGTAATTTTCCATTTATAAAAATTAAATTAAGTGTTGGTGGTCCTCCCAATGGTGGATAAATTATATCATAGAAGATCTAATCCAGTCCTCCTGAACCGGAATACTCTGTTTAGTTTGTCTATTAGTCTACGTGTGAAAATCCATGCTCAAACACAATTGAGTCTTAAAGGCCACCTACAATTCTATCCTTCTATATGAAAAGAAGTGAAATCACATTCTATTATTATGATCAATGGAAATATATGGAATAATACTATGTCATTCATTTAATGGAGTCCCAATCTCTATAATAAACAATGATATCAAATGAATATGATGTGGTATGACTTGGTGAGTTGGAATATGATCACCTATATAGCAATGTTTCTTCTAGAAGATCATAGGAGTTCCATCATTAATTTTATAGAGGTTCCTTCACACATAAAATCGGTATCCTCAATGGGATGGGATAAACCTACTAAAAACTGGGCATTTTTTCATATTTTGATACATGATGATTCAATATAAAAACTCAACTACGTAGTTCTTTATCACCAGAAACCATAATTGACATCGATGGTACTTTTATATATTTGTGACCCCTATATGTACTGCCAATGGGGATGAAAGAAACTCCCTATAAACATCCTTTAAAATTTTCTCCAATACCATCTCCCTTCCTCTGAAAATAATTTAATGCTACCCATATTTAAAAAATCTATCATGAGAATGGGTATCTAAATATGAAATTTCCAAAATTTGGAAACTCTAAGATGATTCTCACTAACATGAAATATAAGTGGTTGGGTAACAACCATCATCTGAAGGTAATCCAAATCATTCTATTCTTCTAGGTGAAACTGTATTGTGAGAAACTACTATGATTCCTTTATCGACAACTGGGAATAAGTTATCCAATTGATATCGACAAACACCACATTCCCTTTTCTATGAGTACAGACTATGTCAATGTTATAATCCTATAATAAATCTATCTAGAACCTTTTTTTAATGTTATTATCCATTTGTGATAAGATATATTGGATACTCTTGGTGTCATATTAGATAATGTATCTCTTCCCCATCAGGTAGTTTCACAACATATTCATTGTGAATAGTACTTCTAGAAACAATATATAGTGGGACATGTAGATCTTCTCATGGATTCATTGATAATTAGACCCATGTGAAATCAATGCCTTACCCTACATTAGTAAAAATTCAAGACCAATCACGAATCAATTGAACAATACCACATACTCAGCCCACTCATATTTCCTTCATTATATGGGGTTGTCATCAATATATACCAAAAATCCATACAAACCTACTAGAACCTCTCAACATAAACAAAGGGAGTCCCAATTTGGGTCAAAGAAAAAAAGGTACAAATATCATGGATAAATCAAAATAAAATATTTGATAGTATCCATCGAAAATAAAGAATATACTTACCTCATTCATATTATTAAGCGGTTCTTATTCTATCATTTCCTCAACTGTCACTTGGCCCACTCTTAGTCCATATTATATGATAACATTTCCTTGAATGTGAAGTTCTCAAATCCAAAAATTATACTCTAAGATCTTCAAATAAAGATAGGGATCTTGTAGGATGTCTTAGATTATCCTCATGTGTCTCACATGATCTTCCATTGTTTCCAAGTACACCATGTGTCTCAATATTCTAGAACTATCCCCCCCCCTTCAGCAGTTGGAATAATAATTTAGTCCATGTTAGTGGTTAAATATTCTTTAGGATTGATTTTTAGGTGTTTTTAATCTAAACCAAACCTCATGCTCCCACCAGCCTTCATGGTGAAACACCATAGGGCTGCACAAGGAGAAACAGTAGGTCTGAAAAATCTCATCCTCTATAAATCCTTTAATGGATCCTCCAGCTCACAATGCTCAATGGGAGCTGTTATATATGATTGAGAATATATCAAGGAATTTAATGTGTGAAATTATATATATAATTTTATCCCTTGTATGGGAGGTAATTTTGAAATAAACTCAAGGAATAAGTCCTCATACTCCACCACTACTATAGTAAATTGATTTCCCATAAAATCTACTTCACCAAGTGGAATACCATCTCCATTTTTATTAATTGTCTATATATTACATACAATGAGTCCATTCTATTCTACATAGGCTCAATTATCACAAATGAAGCAATACATCATCCAGTCATTATGATCACACCACATTTATTTACTAAAATAGTCAATGTATGAGTGATCTTTATATAGATAGTCAATACGTAAAATTAAATCATAACACATTATCACTACAAAAAATAGATCCCATAAGAAGATCCCTCATCCAAGAGTTAGATAAACTATTGTTAGAATTTTTTGATTTATTAATATTTTCTAGTTATAGTCTCTAACGTCATTGTTTTATCCATGGGATCCACCATGTAATCTAGATCACTAATATGGGATGTGCAAATAAAGGAGATCCTCATGAATGGGTCTATCATTACTGAAACTATTGTATATAATACATTTATTGTGCCACTAATCAACAATGGTTTTTCAGGGTCTTAGGTATCAGATTCTTACAACAATACTCATCTATGACCACCATATCCTTGATCCTGGCATGGACCACATTGGAATGGCGGTGGAAATAAATCAAACTATATTCCAAATCATTCTACTATCCCCATTACTCTACCATATTTATCATTCTATAGTACCCCTACTATTTATATTATCTCTAAATTGGATTTTCATTGGTCCTCTATCTATTAGATGCATGATTGGATGGAAAATCCAATGTGAGAATTCCTAGACATTATAATAGAAACATCACCACACCTTCAACCAACTAGATAAGTCGTGAGAGCTTTGACCACCGACATCCTATTCCAAGACTATCCCTTAAATAATCTCACATGATTATCATTATTTCTATTGTGTGATTCCCTATTTCAATGTCTTGACACTAAAATTATCAATATCGGTACCAATAGTTGGTTTCTACATGGATATAAATATCTCCACCACTAAAGATCACTCTAGAACCCAAACATTGGTAGGAATGAAAGAAATATCACTTATTCCATGAAATCATAGTTTATTTCCCCCTCAATGGTACTATCTTAGAATAATGTATCACAAACCACTTCCATGTAGAATCATGATAGGTTGGTGAACCTCAGTGAATAATTTTCCAAAATCAAGCTGAATTACTGAAGCTACATAATGTACTAGATATTCATCTCTCACAATATAGTTGGGTAAAAATTCTCTATGAAAAAAATCCCAAAATCTATTGAATATATGGTTTCCTAATTAGGTTGTTGAGTCACAAGACTCTACAATCACCCAAAAGAGAAATGATGATGGATCTACACTATGACTACTATCTAATATAGAGGAGTCTTAATTAAAAGAAAAGTTGACATAACTTCATCAAGTAACTCCTCGTCCTTCATGGGAATTTTTATCACCCTGATATTCAATGGGTCACTACTATAGAAACATATGGGGCATGCTCAGTGTACACACATCCTCGTCCATTAATACCAATGTAACACTCTTTTAAATGGGTTGTATGATAGAAAAAAAAACTTATAGGTACCACCTACTCTAAAATAACCTACACTGATGCCTCATCACAATAAATAACATCATCATTACCCCTATCTAATCATGACTAGATATCATCATAGATGAATCATGAAATATCAAGATGAGCCCTGGTTAGAAGAGTTTATCTAGGGAGTCAAATTTAGAAGAAAATAGAAACCATAACAAAGTCCTATATGATACATGTACCAGTATTTTCCTTGAAAAATGTTCCCAGATGTATTGGGTAAACATTTAGGCTATCAAAATATTGGGAACAAGATACATAAATTGCCACAAAAACATTGTAGTCTCTATATTGAGAACTGAACTCAAATCTCATTAACATTGTTTCCCTAGTTTCCAAAGCAATCCTTATAGATATAAATATCCAAAATCTATATATAATATCAAAACTAAAACTAAAACAACTCTTTCATGATTGTAGAAACCAATTCCCACCTAACATATGATAATCCTAGTGTGACACCCAAATACGGCCTATAATAGGTCAAGTGCTGGTGAAAGACAATGAGTAGGCATATTGCAGACACATGACACCTTTTCTTACAGTACATGTATGAACACAATCATCTCAAGCCACCAAAACCATTGTGAAATATAAAATAGAACTATTGAAAAAATGCATGCATACATCTTTATCCTATAATAAAAGTATGAACAATATTATAACAAAGAAAAAACATCCAAATATAAGACCCCAAAACTGTAAAAGAGTTCGACCACGTAAGAAATAATGGGACTTCTATAAAATGAAAGATATGGTATGATCCTCAGTGTATATATAACATTATTATAGTGACCTACGACATTTTACATATATTATTACATGATATTTAAACATAAATATACAGTACTACAGTACATTTATCTTAATTTCCTAGTGTTTGGGGAAGACTAATCTGTTAATACCTAAAAGGAAAAATGAAAAATGAAATAATTATTTTTTTCTTTTTAATGAGATCCTAAAATCCATTTCAGATTATAAATATAAATTGGATAACCTTATAAATCCATACACAATGGGGTGAAATAAAAATATGATTAATGTAATAAGCATTTGATGGAAGCATAACATGTGAGTCAATGGATCAACATGATATGATAAAAGAGTAGGAACATGACTAATCATGTGGAGGCATAAAAAAGGAATTGTATCAAAAATTCATGGAAAATGGAAATGTGTAATGTATATAAAACATGACATAAATGTATGTCAACGCTATCCTCTAACAACACCTCACATGGTGGACAACATCCCATTATGGATTAAGTTCACTCCCAGATCCCATACAAGACGTATATTGAGACTAAAACATTACCAAATGAATTAGAGGAAAATATAATATGAAACCAACCCAAAAAAATTATTTCATGCTAATGAATATGTGTGAAAGAAAATGAAATAAATAAAAATTCATACACATTAGTATTTACTATGGAATAAAATGGGTTGCATAATCTATTCTCATAACATAATCTAAATATAAACATTAAAGAAAATAATTTATGAAATTGTCATAATACATGTATTACACCATAAATAGAATGGAAAATAAAATATTTATACATGTTATAGACATATATACTTAATTTATAAGAATATATAAAACATTAAATGGAGAAAAATATAGTTATATAGAGAATGGTCATAACAATAAGAAAATGGTTGGTTAGAAAGATTCCCAACATTGAGGCCGATTTGTCACATGTGTTATTTATATTACTAAATAATAAAATAATGTTAATTATTTACTTCATTAATAACCTTTTGTAGGCTTATGTTTCCATTTATCTTATTTTTTATCCTTGTTTTACTCAATTTATTGGCCAATTAATTTCTCATTAGACATTTTAATGATAAACACATCATATGTAAAAAAATAAATATGGTAAGTAGAATATGGTCAAATAGATTATATATTATTAATTTAAAAATATTTAATAATGGAATAATTATAATTTATAGATATTAAATAAACTTTTTAACCAAACCATGAAATATTGTTACGAAAAAAGAACTTCGTTACCATTATGTAGATGGTTGGTTGTACGTACTCGGGAGAAAAACATCAATTATTAGTGATCATTATTGAAAGAAGTTAAGTGTTATTTTATGGTTCCAAAATGATAATTATTTCATGAATATCATACTATTTATTTCAATATATTTAAATATACTAGAAATGTGATTTAGTTATAATAAAATAAAATAAAAATTAATCTCGTCACTCCCTGAGCTCGTACTCCGCCATACACATGAATGAAGTTACCACTATAAATGGATGGTAATTTAAGAAATTATTTGATATTTTAAATTTTAAAAAAAATAATTATAAATTAATTATAATAAATTAAAAACATTAAAATAATCCTTATTAAATTTCATATGAACCATATATTTAAAATTAATCATAGTTCTTTGTGAGGCGGTGGTCCAACGTATAGATGAACAGTGATATCGTATTCCATAAGGAATTGAAATTAAGAAGTTATATATGATATTATAGTTATATAAGAATAATTTTATTAAAAATAATATATATATATATATAAAATACATCATTATGTTCAGCCATGATATGAGGTGATGAATAAACGGATTTATGTTGATTCGTGAGGCATAAGTTCTACACACACGATCAACAATTTTTTCCATTTGAGGGAGGTGGAGATCATTTTTGATAATTAACATAAAATAATAAAATATCATTATATGGTTGAAAATAATGATATTATATCATCACGATTTAATAATACTTCAAGGAGGTGGAAAATGAAACAAAATAAAATGCTCGAGTAAGGACTTACCTCCTCACGAGACAACTTATTTATGTTTCCACCAAAATACTTTCATGGATGGATTTATGATAAAAATTTGGAATCTAGGATTAGGGGTGGGAATTAAGAGATTTATTTTGAAATGAATTTGATTAATACAAGTGTTTTGAATGTGTGTGAAGGAATAGAGAGGGGTGGCCTTTTATAAATAGGGGAGAGGATAAAATTGGAATTTTTGAAAAGAAATAATTCCACCACTGTGTTTTTAATTCTAATAGGATAAAAAATGTACCATTATGGTCATCTTACATGATTTAATACCGAAATTTTTTCAAGTATTTTTAATTATTCAGGTTTGGGCTCAATTGTTACCTATATCTTTTTTGTTTAACCCCCCCAGGGTAAACCCTTTCTTAACTTAACTGCAGTAAATAATTTTTACAATAATAAAATTTGTTTATCAAAACAAATTATTGTTGAACTAATTAAATATTAAATTTTATTTGAATTCAAAATATAGAATCCAATTTTCAAAATTTTAATCATTTATGAGGAAAAATATAATTTAAATTTGATCCCACAAATGTGTGAAAAAATGGGTTTTCAAGAAATTCATTTTCTATGGAAAAATGATCTTATATTATCTATATAAAAAATAATCATAATTAAAATAATTTCTAATAATATTTATATATGAATAATTTATTAATTTAAATGAACAAATTTTTTATTAGGGTTTATTTATTTATTTCTGGTGGATTATAATTATTCCCATCCAAACATTTTTTTTGAAAGAAGTGTTTTAAAGACTAACACAAACTGTATAACAAAATATAGAATAAAGATTAATTAATTAATAATAATTTGATGAAATATAAATAAAAATTAAATAATATATTCTAATTTTATTGGGTCATTTGAAATAAATTAATTTATCAAATTAATTCAGATTTTTATAAATCTGTCATATTTTATATTCACTGAAAAATTAATATTTAAAAAAAATACAAATGTTATCACTATTTAAAAATCAAATATTTAATTTCAAAAATGATTTTAATTTTATGAAATATAATTTATAATAGTACTAAAAATTAATTAGAGTAATTTGTCAAAAATTAATAAATACAACTTTTGAAACAATAAATTTTTTTGTTAATAAAATTTTGTTCATATTCCTAATTGATTATTAATAATTTTTGATTGGGTAAAATATATTATTCAATTATTAAATTACATAATCTAATTAATACCTACTAATTTAATTGATATGATAAAATTATCTTTTTTATTTGATAATATATTAATAAAACATCTGGGTTTATTTAAACATATTGTTCTGTGTTACACACACTATCAAACATAGATTTCCCTTTTAAAAACTCATCGTGTTACATTCTTAACCCATTAACGAATTTCACCCATAAAATACCAGATTATAGACTATGGTGAAGGAAGGTCAGGGTTATTTTACTTCATCACCTATTCTAGTTCCCATGATTTGTGCTTAGACTTGTGTTTACACAACCACAGAATGAACAGTTGACGTATCTTGTTTTTATAACTTTATGTCTATGATCAAGGATTTTCATTGACACCTTCGCACATGAAAGGTATTTCAATAGTGTAAGCACCAATTAATTTCATACAAGTGATGTGTTTCATATGTACTTTCTCAAGATAGATATGTGGAATACATCATGTACTTGAGATAGGATAGGTGTAAGTGCTAGTTGGTATTCCACCACATTGATGTGAAAGCGGATGCCAAGGGGAGATGTATCCAGAAATAATATTCCTCTTCATTCCAAATCTCATTACATTCATGCATGTTAATATATAGAGTAATAACTTAGATCCAACCTCAAAATAGAAGACTCAATAATTATTTTTTATGAAGTTCCTATCAAAATATCATGGATTTAAAATAAAATTGAATTGATTGATCCTTCCCTATCATCTTGTGGAAATGAATAGGTCTCATTGGCTTATACTCTATAACTTCGTCACGACATGGTGGATTCTAAAATTGCATCTCTTATATAGTCTAATATTGTTCCATATGAATTGTATAATTGATTCTATTGTTATAGGATATCTCTATGAGGGGAAAGAGAAAACCCCAACATCTATGTAAATCCATTGAACATTTAATCATAATATCCTCTAGAGCTTGGAGGGTTATATTATACTAAAAATATATTTTTGAGGCATATTTTGGACTAAATATTATTTTTTCATCCAAACTTACTGAAGGATTCTACCAAACCTTGACATAAACCCAAGATCTCACTCAAATAAAATATATAATTTCACCCCATGAAATCTTTAATATTTTCTTATGTATATCATAGTGAGTTTTTTAAGAGATAAAATTTGATTAATAAAAATGATGTGTAAAGATTTTTTAATGAGACTGACTACCAACAAGATGGTGTAATTTCATTTAGGTTTAGTCATGATACCTATAATGAAAACTATGGATATGTTTTCCCATTTCTATAATGAAATGAGATGTGGTTGTATCATACAATTATAATTTTATCATCCACCCTTCACTTTTTAGCATAATAATCATGGAGAAATGGATTCCATAATCTCTATCTTCATGGTATAAAACTATAATTTTCTTCAGATCTCTAAAATTAATAGTTCTTACCTAATTAATAAGGATGTATGATCTATAAAAATCATCCAGAAGCTTCCTCATTAACACTAGTTTTGATGGGATACATATCCAGGTTGAGAAACATACTACCCCATCCATAGAATAGTTGAGCTCTAGAATATTTGTTAACATTGTTTAATATAACCTCATCATATTTTTAGGCATCATTGATATTCATAGGAATAGACGGTTGAGTAGTTATTTGAGTAAGTGGGATATATATACTTTTATTTTTCACATATAAATCCTTTTCATGTTTATGAATATTGGATCTGTATCAATTCTCAACATTGATAAAATTTCCAGATCCTTTATTCAACTATAATCCTCCACCAAGATTTATTTTTAAAGATTGTAATGGATTTAGCATTCATAGTCCTTGATCAATTCTAAAAACCTTCATTTGTGTGTATGAAATTAATTCTATGTGATTATATATTTATGGATTTTTTGATCCGTACATATTTCACACTTCTCCCCATTAAGAATATGTCACTAGATCATCAATGTAATGATCACTATATCCAACTATAGATCATATTTTTTATAATTCTTATCAAGACCATTAAAAATATTTGATATATAAGATATCAATTTATCATTTTTTATTAGTAGAAATCCAAACCCTTCTTTAAATAATCTTTATATATAAAAATGAATTCCACAACATGAGGGTAGTGTAAGTACTGGTGTAGTAATATGCCTATTTTCAACTCCTTAAATCTCTCTAAATATTTACTGGTATAGAAGACAAATAAACCCTTTCATGTTATCATGTTTAGTGGGTTTTGAAATCATGAAATGTTTTTCAAAGATTTCCATTAATACTCATCTACACTAAAGAAGTAATTGATCTCTAGTGCAAAAACAATTATAGGCTAGTCCTCAAATTCCTATTTCTTATAATGGTCCACATATATCCCTTTAAAAGTGATAATATTTTCCTAGAATGATACATCCTTTTCTGAGAAATCAAATTTATTGTAGCTTTCATATAGCTTAACCTTTCTAAATTCCTTTAGCTCACTGTTTGAAAATTTCTCATGTTCTACCTTGCTCTCAATGTTTATCAGCATATGATAAATAAATACATAAATAAATATATCTTTCTAATCCTATGATAATATAATCATTATGCTTATAAGTATTTCTAGATAATTATTATTTCTAAAAGGAATCAATGTGAACTCACATTTTCCATACTGTGTTCGGAATGTAGTTTTGGGAATATCATCCCTCCACAGTCATAATTAGTGATATACTATCCAATGGTACACCTTATAGAAATAATTATCTTTATATAGTTAATAAAAAAAATTCATTTATCCTTGGAAGAGGATACTTGTTATTTATAATGAAATTTTGGTTTATGATTATCAATGAATAGGGACAATGAACCATCCTTATTATGGACAATGTGAACCGATACACCCTCCCCCCCAGTGAAGCACTTGCGTGTATAAAAAATTTATTCATATCCACCTAAAGTTTATTCTTCAGATCATAAATTTCAATAATGGAAACCCTATATAGATTATCGGATAGCGGAATAGATCCATGTTTAAGTATGATTGAAACATCATCCTATTAGATAGGAGGAAGACTAAGAACCTCTTTTTTGGATTACATTATTATAATTTACTATAATGAGAATGTTCTAAAACATGATATTATCATTTTTCTAAATCATCTGACTATAATAGGTTTTCACATATAGAAAAAATATACTTGATTTAGATGATGATACCAAAATAGATTCACCATTCTCCTTGCACTTGTATTGAATCAGAGAATGATTCATGATTCAGTGGGTGATTTCATTCTCTCATTGATTTATTTTGTCTTTATATAATGAAATCCAATCCGGGCCTAAAATTGAATAAAATTATTTCAAATTGTGTATCATAAGGCCTAATTGGATGTTAAACAAAAAAATATGGAATTGGGAAGATTTATATGACGGGAATTATATTATATCACATTCTTTATCTTCATTGATAACTCAACTTCAATTTTTATAGTGGGATCATAAATAATTCCACTAAAATATAATGACATGAATGAATTCATTGAACTGTAATAAAAAAATTTGTTCTCTATTATTTAATAAATAACTAGTGTACCTGTCACCGCTACATTTTTGTGATCCATCTCTATAGTTGTGATAGGATAATATTTCTCTTTCTCTATAGTCATGGAGGATGTTTTCATTGGTCTTTAGCAGTAAAACATTGATATTTTCAATGGTTTGGGTAAATTACTATGTTTTTAGAGTGGGTCGAAAACATTGCCCACAAATTTTTTTTGGAATTGGGTGGTATTTTAATTTCCTTTTTTGGAATCAGAACTCAATTACACATTTTTAAAAAACCCAATATCATGTTTTGGGATGGGTTTAGAGTCTAGAAATGTGTCTTGGGTGTTTGGAATGGTTTTGGGTATGTCAGAGGCCCTATTTTTGGTATGTTGAAGGTTGAAGCACAATGTTTGGATAAACTATTCAACCCCTTAGAGAAATCCATGTAGCCCTATTTTTACCTTGAGCACAGTTGGGAAACCGTGAGGGGTAAGGCATACAATTATACATGAAACATTGCTGTTTTTATAGACAGAATCCGAATGATTTTAACATAGTTTGGAAAATGTGTACAAGCTTAGGTTGTAAAACAAAACTATAGCCCAAATGTTTACCACATGATTTAAAAAACTAATCAAGGTAACCATAAAACCTACTTAAAGGGTTGAAATTACTTTTCTAGAAATTTTCGATTTTTTTCAAATTCATTTCCCTGCATTCTAATTTCATGGTTTCCCCCACAGTAAGGGAAAACTCGCCTCCTCCTCACCTACTAGGGTGTGAACTATCTCCTGCATTAGATCTCCATTTCATCTGCCGTTGGGTTCATTGGAACTGTATCAGTATGGCTCTCCTCACCAATGACCACATTTTATTTTTTTCATGCCTCATGGACTGCAAAATCCACTCCAGTCATTTTAACTTATTTATTTTGGAAAATGTTTTGAAAAACTGATTTATTACAAACTAGTCGAAGTTAGTGGATAAGATATTGCATTCCTATGTCTAGGATAATACGATATGTGGTTTATATCTTTATTTTTTAGAGGTTCTTTTCGGGGTCATTCTTTTAACATTCCAATAGGTAGTTGAGTGTGATCATAAAAAAATTTATCACTTGATGTTATATTAATTATATGTCTCTATAGGATGTCGTTGGGCAAGAAAAAACTGTATTCTCTCAAGTGAGGCTGGTTTTGAGGCCATTGACCACCTAGATAGTTCAGCCGAGGTTTTTCAATTCTATGTAATTAAATTTTCTATTAAAATTGATGTGATATATATATATATATATTTCCTGGGATGTATTTCATATGATGTGATCCACAGGATCGTGGCAGTCTCATCCCAACAGATTGAGGTGGTAAGGCCATCTATATTGAGTTGATGTTGGTTGCCCATTTGGGATTCTGTCAGGTTTTTAGTGATTTTAGTAACATGATTAGGTGAATCAGTCATCAAATTTATGTTCAAAACACTATTTGGTTGAAGGCATGGATAGTGATATTAGATGTTGATGCCATCATATTTGAGAGACATGGGTGGAGGGGCCTGAGGTGCCAGTTGGATGTGTCTTAGGTCCAAAATTGGTGGTTTCTTCTCACCCATGATTGGCCAAATCATAGTTTGGAGTAATTTGAACATAGGTTGACTCAATGATTATGTCGGTTTGACCACTTGTTTGGTTTGAGGACATTGGTAGAGCTGTTTATGTAATATTTGGGGGGGGGGGTTCTTGATGTAAAAAGACACAAGGAAGGTGAGGAACCATCAAATGATAGTGTTGGGACTATCAGATGGGGGAGGAGGCTGGCTATATTAATACAATTGGGACTAGAATATTTTTGGGATAATGGAAATACCCATTGCTTAGGATATCATGGTATGATATGATGATGGTTTTAATTTTTGAAAAAATATCACTATACCTCTAGACATCAATCATTGAGCCGATAGTTGATTTCAATAAGGAGACCAAAGGACCAATGTTCCATTTCTTTGGCATGACTATAGGTTGTCGGTGACCTTGTTTGGTATATGAGGTGTTGATTAGACCATTTTATCAGGTTACTTTTTGAGTTGGAGACTAAGGATTGAACTTGGACTATTCAACATCCAGAGATACCTTTGGCCATGGGTGGTGAAACATCTCATATTTAGGGATTCTAGAATTGGTTAAAGCAGGTGAAACATTCCTGGTAGCTACTGAGCACCATGAAGGACTATTTTTCTTATTTAAAATGTGTTAGATTTTGTTCACTACTATATTAAATAATGATTAAAAATTTATGTTGTGAATGCACACAAGGGTGGTGGCTTACCATCACACGAGCCTCAGCCCGGTTGGTGAGGACTCTTAAGTGCATCCAGGAACCCGGGATCAAATACAGATGGATACAAAATTTCAGGGTACTGTAGCAGCACTGTGGTAGGTACTGTAGCAGTACTGTAGCGGGAATTGTGCAATACTGTAGTGGGTATTGTTGCTGGAACTGTAGGAGGAAAGGTTTGGAACTATATCAGCTAGGAATTTTCCCCTGTTTGGGCCTTCGGGCCACCGATTTGGTCACTGAGTCCTCTAAGGCCTTTGGGCCACCTAAGCCTTCGGTTGAGTAAGGCATTCGGGAAACCTCAAAGCCTTTAGGACACCTCAAGTGCATATGGAAACCAGAAAACCTACAATGAACATTCTCTATCAGGAGGATGAGCAAGGAGCCTTCACCATAGTAGAATCTACATAGATTATATGAATGAGAGTGTACGACACCTTCCATCGGGACAAGCATGTGCATGCATGGGATAACCTAGCCGAATAGCCATGCGATGGTGGAGAGGTGATTTCACGATGAATATGCAAGGGAGGAGCAGTTACATGTAGTTATCCTGGGTTGTATGTAATATTTGAAACCTATGGGCAATGAATTCCTCTAAGGACTATGGCCCATGTAATACTTACACCTATGAGCATTGTAGGGGTTCCACCTCAACCCTAGAAAGGATGATTATAAAAAATAAATAAAAAAATAAGGCCTTATGGCCATTGGATGGATGATGGTTTCCCACCAAGACTCATTCTCACACCCTACATTGGCCCTTATTGTCACAAATAGACTTTATGCATTTTCATTCTAGTTAGGGTTGAAGCTATGGATCTGGATTATATTTGAGTTAGAATGGTTCGATGGAATGGGGCCTTGAGGATCCTACTTATGTTGGAGTTACCTTTTGGGGTTTTCATTTCTATTTAAGAAAGATTATATGTATGTAGGTAGTATAGTTTTCCATGGGAGACCCCTTTTAAATTTATCATCATGTTTGGGATGATATGTATTCATTATTTTTCTCAAATTGTTTTATGTTTTCCTAATTTTTAATTTCTGCGCTATTGATTATTACGCTCCCACTACTTGTTTCTGTTGATTGTGCGTCCACCATGTGTAGGTACGGTTCGATTATCATGATTCTTCCTTTTGATTCATGTTATATATATATATATATATTCTTGGACCTTCATTATATCATCCTTTGAGGTTATATACTATAAAAATTTCCAACTTCACCCCCATTATGGTTGTCAGAAGCCTTTGCTATTTGTAGAGGGGTGTTGAAGGCCAGTGGAAGGCAGCCCGAAAGCACTATTCGGGTGGGGATACAAAAATGACATTAAATGAGTTTATTTTTCCTCTTTTATTGGTATTACTATTTAGGATGTATTATTCATGAGAGTATGATGTGTTTATAATAGGATTCATAGCTCATTCTTGGGTTCCTATGGACTCATGTATGATGGATGGACTGAGTTACCAAGGGTGGGAATTACTCTTCTATTTTTCTTGTTTTATTGTTGATATGTTTTCCTACATGAGTGGTGAACATGGAATGTAAATTTTTACTTATTTTTGAATTTTATCCTTTTACCAGTATTATAATTAATGAGTTATTCAACCCCTAGACTAATATGGATAGTGGATTTGGGTTGTGTTTATTATGCATGTTTATGCTTCTGATAGGCACATAGAATAATTAATTATATATATTCATGTTCTGTGATATGAATTTCATGTGAAATTTGATGTTTGATGTGATATATATATATATATATATATATGCTTATGTTCTTGGATCATATATGAGTAGGCAGGGACATTGACATGGGGTGATGTTGATCATGAGGTTGGGGGACTTGGTCATCAGTTGGAGGCGATGTGGTTTGTCAGGATTGGCACGGACCGAGTTATATTTGATACATGTATCTATTAATGGTATAAAAGGATTCCATGAGGCTAGGATTTCATGTGACGTGGTTGTGATTGGGGATATTAAGGGTAGTTATTTTACACTACATGTTACTAATTTCCCTATCTATGTTATATATGTATGTTATCTAGGATATATGATTATGTAATAGTATTCAAGGGGATTCCAAATAGATATATTAGATGGTGAATCAAGAGAGATATGGTTTAGTGACACATGATAAGAAGTAGTTTGAGACCCTTGAGGGTTAAGCAAAGTATGTATAGGCTGAGGCCCAGGTACATGCTCCATTGTAGGAGGGAAAGCCACCAACTGTGACTACGTTTTGGCCCAGGATGGATGAGAAATTTCAAGTGACCCTTGAACAGGATATCTAAGGTATTGACAAGGGTGGTCAGGGTGATGGTCCAAAAATGGAACACCAGACTTCAGAGTGTGGTCGTACCACCTGCCAATGTTTCATGAGTGAGGTTAGTCCACGAGATGATGAGAATTGGATTGAATCCATGCAGTTGATCATTGAGAAGCTTGATACGCCTACAAGGAAGAAGGTAAAGCTTGAAATGTATATTATTATAGGACCATCTAAGCACTTGTTGGAAGTGTAGGTGTAGGAAGATAGACATGAGGGACCAGCCTTGAAGGATTTTGAGGCTAGGTTCTTTGAGCACTGTTTCGCAGAGATGTCAAGGGTAAAGAGAGATCATTAGTTTGTGAGCCATTTGTAGGATGACATGTCCGTTATAGAATATTAATCAAAATTAATTTTATTTTATCACATAACACCCAATATGTTGAGGGAAAATACCTCAATGGTGAGGTGTTTTTTGCATGGTTTAATGCACGTCATTTAGGTGTAGGTAAACATATTCAGGTGTTTTTCACTATAAGTGGTGGTGAACCAGACACTCATAGACAAGATAAACATGACTGAAATGCATTACTTATTCTGGATTCCAAATTTAGTGGACTTAATTTGTGACAGTTCAGATAGAAGGGTGTGATGACGAGATCAGTTCATGGAGGGTAGTTAGGTCAATGACATAGCCAGACCACTTCCTAGTAGGTATTATATAGTGTGCTTCTTGTGTGGGAATCCAGGACATGTCAGAATTCAATGAAAGAATCCTGCAAAATATTGACAGGATTGTGGGAGGTCATGAATCTCAAGAGTTTCTATAGGAAACCATCTCCAAAATCTTCTCAAAATTCCATAATTTAGGGACCATAGAAGGCTTGGGGTTCTAAAATTCATTCGGTAGAGGTGCCAGGTGGAGGAATCCAAGTTCCATCCATATAAAAAGGTCATGATAGAGATAATGGTACATTGAATTGGATTTTAGTGGAAGGTGATAGGTGTATCACAAAAGGGATGTCAGGCTTCAACTAATTTTCCCTAAGTACAGGTGTATTAATTAAAGATAGAAGGGTCAGAGCATGTTAGTGAGACTACAATGAGAAGAGGAACACCATGGGAGTAGCCATTTCCTTTTGATTTTCATTGGCATGACCTACTGAGTAATTCAATTTTTGGGTGAACAAAGTGAAAATGTTTTGTATATTTACAATAATGATGTTGTTTAACATGTTGGAATCATATAAAATGCATTATCTATACATATGTATGCAGTGCGAGGCACCATGATCTATGTTGTAATTTTTAGATTCAAGAATTGTGAATTTATTTGGAATCCGGGAATCAAGGAGATGCATGTTACTTGTGGTGAATTATCATTGGGGTATCATTAGAATGTGGGAAATTATTGTGGTTTGGGGGAATGGGTTTTATTTTGAGCAGCTTTTGAGATGTGGGACCTATTTGGTTTCATATTTTCAATGGGCATTTGAGGGGCACCAATGAGTTAAGAAATCCATATTGGTGTTAGATATGACACAAGATCACTTTATAATGTGAAGAAGTAAAGATTATTCACGAGAAGAAATTTGATTCTAGTAATTGGTCAATGGAATATTAGTTTGTTTTTACAATTGGGTTGTCATGTGAATGGGGTAGGTCACTCATAAGGTGGGGTTCCCCCTTGAGGTAGTTGACATGTTCCATTGAGACTGGTATTGTATGAGTTATTTTAAATGGGATGATAATGTTTAGTACCATATTTTGGGTTTCATATATAGTATTGGGACAAGCTAAGTTAATGTGGGAAGATTGTAACATAAAGGGTGTTTGTAGTAGTTCAAAAACACATCCCACTGTGAATTTATGGATTTGATGGGTATGCGAATTTCATTCTCTAGATTCGAAACTAAATTCTGAGATTTACTTCAAACCAATATAATGTTTTTGGATGTATTTAGAGGCTTGGAAAGTGAATTCAGTTTTCTTATGGGTTTTGGGTGATCTATAGGCCTGAAGGTCATATTTTTTAATGTTTCTAGATGAGGAATAAGGTTCGGGGTAAATTATGTGGAACCTCAGAGAAAATTGTGCAACACTATTTTTTTATCATCATGATTTGGAAAATAATTCATAGAAAGGTGCATGACCATTCATGGAACAATTAATTTTTTTTTCATAGGTAATCCTCAAGGTTCGGGCATGGTTTGGAAAACCATGTTCAATCTAGATAGGTAGTTCCCCTTAGGTAGTACCTGAACACTATAGACTACATTGCTACCACATAGATTGAAAATCCATGAGAAATTACCATGGGACCTATTTAATGGGGTCAAATTATTTTTCTTCCCCTCTTCCATTTTTCTATTTATCTTTATTTCTCCACATTTCATTATTTTTTGGTCACATGGTACCAAGGAGGAACTATTCTCTTCATCTTCTTCTAGTATGTGAGTTATATCCCTTATCTGACCTTCGTTTCATCCGTAGTCGAGTGTGTCGCAAACATTTAAGTAAGTCTCTCCTCACCCTTCATTCTCTTTTCATTTTCTCTTTACTTATGGACCAATAAATCCACTCAACTCATTTTTATATTTAGAGGGTGTTCATGGGAAACTCTGATTTCCTTCGAACCTATTGGAGTTAGATCCTAAGATCACATGTTCCTCGGTTTATGACTCCATAGTAGGTGGTGCATAACTTTATTAGTGTTTTCAAGGTTTGGGGGGGAGGAGGGTGAAACCATTAGTGTGTCATTGGGTACTTGTGAGAGACCGTAATTAAATTGAAATCCTGATTTCAAATTAATTTCTTGACCATATGGGATGTCATTAGGAATGACTAAATACTATTCACCCATTCAATATAGGGTTAGAGGCCTTCTAAAACCTAGGTGGTTAGTCTAGGGCTTCATTATTCCCTTTAATTGAATTTTAGTTTTAATTGACGTAATATATATATATATATATATATATATATATAATTTGATTATGATTTATTGCATGTTATTTGACCCTTGGGATTGTGACGAGCTTAGCCCAAGGGATTGATATGGCATTTACAATGGGATTGAGGCGAAGATGGTTATATGGTTTAGGTTGTCCCATTTATTTTTTTGATTTTAATCACACTATTGGGTAAGTCTATCATCATATTTAGGTAGAAAAGTCATTAGGATGAGGGCATGTCTCATGATATTGGATGGGAAGGACATCAGATTTGAGTTACATTGTCATAAAAGAATAAGGGGACAATTAGATGTGGGATAGGTACTAAAAAGCGGTTTTCGCTTACTTGTGACTCGCCAAAGCACCATTTGGAGTTGTGTTCAAATAGATTGACTTATTGATGACGTGGTTTTGGCCACTCAAGTGGATAGATTCCCCTATTAGCATAGATTTGTTTTTTGGATTGAGGGTTCTTGCTATAAAAGCCACAAGGATTGTGAGGTGCCTTCAGATGATATTGTTGATGCTTTTATTTGGGGGATGAGGCTTGAAGAATTGAGTTAATTGAGTATGTACTATTTTTGGATAACATAAATCATCATTCATTGGGATTTCATGCTATGAAATGGTGGTTATTTTGATTTGTGGGTAGATATCACAATGAATCCAGATGTTGGGCTTCGAGCCGATGGGTGCTTTCGAGCAGGGATCTGAGGGAACGAGGTTCTATTACTTGGGAGTTCCTTTGAGAACTCAATGAAATGATTTAGGACATGAGGTTTCAATTGAAATGATGAGACAAGTTACTTATTGGAATCATGACTTGATGGTTAACCTGGGACAATATAACATTAGGGGATACCTTGTTCTATGATCCAAGAATCCTCTCATCTTCAATGATTCTAGCATTGGCCTAAGTAAGTGGAACGTTCCTCATTGTTTATGATAATCAAGGAAGCTTTTTTTAATATTTAAATTAAATGATATTTGGTCCATATTAAATTAAACCACTTCTTAAACAGATATGATGGGTATGCACACATTGGTGGTTCCCTATTGAGACTCATTCTCACACTATAAATGGTTTCTTCAGGATGTGTGTGGACATTATGGTTCTATGTTCAGGTAATGGTCTAGGATCCGAAGATGGATCTTAGTTAAGTTGGCATGGATGGATAGAAGGGTACATAGAGTTTCCTAAATCATTTGGGGTTACCTTTATTGGTTTTCATTTCTATTTTAATATGCTAATAGTTATTTAGATACTATGTTCATTCATGGGTGACCCCTTTCTAGTTTATTGATATGTATAACAAGATATTTATGGATGATTTGTATTTTTAGCTTCATGTGTTATGTATTCATGTTTATTTATTTCATCCTATGTTAATTATTACTCATCTTCTATTTATTTTTATTGATTGTGCTTCCACTATGGGTGGGTCTGGTTTGAGTGTGTTGACTTTTCCATCAGCTGAATGTTATATATATCTTCTCAAACCATCATTATATCAACCTTTGAGTGTATATCATCCAATAGTGCCCCACATAACACCTTCACTACAAGTATATTGACTTTGGAATTTGTGGAGGTGTGCCCAAGGCCAGTGTATCGTAGCCCGAAATCATTTTTGGGTGGCAAATTAGGTAAGGGATTATATTGTTCTCATAGTTTTCTTTTATATGATCAGTTATAACATTGGAAAATTGGATGAGGGTTGGATTGAGAATTCATTTTTTCTATTGAATTGGTAGGATTATCCCTTTTCTAATCACTATCTCAGTTCCCTTCCTTCACAAACCTAACACACTTTTAGACCCATTTAGAGAAATTATTGGTCTGTTTTCACAAAATTTCAAAATGATTGATGATGGAAATTCTTCACATAGTTAGATTTAGCTATCCTAACAATAGAGTTCAACTCCAATTTACATGTCTTATCCCCATAATATCCTTCATATTATCAAATATTAATATCAACTTTTAAGGAATATCATAAAATTTCCTCATTGCGGTCATTGACTAGAATTTCTAAAGAATGTCACAGAAATATTTTTAGACCACCCAATAAGTGGTCAAAATTACTTATGAGGGAGATGTCAAAGACAAATGACTATAAAGACTATATTTTGATGTTTTTTTCATACACCACAACTGATTCATCATCCTCTTTCATGATGATATAAAAATACCTCTCAATTTTATTTCTGAGAGTGTGAAGTAATTATTTACCAGAAATGTATTCGAGAATTAGTACATGTTATTATCTTTGATATATTCACCAGGGGTCATATTTTTTTTTATCAATTTCCACCATTGATCAACCTCTCTCTCTATAAGATAAATTTACATGACAATCATTATTTTCTCAGATAATTAAAGGATATGAAATATCATTCAATCGAGTGGATACACTATTCCATAATTAAGGGATCTAAATATACACTAAATGATGGAGGAACATAACATATAAAGGGTAAAATTTAAGCTTTCTCATTATTAGAGGGGGTTAGGAATTATCCGTGATTCATATTTTAGTTTAAAGCATCAGTTAACATATAATGTATTTTATGAAGTTCCAAACTCCTAATTTAATAATGTTTGGAATATCCATTGGGAAGTCATCACATTAAACCTCAAAATTGTTTTTTAATTAGGTTATCCTAATTCCATCCATTTGACTAAAATAATTTTTGAATTAGTGGTGAGAATTTTATAAACTAGTAAAATTAAAGGGGTAACTCATAAAAGAAATATATTCCATAACCTATGAGGTTCATGGGTCTAAACTAATTTTAATCAATATATTTCCTAATATAAAATATTATTGGAATTTTTATTCCACTCATAATGGTTTTTAAAGAGTTTGTAAATTTTAATAACATACAGCCCTGGTAGTGAAAAAAGGTTCACCCTATGGCCCATTTTGTATACTAGGTAAAACTTAATCCAAGCCCGACATTTCTATTTAATAGTAGTTACACCTAGGTAAAATTATGATAGAAAAACATCCAATTATAGTATCCATAATGGGATATAATTGCTTGAAATTTACTTTCTCTATAATTAAATAAAATTATATGATTTTTTCCTATATATTAGACTATCCTTAAATATTATCTATACTTATCTCTATGTCTCTCACTAAGGATTTCTCATACATTTTTCCATGGTAAACTAAAAGATTCCCCGGATACCCAATTTATAGTCCCAGGAATTTCTAAAAATATTATTACATGATTTCTTAACCTAAATAACTTTTAATGAAATTAAAGGATCATAAAGGCCTATTGGAGTGGAAATAATAGATTCTTAATACATGAAAGGAAATTAAAACATAAAATCCTCATTTTATTCTCCATTTTGTGATCCTAAAATCCATTACAGCTCAAAAATATTCATGGGATAACCTCAGGAATACATAATGAAAAAGGAGAGTTAAAAATATTTGTATTGGAATAATCACGATAAAGAAGTCTAACATTTTTGTCTAATGTTTAACACGACATCATAAATGAGAAGGTACATGAGTAATCAAATAAAATAACAACATAAAGAGAATGGTCTCATAATATCATGAAATTTTGGGAAAGTTGTAATGAAAAAAAATAATATATAACCATATTTCAATGCTGACATCCAAGACAACATCAAATGGAGGACATAGTCCCATAATGGATTATGCTCAGTCCCTAATCCCATACATAACATCTTATGAGAGTAAAATTATTACTAGTACATTGTAGGGATATATAATTCAAGGCCCACACATAAATTCCTTTAATATAAATTCATATTCATGGAACACAATTATATCAATCATAATGAATAAACATATATATTATACGAGGAAATATGTGGGTTTCATTATCTTGTCTCAAAACATAACCAAATTGGATTATTAAAAAAGGGAATATTAGAAATGGTCATAAAGAATGTATTACCATTTAAAATGAAAAGATAATTTTCATGGTATACATGTGGGAGGCATGTATACAGAATTTTGAAGCCTTCAATCAAATTAAATGGAGTGAATCTGAGTTAGAGAGAGTGTGTTCATAATCCAAAAAAGGTGTGTTAGAATGATCCCTTACCATAATCCCAATCATTCAGGTAAATTATTAGTATTCCAATGTAATAAACTAATCATATTTATTTTATTTAGTAATAAAAATTTCAACATTATTATTCCATTCAATTTTTGACCTTGTCTGATTCCATTACCTAACAAATTAATTTGACGCCGAATTTTTTAATGATAAATGACTCATATGTCCAAAATAACTTTGTTATGTTGACTAAGGTAAAAGAAATTATTTTTTAATCATATATATAATTTTAATCTTGAAATAATTACATTTTTTATAAATAGTTATACTTTTAAAACCATATCTAATATATATTTATGAAAAATTAACTATGCTACAATCATAGAGATGGTAGTTCATACATACTCATGGGTAATGTTTAAATTTATTAAAAATCCTCATAGTAAAAAAGAAATATATATTTGAGATTCCCAGAATTAAAATTATATCATAAATACCAAATTATTTTTTTATATAAACTGACATACAGAATCAATGTGTTTCGGTAATAATAAAATTAAAATCAATGAATCCAATTGCTTTTTGACGTAGCAGTTCTCCGTACTCATGAATGCCAGTATAATTTTAAATGGACTATATGTTATGAAATTATATAACATATTAATTTTATATAATGGTTAATATGTCATTGTTAACTTTTTATAAATATAAAATTAATCATTTTACCTTCTATGTAAAATATAAGTGAAAATTGAATCACATTACATCGTGAGGCCGTAGTCCGATATACACATGGGTGATGTTACCATATTACCTATGGTATTCAATATAAGATATTATAATTTATATTATAATTAAATATGTATAATTATATTATAAATATAATATTTATACATTAAATACATCATTATATCCATATATGATATGCAGATATGGGAAAATAATTAAATCATTCCGTGAGGCGGTAGTCTTCTATACACATGATCAACTATTTTTCTTCGCATTTCATGGATTATGAGATGTTGTTATGTAATAATATTAATATAAAAACATATTATTTTATTTAAGATACTGATTCTATAATATCATTATGGTTTAATAATATTTTAGGGAGGAGTAAGAATATATAAAATAAAACACTCTGTTAAGGATGTTAACTCTTCATCGTGCATCTTTTTTAGGTTTGCACGAAATCCATTAATGAAATATTTTTTGATGAATTGGGATTATAATATTATGTTAATGAATTAATAAAGTGATTTGGGTAGGTATTGAATGAATCAAATGTTTTTGGAAAAGTGAAATAGAGTGGAAAGGTGGAAGAAATGTTTTAGTGGGGGAAAGGATAAACATGATTATTTTAAATAATGAATTCCACCAACGTTTTTATAATTAATGTGGGACCTAAAATGGATTATTTTTTATATTTAAAGTATTTAAGGTCTATATGTGACCATAAAAATTTAATTCAACATATTTTGGGTCATTTATTACATGTATCGATTTTAGTTTATCCCTTGGTAAACTGACTTTTCATTAAACATGTTAAATAGTTTTTACAATTTTCACATTTCATTATTTTAAAAAAATTATGTCAAACATATTAGATAATATGAATTATTATTATTTATAGTATGTTAAAAAAATTATTACTTCAACTCATATTATTGGAATAATTTAATTAAATGTAAACCCATAAATGTGTTGAGAAAACAATTTTTCATGAAATTCATATTTATGGAAAAAATGTTGTCATATAACAATAAGAAATTTAATTATAGTTAAATAAATAAATATATATATATATTTCATTTAAATAAATCCCCATTAGTAAATATTTTAATTATATTATATAGAGAAACATTATGTACATTACTAAAGCTTTCATAAGAAATTGCTTCAAAGCCTTAATATTTGAAAAGCATAAAATCCTATATAAATATGATTTAATTTTAAATTACTAGATGAGGTATAAAAAATTAGAATTATTTTATAAAAATTTTAATTGTACTTTGAAGTTACTTTTATCTAAAAAATAGATGATAATTTTCTAAAAATCAGTATTTTCACTATTCACTAAACAATTAGTACTTTCAGAAAAATCCCAAAATTAAACCCTTAGTTGATATCGATATTATTATTTCAAAAATTATATTCATTCTAAATTCTAAATTTTTTAAAAGTCATTCATAATAAATATAATATTTTTTAACAAAATATATCTAACAAATCAAATATAATATAAAATATTTTATTAAAAAAATTTACTGCTTATTCCTATCTGATTATAAATAAATTTATATGGATTAATAAATTTATATAAAAATTTGTGAAGTAGATAATTTATTCCTACCATACAATTTAATGGATAAATTAAAAATATCATATTTAAATACTAATATTTAATTAAAATGTCGTGGTACGAATAAGCTAAGTGTTGCGTGTCTCATATACTATCAAACATAGTTTTCTATTTAAAAAAATACGATGTTACAATTATGCAATATGTTATTCTATTCCACATAGGAACTAGTCTAATGGTTTTTAATCTATACAATACATACCATGTGTGAGTAGATCCCATGTTGAGGCGAGTATAAAATACCTAGTAGGACACCCATAAATCACCAAACCAAATGCATCCAGAGGGTAGTCATCTAATTAAATTGAATATATGTCAATCAGTTTTTGTGACATAAAAAAGAACAAAATAAGACAAATATACTCATGATATACACATAGCCACAATGAATTCACAACCATATATCTATCTGTATGTTTCTGCGCATAGATTCAAGGAAGAAAAAATCAGAATGAACTCACTCCAAGAGTCCGATAACCCAAATTCTGATAAATTGAGATTTCATTTTTGTTGGGCCTCTCCATGAAAATGAATTTTTTGGAATATAGAATATCTTAGGATATAGGTTTGGGATATCACCCAAGGAAATTATGTTACACCAACAAAGAACATGAGTTACCATTTTTTCATGTTAATATGTCTGTGTATGCTAGCCATAATGATTTCTCAATACCAACTAAGGGAAGAGTAAGAAATAATAGAGGATCTGACCCTAAACAAACTGATAGATTCCTTAAAATCTCTTTTATAATAAGACCATATATGGGATCACTAACTATTCTATGTATATAATTCCTCACAGTACGATCATTAGGATAGACCAAGGGAACACACAGTAGAGATACCTATCCAAAGTGTAGAGAATGAGGGGCTTAAAAAGACCCTATAGAAATTACATGTCATGTAATGGTTGTAAATTGTGTATAACGTATTCCCCATGTCTTCTTCTATAACTCAGTCCATAACCATGTACCCTACTCCATAACTATTTATTTATTTCATTACCTTGTTATTGGACATTATCGAGTGCTCTAGTTAGGTTTGAGGACATGGTCGTGCCTGTGTACTAAGGTCAATCATGTGTAGCTAGACATGACTGGGTGTCTAGTTATGTTAAAGTCCCTGGCCTCACCCATGTACTGTAGTCATTCCTATGTACCAGGATATTCCAAAGCTCTTGTAACCCTAGAGAACATTCCAATATTTTATAAATGGTATACTATTTATATGGTGTGTCCCCAAAAGTGTGTGATATTTTTCATTAAATGTAAACTCTAGACAATAGTTTTTGAATATAACCACACCTATAGAATCACCCACTTTCTAGTGGGGCCACCAAATAAAACCCACAAAAATGAATCTCTTGATCCAATCCCTACATCCTCCATTTTAGTTCCTAAAAAAATATTTCATTGATTATGAATTTGAAACGTTGGAATTTATATGTTGTTACAAACAAGTGTTCCCTAATGATTGATTACTGAATATTTATTGAACATCCCATTATAGAAAATATTGATGATGAACATGAGGAAAATTGGGGTAGAAATGTAGAAAATAAAAAATAATATAAAACCTCAGCTACTATTCATGTTTTATACAATCCCTTTATATTAGAATTATAGTCAATTAAAAAATAATAAATTAATATCAATTTCAAACTCTTTAGAGGATAAAGTTTCACCTACAAAACATGATTAACCTAAAAATTAATTGGGTTGTGGAATTTATTTAGGTTCATCATGGGATTAACAAATTGGGAATAAAAAACACAATTTATTATGGATCAATCACTAATGATGAACATTTGATTTTTAAATTAATAATATCCACCAAATATATTAGCGTAAATAATCATTCAAAAATCAGTTTCGGATTTTTGATTATGATGTCACCCCTTAAGGATTTTCTCTATGAGAAATCAACTGAATCCATAGTATTTTGTGGCTAACAAGAGATATTTTTCTTAATCATTCCCATATAGATGATTACTTCTTTTATTCTTTAACATTAACTAACTAGATAAATATATTTACTTAATTTTTATTTCACCCATGATTGCATTTAATGAAACCATCCTTAGTCAACAATGATTTTTTAACAACTATGTTAAAATCTACCTTATGGATTTAATGGAAGTCTCGTATTTCAATGTTAAGACCCCCTTTGGGAGTTACTTCATTATTGAAAAAAATATTTCATGATAGAACAAGTATATGTTTTTTTATAAATATTGATACCCCCTCCAGACCCAAGAATCAAATGATAACAGCACACCTAGCTTCAAAATATTCTTTAAAATATTATAAATCATTGAAAATAAAAACTTATTATCGAAATAATTTAATGAATAATAACCTCTAAAATTTTTTTATCATATTTTGAAGTACAGTGACATGAATATTTCCCTTTATAAATATAATTTTTTTAAAAAAAATATCATATTAATATATTTATTACAAATGAAACTATAATAGTTTAAAACATCAAACCTTAGACACACTACTTAGAAAACCATATTTTTTAAACAATTAAGAATAAATATTTATATTAAAAAATAGTCCTAAAAATCCAATTTACCAAAATTCTACATAAACATAAATTCATAACAAACACTTATCAAAACCAAAAATTCTACTTCACTAAAAAAATCACTATCCTCATACAATTGAACAATTTAAAAAGAAATAAAAACATATAAAATAAATAATTAATTACAAAACAAGTATTATTATCACCAATAATAATTCTAAAATATAATTATTTATTAGAGAGATATATTAAAACAAAATAATTTATGATATATGAAATGAAAACAAAAATAAAATGGTGACCCTATTATATTAATTTTAATGGATCATCCACATGAAAAAATAATGGAAAAATGAAACCCAGTAATGTGTTGATATCCCCCACTAAATCCGTGACACTCCAGGTAACTAAATAATTTGTAATTTGGATGGTGATCAATAATTTTTTTTGATTTTTCTCATCTTTTAATAAATCAACAACCATATACCACATGATAACCTACTTTTCCGAGATCAAATACCGTTTTTAATTAATTATAATGAGCCATCCCATCTTGATACACATGTTAGTAAACCAAAATAAATGAAGCATGTTTTTAATAACCATGGGTTGTTATATGTGGAAAGGGTTTCATATATAAAAATGGAAGCATTTAACCATCTTTTAACAAAAAAATAAATTATATCATGTAATAAATAAAATAAATACAAATCAATAAATATAGATAAAACAACATGAATCAGTAATCATATATACAAGGACTACATAGATAATATAAGAAAAAAAAGAGTAATGACGAATACAAATGACATAAAATATTAATTAAATGTGACACACAAACAATATCATATTTTACAACCTCAAATTCACTTCTATTGATAAAACATTACAATCCATTTGAATGAATAGGTTTTATTTATATCATCAATATAGATATAGGGAATAAAATCTTCATAAAGAGTGGGGTATATATGTGGGGTGTGAGAGAAAATTCTGAGTAGGATCCGACCACATTCACTATGTGTGACCAAAAAAATTAACAATAAAATGGAACTTAAAAATAAAACTATAAGGGTAAAAATTATATTTTATGAAAATAAGGAAGATAGAGTCCTTTTATATAAAATATAAAAATATATAAACCATGTTATTAATGTTTTATAGAATATATGTAAGAACAAATATGTACCTAAATAATATAATGTAATTATTTAATAGAATCCCAACACAAAATCAAAGGATTGAATTTATAGAAACAATAGATTGGAAGATAAATTTCCTCATACTATAATAATATACATATCCGTATGAATATAAAACTATATATAAAAATTCACTATCAAGAGTCTCATAAAGATCCAGTATAAGAAATATAGTGGAATCAACCGACTATAAAAACAAACTAGTACACCACTATTTAGTGTCTTCTCAGGATAATAAATTCTAGATTGGAAGAGTATCATCAAATACAAAACACCAAAACTTATCCAATGTTCTCAACTATGCACCGAATTCCTCCCATGAAAAAATTATATGATTAAGGGATCCAATTAGTTAATAACATCATGTTTGAGATATAATTTATACAACAGTTCACCAAACATTGTTATTCCAAATTCATTTTCTGTAAAACCATTGAAAAATAGGGATATAATAAAAATAAGAATAAAATTTATAACTAATAGTTAATATAGGGGAAATTAAATTTATCCATTAAATATTTCATTATTAACATACTAATTATTACAGATAAATAATAAAATATAATTACATGAAAAATATGTAGTTGAGTCATAGTAAAATTTATTTAGTATTTTAATAAAAATCAATGAGTGTTTTACATTATATGAAATCCAAATTATTCTTTATAATCCATCCATTCCTAAAAATATTTTTTAAACTAAGAAAAAACATGTTTATAAAATATATGCTAATTTTTATTGATATCAAAACTCATTTATTTTGTATCAAAGTATTATTATAATTCAAAATGATATTTCCCCTAAACACATTTCATATATGTTGTTTTTGGGATGATATCCTAATGAAAAACATATAAATATCATATGGTAACAAATATATTGAACTTAAGAATATTTTATGACATTGTAAAAGGATATTTTATGATGTGATATAATTATGGAACATCACTACCCACCGGTTGTGTTTTATGATAAGGAAAAATGATAATTGATAAAAAATAAATTTATTACACATAATAAAAGATTTCACTAATTATTCCTTAAATATAATGAAACAATGATGATTTATATTTTCAATGGATAAATACATTATAACTGTGTAAATGGCTATATTGTTACTCGATGTTCATGTATATGCATGTAGGCACAAAGAGTGTCCCATGGAATATAAAATAAGTTTTTCAAAATGATGTGGTGGGGGTTTTATTGTGAATATGATAAGTACCATGACCTATAATGTTTCAGATGTTATGTCTATGAATCTGATGATAACTTCAACTATGAGCATCTATAACGTAAACTCTGTTAGTCGATGAAGTCCGTTAGAGCCCTTCCAGTTTGCAACATCCTATTTTCGTCACAAAGAGCCCCACAAGCACTGAAAAAACCATGTTACCATTAAATAAACTTCTCACACCCCCTCATCTCCATTGTTTCTCTGACCTTTCACCACCTAGGCTCCCATTTTCTAAATCCCCTAATCATTTCAAACCCAAGAATGAAATGGATTTCCTATGTTACATGATCATAACGAGCTATGACTTCCATTATTATTCATAGCCCCTACATATGGTAGGGATTCCTTTCATGAAGTCCATCCACATTTTAGATTTAGGTATCACATTCTGGGTTCTCTAGGCCTCATAAAGAATTAATCCATCACAAGGAACACTCCTTATAGTGAGCATTATGATAATGAAATTCCATTTCCCAAGAGAGTCTTTCCTTTATGATGCATATTTCCTTCAGAAGAACCTTTCCTTTATGAAGCACATTTTCTTCCTGAGTCACCTTTCCTTCACGAGGATCCCTTTAATCATGAATCTTATCTTAAAGAAACCCCTGTCTTTGAGAACTCCATCCCTCAATGGCTCTCTAGGCTTGTGCGAAATATTTTTAAGAAGCCACATGTAGAGTTTCATGACACTTTTCCCAACCTAATTCTTATTTTCATAGGTACACTAACATCTATTTATTTTTCACATAACAATGAAAAAATAGACCACACAATTTTCCACTACTCCACCCTATTAAATCTTATCATTTCTGGTTCCTTCACATACCCAAGTCACTACTAAAAATAGGGCATTTATCAGCGCTAGAAAAGTCGATTAACAGTGCTAAAAAAGCACTGTTAATCCAGGCGAGGATAAAGGAGGGTACCTTTTTCTAGTGCTCTGAAAAGCGCTGATAAGGCCGATTTTATCAACATTTTTAAAAATCATGGATAAAAGTTGAAACAATATTATATATATGTGTGTGGAATTATGGGGGGGCTTCAATAGCGCTTGAAGCCCCACTTTAACAGCACCCACCGCCCATGGTAGCCCACGTATTCCCCAAGCCAGTTCTACCCAGTCCCACCCCACTTTAACAGCGCTAGGTAATTCCCCACACCTGCACGCACGATCTTCCTCCCCCAAGATTTGAACTTGAGACCACTTTCCAGAATGCCTAATCCTTTACCACTCCACCATATTTCTTTGATTTTCATTTATTAATATATCTAGTTATATATATATAGTTATATTTTCTAATATACTAATATATATGCATATTTGGTTATATTAATATATATATCCATATATTAATGTATATATATATATTAACATACATATATATATATATTCATATTAATATATAAATATATTTAATTATATTAATATATATATATCTGTTTATTAATATATATATATATATATTAATATATATATATATATTCATATTAATATGTACATATATTTAATTATATTAATATATATATATATATCTGTATAATAATATATATTTATATCTATTTATATATATAGTTATATTTTTTATCCATATATTTATTTCTATATTAATATATATTAATATATATTTATAATATTAGTTTTAAATACATTTATAAAATAGGTTTTCTTATGTGTGTTTTTATAAATAAATAAATACATACATACATATATACAACCCACACACTCAAATATATATTATATATATATTTATAGGTATAATTATACATATTTATATATATTTAAAAATATAATATATTAAAATGTATATACAAAATAGCTAGAAATTGGGTCTTGAAAAACCTAAAAAATCATAGTCACTAAAAAAACATAACATCATCATTGGGTTTCCGTTTCAGCTCTATAAATAGTCAAACTGAATCTCATGGAACGAACTATGATAAAACAGGTTCCAAAGGCTGAATAGATACTCATATCAAAGGTCATGACTATTTTTATAAAAATATGACAGGGGTGTGGACTTGGAAATTGATTTTTTGTGGCCTTCTTATGGTTTTTTGGGATATTGGGATCCTAGTGATGAATGAATTAATTTTTTCATCAACCTTATGTGTTTCTCTCATCGCTACCTTCGATTTGATATGTGGTAGAGCCCAAACGGACACCCGGAGCGAATGTTATGGCCGTTTGAAGTTGGACCTTTTTTGGTGTGTTATAACTAATATATCATTAGTTCCTCTTATCTTTTAATGGTTTCAACTAGATGTGGTCATCACTAATTTTACTAGATTATATTTGACTATTTTTAGACCTCAAATAGATAACTGAAGTAGATTTTATGCCATTTTTAGTGAGTTGTTCGTTTCTTAGGTTTTTAGGAGATACAAGAGTTAAAAATTTCAAATGGAAAAAACTTCTTCTCCGAGTGTCTGTTTTTGGCTCTATCACATATTAAATTGAAGATTTCGAAAATATAAATACTCACGTGATCACAGAAACCCCTTCTCATGATCTTTGAGGTTCAAAAAGGACAGAAGACCCTCTTAATCGTCATAAGTTTGGCTCTAGGGGTCCGTTTTTCCATAACTTCTGCTCCAGGTGTCTGTTTTGCCTCAACCACATATCAAATCGAATATTATGACCAGTCCTACACTACAGTGACCATTTAAAAATATTCTCATATTCTTCAATGTACTAAATGGTCTTTAATCCGTAGAAAAGGCCATAATTTCTGCCCCATGGTGTCCATTTTGGGTCTACGACATATAACATCGATATAAAACATATTTTAAAAAATATTTATTATATTTATATCAATATAAATATACTTATATATCAATACATTATTTTTATGATTTTTTTAAATATACACATTTATTAGCACTAGAAAAATGCATGGAGATAAACCCCAGCCCCCTTTATCAGACCTACTAAATAAATCACTGATAAAGGGGGTCCATTATCAGCACTAAAAAAGCGCTGATAAAGGGTGGTGCTACGGAAACCCAATTTTGTGGTAGTGAGTGTGTGTCGGTACCAGTCTTGTTTGTCCTAAGGGTGAGGAGCGATTCCCCACCATATGAGCTTCATGTTTTTAAACTACCTAGCTCAAACATCATTAACACATGTTGTTAAACTATGATTTCTACATGCGTTGAATGTATGAGAAGTCCAAAAAGAAGATGGGAACTAGATCCCTCTCACTCACTCTGCTTCTCTCTCTCTATTTGGACTTTTCACCATGTTCTCATAAGGAATTCTCCACATAAGCCCCGACACACACCATATTAGGTCGGTATGTGCATGACTGACATAGAATGATATATTCATCTCAAAAAATAAGATCCTCCTCCTACAATAGGATGTCCTCCTCAATAATTTCATTGGGAGTAATCCCCAATCCCAATATCCATCTTCCCTAGATATATTAGAGTGTATGTCCCTTGTCACCTATCATGGCTGCATCATTCACAACATGATCTTCAGGTCCACTAATAACTCTTGTTTCTCACAACGAGCATGAGTCATGTGGGAATAGAGATTTACAGAGGTTATGACACACTGGTCCACCTTAATTCATAATCCCCAACCCCCAATTTGATGAAATACATTTTTTAACCCTTTCTCCTAAACCGGGTATGTCGGCAGTCTCTAAGAGGTTCAATCCAAACCAAATGTAACATTCAGTGCCCCATTACAAGTGGTGCATCTCCCTAATACTCCCTTTGTGGTGCTTAGATCATCCATCCTGGGCCACCTCAATTCATAAGTCCCAACACACCCCATAAAACTACATGGACATTGATTTCTATTCAACTTGGACACATTGTAAACCTCCAGGAGTTTCAGTCCCAACACCATCACCTTTTTGTTGGTTCCAACACATACACCCAATTCAGGTTATTCGACTCCCATCATCCATCCTAATTCTTACCAGATCCACCACATCTTGTTGAGATCATGCCATTCATTTGGGTGAATAAACATGCGTAAGCCCTAACCATATGCTCTATCACCTAACCCTTATCATGGTGAGGTCACATCTTGCATCCATTTAGCTAACCCGACATAGTCCTCACACAATACACATTCATCCAAAAAAGTGTGATCCTCTTGATATGAGAATCTCGCAATCTGTAAGCCCTAAATCATCCCCTTAAACTACATGGGGTTTTATCCTTGTCTTCTACAAAGGGTATGTTGGAAGCCTCCCTGAGGTTCAATACTAGCCAATTTTAAACTTTTGTGTCCCCATCATTGGGGCTCGCCATCTGTAATCCATCCCCAATGATTTCTAGATAATCCTTCATGGTGTGGAATATTCACTTTATGGGGCACACCATAATGAGTCTGTCCTTGTTTGTCATTCCAATCCACCCACCCTGTAAACCTTCCAGGTGGTCCCTCCCTGGGATTCCCCCAACTAATCCATCATCAAAAGAATTCTGATCAATCCAATATACCTCCATAAGATGTCAAACTCATTACATACCCCATGCAAAACATGATACATTATGGAAAACCTCAGGGACATAACTCTGACATAAGAAGATACCCCAAAATCAACATGGGATTCCAAAAGATTAAATGCCCTCATGAATCCAACTAATAAGGGGAAATTTAGTTGTACCATTGTTCCAAAATACAAACAAGCTAGAAATTCCCTATGCGATTGATCTCATGAATGAATGTTTCTACCCCGACCTGACCATTTGTGATATCATGATAGATGTATTATAACTAATCAGTGACCAAAAAATATGGTACCAATGATGAGTTTCACAAACAATATCTTAATCAATAAGGGAGACACATACTTGGTGAAAAATTCCAAGGAGTAATCCGGGGTTGGAGACAATGACATCGGATCATCCAGTTTAGATTCAGGAGAAAACATTTGTCACGAATTGATTAATGATTATTACCATTTTAATGAGATAATATGTGCTATAATGCACCATCGGTGAGCATTGACACAATGAAACTGGAACCACACCCCAGTGAAAATCATCCGAAACAGAAATGGTGAATCCAAAATAAATCCCTTCTCCTTAATATGGTGATTAGTTGTGTTTACACCATCAGTATAAAAGTGTGTCACTAGATCCAGTTATCTAGTGGTAGGTGCCATTAAGGAAATAGTGGACCTATCATAAATCCCACTAGAATTTAGGGAATTTAATAGTTTTATATTATGATATGTGACAACATTAGTGTGGATCTCTCCATTTATCCATGGAATATTGAACATCACTTGGAAATTTATCATTATGTTTCTCCCATCTATACTGATAGCGAAAATTTAATAATTTTTACTAACTAAGATACAAGAAAGCTTTCACCCACACCCACAAGCACAAGTGTAGGATAAGAATTAATGAAACAATCACACATGATTCCACCTCCCACACGACATCATCCACAACGATGGCTACAAGGTGCCATGCCCCGTACCACCCTCATAATATGTACAGAGGAAGGTAATAGACATTATCATTGGAAAATATGAGAAGGATGTGGTCATTAGCATGAGGGATATAGGAATTTTGGACTTGGAATCATCTATAACTCACCATCACCTCTCCCCTAATGGTCCATCCAGGGAGCCACTACTCCCCACATCAACATACAACTATTTTAGGAGCTTATCCCTAGAATGTTAGTATGACTCACTACCCTATTCTGACAAGGGGAGGGACATTTGGGGCATCCTAGCTATGATATAGTCTGGGAACCGTCAGGGAGGATCCCACATAGGCCACATAAATGCCACAAGTTTCTGGTAGCTCAGCTTGAAAATTAGGCAATCTACACCCCAACACTATAGACCACTGGTTCAGCTAACCCAATGTAAACATTGAGAATTGTCTTAGGAATATTCCCATCAGGAGGTCTCTTATTCTATAGATCCAGTTGCACATGCCTATCCTAGATAATTCTATCAGGTTCCTACAAAAACTGAGCTGGGATTCAACATCAGTCCATCAGAATTGAGAACATAGACACCCCAAGGGGGGCGGGGTTGACTCTTATGATCATCCGCAGTTATAACAGGCTTTGTGGGCCAACTCACAATAATGATCTCCAGTACAGAGATCCTATCTGTTCCATCACTAGAAAGAGTGGATTTCCACCATACACCCATACCCAGAATGGTGGTCCTCCCCATGTTCCCTATATTAGTCCAAGTGGAGGCACTCCCCATCTGATTGACATCTGGCATGAAGGTCCTCATAGTTCCTATTATTCCAAATATAAAGGGCCTACTCATTTATTGGGTGATCAACATGAATATACTACTTTAGTCATTTCATTCTCATGTGGAGTTCCTCCTTAGAGTTTTATTAACGATATGAAAGGATAACCTTGCTCCATCACCTACCAACATGTAGGTTCTCTACATGTTCTCATTATCTCCAGTATAGGTTCTCACTGACCCAGCTATAATCAAACCAGAGGCCCTTCAAGATTTATCGATGGTTGACTTGATGGTACACCTTGTGTCCAGTTCGATCAATCCAAAGGACCTCCTAACGATACCACTACCAACCGGTGCAAATTTCATCCCCGTGCCATAGACAGCTAATATGGAGGCCCTCCCCATGAACTAACCAAATCTAGTGGTTGTATTCGCTTCTCTAGAAATCCCCACTACAGAGGTCCACCCCATTGCATCTAGTGACCATTATTGTGGTCCTCCCTAAACTCATTCTCACTAGCATAAAGAGCCACCCTATGTCCCATTCAATATTTTCTTTGTTTTCCTCAGACCACATCTCATCCAAGTAGAGATCATCATCGTTGTCACACCCTACATGGAATTACTCTACATGTTCTCACTAGCACCCAAATTGGAGGTCCTCCCCACTCTCATAGAAGTCCCAACAAAGGTCATCCCCACTCTGATGACATCATATTTAGAGGTCCTCCATGTATCCTATCCAGGTCAAGCTGAGCTCCCCCCCTCCCCCCACACTACTTCACTATCCTACACAAAGGCCCTCCTCATTTTTGATATCTACCCCACCCTGAAAGGCCATCACATTGAAGAAGGGAAAACTATCTCCACACCTAGATGTAGTATGAGAAATTCCATATTATTTTTAATCATGTTGAATTTTCATATTCATATTTTGAATGTGACTATATGATGGAACCATCACCCACATCATCAGCATCAAATTTTAGGGAAGGAACAATGTGTGTGAGATCCATCCTTCCAGAAAGTGAAATGTACTAGATCTATGAAACCCTTCACAGGTATATGGTGGAAGCAGAAGATTCAGATTCTTTCTTGGGTGTTACCATACAATCTTCCCTATCACCACTAGGGTCATTCTATACATCTAAATGACTTCATGGAGAGTTATTATGGGGATTGGTAGATGGGGAGAACCATCCAAATCTATTACCAATAACTTATTCCCTCACAAATGAATAATTGGTTAGTACCCCGTCATATAGGGACATGATGATTCAGTTGGTACCACCACTTGGAGATATCCCTGCATGTAGCAGCTTGTCTGCTTTCCTGCCATTCTCTCCACCATAAAATCCACCACCACAACATTAATCATTAGTTTCATTCCATTTTCCTCATCCACTCCCAGTAAATGAATGGAGAAATCAAGATATGGATCATTACATTGATTGAATAATTTTTTTGGACATCCTTGAAGTGGACCACTTATCTAAGATGTTCTGTCTCATTGCTTATCCTGATTTTGATTTCCCAAATTTGTTCATCCAGGATTAGGTCATGTGGTTCTTCGAAACTATCTAGGAAATTCATTACCAAAACTAGATTAATCATTTTTATTATCAGATGAGTCAAGAGCATTAAAATGACATCATCCAGTAGTTTCACATGGTTGAGTTAGTGACATTTCTTATGGCTTAGCACCCTACATCCCATAGTTGTCACCAGACCCTCCAGCAATGATGTGTCTAGAGATTCACTATTCTACCCAATGTTATTTACGAGGAATCCTCACACATCCAGATCTATTGTTGTAGGAAGTATTCATCTCTTCACATTAGTACCATCATGGGCCATCCCAACATGCCTGGTGATATTGAGGACAAGTCACTAGTTATAGTCACGGTGAACATGGATGAACATAATCCACTCTAATAAAAGGATACTGATGTGTGTATTTATGAAGAGGACTCACCTTTTGGGGTCCCACATTACCATGTGGAAACACACATGAGAAATATCACTCACCAGTAAGGAAAATTTATTGGCCTTATAGAGCCCTCCGAGTCATTTCCTTCCAGTTGAGACCACAAAAGGGTAATGGATTAACAGGGATCATTAATCCCAATAAACCATTAGGGTAACTATAGAAGACAATGGATGACCTTGATAGGGATTTATTTCATTAACATATCATTGAAAAGAAAAATCTCTTTGACGAGATCCTAGTCAAGCACCTTACAGAGTGGTTCCTAGATTTTGGTGATCCTTAGTATAATCAGGTCCAACCCGCCCCTGGGAAATAGTGGTAGGAACATGTTCTTCTTAGTGAGAATCCTCTCATTGATCTCAAAAACCCAATATATCATAAAAGGTAAAACATCTGATATTATAGAATACAACTATGGTGTGATTTAATGAATCCACCTGATCTGTGTGGGAATCTTCCTTCAGACCCCAGACTATAGGTTGTCCCTCCAGAAACTCCTCAATAATCTCCTCTGGATTCTCCTATAGTATATCCTCAAGTCATTCATCAAGCTGCTCCATTATCCACAGATCCTTCCTATCACATTTATGTGCCATCTAATGCAAGTGGTTAGGAATCCTCACCAAGAAATGAATCCACATTGTGGTTATGTAATTGATGCTACCATAACCCACATTAAGGACCTTGGAATATCACATGTCATGTTCCCATTAGATGAAATGTCATAACTACATTGGTTGATGATATCCCAACCCCCCCCCCCATATATTTGGAATGAAACCTTCTCCCATTTTAATGGGATGGGTGAACCACTGCATCATATGGACCACATTAATTCAAGGTGTGGACCTAAGATGAGAACTCGAACACAACTATAAGGAACCAAGATCCTATGTTTCATATATATATTAGAAGACATTTATTTCATCTAGTACAACCAATTACTCATCAGGTCTATAGTTGGTTGGGAGGATCTCCATAGGGAGTTTCATTATCAATTTAACTCCACCACTCACAAAACCATTATTGATGACCTCTTAAAGTGCAAGATATGACTAGATTAGCAAGTTGCGTACTTTTTTCCTAGGTATAAGGGACTCACGTATTCACACTAAATTCCACTAAGACTAGAAAAAATTCTATTTATTTCGTGTGTGGAATGTAATAAATGAATTGGTTCCCTTCCATATCACAAATAATTCCCATTAGGATTATGGGATTTTTATGACAAGGATCTACACCTGGAGGAGGTTTGTTGAAATATTAACAACCACACCAATTACCTCCAATAGATCATCCAGGAAGATCCAGAATGGTCGAGACTACAATAATCACATAGGTAGAGGCCCCTAGGCCACTAATATTTTTACTAGTATATAATCATTCATGGAATCACCAAGGAATACAACCCTAGACCTATCCTCAGGCTCATCATTCCTTTCCACCAAATGGGTAGGAACCAACTTGTCAAGAAACACCACCTAAGTATGAATATATGGCCAAAGACCCCCCCATCGGGATCCATCCCCTCATTAGGACCAGGCTCCTAGAGTCCCTTTACGAGACATGAGAATCCGAACCTACTCATTTGATTAAGTTCAGGTCCCCAATAATTTTTGAAGTTCCATAGATTAGGGAATCCTAATGTTTCCAAAATATAGGAGGGCCTAAGAGGCTAATCTCCCTAATTTACCTAATTAAATCCCATATCACTTATTTTTTGGGCACACCATCAAGCGATGCTATATATTTAAGGACTGTATCTAGTAATAGATTGATAAAAATGTGGTCATAATGTGTCCTACCCCATCATAGTTGGTGTTCATCTCTTCAAATCCTATTAATGATACTAGAAATTAATAGAAGTACGTCTTTGTCCATGGGTCCCAGTATTATGGCAACATGTTAGCTCATAGGGTAGTTACTCAAATGCATGGCATAATTCGTTACCATTTGAATCAACCCAATCCTCACAATGTCTCCATGAATATTCCCATTGTTGTTGCAACATCCACATATCTACCTTCCACCAGTCTGAAGAGAAGGAGCCAATGACTCAAGGTAATATAAGGCCCCCTATTCGCATTGAATCCATTTTTCAATCATTCCAAGATAATACCCCTAGATATGGGATTCACCACCAAAATTCTCCAAATAATGGATGATTCTGTGACTGATGATCAAGAATATACCATATTGAATACTGTCAAATTGGTGTACCCATACACGGTTCCTGAAAATGAAGAGCATTAGGAACAACATCATACTATTCTCTATCGACACCCTCGTCGGCATGGCCAAAGCTATGTGAATTTTTAAAATGCTCAGGTCCACACTTCCATTCAAGCCATGCATGCTATTGAGACTAGGAAACAAGCTTAGGATGGAGATCATTGTGTGAAATAGTCTCATCATGACTCATCATATTCCTTGCCACCTCAGTTAGTGTTACTCAACCAAGAAAAGCTGTCATGACTATGTCATAAATTGAAATGACTAGCTATGGCCAAACCATAGTCATCTGATGGTCTTCCGATAGCCATATTGAAAGGAGAAACTAGTGAGAAATATGATATTTCAAGAACTAGCTTGAACCTGCATGTTCGACCAGCATCACCCATCATACCTCCTTCTATAGTTACATATCATTCTTGTATAAATGTATGCCTAACATGGAAATATGATGTTATTAATAACCATGACAACATTACTACAAATTTATTGATCTTTGAGGCTATCCGAATATCAAGAGACATGCATGAGATCCACATATAGGCATTGCGAATACTCTTCCAGTTTGAGAGAGAGGTAGTATCCATAGATTCTTTCCTTACTGAGGATTTCAAGAAAGTGGAATGTGAAGCCATCATCACATTCGTAGGAGAAGTAGAATTCACTATAGTAAATGGGAACGTCCACCCAATGTACATCATTGTCTAGTTCAACGGTGTTTAAATCCACTAGTTTCTTTTTGACTTTGGTTCTATGATTAATATAATCCGCACCCGGATGCTCGATAATCTATGACTTACTAAATAGGATCGGATTCTCTCTAACATATTAATTCATAGTTATGATAGGAAAGAGAAAATGATGTTTGGAAATTTCTCTTTAAATACCTATTTTAGTGGCCTGGTTACAAGGATTGAGTGCACAATGATTTTTTAGGATACCACTAACAAAGCACTAATGGGTAGGCCCTAGATCCATCTGCATGAAACATTAACTTCCTCTGATCACAAACGCATTAAGTACACCCTCAATATCCTAGAAGGTGTGCTCCAAGGGGATGTGTCTCCCATTCAATCATTTGAATCTTGTTGATTGGATACAGACTGTTACATAAGTGAGAAAAAACATGTTCATACTAATGAGTTTGAGAACAAGTCCACTATGGCAGACCCATGGGAAGACTTGGACAATGTTGTCATCCTCTTTTTTATTAGTTGGTGTCCACAACCCTAGACTTGGGACACTGATTTTTATTCTCTAGATGGAGTGGAAATATCATTCTCAGATGAATGGAATGATAGAAGATAACTTCAAGATCCTACATGAGTTAGGAATGATAAATACAAGATCCCCATAACATTGTAAGGTATTGAGATGTTTTCCCCATGTCTTCAGCATCACGCCATACAAGATTGTTTCACTAGGATAGGATAAGTAGACATAAACTATCCCGCCACCACAAATTTGATATCATCATGAATTTTACCTTTAATTGAAGGCCTAGTGGAATTGGTTCAAAATACTTTCTTTCCATGGTTTCAATAGTGCATGATCTTCTTGGTGAAGATCTATCTCTACCCAAGCCATCACCGGAATTCCTATATAGTATGTTAACTCAGAAGATTTACCTCTCTATATACCTATCTCAGATAATGATGAAGTCTAGGAATATACTCCACCCACATTTGAAATGGTTGTCTCCAATAGCTTTGATGAGTTGGTACAGGTAAATCTTGGTGTTGAGGCTGACTTGAGATCAACACTGATCAGTGCTGCCATGCCAATAGAGGGGAAACTACAATATTTGGATTTCCTGAAACAACATCGGGTTGTATTTTCATAGAGTGATGAATATATTTTGGAATATAACTTTAGGACACCATTGACCATATTGGTCTCTTGGGAAGCCATTGTGGGTTAAATCAACCCCCTTGATAGATTCACCAACCTCATGGTTCCATAGTCAAGACAGTATTTGATAATCTCATCAAAGACTTCTTCATTAAGTATTTCTAGTACCCTTGATGGTTTTCCATTTTCATTTTTATTGTGTATAATAATGGAAATATATGAGACTTTCTCAATATCAGGGATGTCAATCGCCACTATATGAAGGGTGATATTCCTCTTTCCATGAAAAATCTATTGATTGACACTACCACTGGGTTCCGGGCTCTATCCTTCATGGATGGATACTCTATGTATAATCGTATCTGAATGGACCCTTAAGATTAATATTACACCAAATTTAGGGTGTCGTAGAGGTCCATTTCTATCAGATAATGCTATTCAGGTTTCATAATATAGGAGAAACCTCTCAATAAACCATACACAATATATTCAAACTGATTCATCAGATATTGGTGGAATACTATGTTGATGATATGGAGGTCAAATCCCGCTAGCATCACGACCATATCAGGGATCTTCAGATAATGTTCAGCTTCCTATACTTCCACCATCTAAAGATGAAACCTTTTAAATGCACTTTTTGGGTGACCTTTGGAATTTTCCTCAAATTATTCATCTGTTATAGAGGCCTCAAGATCGATCTGAAGAATATTAAGGCTATCAGTCAGATGCCATATTTGAGCATCCTTCAAGAGCTCTGAGGGTTTCATGGCCTATAATCATATATATTCCAATTCTTTATGAATCTAGATGGAAATTTAATTCCTTTTCGAGAATCATGAATAAATTTTTCGTTTATAGATGGGATGAAGAGTGTCAGACTAATTTTGAGGAGATAAAATAGTATTTGATGTATCATCAAATTCCTATTCAACTTTTATATTGAAATAAAATGGTCCTTTATGAGACCACCATGCTGTGATCCCTCAGTTCCCTTCTCACTTAGAATAACAATGCAGGGATATAAATTAGTCTATACTTTCTCAACTACATGGTCCTCGACATGGAGACCAGATATTACACTATTGAGAAGAGCTTCCTCAACCCAGTTTTGGTAGTGAAGAATTTGTGTAATTATCTACCGCCTCATGAGACACAGCTAGTTCTACACCTAGATCATCTATGTTAAATTCTAAAATGACCCATTTTGATAAGCCTTATAGATCAGTTGGTAGTGATCCTTTAGTAGTTCTATATCAGGGTTGTCCAACAAAAGGCTTCCAATGTCGAGTAAATGGAATATTTTCTTACTGCCCATCCAGCTCCCAAGGAGGTTTCCATAGATTTATACAATCCAATAAAATCTGTCCTCTCAGTGGACCATGTCATTCCATGTTTGAATATTCACTTTTATGGTGCCTTATGGTTTCAAACTAATAGAATAATCAATGATCCCAAACTCAATAGATTATACCGGTGTATCATCTTTATCACACCTACATAGGATGTTTTTTCATATTCGTTCTCTTTGAAAGAAGGATTTACTAATAAGGAGGTAGATTATTAGGCTCTCATCAATGTAATTTAGTAGGACCCTGAGATTGATGCCCCCCCTACATGTGAATGGGGACATCGAGCTAGTCATCATGAAGACCAAGGATGACTATATCATCAGGAAAACATATCTTGTTCCCCTGTTAAAGTGCACTATCCTGCTGAGGGATCAGTTACCATCTTTTATAGATATCACTCATGTCCCCCAGTTTCCAAATGGTTGAGCTGATAACCTATATACTTTATTCACTTCCCTCATAGTTCCTGACCAGGATGATCTATTGATCCATTTGAGGAATCCATGATTCATTGCTCCTCTCACAACCTACGTCAATGAAAACTAGTAGGTAATCCACCTTACTATCGATCCTTCCAAACCATTACCATCAGGTCCTTTTACTATAGTATAATCGAAATCCAATAGGACAACCCCTTGGTTGAGTACGTCAATAACGACAATCATTCAACCGACATAGTCGAACAAGAATAAATCTGTTATTTCACAACATAGTTCACACTATACAATTGTATTAGACTTGAGGGGATCTTATTTACGAGTGAGTATTATGGGATTATACTCTATTGTATTCAATGAGGGAAGATTTTATAGGTTATAAAGTATGTTCATGATGGTTCTAATGGATCTCTCCAGGTAGTGTTGAAACTCTCCCACCAGATTAGATGGTTGGTATACTTCATCCCACCGTGGTCCATGAATTTATCATGTTCTCCAAGGGGTTCCGCACATATCAAGTTAATTAAATCATTGTGAATATATTACCCAATACCCTCCATACTACCATGTACTTTTGGTCATTTATGGTCTGGGGAATCGACGCCATGGGACAATATCCACCACTGATAGCTCACCAGTGTAGGTCTATCCTGACTACAATGAATTTATTTTCCATGTGGGAAAAGGTGATTTCACTTAAGGAAGTAAATTCCCATTCTATTATTGAGTTTTATATCTCTAATATCAATAATTGGGTTGGATTCCCTCACACAGTTCTCACCTGGAACAACAACTATGAGAAGATGATCTGAATAAATTGTATGCCAAATACATGATCTGGTCGAACCATACTTCTTTCTACTATGGGAACGAAAATGGAAATATAGAGAAATTGAACATGACTATATATAGAATTTTTTAGTAAATGGTTTTTTATAAAAATAATTGTAGGTTAGATAAAATCCACAAAGCTTTCTGTCCTTATTATAAAATGCCTCAAAATTCCACCCAGGTGACACCATACTCCCTAGTGAATTAATCACAGGTTGTCCTACAAATTAATATTTATCAGCAATAACTTCATATAGCTATCTATGATCAATAAAAATTATCTATAGTAGTACAAGTCCATCTCGCTAATATAGAATCCCTTAATGAGAATAGGTTATGGGCCTTGAATAATATGGAGAGGCATAAAAACAATATGGAATTATATTTCAACAATAAATTTTATCCTTGATACTTATTTCAAGGTGATATGGTGTTGGATCTATGGAATCAAATGATACCTGGTAGGCAGCCAATGATGTTAGGGACTTAGTAGAATGTCCCTAAATTGTTCACAAGGTTTACCCAAGAAGTGCATACTCTTTAGACACATTGGGGGGAGAGAGAGTCACTCCTCCAACTAATGGAAGGATCCTCAAAAAATAAATTGGATGAATGAAGTACCTTAATCCTGTAAGATGTTAAACTTATGTTATTTCCTAAATGATGTTAAACTACATGAATTCATTTCTTCATGTCTGACATTAAACATCCTTGTCCCACATGAATTCAAATTCGTGTGTCCTATCAGCAATACGTTGAACTACATAGTACCCCCATGTCGTCATCTAAGAGTGGATTACCTTTGGAACTATTCACTCACCTTTCCATCCCCAAAAAAACTATATATGGATTGACTCCCATCCACATGGGATATGTAGAAACTCATAGATATTTTCTGTATGTTCCATCCACCAAATTCCTTCAACTTCTCGGCCTAAGTTCATCTTGGGAGTGTGTGGTTTGGTGTTGAGACATCCTTGGTTCTCATTCATGTCATTATAAAATATTTCCACCATTTACCTCCCTCAGTAATGCCTATCCTGACCACATAATCACTAAATTATGTTAAACTACACAACATTCAAGATCTACATATAGCTTGATTCCAATCATTATTGGATACATAGAAACAACTGAAACTTTTTTCTTTGGGTCTAGCCCTAGGGTCCACATATCTTCTCATCCTTATGGCCCCATGGATTGAATGTACTGGGATCACGTTGTGTGGTATGAGACCTCTTTGGCCCAAATTCTCATTGGGTTTGCAACATCAGCACCATGTACCCCCGATGGGGATCTCCCCCATTTTTTCCCACATCCTTACCGCATGATGTTAAACCATATGGAATTCATAAACTATGAATAGATTTAAATCCCCAATTATGGGATACATAATAAAACTCAACCATTATTTCTTCGGGTCTAGACTGTAGTTTCCCCATCCTTTTAACCTCCTTGGCCTGAGTTCTCTCTTGGGATTGTGAATGGTGTTGTGTGGAATTTTTTGGCCATCATTCAGGTTGTGTCATTTTTCAATGCCATACACATCCCCTTTAGGAAACCTATACTCCCAATGTCCAAGCCACATGATGATAAACCGTATCATTTACCATGAATTTACCGCATGACGTTAAAATGTGCGACATTCATGAACTACGGGCAGCATGATCCACGTTCTAATTGGATACATAAGAATTCCCAAACACATATTCTTCAGGTCAATCCATTGGTTCATCAAACTATTTTTTTTTGTTTCTTTCTTCCACTTATCCGCTCTGGTCATCATTCATCAATTGAGTCCCTTGAACTCTCATATTCTATTTTAATGTGGTCATATGTGATTTGGAATATGACATAGAGTGTTGGTGTCTACATGGACATTATCTCATTCCTTATCCGTACTTCACATGTACTATTATTTGGGTATTCATTCCATTTCATGTCTGAATGGACCCCAAACAACATACTGTTTGGCTATTCTGGCTGTCATACATTCCTAGTTCAATTCCCTAGAGGACTTTGAATGACATTTCGAGGCATGTCCCACATTTCAAATATTGTCATTTTGAACCCTTAGTTGTCTATTCCCACACCAGGTTACATGATATAGAAGATATGTTTAAAATAAGTTCAAAAGTTATCCTTCATCATTACACCACCATCATTGCATCCCAAATATCAGAATTTGTAAGTTCAAGTTTTCCACAACATTATGTCCAGGTAAGACTCTGACACCTCTGTTGTTACCCCTCCATGCACCTTTTCACGCTGAGCAGACCGATTAGATTTATTGGGACATATTTGATCCCAAACCTCCATTCCCTTTTTTTGACCATTAATGTATTGTGGAAATACTCTCACTCATTTCATCCTACACTTTTCACTACTCATGTAGGATTTGGAGTCTTGGTAGGGTTTTCACCCACATGAGAAAGCTGTACAACCCCCCACCCCCAGTCCAAATTCTATGACCATAAACTAATAGATTATATCCCAAGAACATGACATTAAATTGGACACTAATTCCAAGCCTTATGACATTAAACTATGAGAAATTTTTTCCTTGAGAGTGTTTGTTTGGCATGGTCTTCTTTGGTTCACATTCACATATGGTTGTTCCTATGACACCACACATATATGATCTGGTAGGTTCAGCCCCTTTCCTTTACAGTCCATTCATTATGACTTTAAACTATATGTGGATTCTTATTGGGAATACAAAATTATGTATGAGGCCTTTTCATTCCTCATTCCCATCGAGTTCCCTCAGAACACCACATTACATATTTCCTATTATTAAATATCATCCCCACAATCGAACTTTATTACCCTAAAATATTTACCGCATTTCCTTAATGCATGAAATTAAACTATGTGGAATTATATAACTACTCATGGATTGATTTCTATCCTTTTGGGACACATATGTGCACCCAGACACATTATCCTTAGGTTCACCCATAGGTTCATCATCCTTTTATATTGGTTTGATCGTCATTACATTAATCCATACTTTCTATCATCCTACTTCATTTTAAACTATTAAATAGTCATTTCTATAGGATCTTAAAAGTAATGTTCATGTTATCTTGCACAAAAAAACCAATTCATCCTAAATGAAATTTAGTTGTGCCCTATGCCGTAACCACATGTTGTTAAACATAATGGGATTCAAGAACTATGTGCAACTTGATTCCCTTCCTTGTGGGAAATGTAATGACACCCAAGCATTTTTTTGCTTTGGGCCCAGCCATAAAATATCCAATTCAAATTCTATAACCATAATCTATGAACCTCATAGGTAAATGTGGCATGGTTATAGGACTCCTATGACATATATAATGTATGTTTTGGCGCCCCTACAAATCATATATTCCATATTCATTGCTATTAGTTGGTATTTTGTGGTTCATAATCCTCCATTGGCTCCTCCATATTGGGTTCATCTCCTCTGTGATATGAAAATATTCTATGAAATGAATTTTTAATTTTTTAAAAAACATTAAGATGTTGGACAAGGTCTAGTTGGTATGACCATAAACCATGTGCATTAGCCAAGTCATATTATGTTAAAACGGTCCCATGTGTCACCGTCAACATACGATGTTATACTATATATGCATCCTCCACAAATGCATGTTGGTAATCTACTACATTTTTCACATCTTCATATTCCATTCAATAGTATAGATGATGCTCCCCCTAGAAGGTAGGTTTGATATGTTTTTAGATCAATGCACCTACACCAATGTGCTCCAAGACATGTTGGCATAATTTCAAGAGTGTTTGAATCCTTTTAAATAATACACTACTCCACTTACACACATTTCAAATCAATTATTTGGATCTTCACCCTCTTCCATAACTAAAGGTACCCTTTAAAGGTTTTTTTGAATCGCTTTGGCTCACCTGACTCTCTAGGGAATTGCCTTGGATGTCTTTGAATACATTTTCGGTTTGGTCTTGTATCCCGAATATGCTCAGTGGTTGGCCCTCATTTTTACCCATTTTAGGATGGTGATACAGATAATTATTCTCAAATATGGTCAGTATTTACCTTTTATCAGTATTCCATCATCATTGAGTTCTAATTGTTAGGCATCGTGATTTCCAATTTTCATCTCCTCCATTGTTTGGATTGATTCCAATGCCCCTAGAATTATAACACTCATGCATTAGATCACATTTGGAATGTAAATTTGGTGGTTTATAGATCCCTATTTTCTAATTATAGTCCATTTCATCTGAAATAATTTGGGTGGTTATCCAGAAATAGTAAACCACTAGTATTCAATGATTGGATGGCACTGTCATATTAAAATTAGGTAATTAAATGATTTTCCATTGTTTCCCACACCCGAGATGAACCAAATGAGATATTTTATTGGGCACTGTTTTCTTCAAATATATGATTGAGATAATGTAATTGAAACAAAAATGAAATATATTCGTGTATACAGTCTATAAAAGAATGTATACAGGAAAAAAATGTTTCAAAAGTTTGGCCAAAACATGAACCTCATAAATATTCTCCTTTAGTGGAAAAAATCAACTCTTCCACACTCTAGAATGTCGATTATAGAGTTTCCTACATTTTTGAGCTACATATCCTCATCAGAAGAAATATAGTGAAGCTCATTAGTCCATATCTGCATTCGATCCCATTCGGCTCTAAGCTCAAGCACGTGTGGTATTGCATATTCTAGTCACTCCTATGCTTCCACAAGCTGAACCATTAATATTTAAATGAGAATTTATTGATTATTAATGTTAAAAAAATATAACTTGTGTTTCTAGGCATTGGATTTCCTAACTGGACTCCCATAGATTTTGGTTGTTTTCATACTTCTTTCTTCACCGAGTAGTGTCAAAGAGCTAGATACATTCTTTAACATTCTTAGAAAATTAGTCCTCAATCAGTACGTTCCAATTTTTTGCATTAGTATCTCCATATCATAGATCACACATCTATTCGCGAATAGACCTCATTCGGATAATATAATCTAATTATGGATCTTTTTCATGGAAGCTTTTGATTAGATTCCATGCTAGGTGTCTGGTATTCTTGATTCCCTCTACTACATCAGAATCATATTTTTATAGCTCTATCAGAACAATTGGATCATATTCAAGGAATGAATCTTGGATTTCTAAAATAGTATCTTCCCATGGTATCATTCCTAATGTGTCAGGATCCCAATCTTTAGATTCTTCATCATCCTCAGACACTATCTCGATGATGCAGTCTCAACCAACTCTAGATTCCTCCCCATTTGTGGAATCACCTGTATTCTAGATTTATTTGTCATTAGAAACCTTGGATTAGTTATCTTGGATACTAAATTTCATATAGATCAAAATCCCTCTCTGAAGGGGTCCCCATGTCCATTAGCCACCCTCACTAGAAGAATTATCACCACTCTGAGGACTATACATGCAAGGGTCATATCAGTGTCAATTTTATTGAAAAAAAAACATGCATGTCTTCACAAGATAGACAAAATAAAATGATCCTGCAATGGATTCTTATTCAATTGCCTCTAGATTTTTATTGTTGGGACACTACGCTATGGTCCTCATATATGATGGGGGATTAAAAATGTTATCGAGTGGCCACCCTTGACCCCTCAGCATTTTTGAACTCTATAGATACTATATCTCTTGATGCTGGTCCTGGTGCTTGGTCCACCAAACTCATCACCACACCTCCATCCCCTTAATAAGGGTATCATTTTTGAGGATCCTATTTTAAAATTAGATTTCATTCATGGAACCAAGATTTTTTGAGAGTGGTGATATCACATGGGGGTTTGTTAGAGCTTACCGCGTGAGCAACCACAAATCCACCCTAAGAAGTATCCTTTAAGGCTACAATCTCTTCTTATTATGGAGATTATTCATCGAAATTTGTTTCCTCACAATAATTCTTACGGTTTCAATCAATGTCCTCTTCCCCAAGGATCCTTATGATCTATCATCAAGGGGAAATAATTATAAAATCTAATTTGTAGACAACACCAGGGGGTTTTCATGTCCAGTAACACCTGTAATAGATTTTTCATGGGACATATGGTTACTTGGGAGTGTAACAGTTACTCCAATTCCATCAAATCCTTTATACCCTCATACTAAGAAACATTTAATCTACAGTTGGAAAATTCAATCCATTATAGCTGTATCCTCTTCTTTTTCAAGTGATGCCACATGTTTTTGATGTTGAGAAGCTTTCTGCAGGTATCCATGTATTTATACAAAATCAGACAGACAATGTCACAATGAAGCACCACCAGGTATAATTGTTTCCCAAGAGCATGAGTAGGCATCCTTCTGAACCCCCTCGACTATTCTCCTTGTTCCCAGGTTCTCCCTTATGGGGCCACTAGGTTTGGTATTACTGACCCCATTTTTTCACCTTTAGTCGATACTAGTCCATAATGTACCTCCCCTGTTCCTACATCCTCATCACCAGGAAGTGTGTTGTAACAACCCCTATGAGGTCCCATCACTTTTGGTCGATCCCTACTTCGAGATGTAGGTACTGCTTCTTATCTAGTCCAGATCATTAGCCTCATTAGCTTCACACCTAGATGGGAAGCTTCACACCTATGTGCATATTCATGGATTAGCCTGAATGTAGTAGTGGACGGGATGGTAGTAGTTTATTAAATGATTTCTCATATTCACACATGAACTTGACCTGATTCTTCCAAATCACACATGTGTGGTCCTCATAAAACACAGCCAAGTACACTATAGAATTTATCATCGGAAGGCATCTGAACATCATTGCAAATAACTCCATGGTGTATGGATCACATATCATGTTGTTGTCCACCATTGTCACCAGCACTCCATTGTGAATGTCCAATAGTTATGATCTATTTTTGATGGTATCTATACCATCATTGGTGAATTCTCACATTGGCATAGGGAATGGGTGAAAAATGATTGGGTATGATTGCTCCATCTTACATAGCATAGCCACCAGAACTAGCTTGAGAGGAAAAATCCACATAATGTTCAAAAATATTGATTGTGATATTGTCCCTTGTAGATATATGGGATTTGGGTATTCATGGAATCCTTTTGGAACTATGACCCATCTGTATAAGAAGTGGAATGGACCACACACACTCATTGGACACTTCCCCTTACAGATTTGTAGAAGTACTTTAAACAACTTGACCAGTAGTAGGATATCCAAATTGATCAGTTTTCAAGTAGAAAACACCACCATCAGGATGAATGTGATTAGATATAGTCTCATTTCCACGACTCTCATTAGAATCATACATCTACATATGGGCACCAAAATAAATCCGGCCACCCTCACTATTGGTCATTTTTCTTTCTTGACATTGTGTCCCAATTGTTGTTGTTGGTTATCCTCAATGATACACAATTAATAGTTTTCTCAACCTCACTGGGATCCTATTGGACTATTTCGGGGCCTCATTGGTAATTTCATAGGCTCCTCCCATCTCTCGATTGGATTAATCACTATAATGTTCAGAATGTAATGGAACCATTTCTTGAAGTGTATGTCACTAGTTGGCTGCTTGTCATTGTTTGAGCCCGACACCAAGTCCCAAAATGACTACAATAGAGGTGGAATATTTTCTTCATATAAACAATAATTCTCAGTAGGGAGGAACTCACCATACATGCTCCCCATAATTGGGATGTCAGTGATCTGGTGAACGTACCCTAGGCTGATTCAAACATCGCCTTGATGTAGGTGTAACAAGTTGGTATCTGGTGTCCACTAGCCTAATAGATTTGATATGATTGACTTTGGTTTAGAGACATGGAATTGGGAATCCCATGATATATTTTACTAGACTACTCACCTTAGAACTGTTTTGAACATGGTGTAAGATACCCAATCTCAGCAAGCCTAGGCCCACACCTTCATGAATTTTCCACCCCAATGTAGTTCCCAACTGTCTGTCCACCCTTTTTCTGGGTTCCCAATCCCTCCCTTCATGATTTATATTTAATAATGAATTGGTTTTTCATTGTCCATTGGTATTCCATTGATGTTTTTGAGATGATTGTGTTGTAATTTCTCTATGACATGGTTTTTGTCCATCTTGATATGGTCATCTGTAGCCCTGTGCGACTGATGTTTTCCTGTTATGCCCATAAACTGATAGGATAGTTTATCTCTACTTGAATTTGGGATGAATAAATCATATCACAACTCAAAGAAATCCATTTAATACATTCCACATAGTGGGTAGTATTTCACGTCATCCGAAAGTGTCATAATCAATGAGTCTTGATCATAATGACTCCGAACATTCTCCTCACTCCTGATATTGTTCTCCTTTACTTCCATTTAGGAAGCGATAACAAGAACCTCTTATAATGATTCATGGGTAGACATTGGAATGGGATTGTAAAATTTTTTTATGCTTTTATGTGGAGGTATTTCACAAAGATTGATCATGATGTATTAGTTCGGGGAGTCTCCCTATCATTGGCATGTGTTGGAAAGGAGTAGTGGTTTGGGATACCCAGTTATCTAGAAAATGTTCATAGAGAAAATGGTCGTAGACCCCAATTTGCAAACAATCATTAACAGAGAAGATCCCTTCATTAAATGAGATCTTTAAAGTAATTATTTTTATAGATCTAGTACAGGGAATGAGCCCCTAATACACTATTTATTGGTTAATCTCATTAATGCTTCGTGAAAACCTTCACTCACCATATCTTCGTGTAGACCTTCACTCGCCAGATCATTACGGTAACCTTCACCCGACCTAACATCAAGACTCATAATCATCCCATATGCCTCAAAAGATATCCTCCTGACCATGTATATTTTGGTGACCTACCCATACAATCTTACCATTATTTTTCCAGTTATATTTCATTTTGAGGGGGGGAGGGGGGTTATTGGCACTAAAAAATAATTTTTCAGAGGGCATGGAAATGTCAGGGCCGGTTAAGAGTTAATTTTTAGTCAACAGAACTGAAATATCATTAATGGAGTCTGTTTCATGATATTTTTCATGAATCCAAGGAGAAACCCAATTATGAACGTTTGGGATGGTGCCTCCATGAATCTCATGATCATAGTGACAACGAGCATCTATGAAAATACCTCTATGATTTTTATGGATCCCTTTCACTTCTTGATGTTCTTTATTTCTTCGTGCCAATCTCTAGGAGCATTGTGGAACCCCTTTTCTAATAAATAGTTGGATAAAACCCCCTTATAAACATTTTTACCCTAAACTTTCACCATAAGAGCTCCCATTTTGTGAAGCCCCAAAGCATTAGAAACCTGAGAAAGAAATGAATCGCCAAGGTACATAAGAATAATGAGCCATGATTTAGTTTTTCCTTTATGGACACTACTTATAGAATGAATTAACACCATGAAATCCACATCACTCTGTGAATGGGGCTTCAACTTCAGGTTGTTAGAGGCATTGCAAAGCATTATGACATCATATAGAACTCTCTTAATAATGATCCTTATGTTATGGTGGAGCCATTCTCTACGATAGACATTCCATCACAAATCATATTTTTTTCATGAAGAACCATTCCTACATGAAAACCATTCCTTTTAAAATAACCCTTTTTCATAAATCTCCTCTTAGTGGGTCCCATGGGTTCATGAACTCTTTCCCCATGCATCCCTCATCGCTTGTGTGAAGTGATTTTAAGATTCTAAGTGTGGTGTTATATATCATGTTTCCCTACATAATGTTTATTTTCATAGGTATGATAAAAAATATTTCATATTCTCATAGCTACCCAAACATGGAACCCAAAATAAACTAATCATCTATACAATTTTATCTTGTTGTTGATGGTTCCTTCTGTTCCCATGTGTGAGATGGAACCAGTCATGTAAGTCCTAGTGGTGATGAGAGATTCCTCACTATTTTTTGGTGTAGGAAGTTAAACATACTAGCACCAATATAAAAATTTTTTTTATAACCATGGTTTCCATATGTGTGAAATCTCTAGGAAATGGGATGGGCTCTAGAGCCCTCTCACTCCCCCTCTCTCCCTTCGGGCTTCATCACCATGTGCACCTCAGGCAGAATCTATTAAATCCATAACACACACCATCATAAGGTTCTCTGTGTATGAATGAAATGTAACAAGATCTTCTTACCATTTAATGAGATCCTCCTAATATGGTAGGACATACTGTTGTGTCATCCCACCATGAGTAAGTCCCAATATTAATATCAATCTTCCCAAGTCGTCTTAGATCATAAGACTCGTGTCAGTTCACATGGTCACATCATTAGAGACATGATCATCAGGTATACATCTAATAGTTATTTATCATACAAAGAATGAATCACTTCTTCATATAGATTAATAGTCGTTTTGAAATCCCGGTATTCCTTAGTTCATAATCCCTATTCCACTATTTGCTGATCTACATGGGTTTCGATCCATGTCTCCTGAATAGGGTACGTAGTTAGCCTCTATGAAGTTGAATCCCAACTAAAGGTAAACATTGGTGCCCCCTTCTTAGGGGTTCATATCCCTGAGAAACTCTTAGTAGTTGTGGGGTCAGGACTTATGTGAAATCTTAGTGTGTATGTCCCAACTTTATTTCCCCCACAAAACGATGTGCACATTGATTCCCAATCAACTAGGATATATAGTATACCTCCCTAAGGTTGAATCCCAACACTATCATCTTGATGTCGGTTTCACCTCATACACACCATTCACATCATTCAACCCTCTATCATCCATATTTATTCGTAACTTGTCTTCCAAAATCCATTGGGATCATTCCATTCATTTGGGAGACTAATCATGCATAAGGCCCGACTTTCTACTCCACCACCTCACACTTATCATGATATAGTCACATCGTTCAATTGATATGCTAACCATTCATATGCCCCATTCCCCTACTCATTCTCCTTACAATACCCAGGTATATAACCATGCATACTGCCCACACAATCTACATTCATCCATCCATGAGTGCTCCTCTTGTAATGGGAAACTAGCCATGTGGAATCAGCAAATCATCCCCACGAACTTTGTGGGTTTAGATACCTCTCTTCTATATAGGGTATGTAGGATGTATTACTAAGGTTAAATCCAAGGCAATGGTAATCCATGGTTTTCCCTCATTTGGGACCACCCTTTTTGATCCATACTCATTTTTGTCTAGATCAGCCTTCATGGTGTGAAATTTTCATTTTAAAGGACACGACATCATGGATCTATTCATATGAAATCCACCCACCCAGTAAAACATCTAAGTGGACCCCCTTATGAATGTACCTAGTTGATCCACATTAATAGGCATATCGATCAGTCTAATCTATCTCTTTAAAACATTAAACTCATGGTATACCCTGAGTTAAACATGGGAAGTGGAGGAAAACCTCCGAGACATGCCTTTATGAAATAAAGAATGATAAATATTGGTTGTAACCAATAGATTATTAATTCTATTTCATTATTGATGTGAGAGCACTGGGAAGCATCTCTAGGGTACTGATTTTTCGTTCTTCATAGATATGTTTTTATCTCTATTATCTTTCACTTCCACTTAATGAAATGAATGATATTTAGTTTCATTCCAATATATTTATTTTATTTTTTCTTCTTCACATTCATTCATCTAATTTTTTTTAACTGTTTCTTTGTTCATGTTATATTTAAATCAATTTTTCATTATTTAAATTATTTATTTCCCTTATTTAAATAGTTAAATCATCACTTCAAGCAGACAATCTATTTCTCATCCTTTAATCAATTCCACCAGCTGTAACATATCTTAATTTCGATAAAGTTTGATATTAGGGGTGATTTTGAGCCTAATGAATCCATATATTTCTCCTCAACAACCCTAGGATTTATAATTAGGTTAACAACTACAACTAATGACATTATATATTAAATCCTTAACCGTGTGAGGTGGAAATGAATAAAACTAACATAATTAGAATTGAGAAGTCTATAAATATTACCACATGGAACATTATATATAGAATCTAAGCATAACTCCTGTAGTTTTTATGTATACCTAGAATAAGGTAATCATTTAGTGTAGTTATATCTAATTGGTGTTACCAATACTTGATGGGGACCCTTGCACTACATTTCATCACAACCCATTCGACTATTCCTAGAAAGAATTTAAGATTATCTTTTTCAAAAAAATTGAAAACTTAACTTCATCCCTTTTTGGGTTTATTCCTGAATGTTATTTATAATTTTTATATAATTATTTAACTAATAAATTAAAATTGGAGTGACTCTACCTTTGGTTAGTAATTTCTTACAGCATTCAACGCTCATTGTGGATTTGGCCCCGTACTTAAAATTTACTACTCCTTTCTTATTTAATGATTTTTGTGATAAAATTAATTTCTATTTATAATATACATGAGGAAAACAACAATGACTTATGGGGCTATCAAGCAACCCTAGAAATGTGATACATAAAATACTAATTTTTTATACCCAATTCAACCATAGGATCATTTATTTTATATTGGATCTTGGTTAGAACTCAACATTTATATGTTATTTCTCTATACTGCTGTTGATATGTGTGACCTCTTGAAAATTTCCTTGAGTGTGTTTGAGTGACTAAAAATTACATTGAAGAAATGTGTTACACTATGTGGAAATTCTTTAATATAATAAGTGATCTAGGTTGGTAGTATCCCATGGTGTGTTGGGAATGAAACCAAGATATTACAGTTGACCAATGGTACAAATTGATAGGGTTCATGGCATGGGGTGGTTGGGAAATGAATAATTGTATTGTATCAAATACCATTCCTAATGAGTATAAGAACTATATTTTTTAAGGTGTAGGGTCTATAAAGAAGGAATAATTATTTAATGTGGTGTAGAGTGTAACACCCAAGAAAAAATGAGACATATAAGGCTAAATGATACTTCCCATTTCAATAACTACACATTTTGTTTTTGGGGGATACTCAATTAAAACTCAATAGTTTATCATTATTAGCATGGAGTAGTGTTTGGATTGGCGGACTCCTTGGAAGTTTCTCACGGTGTGTGTGAGTGAGGAAAAAGCATAGTGAAGGAGCATGTGTCGGCCTATGGGTAAATTCATTAATATGATAAGTGACCTTAATGAGCAACATCCTTTGTTGTGTTGGTAAGAAAACCATGGTTTTATCAGATACCCATGTTTTTATATAACCTAGTTCATTGCCCTATATGGTTTGGTCGTGATCATCATCAAGTTGAATGATGAAAGATCCTCAACCACTAAAGATTAATTGTTTACATTTTTTCATTTTATTTATATACATGGTTATAGTAATATACAAGGTCATCATATGAATTGGTGTTTTATAATTTCTTTCACTAATACAATACTAATAAACATAACAGTGAGATTCAACAGGCTTCTTGATTCATGAAATAAGATTGGAAATGATTAATTTTGAAGTATTATTACATGTCAGATTAGATATCACTAAATGTAATTTAGAATTTGAACTATATCATGTATTAGATTTGAAGATATCATAATGTGTGGTAAAAAAATTATATTGAATTTTATTTTATGAGATGAAATATTTTAATTGGCTTTGGGAAAAATCTTATGAAATGGCATATCATTACAAATGACAGAGTCAAAATCCATCAGTTTTATACATATTGAATTATATGATATAAAAACCCATAACATACCATAACATAGGTAATAATCTTTTATGTGGTTGATAAATATAAACACATATAACCTATATGATCTACGGTAGATAATAACAAAAAAAATCCCATGTAATAAGGGTGATATCAGCGATTTAAAAAGATATATGCCTATAAATATATTCCTATATAGGTTATATTGGGAAGGGTTAATATTATCTAGGAAATGATATCATAAAAAATGATAGATAATCCAAATTATATATCATATGATAGGGTCCATTTATTCGTAAGACATAAAATTAGTTTTTAATTGAATAATGCCCTATAAAATTTAGTATGTCATAAAATATGGCATACAAGAAAATTTTGAATTATGAACATTTAAATTATAAATTAAATTTTATGGAATATAAATTATTTATAAATTATGAAAATGTATTTTTTGTATAATTACATAATTTTTACATTCTCATAAATTAATTAAATATTAAATTTTTCTAATTAATTAGTTATAATTTTTTCAAAATATTTATTATTTAAATATCCATAAGATGAAATTATAGTAATAAATAAATTTTTATATTATATGTCATGACATGTAATTTAGATATAAAATTTCTAAATATATATAATTAGATTATTATAAAGTGTATATAAATTAAAAAAGATGACAAATATATATTAGATTATATTTAATGTTATAAATTTATCATAATATTTAATTAGAATTTCTCAAATTTAATGGCTTATTGGAGAAATTATTCAGAGCTTGTTAAAATTATTTCTGGATATTTATTTGATAATAAATAAAATAATATAAAATTTATGATATTCAAAAAAATATCTTAATACATGAATATTTCACATATATTGTTTATATATTTAAAATTTCATATTCTACGGAGAAATTAAATGTAAATAAAAAATGGAGGAGTTCAAAATGGAAATAAATATAAAGTTTTTATGTTTATCTAATTAGGCAATTTTAATAATTGAATGAAAATTTATAAGTGGTTTATAAATAATTTCATAATGAATTGATCATAAATTTTTTATCTCAGGGCTATGTATTCTTGTTGTTTATTTATTAAGCTCACTCCCTATTTTATTCAGAAAACTAAATTATATAATATTATGAATTAATGTTTCTTAAGTATATATAGTTAAACTATTTACATAAATTTTCAAATATGCGTCTAAGTATTTAAATTCTTGGTTTGGTAAAGGATTGAGTTTTCATGATCCTTAACATTGGATTGTATAATATTATGATCTTAAACTAAGATGTATGTTATATTTGATACATATTTGTTGTTGAGAATATTAATTATTTTTTTTCTTGAGGGACGTAGATCTTGGAAGAGGGACTTCGTGTTGGATTTATCACTATCCCGGAGGCATATTCCTTGTCTAAAAAACTGAGGATTGTCTATCAATCAATCCGATATTATACTTATTAGGAATTTGGATTTCATATTATTCTAAAACTTTACATGATTTTATTTTGGGTACTTTATTCATGGGATTAATTTGGTTTTGTGATGTTATAGTTTGATTTTAATTTGGGTTAGTAACACAAACAATGCATTATGTAATGTTTTATACATCAATATGATTTGAATATATATGTTTAGTATAAGGAATATGATTCAAAACTAAATCACCAGAACCATGCATAAATTTAAACAAAATATATGAGATAAAATAGTGAGATTATCCCCCCTCTAAAAATAATTTGTCTCATTTTTATTCAAATGTATACACTTATTATGACCTCGATCATCCAACTTACTAGGTCATGTTTATGTTAGGTTCCCCTATATTATAATATATAATGAATAGTGGGTGACCCTAATATGATCAGTTGGTATTATTTTACAATTTTATTTGGTTCATACCATGACTATAGAGCCTAATTTTATTAGTTTATTACATGAATAATATTGTGTGAATCTATATGATGGATTAAGGAAAATAATTTCACGCTCACCTATCTAAGAGACATCTAAAATATGGTTAGAATTATTGACCAAAAAATATCTATGTGTTGACATTAGTGGAAAAGTAGATTCATTAATTAGTGAAATATAGAATTTATCTGACTAATGGATATGATGAGTTTAAAAGGGTCATCTTTTCAGTTTGAATAAATTTAATAAATGATCTTATCTAATGAATTTAAAACTTAGTACTAATCAATAAAATGATTCATTTATTGAAAAATAGAATATACATCATAGAACATTATTTTGATATCAATATAGAGAAATTTAATTGTTAATAGAATCATATTCTTGGAATTTTTTGATACATATGAATTATTCGTAATAAAGAAAAAACATTTGTGTTAGGGTAACCCCTTCTTGAGTAACCAAACATTGATGTTTTTCAAAAAGTGAATCTAGAATCCCTTGAGAATAATAAAATGATTCAATTTATTTTTTATGTCCATTTGATATGAGATAACCATATGGTATTTATTCCCTAAATTTATACTTAATGAAATTGATTAGGCCAATATATTGGAGAGAATAAAGAAATAATTTAATGCTAGCAGTGGTTGTAGAATTATTTCTATTATCATAATAAGAAGTGTTATGATAATATAAATGGGTTAAAAAATTACCCTCTTTTCACAAAATAATTTTGATTAATTAGAATGGAATTTTATTTATATGATCTCCTGATATGTCATTAGTAGAAGTTGTTAAAAATTCAAATAAGAAGATGAATTATTTGATGGAAAGTCCAATAACAATTTTTTATGTACCTATCCCTAAAAATTGAAACATAAATTTAGATTAATTAAATAGTACATTGATTCAACATATAATTGGACTGTCTAGTATATATGAAGTGTTATAAGAAACTCTATGTTAGGTATGTATATTATAGAAATAAATTCATATATTTTTAAGGCATATGATACAAATTCTATATTTCACAAGTGTTATAAATTTTCAGTAGTAAAAAATAAAATAATAAATTTATATACCTTATTGTTGGTTTTAAAATTATCAATAAATTTGATCATGAATAAAAGGTTAAATTTTAAGGAATGTATGAATCTTGGATATATGTATTATGGGATGTGAGAAATCATCTTATTATTCTAATTTGATAAGACACATTTTTTGGACAATGAGTTTCAATAAATAATAAGAGATGATGGTCATAGACATTGTTATTTATTTATCAATTTGGGAGTATATTTGTACATTAAAATTTGAAAAATTTACAAATATAATATTACGATCATCAAAATAAAAACTGAATATCACTTTAAATCCATAAAGGTTAATGGTATATTAAAATATATTCATTTAAAAGTTACATTGGTTAAAAAAATAGATCATAGAAGAATTTTGATTGAAATGGATCCAAGAATGATGATGTTGATGATGATGATGATGAATAGTGAAAGAGTTAAATGTAGACAATAGATGTTATTAACATGATAACATTCTATGTTGTGATGTACAGGGGTTTCAATACGTGTATAAAGTGTTAAAAAACAGGTATATGATTCTATAGTATACGTATATTTAATTTAGAATTAATTTTATATGTTAGTATAATATGATTTTAGTAAACAAAATTTATAAATTGGTCACATTGATACGTGAATTACATATAGTTGTAATGATTATTACAAAACCATAAAAGTCTATAAAACATTATTATTATCTAGAATTATATCCTATATAATATTACGGGGCCTTTAATTATATATGAGTTATTTATAATTATTAAAATAGTTTCATAATAGAAAATTTATAATGTTATATACGGAAACATTCAATTTATGATAATACCATGTCGTATGCATACACAATTGAGTTGAAATGATAATTAAGCATTCAAAAAATGACTTTGTGTTATCCTTAAACTATTTTCAACATGGATTATTAATGTTTGTGATGAAATTTTATTGTTTGTGATGGTAGTATTTTATATAGATCTATTAAATATTCTCACAAGGAACCAAATGTGTTTTTCATTTTATAATACCAACAATGTATGCCACATGGAATTTCATACACTATTTCATTGGTAACTCTAGGTGCATGTTTCATATTTTTTTCCCCATACCTGAGGATTTAAATATGACTAAAATGAGATTGATTATATGTTGATATATTTCATACACATTCCTAGAGATTTAGCTAATTATGGGGTGGTTTGGTATTTTTTTTATCATGTCATCATTTAGAGAGTAACTATGAAGGATTTTTCCACTTTTCTGACATGTAAGACCTATGGGACCACAATTTAGATTATTTAAATAATTGTATGTTCATACCTAAATAAGAAATATTTTGTTATTATCTATCTTGTGAGAGAAATGTGATGTGATCATCCAATGTTGTTAATTATATGTGATGTAATCATAAACCAAGTTAGTTAATACACCGAGAATCTGGAATATATGAGTTTCTATATGGGATTAACATACTCATTGTCTCAAGATTAATTAACTCATTAGAGAAATGGAACAATTTTTTTATGGATTATAATATATGATTTAACTTTTAGAAATTAGTATAGAGGTACATGTGTTCTTTTGGAGATTATAATAGACACTTTGAAGTTCATGTAGCACTTATTCTTTCATAATGGCCTATATTCACTTTTGTTTTTGAATTTAGGAATTCATATTTATTTTTAATAATAAAAAGGCCCATGAGTTAACATTTTATTGAAAATTAAATAGGGATTTAATTTTATAAAAGGTAGAGAACTCATCAAAAATGTCTTTTAGTGTTTCTCCAATAAGGTGTTTTGGATGTGTATTCATAGAGTATTTAATATGGTTTGATAGATGGTAAAATTGATTATATCATTTTTAAAGTGTTTTACAAGATATCTAAATGGATTTTTGGACATTATTTTGAAATCTATTTATATGATACAATATAGTGTGTAATGAAAGACAATCATTAATGCTTTAGTGCCAGTGGGAGATTGATGAAGATATTCCCCAAATGATACAAATGTATGATTTTTTGGGATAATATCATACTGTATTATTTATATATGTTTCATGGTATGAAATTATATTAACTATAGTGCATAATCTTCCAGTGTATAGGGATATCATAAGGTGTGATATAATTATATAACACAACTTCATGCATATAGTGTTTATTGATATAATCGAGTTTACATTCAAGTAATATTATGTAAAACATAAGGTATTATTAATTAAGTATTTCATATGATGAAACAATATAATGTTATATTGATATGAGTAACAATATTTATAAATGTATGAATTATTTTAACATTACACAATACTCTAGTGAATGCATCCTTGCTTAGGGAGTATCTGTAATGCCTATAAAAGGAGTTTGTACCCTCAAGATGGTGGGGTTATAGACTAACTTTATCAACATAATTCCATAATTTATCCAAAATATATCATTCTTACTATATCTTTTATATTAATAGGTATAATCAAACTAAGATTGGTAAGGATAATCCCACCCGAGAAGTGGTTGATTTGGTTTAGCTTATAGATACACCATGAAAGAGGGATCTTTTAAGATACCTCCAAAGGATATCCATCATTGAATTAAATAATTTAAGAGGCCCAAAATTCAATGGTTAAAGGTAAAAATTCATTCATTTTTTGTATATACATGTTTTTTTATAAAATGTTGTTGCATAGGAATATTTATTTTCTAATTTCATTTTTAGTGTTGAATATAGGTTGTTTGATCCTTAGAAACCTAAAAGAACATATAAAACAAATAGTTTCTTTGAATATGGGTTAATCATAAGGATAATTACCATTATGGACACTTTAATAGATACAATTTGTATTATCCTCATATAAACCACATTCTGGTCCAAAAATTATCATCATAAAAAAATGTAAATCCTAAAAACTAATAAATCTAATAGTCTTCCAAATCCATGAAAGTCTAAAAACTTTCTGGAAAGAAATATGCTAAATGAAAACCCTCAAACCAAATGTGAAATAAATATTTATGTGAGGCTTATAACATAATATATAAAAATACCAAATGTTTTTTAAGAACATTACATTGATTTGGGGAACTAAACATTTCCCTTGTACCGTAGATGTAAAATATCCCTTTAGAAAATTTCTTGTAAGGATCCGAGTTCACACCCCATTCGATCTATGTATCACTGATCTGAGTTCACTCCCCATTACAATCAAGTAATATTAATGTAAGTACATTTCCCATTCCAGCCATGTATTACTAACCCATGTTCATTTCTAGTTCTATCCCTATTTATCTTAGGAGATATAAATCATTATCCATTGAATTGGAGGAAGATTTAGGTCCCACCCATTTCATAACGAAATCATTGAGACATGGTCCATAAGATCATAAATAATCATGTGATAACCCAAGAAATAAAAAGGTTTTCTTAATGATTAAAAATATAAAAACCTATGAAAAAATTTAAGTTACATAAAATATTTATGATAAACATAACTCATGAAAAGAAGCGGGGTTCAAAATCATATAACCTATGAAAGAGAACCATTGTTCCTAAAAATCATGTCATCAAAATGTAATCCATTTAGATAAATAATAAATGTAAACATTGAATAATTTCCATATAAATGCGTGAATAACACCAATGGATGTTATAATAGATGGAAAATAATTTTAAATGATATTTAAAAAAAATTATTGGTGAAAATATACTTTCTGCAATGAAAAATTCATTTCATTACCTAAAACTACTTGAAAACATTTTTCTTCGAAAATTGATTTCTAAAACTTATAACGGAAGAAATAAACAACAGAAAAAGTTTTTAAAATAAGTTTCCCAAGAAAATAAGAACCAAATATTGTTTGGAAACATTTTTTTAAACATTTTTCCAAACATGGTTTTTGAATATAATAGATTTTTGTTCGAATGGAGAGACACATAGATTTTACATAAAAACATTATATTAAGTACCAAAAAGTGGAAATATTATACAAATAGAAGATGAAATCTTGATTTACCCCAAGAGATTAAAATTCATGAGTTTTCTAGAGAAACTAGACATGAGATTTCATTAATTGAAGAATTATTGTAAATAATATAAAAAAGCGAAGTGATTGTTTTAATTAAATCCTATAACATCGTAACACGATATTAAAATCTCCATGTTAGAAAAATATATTTAAAGAATCATAAAATATCATTAAAATAATTATATTCATGATATAACATGTAAAATGGAATTCTATACACCTAGAAAATAATTTTTGTGCATAAGAAGAAATAAGTTCCAAAGAAAGAAAATTAAGCTAAAAATATTTTACTGATTTGGTATCCTTTGAAACAAAAACCCCATGAAAGAAATATCATATAATTTATATTTTAATACACATAAATTTAATTATAAGATACCTATAATACATTATTGGGATGTTAGTTAACAATAAAAATAATAGATTGGCGATTAATCCATGCATCTCAAAGAAATAAAAGTCAGATGACTTCCCCTAACCATGTGTCTAACACTCGTCATACGCATTCAAACCTCTTATATAATAAATTTAAATTTATTATAAATGTATTATATAAACATATTACTATATCCAATACCCTATATTTTTTGATAATGAACATATATTATCCTCATTTTAACTAATTTATATTTACGTTTAACTTCAGGTGATATTCTCTTTGTGGTTCACATGTGCCTTAATTTTTTATATATTTGGTCCTTTTACATATATCATGATTCAGGAATATAAAAAATGATATAAATATCATTTATATGTATTATAGGTGTAATATAACAATCATTAGAATATAAACATTTGAAATAGAGCACACCATTTATGGAGACAATAACCATGTAGACGCATAAACGTTGTTTTGGCTTTTATTATCATATTGAATGAAAAAAGGTAAATGAATTATGTGTATATATACAATTATTACATAATAATTACAATATCATAAATATTTTATATGTTCACTAAACCCATTCTTAATTCATTCCAGGTAGTGTGTGAACAAATCACATCGCTTGGGGGGTGGGAGGGGGAGTCTACACTTCCTCAAATGAAATTATCATATTACACTAAATAGAAATTAAAAAGATATGTGTTGTTAAAGGAATAAATAAATTAGATATATTATAAATATAATATATAATATATAAAATTATATTTTCCATCATTATTTCCCCCATGTGAAGCGATAATGGATAAATGTGCACTCATTGTTTCCTGAGGTGGTAGTTTTCCTTACATGTAAACTGTATGTTTATTACCAATTATATAGAGGTTTGTGTAAGTTTAGGATGAAAAAATAGCCTAAAAAATAATATATTGAGGACAGGTTTTTCTCTAAAATAATTTAATAATGAGATTTTAGTTGGTGGAGACTGAATATAAATTAAGGGGTTCATAAAAATACAGTACCTCTTAATCAGGTAAGTCATTTTTATTTGTGCCAAATGGATTTCTTGGGTTTATTTAAGCACAAATTTAGGCTTCAAGGAGGATGGGAGGGGTGTCATGAAATTTATTGGGAATATCTTGGCCAAAACTAAGTGGTTTAAGAGGTGTGAAGAAGTGGGAGAAGTGGTGGACTTTTATAGGGAAGGGAATGTACTCACTAGGTATTTTATAATAGAAGTTTGGAGTACCCATGATTTTACCTAGAAAAGGCCTAAAAAATATAAAACTAAATAATGAAATACTATTTCCAGAAAAATTTCCATAAATCTGGTTTTGGATATGTCAATAAGTTGTTTTGGGTATTAAATTTAACATTTAGTCCTTAGTTATGCTTAATTTTACCTTAGTTGGTGTAAATAATTTTAATTATATTCACTAAACTTTTTTTTCAAAAACTAATTTTAAATTATTATAAATTATAAATTCTTCTTATTAAAAAAATTTAATCCATTTTTTTAGAATTATAATCATATAATTTGATTAAATTAATTTAATATTAATCTAATAGCTGGGTCGAAAATGCGTTTTTTAATGAAAAAACATTCATAATTTTGGTATGTTTTCATATATAATTTCAAATGAAAAATTGAGGTCGATGACCTAAATTTTATTAAATGATAAAAAAATTATCTAAATTATTTTTTAAAAAATCATAATATATTTTAATCTTATAAATAAATTTGATAAAAAAGTAGTTTGGAATTAAATTTTAGTATTTTCACTATTCATTCAAAAAATGTTGTTTCTCAGAAAAATTCTCATATTTCACTCTATGGTAATTTAAATATTATAAATTCAAAAATGGTGTTTATTTTATCAAATTGTATTTCTAAATGCGTCTAATTTTTTTATTTTCACTGAAGGATATGAAAAGATGTTTGTTTGAGAAAATTTTATTTTTTTAATAAATTAGGACATTACAAAAAAATATATCTTTTTTTTCAATATGTTTAATTTATATAAAACCATTATAAAAAATATTTGAAAATTAGTTTTTACAATTCATATTACTATGTTTAACAACCAAGTTATAATTGTCTCATTTATTTATTTATAATAATAAAATTATGTTTCATGGAAACACTGGTGTTTCGTGTAAAGTACACCAAGTCGCTATTTCATCTAACCGATTCCAATATGATGTTCTGTGTAATTTATTACAAAACTATTTTTTTGTAAAATTAATGTTTTTATTGGTTCATTTCATGGAATAAATGAATATTTAATTTATTTGGAAAAAAGGTGTATAAAAAAGGGGTGTTACATTTTACCCCCCTTAAAATGAATTTCACCCTAGAAATTTAACACTCATGTAAAAAATGACGATAATTATACTTTATAATATCTTAATGATTACACAGAGCATCCAATAAATTTTATTTTATCCCAAAAACATTGACCAGGTGAGTGGTCTTTTTTTTGAAATTTCTATAATCAGTCCAAAATCTGAACTGGTTGTTCTTGAAAAGAAAAATCCAACTCTAGTGGCATTACTTATAAGTATAATACATGTGAATGGCCAGGTATGTACTTCCTCTATTGATATACATGGAGTTCATCATTTAATTTATATATATTTGGAGTAAGTCCCAACCGATAGGGTACCGTGATAATATGATCTGGAATCTCAACAGGATTGATACTCATAAGGGCTTAGTTTCCCATTCATCCCAAATCGTATAACCTTATTCTATGGAAAGAATCAAAGAAAAACCTTTTCACCAACTTCAAATTCCATATCATGATTATAGTTGGCACTGTAACCATTCTTTTGGCGTTGATCTAGATTTATATGCTCTGACTAGTTCTAAACTTCTCGATCATTTCTTCAGCGATCTAAGGTTACAATCGCTACTATTCTACAACTTCATTAAGGAATGTTGGAGCACCAAATTTCTTCCCATAGATTCCTTTATAAGTTACCATCAAAATTCTTAATTGAAATACTTTTTTATAAGAAAACTCAACTAGAGGAAGTTATTTAGGCCAACAAAAATTGAAATTTAGAGAATAAGATATCAACATATCCTCTAGGGTTTGAATTTTTCTTTCAGACTAACCATCTATTTGGGGATGATATGTAGTCCTGATAGTCAATTTTGTGTAATTTTCATGATGAATACTTTACCCAAATTTTAACATGAACCTCATATCATAATCCTATTCAATTTAATGTGGTACTCAGTGAACCCTTACCACTTCCTTAATGTATATCCTTAAAAAATGATCCAAAGAGATGTATTCTATGATTGTAATGATGTGTTCAGGATTAATAAAGAGATCGACAACCACCCATAAAAATAATTCCATTTAGAGGTTTTGGGTAGTCCAATGAATTCTTCCATGGTGATGTTCTCTCATTTCCATTCTGGTTTGGGTAATGGATTCAACATCCCTATAAAAATTTTCCTTCCACCTTTAACTTGTTAGCATATAGAGCACTAAGATACAAACATTGTGATATCCCTCTTCATTCCATTCTACGAGAATAATTATTTTAAGTTCGTATACATCTTCGTACTACCAGGATGAATTGAGAATGATGAACTATGATCTTTTGCTAATAGATCCTTCTCCAAATATGATATGTGAGGAATACATACATGGTTCATAAACCTTATCATTCCATCCCGATCAAGGTTAAACTCAGGAACATTTTTTACTTTCTTTTACAATTATTCATCATCCTTATCTACCTCATTATTATTGACATGGAAAGATTATGGAAATTACTTTGAAAATGATTAGAATTTACCCCTTCCATTGGGATTTCAAGAACCATCATTGGAATATCCAAAAATATTGGATCTTTTGTCATCCTCATTGTGGATAAGATTGCATGATCCTTTAGAATCAAAGCATAGGCCACCTTTTTCACATTCGTAGGGTGGTAAGGTATTGGGATGTCTTAATCCTTTATCAACTCTAACGATCTGATCTAAAGAATTTTCAAATCCTTTTATGTGAAAATATATTTTATACATTTATGATTAGTATATACATCACACTTCTTCAATAATGTTAATACCTCTATATCATGTGTGAAAATATTCCCATTGCTAACATCAAATCATGAATTGTGTACTTTTTCTTATGAATATTATACTTTCACTATGCCACGAAACCCAACCCACAATGTATAACCATTATAGTACTTAAATGTGAGAAGATGGATAATGACCCCTCATGTTCAGCCTATAGTAGGCACCATGTAAGATCTTGATATTTTTTGGAGTCATCTCAAGCACATTTTCAGGTACTTTTTGAATCTTTTAAGCACCATTGATTTGGGGTAGGGTCTTGGGATCTTTCGAGTGATTTTTAAGGAAAAGTAGAGGAAAATGGGATCCACAGGGTTTTCACACTGTTTGAAAAACTGTGTGACCAAACTGTGACAAGAATGCAACACTAGAGAGAATGTACTTCACAGTGTGTGCAAGGTCTGTCTAACTATGTGACCAAATCGTTCAAACCATGCAAACATGGATATATGGGTCTTCACGTTTGGTGCAAGGTTTTTCCTAACCATGTGCCTTTCCACAAAAAACTATGCACGCAGAATTTAATATCCAAAAATGCATTTTAAAACTTCCTAAACCCTCCAAACTCCAATATTTAGTGCTTGAATTAGGCTTGAATAAATCTATGTCTTCGTAAAGCCTTTACGAAAGATTATAAGGTCATCTGTACAATTATCTTCATGATCAAAATCCTAGAATGAATATCCACTCTCTTCCCTATAAGTGGATTTCATCTCATTGCTTCTCCTATTCTTCCTCAATCATTTCTTGATTTTTTTCATGGATGATCTCCAGTGTTTCCATGGATCTAAACCTATGAATTGACATCTAGATCTATAATAGTGAATATAGATCTATTTATGAATGATCTAGATGTCATTGATCATAATTTTAATTTAGGGATTCAGATCTCGAGCATGATCAACGATGTTGTGCCACTCTGATTTTGGGGATTTATGTTAGGATAACATCTGTAAATAAATTGAGGTAGGTGGTCTAAATAGAACTCCCATTGTAATTAATTTGATATTTGAATGCGAGTTTATGAATTTCTAGCTTCCTTTTATAGTTTAATTCCTAAATTGGAGTAATTAAGAATTTTGAATTTACTTGTGATTTTCTTTGGTGATTAATTGATAATTGAATCATTGAAGAAATGAGGGGGGGGGGGGGGTTCCCGAATAGATATTTTATTTGGAGATTTGTTATGGGTTGTGATATTGTATTTTTTATATTGAATTGATTGTTATAAAATAATTAATTGGGGGGAAATTAATTATGAAATGATATTGGCTACGAATGATAATTACATAGAAGAAGTAATTATGTGCCATGATGTTGATCAAAGATAATTAACTGTAAGAATAAATTATTTCAAGTTGAGACTTCGTCTTGATAATTAATTTTGAAGAATTAATTATGAAATGAGAATTGTATTGACTGATTAATTAATATATGAATTAATTAATGGGTTATGTTAATACTTAATTTTTGAGTTATCTGATGGCCTTTGAAATGCTTAACTAATCATTTGATGAGAAATGGAATGATATGGATATTTCTATTGAATTAATAAATGATTAAATGGGTTTTATTTTTTGGTTCTAGAGATGGATATCTTGACCAATTAGAATTTGGGACATCAATATGGTGTTCCTCCCAAATAGTCATCCAAGCGTGAGATTATGGGGTGTTAGGAATGACGACCTACACTAAATGAGATAAGGAGTTCTAGGAATAAAAACCCACACTCAATGAGTTTTTTTTGTTTTATAGAAATAAATACCTACACCGAATAATTAATAAAAATGGATGATGATTAAAATGGGAAACATGAATTGAAACTAGACCTAATGTGATGAATAAAGATTAAATGACAATGTGATAATTGTTTAGATTAAGGATTTTATTTATTGATTTATAAAACTACATACACTATCTTTTAACTAGGATAGTATTATACACTGTTTGTTATAGACTACTGAGTTGCACTCACACCCTATACAGGCCACCTGATTGGCACTCGTGTAGACTTTGTCGTAGAAGGATAGGATAAGTGAAAATATCTGTGACAAGTTGTGGTTTTGGATTGGAGCACGGGAGTGGGAATCAGATGTGGTTTGAGACAAGCTTTGGAGTCACTATATCTTTACATTTAGTTTCATTGTAGACACTTGACACTAGTGTTTTCATAACATGTTCTACCTTTTAGTTTAGTGTTGTATTTTTTTGACTATCATATGACATGGTATTGTTATGTTTATTTATAAGCTTCCGCACTTTGTTATTGTTGTTTAATTTTGTTGGTGTTTTATTTTGATAAAAGAGGCTACAGTCTCTCCAAGACTGACATACCAGACCCTCACTGGTAGTCGACACCCTCTGACGTATGGGGAGGTGCTCTTGAAGGCATGTGGCCAACTGGCTAGGGGAACCATTTATTGGCACCTAGGTCTGGACATCATAAATTGGTATCACAGGAGTCTTAATTTCATTCTTCAATATTTATCTTACTATTTTTGGAAACTAAGAGAGGATACTAGAGAGAATCAAGGCTTGGTAATGATATCGGGCATGGGAGTTGCAACCCCTTGTACGTGGGAAAGTTCGAGTACTCAGGGTGCGATTGGTGTGATTCTTTTTTGTTTTTACAGCTTGAAAATTTTGAGACTCTAGCTGGGAGGTGGGTAAATATTGCTTATTATATGCTATATGGTTCAGAAAAGTGCTTGTGTGACATTCATGAATGATCTGGAAAGACTGATGAGTTGTTATATAAGTACGTCCTAGAGAAGTTCATGGGGGAATTCTATCCAGACATGATGATACAGGATGAGGATTTAGAGTTTATGCATCTGACCAAAGGAATAATGTCCACAATGGATTACACTGAATGCTTCATAGATTTATAGTGTTTTTTTCTAGCTTTGGCGATAGATGAGGCTTCTTCCACAAAATGATTTCAGGATGGACATATTTGTGAAATTATGTCCCATGTAAAAATATTTAGTCTCATGAAATTCTCATAGGTGTTTAGTCAGGATCTCATTTCATAGGGGAACCTGAAGGTGGATTCCAGTACTGGATAGGTAGTTGTCACTAGATGATTAGAGAGTGTGCCTTCTAAGAGGAGGAAGCACCGTTACGAGAACCTTATTTAGGACTGTGGAAAGAAAAGAGGACAGTCAGGAGGAACAGTTGAACCTGATCATACTCTTGTGCATTGCCTCCAGTGTGGTAGGTAGGGATACTATCGTACACATTGTCCTAGACCACCATTGGAGTGCTAAATTTGTGGCATGATGGGGCACTTACAGATGTTCTACAGAAAGCAGTGGCATGCTAGTGTTGAGGGTGCAACTACTCAGAGTCAGAGTGTGGGAAGGCGGTCCTCTATACCATAGAGGTCTAGTAGTAGGACTTCTATGAGAAGAGGTAATAGAGGGAGTGGATGAGGTACATCAGGGTATGAGTTCCCATATTACCTGAGTGTATCAACTAAAGGGAGTCGAAAGACACCAATGGGAAGAGGGGTATAAGAGTTACATGCATTGTAGCCTACACATATGGAGAGAGACTATCGTCCATCAATGGTGAGAGGTATGATTCTAGTTGCTTCTAATTTAGCTGCTGCCGTGTTGGATATCGGGGCATCTCATTCCTTTATATCTACATATCTTGTTAATGGATTGAGCCTAAAGGTGGAGCTCGTAATTAGGGTGAAGAATATCAATACACCATTGGGAACAGAGCCTAGGGATATATTTTTATTAAATTAATGTTTGATAGAGATATGAGAGTATCTTTTTCTTTGGGGTATATATCCTTGATATACTGGGCTTTGACCTTGTTATGTGTGTGGACTGGCTAGTTTCATACAGAGCCCACATAGATTGTTTCCATAGGAGAGTGACCATTGTATGTCCCATGTGTGACCAGTGTGTTCATTGTGGAGAATGGGATATCCATACAGGCAGAGCGGGGCCGATTTCTCCACAAATGGGAGAGCTCACATCCCATGATGCTAGTATTTTGCTAGATTATGGGAGTGATGGGAATGATTTACTTACACTAGTTTTAGAAATGTTTTGGGATTCCAGTCTAGAAGACCTTTTAGGGTTTCCACTAGATAGTGATGTGGAATTATCTATTGATCTCATGTTGAGGGATGAGCCGGTATCTATTTCACCTTATAGAATGGAACCGAATGAACTTCAGGAGATAGAAATTAAGTTAGGGGATTTGGAGGATAAAGGGTTTATCCATCCATGTATGTTGCCTTTTTGATAACCTGTTTTGTCTGCAAATAAGTCCAAAAGGTGTTTACGCTCGTGTGTTGATAAGGACAAGATAAATAAAATGACTGTGAATAACTGATATCCTCTTCCATGTATCGATGATATTTTTGAATTGCTGAATGGGGATTGTGTGTTCTCAAAGATCGATCTGAGATTAGGGTATCCTCAAGTTAGAGTTCAGGCCTCATATGTACCAAGAAAATCTTTCAGAATCAGGTATGGCCTTTATGAGTTTGTTGTAATTCCTTTTGGGTTGACAAATGCTCCCGTAGTATTTATGGTCTTGACGAATAATATCTTTCACCTATACTTAGATTAGTTTTTTGTGGTTTTTCAGATGACAAATTGGTGTACTCTATGACTCATGATGATCATGAACAACATATTTATATCATCTTTGGTACACTTAAAATGAATCAACTATATTCCAAGCTATCTAAATGACAGTTTTGGATTGACAAGGTATGATTTTTGGGGGAATATCATCTCTGATGATGGTGTGGTGGTGGTCCCAAAAAATGTGAAGGAAGTGATTTATTGAGAGTGGCCGAAGAATGTTATTGATATCCTATGAATTTTTGGATTCTCTAGTTATTACTTGATAATCATCCCAGACGTTTCCCGATTGGCACCACCGCTTCAACGTTTGACAAAAAAAGTGGTAATGTTTTTTTGGACAAAATCCTGCGAGAATGATTTCCATGAGTTAAAGAAGTGCTTGAAATCTACACCAATATTGATCTTCCTTGAGTCTGGTGAAGAGTACATGGCGTATAGTGATTCTTCGGGATCATACTCAAATATTTGTGGATGAATGGGGATTGAGTCATTGCTTACGGGTCTCGATATTTGGGGCCACTTGAACAGAATTACCCATCGCATGAACTCAAGTTGGTAGCGGTGGATTATGATCTCAATTGTCGTAGAAATTATCATTTGGGTGAAATGTTTATAGTTTTTATGGATCAAAAGGGCATGAAGTATATATTTTCACATCTCGGATTGAATCTTCCGCAGTGAAGATGGGTAGACTATATGCAGTCCTTTGTTTTTGAATTTTCATATAAACCAAGAAAGGGTAATAGTGTGGCTGAAGCCATGTTAATGGAAACTCACACTTAGTTGGTACACGAGTTTAGTGAAGAGTGTAATATGATATGATTTATGGAAAAAATACATGTGGTAGTTCAGGAGAGTCGGGAGAGGATGACTATAGTTTCTGTATATGTGGATTCAACACTATTGAGATAGATCAGGGATTGTCAGTATGGGGATCCATAGTGTTTATCCTTGAGGGAAACCTTGATGGTGGGGATACACCATCATACTGGATAATAGAAGATGATGAGGTCATTTATGTAAAAAAAATGGGTTGTTGTTCCTACGAGTATGCGAGAGGAACTTGTGAGAGAATATCATGATTCAAGGTGGGAGATATATCCTAGGGGGACAAAAATGTATCGTGACCTATGGTAATAGTTTTTGTTGTCTAGCATGGAAAAAGAGATAGAGGGTTTCATTACAATATTCTTCTTCTATCATCAATTGAATGAAGAGCATCAATGTACTATGGGCCCATTAAAGTGGCTGCCTATTCCGGAATGGATGTGGGATGACTTGAATATGGATTTTGCTGTAGGAATTCAAAATAATCTTAGGGATAATGATTCTATTTGTGTCACTATTGATTTATAAACAAAGTTAGTACACTTATTGTCTATAATATAAAACACTATACTATAAATGTTGGTATAACTCTATGTACAAGAGATAAATCATTTTCATGGGGGGCCACATAGTATAGATTCAAATCACCATTCCCATGTTACTTCACGCATCTGGAAGGGATTATAGAAGGTGCTTGGTACACGGTTTCAGTTATGTACGGACCTCCACCCACAAAAAATGGGCAGTCAGAGTGTACCATACAGGTGTTAGAAGATAAGATGTGAGCATATGTGCATGACATTGGTGATTCTTGGGATAAGTACATGGATTTAGTATATGTCGCCTATACAAATATTTATTAGGAAAATAGATAGATCGAACCATATGAGGCACTTTAAGGTAGACCTTGTAGATCACCGCTATGATGGTTAGAGGCATGTGAGTTAGAGTTTTTGGGACTGAGTCTCATTCATGAGACATCAGATCAGGTTTAGTTGATTTAGAAATGTATGACTACAACTTAGAATAGGTAGTAGTCGTATGCTGATAGAAATGGAATACACCCAGTGTTTAAAGATTGAGTTAATTTATTCCTTTGGGTATCACCATGACTAGGTCACCATAGGATATAGATGCAGGTCATGTTAGAGCCCAGGTTCATAGGACCATTTGTGGTGCGGGAGAGAATCAGGTCGGTGGCGTACCGATTAGCACTTCGATAGAAATTCAGTTTTGTGCATGATTTCTTCCTTGTATCACTACTACATTGGTATCACCATAAACCTTGTCATGTGATTGATGTCGACGATTTGGACCTCAAGATAGATGCATCCTATTAGGAGCATCTGATACGTGTATTGGACTGCATTGAGAAAGTGTTATGGGGAAAGGCTATGTCGTTAGTTCATGTATTATGGAAACATGGAAGTGTTCTAGTGGAAACATAGGAGAAATAAGAATACATGAGGGCTCAATTGACCAATCTTTTTGGCCAAGTATCTTAGAGAAGTTTGGGAGTGTAGCTCAAGGATGGGTTATTATATGATGGGGATATTGTAAGATCCAAGCCATTTATGGAACCATATCAGTTGTGTTTTCTAGTCCATTGTGATGCTTTTAAGTGCCTTTTTTGAGTAGTGTCTTGGGGTGTGTTTGGGTGAATTTTTATGGAAAAGTAATATACAATGGGAGCCATAGGTTTTTCACATGGATTGAAAAAATAGGCGACTGAACTGTCCCAAGTATGAGAAACTGGATAGAGTGGTTTGCATACTTTGCACATAGTTTGTCTAAGCATGGGAGAAAACTTTGCCAACCATGCAAAAATGCATAGAGTGGTATGCACGGTTCGTGTATGGTTTTCTATAACCATGTGCCTTTTCCCAAATAACTATGTGCACAAAATTTATTCTCCTAAAATCCATTTTAAAACCACCCGAACCATGATAACTCCCATATTTTGACCATGGATTGGGCTTCAAAATTTTTAGGTGTTCCAAGAGCCTTCTATAAGGATTAAATTGTGATCTGAACACAATTATTTGAGATACAAATCTTGGATTGAAGATATGATCTCTTCCTCATAATTGGATTTCATCATGTTGCTTCTCATGTTCTTCCTCTACCATTTCTTTATTTTTTTATGGAAGATATACACTATTCCATTAGATCTAAACCTATGAGTTGAGTCTTATATCTTGGATCATAAATCTAGATATTATTTTGTATGATCTTGATGCCTTTGATCTTAATTATTGTTTTGGGATTTCGATCCGGATCTTGATCGATCATGTTTTGCCGCTCGGATTTTTTGGATTTTTGTTGGGATACCATCCATTAATAAACTATGTTTGGTGGTCTAAATCATAACCCCATAGTCATGGATTTGATTTTTTAATGTGGGTTTATGAATTTATAGCTTTGTTTGATAATTAAATTCCTAAATTGGAGTAATTTGGAAAGTGGAGATGACATGTGTTTTGACTTGGTGATTAATTGGTAATTGAATCATAGAACAAACAAGGGGGGGTTTCCAAATAGATATTTTTTAGAGATTCTGTATGGGTTGAGATATTTTATTTGACATATTGAATTGATTTTCACAAGATACTATATTTTGGAAAATTAACTATCCAAGGATGTTGGCTATGAAAGATAATTAATTGTATGAATGAGTTATGTTCCATGATGTTGCTCAATGATAATTAATTGTACGAAATAATTATGAAAAGTTGAGATTTAACATGGATAATTAGTTGTGAATAATTAATTATTTAATGATAACTGTGTTAATTTATTTATTAATTAAATAATCAGTCATGTTCTTAGTTAATTTTTGAGTTAACTAATGGAATTTTAAATGTTTAACTAATAATTGCTTAAGAAATCTAATGATATGTCAAATTCTTGTGAATTAGTGAATGATTAAATGGATGATATATTTATGGTTATAGACATGGAATTGTATACTGATTAGTAGTTGGGACTTGGATAAGGCTTTCCTTCCAAATATTTATCCATGAGTGAGATTATGGGGTGCTACGCATGATGACCTACACTGAATGAGGTAAGGAGTGCTAGGCATGACAACCTATACTCAATGAGATTCTATGGTGTTATGCATGATAACCTACACCAAATGGTTAATAATAATGGTAACAATACAAATGGGAATGATGAATTGAAATTGGGCTTAATTTGAGGATTAATGATTAAAAGAAAATGAGATAACTGTTTAAGTTATTTATTGTATTTATTTCATCAGAAAACGACATACACTATATTTGGACTCGAATTGATTTAGACGCCGTTGGTGGTGGCCTATTGAGTCATACTCACACCCTATTGGGGCCACCTAATAAGCACATGAGTAGACTTTGTTGTTGTAGGACATTATAAGGGAAAATCCCTGGGATAGGTTTCGGTTGGGGATTTGAGCATGGGAGGGGGAACCAGACGTGGTTCAAGACCCACATTGGAGTCAATGTTTTAATAATGTTAGTTTCATTGTAGAAACATTCGTTATCATAGCTTGTTCTACCTTTCAATTGAGTATTTTATTTTATATTTTTGACCATCACATTCCAAGGTATTATTTTTCTTACTTATATAGTTCCACACATAGTTATGTTCATTTACTTTCATTGGGATTTTTTAATGTTAAAAGAGGGTATAGTCTCTCCAAGAATTACTTACTAACCCCTCACTACTAGTTGGAATGCTATGGATTATCGGGAGGTATGCATGAAGGCATGTGGCCTACTGGAAAATGGCATAATTTAGTGGAACCCGAGTCCAGATGTCGCACCCCGGGTTGGAATAAAACATTGGGGGTATAGAAAAAACACTGATTGGAGTAATTACCCTCTAAGAGAACACTTGTGGAAGAGATAGGTAAGATTGAAACCAACAAAATCATGATCATAGTAATATATAAAAGAATCCCAGGTACACAAATGAAATTTCATGAAAAACTAATACTACTAAAAGGGGAAAACAACAAGTTTCTATGAAAGTAAAATGGCAATGACCAAGAATCCCAACAAGATCCAAAGAAAACATAATCTAGTAATAACTAACCTGATGTCCGACATACTCCAATTGACTAGAAAAATAGTTTATATAACAATAGGAGAGTATAATAGTATACATTTTAGGATCTTCCCTAGAGCCTTTCATGAAAAGGTAATGAAAGCAGGATAAATCATAGTGAACAACAAGTGAAACTAACTCGTCACCTAAATGGTTATAATATGTTCTCAACCTCCCCATGTATACTCTCTCCATGTATCGAATACAAGTGTATATAATATCACAATGAATATCAAGGGTACCCCACTACAACTCCCCCACTGTTTTTCTGCATTTCCCCAATGTCACACATCCAAATTATCTCTCTCCAAAAAAGGATTTCCCATAGACACCGAGGAAATTAACCACAACCCACACCGCATACGACAACATGAGCCTCATGCATCACACCACCATGTCCACAAAACCAAATTAGCTCAATAGTTTTTGGGAGCCACCATATCTCACATAACCTGTGTCATACACTAGGTATTATACCTCAATCCATTACATCCCATACACTGTGTAGGGATCCTCAAGCCATCAAAACCTATACAAGTTACACTTATTGTAGTCCAACAAAAACTAAAATCGGAAAATATGTACATGGATATCCAGAATCCAATACAACCCTCTACACACATATATGCGAAAAAATAAAATTCATGTATACTAGTACAAGTAACAACTAAGAGAAGAGAGTGGGGACAAGGGGGAATGATATCCATCCATCCTCCAACCATGATTTTAGGGAAAACACCCCTAGGGCTCAGAATCCCTAGGGTGTTAGATTACATGACCATCTGGTTGGAGTACAATATAGAAACAAAAAACATAAAAGATATAATATATCTAACAACAAAACTAAGGGGATTAAATAGCCTTATACTCAACTACAACTAACGTCTCCTGGACTCCCAGTTGCCACTTCTAAGACTCAATATCCTATATGCACACTACCATTTAAAAATATAAAGTAAATTACATTATCCCTTTTTATCAGTTTCACATTGAGTTAAATAATTATTTTTTACATTAATTAATTGTTATGATTTCCAATATTTCATTACATTAGCATCCAAACAAGGTTCTATTCCCTATTGGCATATCCAACCTGAGATCACAGAATCTCAGAATCAAAATCGCATTATTGCACCCCCTCAAGATCCATCCCCATGGTAAAAAATTAATTTATTAATTTAGTTAATAGAAGTACCCAATTTAAAAACATCTAGGTATTCTATAAAATAATTAGAACCTCCTAATGAAAATGGGGTAAACACGGTGATTAGGTGGGCTTCATGTTGAGTCTTTTCAACCTATAGAATGAGCGTAGACTGATCCATCCATGATAAGCTAATCATAGAATGCATGTTGAATACCTCACACATCATCACCTCTTTTGGAAGGAGGGTAAGAAAGACCATCTACCTCAAGTTGTGGGGAATGTATAAAAGATAAAAAAACAATATATTCATTATCAACCACTATCACATCAATGGTGAAGAACAACATCAATGTGTCACATCATCCCTGTTGTCATCCCCAACTCCAAAATGCATAAACTGATGCATTTCACCACATTAGGTGTCAACTATAGCAACAAGAACTAGCCCTACCTTTCACTACATACCAAAACAACAGTCGAGGCTCATCCATCCTAGGCCCACATCACATCTGGGCCTCCCTTCCCCCACAACCACATATTTTTTATCTAGAGCACATCACAGTAACCATGAAAAATCATTGCAATGATCTCTCATACATAATACAAGGCATTTATCCTTCACAGCCAGTGAGATCTAATGGCTCTAAATCACAGGCACTCGGCCTTTACAAGAAAGAGGGAAACTCATGCCCTATATGTTGTTATGTTTATCACATGACCGGTTCTTATTCTATGTTGAATTAACCAAGTCATTATTCATAGGTTCCAACTATGTACATACTAAGCAACAATCTATACCAAGATATCAAAAAATTAAATAAACAATTAATTTATCATGAATTTACCTCTTTTATTAATATTCATCAACATGCTTTCGGTTCACTGACCAATTCCATTAAACATTCTCAATTGCATCAATTTTATTATCATTAAATTACAACAACCAATAATGGATTCATTAAACATTCCTCATTTACTATTATCCAATTAATTAAACAATTAATTTTGGCTTTACATTATTACCAATTCCATCAAGAATAACATGCTAACCAAGAAAGGCATAGATACCACACTATCTATCAAAACAAGTGGAAAACCATTATCTTGGTATAAAGAAACAACATTTGATCGACACCAATTCTTTAATATGGTTCATATAATTAATACGTCAATTAAATTTCCATAAATGGGATAATACATGATAACTCTATGACTTCACATAGGTAAAATAGAGTAGTAGAGAATCCACTACCTCAAAAAGACATTGATGTTCTTCGCACAAAAACGGATCAAAGCAACGAATCCCAATCCCCTCTCCCGCAACAACTGCATCCACCTGAGGATGACATAACACAACCACACTAACCAACAACCACATAAACTCTATTAGAAACATGGAGATCACGTTCCATCACATGTAAATGATAAACAGTAGGAAACAGATTGAAGAAGCCTCAATAATAGAGGTAGATCATACCTTATATTGAACAAAGATAGATACAAGTCAACGAAGGTGTCTAGGGATTGTTTCATTAAGGAAGTAATCCCCAAAATGATAAAGTGAGGACCATCGGGTTGCCTAGGGCCGAGGGAGATCCAACACAATCATAACATTTTGAAAAAAATTGAGCAGATGAAAAACACTTAAATTATACAATGTCAGTGAATTACATGATGTGAAATTCCCATGCACATCGTGTAATACCTCAAGGATGGGTTCTGCTGAATAAAAATTATCCTATATGATTTATTTTATTATTTGAACCTGAATCATTTCTGGATTTGAAACCTCATTTCATGCCATGAAATAACTAGATAAATACTATGTCATGTTGCATAATTTTGTTACAAAACATGTATTCCCTTCTTCCAAACATTTATTAAACCCAACTCTTCAAAACTTTTTCCAAGAAACCCCTAAGAACATCGATATTTGAAAAAACCCAAAGGGATGAACCATGGGGATCCAGGACCATGCATCATATACCTATCAAAACATTCTCATCCTTGAGAATCTAAAACTATCTTAGTGAGGAAATAGAAAATGGGTAGTCAGAATAGCCACCCTATGAGATAACTCTCAATGCTCTCGCCTCAAAAGTTTCTACCCACCTCTATAGAGGATGAATCTAAAAACCAAACAACAACAAAAACCATCTCCAAAAAAATCTCACGAGGGATATACATCTCAATGGAGAGAAATACCCAATAAGAAACAAGAGAAATTCATCTCATAATATAGTGGAATTAAACCACCTAATGAACATTGTTGTAAGAGAAGTGCTAAACATCAAACATCTCATGGTACTGAGCATGTATCTGTGAATCACATCCTTAGGTAATCTCCATCACACCACCATGCTACGTCTTGACACAAACAAAGGGGATATCACACCCACACAACACCTTCCCCGTGCGGGCCTGAATCTCTAGATGCCACTACTAAATGGTTGCATCATCGTAAACATCAATCACATGCAATTGATGATGTGAGAGTCATGAGGTAGATAAAAATGGAGTTGTGACACATAGAAAACATCATGTATTTAGCTCATATGTGGGGTAAGTGCAATCCAATACGCCACAAATCAAATGTCATCAAACACCTCAAAGGCTCCATTAATCCAGGGAGAAAAATTAATCCCACAACCAAAACTTCACTTCCCACGATGAGGAGTCACCTTCTGAAACACGTGATCCCAAATTTCAAATTATAGTGGTATCCTCATAAGATCATCATAGGACATCTATCAATATTATGCTACCTTCATCCCCTCATGATTCACCTAAACAATGTCTATCATATTATGTAAAATTTTCGGCACAAGAATTACTGACTCTTTGACCCTAGTCTATCACAACATAGAAAGAAAACATCATCCATAAAAGGCATCAAATCATGCCAAACTGATGGTGGAGTGAAAACTACTATTGAAGGTGAACTATACCAATGGTAATTTACACATCTAAAAGGATAAAAAAATATAGGACACAAGTGTGAAACAATCATATTAGAGTCCGATGGGCTGCTCTGTCTGTCTGTCCTCCTGTGGATGAAAATAAGTGCAAAGACATAACTGAGAATAAAGAGTATGATGACTACCTCCTCACATCCTAGAGGTAAAATGATATATCCAGATGTAAAATGATCATTATTGTGACTTTTTGGAGTATCACCACCCCTCCACATATTTTCTCAATAATCAATCCATAGATCTCAACTTCTTGATCACTATAATGTGGGCTGATTTTGTCAAATGATCTACTATTACCCATATAGAGTAATAAGATCCCAGAGGTCAAGGTAAAGTAGTAATAAATTCCATTGATTTGTCTTAAAACATCACCTGAGGATCATATAATGTCTATAGAAAACCAATGGGAACACTGTGCTCAACTTTCACCTTCTGGTAGACCAAATATCGAGACGCACACTCTATAAAGGAAGGCTTCAATCCAAGGCACCGAAACTGACCCCTCAAAGCTCAGTATATATTTTTAATTACAAGATGTACCTTTAAAGGTGAAATATGGAACTTTGTGAGAACTATCACATACATTTCCAAAGGAAAAAAATCCTTCCCAAAAACAACATCTGGTGTTCTTCATCCTCATACAATCCATTAGGGGCCTCACCATAAACAACTCGATCTCTCCTGAACTCAAATTCAATGTCCCCTAACTAGGATTCCACCACCTATTTCACCTGAGATGACTTCACCGTCATCTATGAAATAAAACCTCTTCCCCCAACATATCCCATATCAAGATGTAATTCTTAAATTTATTCCATTACTCTCCAAGAATCACCAAATTCACACGCTGCATCACTACAAAAATTCTTACTATGCGTATCAACTACAAAATTACACATACCAAGTGTAAAAGTGATTTTGTGTTCATAATACTATTAAAACACCCCCCACTAATGTTGTCGCAAGTTCAAGTCACACTTGGTGAAAATGTACATTAGGATCTTATGATCGGTGATGAACATGAAAAGCTCACCAAATAGGAAATGTCTCAAAAGATGTAGGTAAAACAACACTAACACCAACTCGATATTGTCTGTGTCATAGTTACATTCACGGGGAGATAAATTCTTATACCCATAAGAGATGAACAATATTTATTTCATCAAAACACAGCCTAACCCCAGATGCAAACCATCATAGAAAACCTCAAACTGAACACCTTCTTCTTGATGAAAAAGAACCAGAGCCCTTACCAACTTATCCTTCAGATACTCAAATTCTTTCTAACATTGATCAGTCCATATGAAAACCTAATCATTTTTGGTCAATTCTGTTAGAGGAGTCACAACCTAAGATAAATTATCTACAAAACTCCTATAATATCATGTGATCCAAAGGAAATATTGCACCTATGCAACTCTCTTGGGGGATTCCAAAGACATGAATTCTGATATATTTTATAGATCCACATCTAATCCTCTGTGGGATACATCGTTCTCCATGAAACAAACTTATCATCCACAATAATTACATTTATAGATCTTTCCAAATAGATGACATCAATGAAGAACTCCCAAAATAAAACACTGATAATCTGCATGCTCCTCCTTAGATGAGGAGTACACAAGGATGTCATCGATAAAAACAACTAAAAACATATCTAGGAACTAATATAACACAGAGTTCCATAACCTCATAAACATGGTTGGATAGTTCTTCAAACAAAATGATATCTCAACAATGTTTTAATTCCAATAGTGATAATATAAACTTATCTTCGGAATATCCTCATATTTCACTGATATCATATGTTATCCTAACAACAAATCAATCTTCCAAAACCATTTTCACCCTTCAGTTGATTGAATAAATCATAAATCCCTTGTAATGGATAGTGGTTCATCATTACCACTTGGTTCAAATGACAATAATCGATACACAATGAAAAAATTCCAACTACCTTCTTCATGCCTACAACTGGTACAACCCTTTGTGACACACTCAACCAAAAAACCCACACCACAATAGACAATCAAGGAATATACACACCTCCCTCAACATTGAAATATCTATCCAATATGGATACATCAAGACACTAGACATTTCTGGATGTACTTCAATCCCAAACATGATCTCTCATCGATGGGTAACACTGAAACCTCTTCTAGGAATACTTCATGGTACTCTTCTATGACCCTAGGAGTCACCGACTACTGAACCACTGGTAGACTCAAAATTAGTTCATCTATCAAGGACCCCAAGAATGAAAAACACCACTAACTCATCTAAGGGTCTCCCTGAAAAAAAAGACTCTACTAGATCTCAATGGGCATTGAAGGACACCACCTTCCTATTGAATGAAATCCATGATAGCCTACACCGTATACAAAAAATCTATGTCTTGGATGACATCATATGGTTTTAATAATGAAAAATAAAATACTTCCAAGAGCAGTGTTTCCCCATCACTAGACCTCACTTTTTAGAAACTTCAAACATATCATATCCACCTCTAACTAGCGTAGTCAACGGTAAGGGCACTAGAAGCCACAATACCTCAAGTCACCATGAGTGGAAAAAGAATGGTGAAATGAAGAAGTGTGTTTCTCATGAATCAAACAAGGAATACAACCATGTAGAAAACATGAAATATGTACGTTGAACAATATATAGATTACCAGGCACTAGAAATGCTAACACATGAAGCTGACTACAACCTACTCCACAACCTCCCTGACCCTAACAATAACCATCTCTAAAATCACTCTCTACTATATGAGGATGTGGAGAATTTAAGGGATTTCCTCAATGTTCCCCATCTTCTCGCTGTTAATTCAAAGAGGATATGACCTACTACTTATACCAAGGTTGGAACGACCTCAATGGAGGAACCTACAACAAAACACCTAACACACATTAACTACTCTTAATTGTCTACCACTATTTCTTATAAGGACTTTAACCACCACAATAAAAAAAATTCAGGATCCCTTATCATAGGCCAGAATGAATCCTCCCCCTGATAAATTAGATACTGAAGGTGGGGACCTACCCCCATCAAAACAAAAACAATTCTGTCTACAAAATAGAAAACCATGGACAACATATCCTTTTCATGAGAAATCCTGATGAATCAACTCTCATGATGATATGAATCTAGATAAACTCATCATGATGACCTTTGATCTTTTAATCACATTAAGATATGTATTATACATAAATGGGTTGATCTGACGATGGATTTCTAGGTTCTTAGCCCCCTCATAATTCCAAACCCTAGCATCCTCATCTAGAATTTGTTCTAAAAAATTTGGTAGAAGGTTCTCAAAATGGATCGTGAAATCTCACACACTAGAGTTCTCCTCCCATAGTCCAATCAGCTCCTTGCAACCGGTCTCCTTCATAGTAGACGAAACATAGATTGAAACTGCTCTCGGATCTTCTCCCAAGAGATTATAGACTCTTTGCGATCACTGAGGAGTATGAACCACCACTACCTCACTACCAAACACAAAATCATCACGGAACATGATACCTTATAAAGCCCCGACCCCAAATACCTAGAGTCTATGCATTATTACATAATATTGGAATGATAAGAAGTGATGAAGTCCAAAAATAATGATAACTATATTAGCCTTGTAGTACCATATACATACATTTGTTTTACATTATAATATGAAATAAAAAAAACATTGTGTTTTCATTGAACACACTCATATCCCTTATCCTATCCCTATAGGTCAGTCATAATATACTTCTTCGCATCCTCCTAAAAGTAAAACATAAGAATGTGGTGTTCTCAAATTCTCTGTAAGGATAACAATATAAGAGAAACTATCGTAAAAAATCCAAAAAATTAAAGGCAATATATAAGACAAAAACAATATAATTTTAAACATAATCTTCAGTATAATATGGCAAGGATAAATCAAGTGATTCCAATTATTTATTAACATTGGTATTCTACTAGTCGAACAACCACATTTAATATGTAAGGCTAATCTAATAATGATGGAATACATAATGTTTGGCATCATAACCACATAGTCAAGGCCTCGTACCAAGAATAGAAATAATATTATTGTCATGGCCTTTTGACAAGACTATAGTTTGTCTTAGGAGAACTTTCGAGGCATCGAGGGGCTATATCATGCCTCACCTATCACCTACTAAGTCCAATTCATTCCTCATATGAAAATGTTGAAACATAATATAAACATTCGTATTAAGACAACCATATGAAATGTTAATATTTTAACCATAAACCATGAATGGTATATAAATATCACATACACAGTCAAACATATCACAAAAAATTCAATACCATATTTAATATTGTATCATAATAAACCAATTTCCTAAAATCCAACAAGATATGTTGACATAGATGAAATCAAACAAAAAACTATTTGAGGGAAATATCTCTTTCTACTTTGAAATAATTTATATGTTTAATAATTATAAAATAAAAAAATTATTTTTAAAATATTCCTATAAGATGTTAAGGGATTCTTTGAAGGTGTTGTAATGGAATAAAAAATATCCACACATGCTGTATAAGTTAAAAAAACATTCATTCCTTAATATGTCGAAAAGGTCATAAAGTACCTTTTTTGGAAAACTGCCAAAATATTTCATTCAAAACATTTTATAAAAAGTAAAAAAAAGTGTATAAATGAATTTAAAACATATTATAAGAAATAGAAAAATTGTTTTGAAATACATTTCTATGAATCACAGATATGGATGATAATGATGTCCTGGTAGATACTTATGTATAAAATATCTCAGATAATAAAAAAATTGTAAAATAAACCCTTACATTGTGATTTTCCATAGTCAAAGTTATGTTAACATCCTATATAATAGTTGAATCACTATTTTTTAATTATAAAAGAACCACATACATAAATATGATATCATATATGATCCTATAATATTTATTTGTTAATAATATTTCAGTAGTATCATTGCTTCAGGTGTTAACTGATTCATTTGACATTATATATTTTGTTATGTAAGCAATTTTTGTTTTGGATAGGATATATTTTATTCATATCCATAATGATATTACGTTATTAAAAATTATTTTTTAATAATAAATTGAAAATTATTTTTTAATGGTTACGATGGGGAATGAAATCCCATCGTGTTGTGGATACGGTAAGTTGTACATAAGCACGAGGGACAATGTCACTCTATTGATGGTGAAATTCTATGTAATTCGATGGTATATTATATATAAAGAATAATTAACATGTTTTATTTATTATTTAAATCAATTATAATCATTATTATACCCATCCAAATAAGGATGTGGTGAATAACACACTAAACCACGATGTGAAGACAGTAAGCCGTACGTACACATGTATAGTGAATTTTTCATTCATATGATGGATAGAAAAATGAATATGGTTGTACCATATTTTAATGTACATTTCATTATGTATAAGGTTTTGGAGTTATTTTTTTATTATGGGAAAAAAATAAAGTGGATGTGGAATAAAAAAAGAACATTGAAAGAGGGGATAAAATAATTACCTCTTCTTTGGGTTCTTCCATTTGATTTGAAAAAAGGGATACCTAGGTTGGATTTATGATTGAAGTATGACATATAGATTGAATTTAGGGTATTTGAGATGATATTTGAGTAGGTTCTGGCCAATAAAAATGGTTTTGGAGGTGTGAATTTATGAGAAGGGTAAGTACCCTTTTCTAAGAGTGGTGAGTGCACTTTAGGAAAAGATTGAAGTATTATTTTAGTGTAAAATTATTTTCATTTTATAATAGCTAAAAATGGATTTATATTGAGTATAATGTGGATATGGTTCTATATCCACTTAACCAATAGGTTTTAGAGAAGTTTAGGTCACCATATTAACCTTATCTTTTAGATTTAACACATAGTTAAATAGTTTAACTTTTACCATGTGTTCTGGTATTTTTATACTACATGGCCAATATAGTTACTACAAAATTCCAGGAGGACATTTATAAAATTATATAAGTCATTTTTCCGAATCATATATTTTTAGTATTATTATATAATTTAATAATATGGTGTTTATTTTAAAAACTCATTTATGTCCATTTTTACACTATTTTGTATTTGGTTTTTTTCATAGTCATAAAAACTTGATTACCTTGAAAAAATTTGTGGATGGGATCAAATGTTTCAATTTACATTTATTTTAATATTTATAATATCAATTATTTTAAACATTCATTAATAAGAGAATTGGTACATCATCAATGTGTCATAAATAAATTTAAATATTTAATGCTTGTAAATTATATATTAAATTCTATGATGTTTGAAATATTTATATCATTCAAATGAAAATTTATAGTATAATTTATCTTATGTATAACTGTTTATTGAAAATGGTTTAGAAAATAAAATTTGAATTTAACACTTTTAACACTTATTTAAATAAAATATAATAAATCTCCAAATCTAATCCATGTGGATAAAAAAGGACCATGTTTTTGTCCGAATGTTGACTTTTGTCTTAATACACTTATCCAATAGAATTCGGTTATTTTTTTGGGTAATTTGATTTTATTATAATATTATTTTTACCTATAATTACCTTATTTAATTTTAACTATGGTAAATAAAATTCAAAAGTTACTATTCAAAAAAATTATTTCCATCCTACTAAACCATATTTTATTTAATTATTACAATTGTTTCAATGGGATTTTTGAAATTCAATTCAAAGAAGTGGTAAAATAATGTTTTATGCCAATTTTTAAATGTACCTAGATGGTTTGTTAAAGACTTTAAAAAGTGTAAAAAAATTTATATATATAATCTTATTATAAAATGACTTCTATGAATTAACTAATACTAATATAAGTATTATGAATCTATTTAGAATTTAAAATAAATATAAATTTTACAAATGTTTATTTAAATAAAAAATACTGTTTAAAACAACAATGCAAATTTTTTACTAATCATCAAAAAATGAATGTTTTAAGAAAAATAAAAAAATTCAACGCTATGAAAATTTTGATATTCTGAATCAATTGAATGAAATCCATTTTGAAAAATAAAATTTTTAATATTTCCAAAATTGTGTATTACTATTCATAACTACTTTTTAAAAATCTATTTTGACTAGTCGTTGGTGCTAGAACTCGGAGTTGCATACAACCCAAGCTATTGTATTATTCAAAGAGAATCATACTGTGGAAGCATGGGGTGTTACATTATTCCCTCCTACAAATAATTTCAACCTCAGAATTTCTAGAATATAATTTCATAAAAATATTCTGGTGGTTCTTCATCGTAAGTTCTTCATGTTCCCACGTTAACTCTTCCATTTTAGAGTTTATCCAAAGAACATTTACCAGGCGAGTCGTCCGATTTCTCAACAACTGTTCTCTAGTATCAAGAATTATGATAAGCTCTTCACAATATGAAAGATTTAGTTCAAGTTCTATTTCTTCATAGTTGAGTACATGTTTTGGGTTAGGCATGCATTTTCTCAGTAGTGATACGTGGAACACTTCATGAAATTTTGACACTTAATGGCATTCCAAAAGAGTAACCTAAAACTCCAATTCATTTTATAATTTCTAATGTTCTATTTACCTAGGGATTAATTTACACTTCTTACAGAATTGTATAAAACAATTCCATGGAGATACTTTCAAGAAAACATGATCTCCTACATAAAATTCCAAATCCACCATTCATTTATCGGCATAGCACTTTTTCCTACATTGAGATGCTTTGATTTGGGTTTGTATAATATTCATCTTTTTCATTGTATCCACAATAAGTTCTAGGCCTATGAGTTTTCGTTCACCAATATCATCCCAATAGTTTGGTGTACGACATCCCTTTCCGTATAATGCTTCATATGGTGCCAAATTAATACTTTAATGGAATCTATTGTTATAGTAGAATTCTAATAGAGGTAAATATTAATCCCACATAACCTGATATTCATATAAGAAATATCTCAACATATCTTCTACGATTTAAAGAGTCCATTATGATTGTACATCAGTTTGAGGGTGGTAGGTAGTGCTCAACTGAAGTTCAGTATCATGGGCTTTCTAAATACTTTTGCCAAATCATGATGTAAAATGGGGACCACGATCAGAAAAAATTGATAGGGGTACACCATGAAGTCTTAAAACATTATTGATATATTGTATTTCAAAATGTTCAAGTGGTAAATATTCTCTTATGGTAATAAAATGTGATGACTTGGTAAGGCGATCCACAATGCCACATATTACATCATACATTCTATTAGTCTTTGGTAGCCCTGTGATAATGTATATCATAATATTACCCAACTTCCACTCAGGTATGGGAATAGGTTTCATGAATCTTCTAGGATGACGTCTTATAGCCTTCACCTATTGAAAAACCATACATCATGACACATATTCAACAACCTCCCTATTAATGTTTTCCCTCTAAAAATGTTCCTTCAAAATATATATACATCTTAGTGCTACTAGGGTGTATAGAAAAATTAGATGTATGAGCATCATACAATAATTTTATTCTTATATCAGTTATATTAGGAACACAAAGCATATTTCCAAATTTCATGATTCCATCTTAATATACGAAGTCACCCAATCTCCCGTCATTTATAAATTTAAATTTTTTTGAGACTCCCAAACATCAGTATGAAAACGTGTCATCATTTCTAGTAATGGCGGGTTGAAAAAAATATCAAAAAGTGTTGATGGTTCACCTTCCATTCTTATTTCCATATCCATTGTCACTATATCCATGAAAATAATATCCCTTTCAACTCTCATCTAGTTCAGAACTCCATGATCTTTTCTTCTCAATGAATCTACCACCTTATTTTCCTTCCCCTGGTGGTAGTGTATTGTGCAATTATAATACTTATGTAGTTCGATCCATCACCTTTGTATCACATTGAGTTAATTCTGTGAGAAAATATGCTTCAAATTCTTGGGATCAGTATATATCTCACATTTTTCACCATAGAGATAGTGTCTCCATTTCTTCAGAGAAAATAATGCAGCTGCTAACTCAAGGCTCGGAGTCAAATAGTTTTGTTCATGAATTTATAGCTATTGTGATGCATATGAAATAACTCTATCATTCTGTATAATGACACAACCATGTCATTTTATTAAAGCATCACATAAATAAAAAAACCATAATTCATCAATGATCGAGTAATGATAGAATCATTGAATAATATTATCATCAATTCTTCCAAACATTCATGACACCCTTTGGTACAAACAAATTTAACACCTTTATGTGTGATCTTGGTTAATGGGTTTTCCAAATGGGAAAAATTCTGGATGTAATGATGATAGTAACCTTCTATAGAAATTAAACTTCATAAATCTATTACACTTTTCAGTGTCAGCAATTCTTGGATTTCCCTTGTCTTTGAAGGATAAAAAGAGATTCAATCCTTAGAGACAATATGGTCAAGAAATGAAGTCTATTGAATCTATAATTCACACTTTATAAACATCCCGTATAATTCATTTCTTCTAAGTTTTATCATAATAATGTGCAAGTGATTTTCATGATCATCGTTGATTTTGGAGTATAACAAGATTTCATCAATAAATACCACTAAAAAGTAATCAAGATATTCCATGAAAACTTTATTCATTAGATCCATGAAAATAGAGGGTGTATTAGTCAATCTAAAAGGAATTACTGAAAAATCATAATGCCAATAACTGGTTTGAAATGTTTTCTTTGGAATGTCTTCCTTCTTCAAAAACAACAAATGATCTCTATATTGAATGCAAATCATTGAAAATATTGTTCTCTATGATGTTCATCGAAGAAATAATCAATGTGATGTATGAGATGCTTGTTCATTATTGTTATAGCATTGATGTCCCTATAGTAAATTCCAAACTTCTTAGATACATCTTTATTATTAACAAAAAGAATAGGGGATCCCCTTGGAGGAACTCTTGGAAGAATAAGTCATTTACTACCCAATTCATCTAGTTGTTTCATTAGTTTCACTAATTCCGCAGTGTCAATTCTATAAGGGGTATTCGATATAGGGATTGAAGTAGAAATTAAGTCAATGGAAAACTCAATTTCTCATTCTGGGGGATGTACAGGTAAATCCTATGGAAAATTATCAACATATTATTTCACGATAGGTACATCCTATATTTGATCATTACTTTCCTCACCCATAGTATTTTCACTCTCATCCTCCCAAATAATTTAATTTAGTAGATGTACTAGTGTTTGATCTAGATGAGAATCCGATGGAGATGTCTCTTCTCTAATGATAAGGTATTTCTTATTATCATCAAAATTTCAAACTCCTTTTTAAATTAATTTCTCACATCATGTGCCGAAAGCTAATCCATATAGAGGATTATAAAAAATTCAATCATGGGTATGATAATAAAATTGTCAAATAAAGCACGATTATACTACATAATGGTAACTTATTGAAAAAACATTGTTTATAGGAATCTTCCCATATGATTTTTGACTGAAAACCCCCTTGTTAAGACAAATTAGAAATATCTATTTTTTTTGGAAAACAATGAAGATAAGAAATAATGAATTGATCCAAAAGAAAACAACTAATTGGATAATTTTGAGGAAATGATTAATGTACCTATCACCACATAATTAGGAACTTCAACCTCCACAGTAGTGATTGCATAAGCACGACCTTTGTCCCGTGGTCTTTTATAATTTATGTTTCCTTGACACATAGGAAATTTATTTGAATAATGACCCGTTTATTTAAAATTATATAATTGATCATTGATAGACTCTTTCTTCCGCTATCAATCAAGAGCTTAGTGGATTTTTGTCTCAACACTTATAATAAACTCCCATCACCATTAGGCAGGTACCAGGGTGTTTCATCCCACAATTAATGCAGGATGGAATGTCAAATTTTCCCTTCTTCCCCTTATTTCTTTTTTTAAAGTGTTCAGTTGATCTCTTCTTCTCTTACTTTGATTTAATGTCATAAGACATAGAGAATCCATTTTCTATATTAATAGCACATGAGACTATATATTCATATGAGGAGAAGGATTATGAGACTAATTATCGGTGAAGAAATGGTTTTAAATAATATATTAATGGATAAATATTTCTTCTAGGGTTATTTATATAATATGTTGCATGACTTTCTAACCATATAATGTTCTCCTCATACTTTGTGAAATTCTCATCCTTATTTTCCCTCATACATATACATTTATTTTCCAAATCATCTCAATGTTCAAAAAGTATTTATTTTTCTATGAAAATATCTTCTAAATCCCACCATTCCATATATGATACTTCTTCAACATACTTTGTGTTTTGAATTAATGACCACCATTGATCTGTATCTCTTTAGAGGTGATAAACTGCCATGAAAACATTTTCCATATCATTACACCCCAAATCGTGAAATATTTTCTCTAAGGAACATATCCATTTCTCAAATACAATTGGATTTGTAGTCCCGTTGAATGTTGGTGGTTGCTTACTCATAATGTTTTCCAAAATTGATCCTTCTCCAGGAAGATCAGGGTGTTCCATACAGGTAAGGTTATTATTCATAACATGAGTGAGTTGTCCCAATATGGTTATAAGCTGATCATCACCCATTGCATCACCATCACCACTATAATTATCTTGAATAGGAGGGAAATCCCTACAAGTATTATGTATGTTTATACAGATTCATTCCTTCCACTAGGAACCATTTCAAATCAATGAAATCCACTATATTAATTTGTGAGTTCCAATTCATAATTCCAAACTTGTAAAATACATAACATAAATTGAATTGTTTATGCATATTATCCAAAATCATAAAAAAAGTATTTTCTTTATGGAATAATTTAATCATAAATCCTGCATAATGGGTTTTAAAGAAAATATGAAATATCCTAAGAATATCCCCCTGGAGTGTCAAACTAGGTGCTGAGTAAGGCATGTTGTCATGTAGTAGGATACCCTGCATCTATCCCAAATATCCTTGTTGGAGATTTCACTCTTATGTACATCTGTTCTAGATCCACATCCACGTATAGTATCCAGAAAAGGGATGTATTTCTTGGAAAACCAACATAATATATACATTACCAAAAACTTTTGGATGTTTTCTATAATAATTCTCAATGCCTATCTTTGGGGAATGTTATCTAATCCGAGTTTCTTGTTCAAAATCAAGTTTTGAAGGTTTGTAATAAATTTCCCTTGATACCAACTGTTATGCCATGAACCTAGTTATCCCAAGTTATTGTATTATTACATAACATTAGTAGGATCAAAAAAGATCAATTCTCAAAAGGCTGATAAGTTTAGTAGCCTTGGAAATACGTAATACATACTTATGTTTTACATTACATTATGAAATAAAAAAAATGTTGTGTCTTATTTTAACTCACTCATATCCCTTATCTTATCCTGGTAGGTCAGTCATTATATATTTTTCACATCCTAGAAAAAATAAAACAAAAGAATGGGATGAGTTTAGATTCTCAATAAGGATAATAAAATTTTGGAAACTACCATAAATAAAAATAAATATTTAACGAAATGTATAAGACTAAAGCACAATCCTATTAAACATAAAAATTAGTATAAAATGGAAAAGATAAATTAAATAATCCCATTTACTTATTCACATGGATATTCTACAATTCAAATAATCACATGTAATATCAGTAACAAATCTCATAATGATGGAATGCATAATGTCGGACATCATACCCACATAGTCAATGAATTATTCTAAGATATCAAAAAATAATATTGTCAAGGCCTCGTGAGAAGACACTAGTTTGTCTCATAAGACTAGTCGATGAATCGAGGGGCTATAGCAGGCCCCACATATCACTTACTATGTCCAATGTAATCTTCATATGAAAATCTTGAAATGTAACATAATAATTTTTATTAAAACAAGCATAAAAAATGTTAATACATTAACCATATACCATGAATGGTATAAAAATAGCACATACACAGTTAAAAAAAATCAAAATTCCTTGAATTCAATAAGAAAGATTTTATCATAATAAATTAACTTTATAAAATATAATGTAAGATTTTGACATAGATGAAGTCAATCTAAAAACAAATTGACAGAAATATCTATATATAATCTGAAATCATTTAAAAGTTTCATAATTATAAAAAGAAAAATTAATTTTGAAAATAATCATATAATCTTGTAATTTAATCTTCTTATGTGTTATAACAATGTAAAAAATAGACGCACCCTCCAAATAAATAAAAAATTATTTCATTAATTTTTTGAAAAGGTTATAATGTACCTTATTTGGAAAACAACAAAAATATTACTTTCAAAACATTTTATAAATTTTTAAAAAAGGGTAAAAATGAATTTAACACATATTAGAAGAAATATTAAAACTATTTTGAAATACATTTTTATGAATCACAGATTTGGATGATAAATTAGTCTCATTAGATACTTATGTATAAACAATCTCAAATAATAAATAGATTGTAAAAAACACTTACCTTTTAATTTTGCATATTTGATGGTATTTTACCTCCTGTATAATAGTTAAATCATTGTTATTAAATTATACAAGAACCACATACATAAATATGCTATCATATATAATCCTATAATATTGCTTTGTTAATAATATTTCGGTGGTATCATTGTTTCAGGTGTTAACTGATTCATTTTACTTTATATGTTTTGTTACAGAAGTCATGTTTGTTATGGAAAAGATGTGTTTGATTCATATCTATAATTATCTTAAGTTCTTTAAAATTATTTGTTAATTATCAAATGAAAATTATTCTTGAATGCTTACGATGGGGAATGAAATCTCATCGTGTCGTGGAGATGGTAAGCAGTACGTACACGCGAGGGAAAATATCATTTAATTGATGGTGAAATCATATGTAATTAGATGCTCTATTATATATACATAATTTTTAAAAGGATATATTTCTTATTTAAATTATTTATACTCATTATTATACGAATCCAAATAATGACGTGGTGAATAAAAAACTACACCACGACGTGGATACAGTAAGCCGTATGTACACACATATGGTGACATTTTCATTACAATATTTATAAAAACATATAAGTACGTATAAGGTACTAGAGTAATTATTTTAGTTTTTAAACCATAAATAAAGATAAAGTGGATGAAGAAAAGATCTTTGAAAGAGGTGATGAAATAATTTACTCTTCTTCCGGTACTTCATTTTGATTTAAAAAAAGGGCTCCATATGTTAGATTTATGATCAAAATAAGCCCTATATATTAATGTGAGGGTAGTTGGGAAGATATTTGAGTAGTGGATGGCCGAGCCAAATGGCATTGGTTGTGTGAATTTAATAGAAGTGGAAGTACCCTTTTATAAGAGAGGTGAGGGGCACTTTTGAAAAAGGTTGAAATGTTATTTTATTATAAAATTATTTTCTATTTCTAATATCTCCAAATATATTTATTTTGAGGATTAATTGGGTATGGGTCTAAATCCACTCAAAAATAGTTTTTATACATGTTTAGTTTAACATGTTAAACATATCTTTTATATTTAACTCTTTGATAAATAGTTTTACATTTACCATGCCTTCTTAAATTTGTATACCACATGGTTAATATAGTAACTATAAAATGCCCAGAGAACCTCAAGTTGTTCATTAATGACATATATAACATTATCTGTGTCTTTCGGTAGAATATTATATTTTTATGAGTATTACATTATATAATAATATTGTTTTTTTTAAAACTCCTTTATGTTAATTTTGACACTATTTATTATTTGGTATTTTGTGAAAGTCATAGAAACATGATTACAAAAAAAATACAATGAAACAACCCTATCATTTCATCTTCACCTATATAATTCATGGATGGAATCAAATTTTTCAATTTACATTTATTTTAATATTTATAATGTCAATTATTGTAATCATTCATTAATAAGTTAATTAATGCATCATCATTGTGTCATAAATACTCCAAATATATATTTTTTATTAAAAGGAAACTTTTATGGGAAAAGTGTGAAACCAACAAGTCCAACCAAGCCATCCAACACTATAACACATCATTGTCTCATAAATAAATTTAATTATTTAATGTCTAAAAATTATAAATAAAATAATATGATGTAGTAAATATTTTTATATTTCTAACTAATATTTTATAGTAGAATTTATCTTATGTATAACCCCTTATTAAAAATGGTTTAGTTAATAAAATTTGGATTTATCACATTTAACACTTATTTGAATAAAATATTATAATTTTTTTAATCTAATCCATGTTGATAAAAAAGGATCATATTTATGTTTCAGGGATAAATTTGGTCGAAATATACTTATCCAATAGAATTAGGACATGTGTTTTGATAATTTGATATCATTATAATATTTTTTACTTTTAATTACCTTCTTTAATTTTAATTGGGGTTAATACAATTCAAAAGGTACCTTTCACAAAAATAAATTACATCCTATTGAACAACATTTTACATACTTATTACAACCATGTCTGTTAGATTTTGAAATTAAATTCCCAGAATTGGTAAAATTATGTTTTATACAAATTTTTAAATGTGACACGAAGGTGGGTTGAAGACATTAAAATTTTCAAATAAAAATTAAATATCTAATTTTATTACAAAATGACTCCAATGAATTAAATTGGACAAATATAATTATGCTGTATCAATTTTTAATTAAAAATAAATTTAAATTTTAAAAATTAATTATTTAAATTAAAATTCAGTTTTAAAAAATAATAGTGTTTTTAACTATTCAGAAAAAAATTGAATGTTTTCAAAACAATAACCAAAAATATAACCCTACGCTAATTTTGATATTCCAAATCAAAAAAATGATGTCTATTTTGAAAAATAAAATGTGTAAAATTTCAAAAAGTGGGTATTATTATTCATAACTGCTTTTTAAATGACTATTTTGATTAGTTGTGGTGTGCTAGAACTCGGAGTAACATACAATGAAAGATATTGTATTTTTCAAAGAGAAGAATACCATTGAAGCTTGGGGTGTTACATTTCCACAACTATTTTTGAGTACGGAACAAACTGAAATCTATCTCAAACTCTTCTTATCAGTCTTCTGTGACTGCATCTGAAATGGAGTATCGTACTTTTACGGCCTCTGACAATGAAACTCTCGGAGTGTCCCCCTCCATTTATCATCACTATCAACCTCTACATGGTGACGATCTACTAGAGAAAACTACTGGACATCATCTACGTAAACCTAATGAGTAATTTTTCCAAGACACATACCTACAAAAGAACAAACATTTAGATCTACTAATCCTTTAATATGGAAGACATTAACATTAATTAATATTTTTCATTTAATTAATTTAGGTTATCCTATCCTAAGATCTACCCATACAATCATAGGTGTAATGAAGAATGGTGCATGATCCTCTCATAGGATCCAACGATGCAAGTGACATCACATTGTTTAGTATACATTTTATGCTTAATGGTTCATGCATCATATCAGAGGTGTCCTTAAATACATATTTCATAGTCGATCACCCATGTTTACTAAACTTTCTAATCTTAGGTGACCCTATTTCCCTACCTACTCATGAAACTTCACATGTTTCTAACTCCAACTATATCCTATATCTCAAATAGACATCTGATACCTATCTATCATCACCCCTACACACAATGTGTACCCCTCCTAGGATAGAAATGTGAGAAGAGAGCTAATGACCCCCTATTCCCGCCTCCGGTATGCCTCAGGTTGGAGACTAGAACTGATGGTATAGTAAACACACTAATAAAAGGCATTACCCTCAAAGATATCACAAGATATAGCGAGAGATAAGTTATAACCCAACCAAATCGTACTCAGATTAAAATATATAAGAAACACATGTACATAAATTTAATGTTATGGAAACTACTATAACTGAAAGGGAGAAAACTGCAGGTACCAGAGAAAGTAAAACAACACCCGCCACAGAGCCCGAACATCTCCTATAAACTCTTAGATAGTAATAACTATCCTAATATCCAACCTGCCTGATGTTACATGTAGAATATTTTATATAACATTGGGTGAGTATACTAGCTTACTCAATAGGATCCCCCTAGAACCTCTCATGAATATGAAAAAAATCATAATAAAGAACATTGATCAACAAGTGAAACTAAATCGTCACCAAAAAGGTATACTAGGTTGCTTGCCTCACTATGGATACTCTCACCAAGTATCATATAGAAGCATATATAATATAATAAATAATATCAGAGGTACCATGACCCCACTTCCCTAATTGTTTGCTAGTTTTCCCCAACATCTCACTCCTTGAGCATCTCACTACAAAAAGGATTTCCCACAGAACCAAAGGCGAAACACCACTACAAGAAACTCATTCTTTAACATGAACCTCATATATCACAACGCCAAATAAACAATTCCAATGTAACCAAGTTTTTTTTGATAGCCACCAAATCCTGCATAACATGTATCATACACTGGATATTATACCTCAAACCATAATAGGCCAAACACTGGGGTCCTCAAACCATCATAACCTATACACCTTACACCTATATTAATCCATAGGAAACTATATTCAAAATATATTTGGTTTAATAACAACAATCCATTAAATCTGTCTACACACATATATGGGGAAAAATAACCATTTTTTATGCCAGAAAAATTAAATACCTTGTGAAGAATGTGGAGTCAAAAGGGGAAGTCATTCATACATCCTCCCACTAGGATGTTGCGGAAAAACTCCCCTAGGGCTCAGAATCCGAAAGGTGTTAGTTTCCCTAACCAAAAGGGTGGAGTAGTGTATAGGAAAAAAATTATAGGATATAATATTACTCACAGAAACGCTATAGGAATAACATAGTCTTATACACAAAGGCAACTAACGTCTATCAGACTCCCATATTCCTCTATTAAGACTAGATATCCCATAAGAAAAATACCATTTAATGGGATACATTAAAATAAATTTTCTCTCATTAATAATTCAAATTTATATAAATTAATTATTTAGACAACAATTAACCGTTATAATTTCAGACTTTTTATTTCATTAGCATAAAAACAAGGTTCCATACCCTAGAAGCAAAACCAAATTGAGTCCACGACTTCTCATAATCATAACAACGACATTAAACCCCTGAATTCTCCGTAACCATGGTTTAAAAATCATTTATTAATTTATTTAATATCATTACAACATTCCATATTTCTAGGTATTCAAATAAATCATTCTATGATACCTAACACAAGGGGATCATTATAGTGAGTAGGTGAGCTACCTATTTTGTCTTTTCCACATATAGAAAGATAATATAAACATCCTTCCAATAGAGTCTAAGAACATATATCACATGTTAATACCCATGAATGTTCAAATATTTTTTAATGAGGATAATAAATACCATCTCATTCAAGTAGTGGGGATTGTAAAGAAGATAAACAAACAAAATATACAACAATAACCAAATTCACATCAACGGTTAAGATCTGCATCAACCTATTCCATCATCCCATATTTCCTCCCCGACACGCACATGCATAAAAAAATGAATCTATCAACTCTAGGAATCAACTGATATAACAACAACTAGGCTTCCCTACCCCCACATACCACAAAAGCACTCTAGGGTCACCCAACCATGGCTCATGTCACATCCGGGCCTCGATTCCCCCACAACCACATGTCTCATATCCAGAGAACATCACATGTTGTATGAAAAGACATAGAAACAAGATATTTTTCCCATATATAGTCATTAAACCTTCACAAACAATGATCTCTCAAGGCTCCAAAGCACATGCACCCAGTGTTTACAAGAAAAAAATAAACTTAGGATATACAAGGTATTAAATTTATCACACAATTGTTTCTTTTTCATCTTGAATTAACAAATTCATTATTCTTATGTTCCAACTATGGTAAACCTATGAAACAATCTCTAAAAATATACCACCAAATTAATTAAAAAATTAATTTATCTTGACTTTAACTCCTTTATCAACAAGAATCATCTTGATTCAGGTTCATCAAACAATTCTCTTAATCATTCCCACTTTCGTCAATTTTATTATCATAAAATTACAACAACAAAAAATATATTCATTAAACAAGCGCCTTTATCTTTATTCCAATTAATTATAAAATTAATTCCTGATTTATGTTCCTTAACTATTTCATCATGAAAAATATTCTAATAGATCAAGGAATATATATCACATAAATTGTAAAATCAAAAGGCAAACCGTTATCATGGTATGAAGTGACATCATATGATTGATACCAATTCATTAATATGGTTCATATAATTATTAGGTCAATTATGTTGTGATCAATGGGCTAAACCAAAAATAATTATTATTACACATTAATAAAAAAGTGAAGTATTAAATGCCCTACCTCAAAAGATTGTTGATTAACATCGCACAAGAATGTATCCAAGAAATCGATCATAAGAACCTCTCCCACAACAACTCCATCCACCCGAGGATGCTACAACACAACCAGAACAACCAACAACCATGAAAAATCCATTTTAAATATGTAAATCATGTTCCATCACACGAGAATGAGAAATGTGAGGAAACAGATAGATGAAACCTGAAGAAATGTGTTAGATCATGCCATATATTGAAGAAAAATCTCTTTGGATCAAATAAAGGATAAGTGGATCATTCCTTGAAGAAGGAATCCCCAAAATCCCGAATGGAGGGTCATCGGGTCACCTATGATTGAGGGCGAACCACTTCAGCTGTAGGTCTTGAAAAAAATGAGAGGATGGAAAACATATAAAACATACAGTGTCCGGGAATTACACGATGTATTATACCATTTTACATCGTGTAATGCCTCTATGTTCAGTTCCTCCAAAAAACATCCCTTTAATGATTTATTTTATTTCTCAAATCTAAAAATATTTCACACCATGAATCCTCCTTTTACGCCCTGAAACAACTTGTGAAATATGATGTCATGTTGTATAATGTTGTAACATGATGTGTAATCTCGTCTTCAAATTTCGTACAAAACTGAAATCCTCCGAACATCTTCAAAGCTACTTCCGTGCATGTTGATCTTCAAAAACATTCAAAGGGTTGATCCACATGGATCCAAGCCCTTAAACTTGAGTCATAAGATACAACCATGTTTTTTTCAATGGAACACTTCACAATACCTCCATAGATGCATAGCTAATGATTACGAACCCTTCTCCAATATAGGGTAATTCAATCACATGGGTACTGACTAACCTTCTAATTAGTTCCTTGAAATTTAAGTCATCGTATTATGTCCATAGGAACATAATTACCTTATGAGCTAACATGTTTAGAGTAGTATATATTTTTAAAATTTTCCCCGCAAACTGTTTATAATATCTAGCTATACCACGAATGTTACATATTGAAATCACCATGGTTGGTCTGGCCCAGCATTCAATATAATTTATTTTGATGGATATACTAATATACCATATTAAGAGATCATGTGACACAAAAATGAAATCGTATGCATCCAAAATTAACACATTTTAAATTTATTATATATATTATCCTTTTGTATGTTCTTTAGTATAATTATTAACTAATCATTATATTATTCCATGCTCTTTGAATAGATAATAATATAATCTAAAAAGACTAGCCCAAAATGATCGAGGTAATATTTAGACACTCTATTCATTGAATCTATGAAGATAGATGGGGAATTAGGAAGAACAAAAGGAATCAAAACATATTCATAGTGTTTAACCCTTATATATAATGTAATCTTTGGAATATCCTCCTAATCGACCATCAATTAATGGTATCTAGAATTTAGTTCAATCTTGTTAAAGTATTGAGATATTTAATATTGATAAAACAAGTCATAAATACGGGGATGTGGATACTTTTAATTTATTTTTATATTGATCACATCTTAATAATCAATCAAAATCCCCATTGATCTATCAATATTTTTCACCAAAAGAAAAGGTGCACCCAATAGTGGAACACTTGAATGAATTAATCCCTTATCATTTTTTCTCGATGCTTCTTCTTTAATTCATACTACAAAATCAGAGCCATTCTATAAGGATTCTTTAAAATCAGTGTCGAACCAGGTATATGATCTTTTTGAGAACCCAAATTCAAATTTTTTTGACGAGTAGGGAACTGTACCAGAATGAAATATCCAAAATCCTAACCAATAGGTAGATTATAGAAATCCCCCCAACCATTTCTGATAAAATACAATTTTTAAAGGGAATCAAGACCCACACACTGGATGTAATCTCTAAAGGACATTCATACATACAATCAAATTCATGGATGATTGTAGGGGGGTTGAGATATCAATTGTTAAATCCCTTCCTTGAAAAAGGATGTGGGATTGATGTAGACAAATTCCATCCATGCCTATGATGACATCGAATTCAACCAAAGGAATAATGACATGATTTGTAGGAAGCACATTTCCATAAACATCCATTAAAGGGTAATCATATAATTGGGATGCATTCATCGTAACATTAGGGGATTGAAGTTATAATTCCACATGTAATTGTTTTTGTATATTCATAAAACCCTTATAAAATTAATTAGACATGATAGAGTGGGAAGATACAGAATCATATATCACATTAGTAGTTCTAGATTGGATAGTAAGTGTACATTTCATCACATCGTTATTGAACCCCTCATTAGAAATTGTGATTTCAAGAGATTTCCCCTCTTCCATCGGATTAAGTGGTTGTTGATGTCAATAATCACTACAATTACTTCGGTTTGGGTAGTGGATAGCATAATTCATCTTCTTCGAAATCTTGTAACACTAAATCATGGGAGGTGAATTCTGTAAAGCTTTCACTCTGTTACAATTTTGAGATAAATTATTCCCATTTTTATATAGTCAATTTTTCTGTGACCTTCCATTTTTAACTTAAAACATTTACTAGAACCATTTATAGAAATTCCTCCTTGTTTCATACCATATTTATTGAATTAAGGAAAACTCATCTAATTTTCTCCATAGTTTTTAGATATTCGATTGAAAACCATGTTCCTTGTATTGTTAGAACCAGGAGGTTTTGACATCACTCCAACCTCTATTTCAAAATTTATTTGACTAATTATAATCTCTTCGTTGATACTAAAGTATCTTATTGTCATCACCCTCTGATTCATGGCTTTAAGGCATTGAATAACCAATCAACTTTACATTTTGTTGGATGGTATTTCATGAAGTGTGTCGTGAAAGTCCCATGGTATTAGCCTAATAGATACAAATGGATTCATTATTCATTACATTAACTCAAGGAAGAGATTCTATGTGTTGTTATGAAAAATACGAGGAATGTACATATTAAAAAATAAATTCTGGAACTCATCCCAATCTATGGATTAAATCTCATCATGTTCCCTCATATTTGTGATTATATTCCTCCACTAATCTACATCTCCTTCGAACTGATAAACTACCAGAATGAATTTACCATGCTTCAAACACTGAAGTATAGAGAATATAAATTCAGTAGTATTTATCCTTTTTTAGAAAAAGTTGATCAAATTACCCTCTGAATGAAGGTAGACATTTCCTCATGAAAGACCCTACATAATTTTGTTCCATACATTTCTCATTTGAAATTCCTCCATGAATCAATAAATGAGTGAGCTGTTTAAGCATAGTAATGAGGTGTTTCATTCCATTTCCCATATCATTCGGTTTCACATTAGGACGACCATTGAATCTTATATGGAAATCACCATTAATAATCTTCCTTTGGGTTCCTGCCATTGAAAAAACAAAAAACAATAGAGTGGGAAATAGTTATCACATCGAGGAACCATGTATTTTTAAAAAGTATCTTATGAGATGAATAAATAATGACACATTTCATAAACAATGACACCTTATGTTTATCGTAGGTTATTAATAGGAGAAATCTATTTAAATACTTCATTATCATTCATCAACAGTTTGTAAATTCCAAAAGCATATCCCTTGAGAGGGTCAAACCAAGTGTGCATTAAGGCCTGTTGTTGTGTACCAGATCACCCTAAGTCAAGCCCATAAATTCCTTTCAGTGTTTTAATATCTATGTATATCTATTCTAGGTCCACATCCACTTATAGTATCTATATATAGATATATATTTGTTAAAATTTTCACTCCATACTTTCCAAAAATTATGGGAAATTTTCCAATATTTTTTTATCCTTAGACTTATCCCTAGACATTTCCACATAGTCCTCACTATGGTTTTCTCATCCTAGATTCCAATGTATAAATAAACCATTTCTATGACACACACTATTAATACCCTCTCTTTTTATACATTAACATTTCATAATAGTTAAGGAATACTTAAAACATTATACAAAGATATGCCAAATGACCATAATAGTCTAGTGCCATTGGAAACATGGAAACATAAACATTGGTACATAAATGAGCTAAATCATATCCCACTACATTTTTCTTGACTAAAACCCTTCTTATAAATGTAAAAAATAATACCCATCTTCACAATTAGGGGGAAGGAAACATAAAAAGTAGTGAACATAGATTCTATGTATGGGTAACTTTGGGGGATATGTATGAAAGATCATGATTATAAGGGCATGGGAACATTATCATGAAAATATAAGACCATACCCTCCATATCAAAGAACACAAAAAATGAATCATGGAAAAAATTATGGAATTTCATAAGATATCAATCACAATGAGAGATATAACATATCCCATTAATACATAATATAGGAATAAAACAAGGAATTTTGGCAGAAAAATATGAATATATAATGATTACCATAGTAGTTGATTCATTTCTTTTTATATCATAATAGTGCGAAAGTTCCTTTTCTAAATCATGTTCACACCCTATTCTAGCACTATATTACTGAAACGAGTTCACTCCCCATTCCATCCCTACTATATTGAATGAAGATCATTTCCTGTTCTAGCCATGTAATACTGAGCTGAGTTCATTTTTCATTACATTCATGTCTGTCTCATGAGATAAATCTTCTCATAATTCACTAGAGGAAGATATAGTTCCCACCAATCTTATAATAAAGTCATAAATACATGTGCCACATGATCATAAATTATTATATCACAACCCAGGAAATAAAATTGGTTTATAAACATGTAACCATATCATAACCTATATAAAAATATAGTTTTCATAATAAATTCATCATAAACATAGCCCATGAAAATATATCAGTTTCAAAAACATACAACCCATGAACGAGAAACGAGTTTCATAAATATTATGTCATCAAAACACAATCCATTCAATGATATAATATGAATAGAATAATTAAATAATTTCCACAAAAAGGCATGAGTAACACCAAGGGATGATATATTAGTTGGGAAATAATTTTGAAAGATATTATCAAAACTTTTTTTAATGAAAATATCCTTTATGTACTGAAAAATGAATTTAAAACACAAATAATTTTAAAAATTGTTTTATTTCCAAACATATTAGATAAATTTTAATGCAATGATTGAAAACCATAAAGAGTTTTTAAAATACCTTTCCCATGGAAATGTGATTTAATGATCTTTTGAAACCATTTTTTAAAACATATATTTTTAATCAAATAGAATTCTAACTGAAGAGATAGACGATCACATTTAACTTAAAAACATAATATTAAGTACCAAAAGTAGAAAAATTGTATGAATACATAATGATATCTTGAAGAACCATATGATAGGAAACATCAAATGTGTTCATGAGAGATGTATCATGATATTTATTTAACTTAATCATAATCATAAACAATATTGAAAAGCGATATGATTGTTTCTATAAACTGTTTTCAATTCGTAATTTGGGGTCATAATCTGTATGTAAAAAATGTAATTACATGAAACTTAAAATAACATGAAAATAAGTATATTAATGATATAAAATGTAATAAAGGAGTATTTATATCTAAAAAATAATTTATGTGTATAAAAAAACATGAGTCTTAATGATGTAAAATGGAGACAAAAGTATTTTACCAATTTGGTAACATTTGAAACTTAAACCCCATGAAATAAGGATAATAAAAATGATATTTTAATACACTAATATTTATGTATACGATATATATTAAACATTAATGTTTATTAAATTCACCATAAAAATATGTGAGTTGGGATTAAGGCATGTATCTCATGAAAATAAAAGTGAGATGAAATTCTTTTACCTTGTGCATTGACTCTCATTGTAATCATTAAAACCACTTGTATAATAAAATTTAATTTATTATAAATATTTGACATAGACATATTTTAAAATCCAGAACTATATATGGTTTGACCATGACCTTATATTACCATCTTGTTAATAACCCTTTGTAATGGTTTCACTTCAGGTTATATTCTCTTTGTTCTTCGCATGTGTCTTAATTTGTTATATCATTAGTCCTTATAATTATATCATGGTTAAAGAATTTAAAAAATGATATGAATATCTTATATATTCAATATATTTTTATTATAATAATCAATATAATTTAATGGTATGAAATGGAATGCACTATTAAGGTAGCTTCTATGTCATACGTAAGTAAGAACGTTGCTTCTATTTTTATATACGCATTGAATAGAATAACATAAATGAAAAATGTGTATATATATGTAAATATATAATTATTAAATTATATTTAATATATCATGTATATGATAAAAATTTACTAAACCAATCTTTAATAAATTCCATGAAGTGTGTAAATGAATCACATCGCCTTGAGGGGGAGGTAGTCCACATTTCTTCAAATTAAACTATCGTATTACACCAAATAGAATGTAAAAAAAAATAAATGCATTGTAAAATGGATAATGAAGAAAAATGATATAATAAATATAATATATAAAATATAAAATTATACTTTCTCTCATAATTTCCACCGTTAGAGGTAGTAAATGAAAATGAAGAATCATCGTTTGGTGAGGTGGTAGTTCGTCGTACAAGAAAACAGTATGTTTGTTACCTATTTGATGGATGTACGTATAAGTGTAGGTAGAAACCTTAGAATAAAAAGTAATAGAATATTTTGGATACTATTTTTTGATAAATTAATGGAATAATGAGGGTGCAGGTGGTGGATAATGCAAATAAAATGAAGGATTTTTAAAGATAGTGTTATCTCTTAATCAGGTTACACATTTTGTTTGTGCCAAAAGGATTTTTGGTTTGGTTTCTGCCCAAAATGATGAATCAATGAGGAAGGGAGATATGCTGGGATGTTTTTTGAGTATATATTTTCCAAAATTATGTGGTTGGAGTGTTGTGAATTAGAAGGATATTTGGTGGCTTTTGTAGTGAAGGGAATGTTATCACTTGGTATTTCTGAAAATAAGTTAGAAAAACCAACGTTATTACCTAAAAAATATTAAAAATTTAACGAAACTACATAATGGAAGCTTCATGGACAAATAATGTCTTGGAAAAGGATTTTACAAATTTTTAGGTCGTTTTGGGTCTTAAATATATGGTTTAGTCCTGGGATGAGCTTATTTTTTCCACAATGGATTTAATTATTTTTGATTTCGTTCACTAATATTATTGGTAAGAAACTAAGATAAAATTTTTATTAATTGTAAATTTTTATGATTCCCAATTTTTGATCCATTTTTATGCATTGTAATCACATTAGTGGCATAAATTAATTTAAAATTGATCTTGTAGTTGGGCCAACAATGTGGATTTTTAAGTTAAAAACATTGAAAAGATTGTTATGTTTTTATATAAAATTTTAATGTGAACCTGATCTTTAAGAACTAAATTTTATTAATTGATAAAATATTATATAATAATTTTTTAAAAAAAATTTAAAATAGAATTTATTCTTTTAAATAAATTAGATCAAATAAAAATTGGAATTTAAATCTGGCATTTTTGACTATTCATCCAAAAATGATGTTTCTCAGACAAATCCAAAATGTTCAACTTAAAATAATTTGGAAATTATAAAATAAAAATTAATGTTTATTTTATCAAATTAAATTTCTATGTGTCTCAAACTTTATTTTATTATTTTTCATTGAATGACATGAAAACCAGATTGATTGAGAAAATAAACTTTTTAAACATATAATGACCTTAATAAAAATTATATATATCATTACAAATATGTTTTTTATATATAAAAAAATTATAAAAAAATATTTGAAAATTACTTATTACTATTAATTTTAAAAATTTTAATGGTCATGTTATAATTATCTCATTTAAATAATTATAATAATAAAATGATGTTTTTAGAAACATCAGTGTTTCTTGTAACGTACGACACATCATTGTTCCATGTAATGTATGATAAGTTGATGTTCTATATAACTTATTCTATGTTCGTTCAATGTGAAATGAACGTTTTTCTTGGTGAATTACAATCCATAAATCAAATTTTAATTCATTCTATGAAATTGTCCATAAAAACTATCTGTGTTACACTGATTTTTTTAAATTGATTATTGTATATTAAAAAACAAATAATTTTATTGCCTTGTGTGTCACACCATAATGTTATAAATTTGATCAAATTCCAAGTGAATATCCTAATCCATGTCATAAATCATTTTCCCCTTTCATTAATTTATTCATCCACCTAAGCTAACTCCTAACAAAATCACCTATATTTCACATTGATCGACCAGGTATTTTCCCCCAAACAATTCTTAATTTGATTTTACACATTCCTTAACAATTACCATTCAAATATAGTTATGTTTTCCCAATATCTACACCAATCAACTTGTTCTCCAAAAAATCAAAAACACCCATTTCAATAAAATCAAATTAAACAACATTAAAACACCATAAAACCATGAAAATTTATTCCCATTAACCACAACATGGATCACTAGAAGAATATATATCCTCATCCGAAAAATTGGAAACACCCTTATCATGTGTGAGTAAAAACACTCCCTATGAATAGAATTTAAAATATAAAATACATATCACCCCTCCCCCACACAAACCTTCCCTTCACCCATACATTCTTTAAATCCATTTCATATTCATGTATTCATCCCACTACTCATCAATGAGTAAGAAAAAATACCAAGAATCCTCCAATCATGAAAAATTTCAAAAATATCATTAAACATGATAGGTTGAGAAATATTTAAATAATATGGATCTAGATAAATAAAAAATGTGGCATGGGTATCATGAAGTAGATTATAATATTAGAGCTAATTATAGAGGCATTGGATTAAATAAACATTTAGAATATAGGTTATTTGTGATAGAAGGATTATTGATAGTTTGAGTTCCTCATGATTTTTGCATAATAACATTAAAAAAGAAAGTTTAAAATTGGTCATTAACATTAGAGCCTATATTTTGATTATTTTTTTATTGGACAATAAATTAACATCCATGATTTTATTTGGACATTTGGATATGTTAATATTATAATAGAGAGGAATACATATAAAGATGCAATATAACATCCATGACTTTTTTTAAAGATATTTTTATGTAATTTATATAAATTCTATATTGTGGCAGTTTCCCATTCAATTTTGGAGGAAATGGTTGGTTTTCAGGAGTTGTACCAAGCCATGAGCCCATTTTCAAATTCAAAACAATATATAATTTCCTTTATAACTCCTTCATTTTTCAACATTTTTCATATATTCCACATCCCACCTAGCCTATCATGATCTATTAAAACCACCATTTCTATTTATACCCCTTAGGAATCCATAATAATGGTGTATTTGGGTGATTTATTCCAGATTTTGGCCAACATGTGAACCCATTTCTAATTAAAAAAATTATTTCATTCATATCTCTTTCATTTTTTAGTTTTTTAGTGAATCCACCTTTCAATCGAGCCCAAGAACCCTAGGTACGCCCCCTAGATATACTCAGTGGTCCGTCCATTCTGGTTCCACCAATATGTATTATGATGTGCATCGGATGTTCTGGTGGCCAAGTATGAGACGAGATATAGCGGACTTCATGATGATATGGTACATATGTCAGTAGGTGAATTAGAGCCCCAAAGGCCATTCGGTTTTCTCCAACCATTACCCATTCCTACATAGAAGTTGGATGAGGTCACCATAGACTTAATTATTGGATTTCCTCACATACCTCAGGGTAAGAATTCCATATGGGTGGTGGTTGATAATTTAACCAAATCATCAAACCTCATTCCGATTAAAGATACAAATAAAGTGAATGAGTTGGGCCATTTGTATCATCAGGAGGTGGAAAGCCTTCCACATGTGTCATCATTAGTTGTCTAATATAGAGTCCCCCATTTCACTTCTCGACTTTGAGAAGGTATTTAAAAGGCCTTGGGGTGTCAAATTAAGATGATCACATCATACTATGTTCAAACTGATGGTCACAGAGAGCGAGTGAATCCGATACTAGAGGACATTCTATGGTCATGTTTTTATACATTATAGGATCATAGGATAGATATTTGGGATTGGTAGAATTTTCCTATAATAACAGTTACCAATCATCGATTCAAATGCATCCTTTTGAGGCACTCAATGGACATCCTTGTCAGTCCCCCTATGCTAGGCTGAGATATGTGAAACTTCACTGTTGGGGCTGAGCCTTGTTCAAGAGACGTATAAGAAGGAAAAGATGATCAAACATAATTTATTAATAGGTTAGAGTCTCTAGAAAACATATTCCAATCAGAGGTGTTGAGACCTATAGTTCTTAGTGGGTGATCAGGTATTCTAGAAAGTGTCCCCTCGTCTAGGACATCATTTCTTGGAAAATCCGGGAAAGCTAACACCGACATATGTTGGACCATTTGAGATTGCTATGCAGATTGGAAATGTGGAACACATGATATATTTTCATTTTCAATTGAAATCTATCCATGAAATCTTCCATGTATCTCTACTAAAGAAGTACAATCCAGACTCGTCCCATGTTCTGGATTGGGATGATTTGTATATAGAGCCTGATTGGCCTTCTTTGAGTGGCTGGTGATAATAGTTGATTCCCAATAGAAGTTTATTTTGGTAAATTTTATTCCACTTCTTCAGGTCCTTTGGAATCATTGTAATGATGTGCATGAAACTTGGCAACAAAATTTTTGGGTTATGAAATATTACCCATTCTAGTTTCCTGATCAAGATTTGGCTTGACTTTCTAGGGTGGAAACTCTTTATTGGTGGGGATTAATCTCACATAAATGACACATTTTAATGGTATTTTTAATTTAATTTATATTATTTTTTTTCTAGGGGGTTCCCATGCATTTTTAGAGGAAATGGTGGGTTTTTATGATTTGGTCCAAAACATGATCCCATTTCCAGATTTAAAAACCAATTGTGTTTCTTTTATAACTCCTTCATTTTTCAACAATTTTCATCCATTAAAATTCCCACTTTTCCTGTATTGTCCTATTTAAATCACCATATACATTTGGACTCTGTAGGAATCAATAATCATGGTGTATTTGGGTGTTTTTTTTTCTGATTTTGGGCCAACCTGTGATCCCATTTTCTATTTTAAAAAATTTATTTCATTCATATCTCATTATTTTTTTAATATTTTTAGTTATTCAAACTCTTACTAGATCCCAACATCCCTAGGCGCGCCCCCATATTATTTTCTCCCTCTTTGGAGCTCATCTACATCACATATTAGGGAAAATTATCACAAGATTTCTCAAATCATCAAGATTTTAAAAGGTAATTTGTTTCATTTATAACTCAATCATGTTTATCTTTTTTTCCACATTTTAGTTCCCACGTTACCTAATCAACCTTATTAGTACCTCCATATCAGTTTTGGCTGCATGAAGATTCACCTATTGGTGTATTTGGGGATATTTCATCAAGATATCTTAAGTACGTGTGTTTCCTTTCTTCCTCCTCCCATTTCTTAGGGATTTTTCAACTTTTCATGATGTTCCTAATGTAAAAAATGTAGAGCTTCAAACCTAGGGTTTTATCATAGGTATATTGGTCTAATATTTATGTTTTAGGTTAAATTAATCACCCTCGGGGTGCGGCGGTGGGGCGGTTGAACTTTCTCACAAGGATTTGGTATTTTTGACATTATGGTAGGTGATTCCATGTGTATTCCCTACCATATGAGTTAGCATTTCCTGATTTCTAAATTTATTTTACATATCATTAATTGTAATTTTTAAATAAATTATTTATTTGTCATTTTTCAAACAATTGATTCTAAGATCATTTTTGTGTGAAAATGGGTGTTTTACATGTTTGTTCGATGTTTTACCACTTGGGGTTGTTTTATAATTCCGGGGAGGGTCCTATTATTTTTTTTCTCATTCCAATTCAGGGTTTGGAAAATATTGATGTGCATTTAGTTATCAAAGTGTTATTTTTGAAGGATTTTAAGTGAAATGTTTGGTTATATTCCTTGAAAATGTATTGTGGAAAATCTAAATGGTTTATTGAGTTATAATAATGGTGAAAAGAATGTTTATATCTTGTTCTGAATGTTTATGAAAATAAATGTTGTTTCTATATGTAAAATTAATTTGGTTACATGTGGAAATTGTTTGATCACAAAGGTTGAAACCCGGGTATCTAGGTGGGCGGACGTGTACTAGTATGTTAGTGATCTGGAGTGGGTATTTACCTATTTTACATAGAATGATGGACATTTAAACAAAAAAAACTGTAATGATGATGATTGGAGTCCACTATGTTACCGTAATTTCCAAATTAGAGGATCATGAAAGAGAATGGAAACTATTGTCGTTACATTACACCATGATATGAGGTACATGTGGCCATAAACTAACTACTGCCTATGGATGTTCTCATGATTAGTGATAATCGGCTCTTTCGTATTGATAATTTCCTAGGGGTTTTTTTCATGAAAATTCATTAGTTTATATTTTTTATTTATTTGTCTTAATCCGTTGAAAATGATTTACTTTTACAAGTTTCATTCTTTAGAAATTATTGCCATCATTTCTAGTTTATTAAAACATTATTGATTTTTATCTTTTATTTCTTACTATATAGAATCTCTGGGTGGTGTCCTAATGGGATTATGATTACAAACTACATAAATATTTATGTTTAGATATACTTTATCATGTTTGACCCTAGTAAAAGAATGGCCTTGGCTGATGATGGTTTGGGAAGTTAGTTTACTTCTATGATGCGGTGTTACGGAGATGGCTTGTGGAGGATGACCTGTTGTCATGTGGTGTTCCATGGGAGGTTTTTTCGGCTACTTTTAAATATCTTTGAACCCGTTTGGATATGTTTAGGACCAATATTTTATTTCTTAATTTTATTTAATGCTTGTTTGGTTGGTAATTTTTAGATTCGATTTATTGATTGTTTTTTGTTGTTTTATGTATCCATACTCGCGTAAGTCATTCCAATCCAATATTTATGATACACAAGAACATTATTCAGACAATGGGGATAGGGAATTTTCTCTGTGACTTTCCACATACCCAGTCGGTAGTCAGTTTTAATGGAAACCATATGCAGTTCATGATAAAATGGTATCAGAGGAGGATTATCTTTTTGGGTAAAATTATTATTTTGGGGTGAGTCTAGTTAGACGAGGGATAGGACTGTCGGGGATCAATGTTTTGGTTTTCAGTATGGTGCATGACTATTAAATCTCATTAATAACCACGAGTTTCCATGGGATGTTGGGATTGTTTTCTTGACTTGACTTCTAGGTGGGACGTGTTGGCTGCAGACTGCACATATACATCGGGTGGGAGTTAAGTGCTTGTTTATTTCATTGTTGTGATGTGTTTGAATTACATATATTTGATTTATTTTATGAATATTTTCATAATTTTTTTATTGATTATTTCCATTGAGATTGTTTCCTTTTTTAGTAACATTCCTCCCTAGAAATCTCTGATGCACCCTTGAGAGGACGCCGTAGAGAGTTATTCTTCACCAACTGATCTAAGGATGGTAAGAGTTATGGTCAGGGATATTGAAGGCTAAGGAAAGGGAGTATCACCCACATCTATTCCTTCTTGGTAAAAGGGGTATGGTCATAGGAAGGAAAAACACATGAGTTCCTTAATAAGAATCCTCCAACACTCCTAGGTAGTAAGGAACCGCATGAAGCAGATGAGTGGATCTAGAAGATCAGGTGCATGTTTGAGTTCATTTAACACATATGAGGAGGTGAAGGTGAAATGAGACTATTTACTATTAGAGGGTATGAGAATCATGTGTTTGGAATCATTACATCATACTAGGAAGCACGATACAATGATATTTAAGGACATCATGGTTATCTTCAATGAATAATACTTCCCTGAAGTGATGGAAAATTCTCGATCTTGAGAGTTTATTGAATTTTTTTAGGGTATCTTTTAGTGATGGAGTTTTCCAACTGTTTGTATGAGTTGGTCCGGTATTCCCCATAAATTTTCTCCAATGTGAATATGAAGGCCCATAAGATCGAGAGGGGTTTGCAGCTAGAGATCTATTCCCATGTCATACTGTTCAAGATGAAAACCATTGATAAAGTGTTTGATAGAGATTTCATAGCGGAGATCAAATTTAAGGGGATGGTTGGTTTCTCTAGGATAGTGTCTGTAATGGGAAATAGACACAATTTTGTGGAGAAAAGGTAGTGGGAGGAACATGGGAAGAATATAGGTGGTGGATCAGGCCATCCTTCAAGGGAGTTTTCATCAGTGTGGTCTGATGCAAGGTCTATTGTGTGCCCCCATTATAGAAGGCAAGGGAACATCCGACCAACATGAACATATCCTCCAAACCTAGTTATCAGTGTTGAGTAATGGTACACTTACATAGTATTTGTATGATGGAACATCCACTACAGAGTGGGGAAGGATCAGTGGCTTCTAGGGGAGTGCCAGCTCAGCCAGAGTGATCGAGGATTCGAGGATCTCAGTTTGGTGGCCATGGTGATAGGGCCAAATCATCTTATGTGTAGAGAATATTCAAGGCAGAGCCTTAGGAAAGTGGTTATTCTCCCGAAGAGACTATGAATATTCAGGTGGTGGATCAGACACCAATGTGATCAGAGGCCGGACCGTCAACGTTTCAAAGTATAGTTTTGATTGATTCTTCTATATCCACTTACCTTTTTCATACTCCTTCTTATGTTTAATTCATATTTTACCATATTGTGAAAAATATTAATTTTCCAACTGAGCATTTTTCTTTTGTGATTGAGTTGGTGATGTTGTTGGGAAAGAAAAAGGATTAGGGTCTCAGATGCCCATTGTGTGCGCTTTCTGTGTTAGGGGTTGAGATGGAGTGGGACCTTCTGGTCCTAGATATGGATAACTTTTATGTGATAATTGGAAAGTACTGGATAATAAAATTTTAGGTTTACATATATTTCTATTGGTAGAAAGTGAGTTTCACAACACATGATGGAAGATCGTAGGTTTTTAGGGCTAATGGGATACTCAGTTGGGTTGTTCGGAAACTCCACTCGTAGTGTTGGGGAATCTTATATTCTAGTTATTGTCACTCATTATAGATGAAGAAGGTTTTTCCCTTGATGGTGTGTTACAAATTGTAGTGGATGAGTTCTCATAGGTATTCCGATATAATTTTTCAGTCTTACCCCCAGAGAAGGATGCAGAGTTCTCAATGGATTTGGGATCAAGAACACAACCAATATATCTTATCTCAAATCCAATGGTCCCCACATAATTAAGGGAATTAAATATTCAGAAGGACGATTTATAATTTATAAGATTCATTCCCTGAGCATCTCTCCTTGGGCCTCTCCTATTCTCTTTGAAAATAAGGTTGACAGGTCCCGCCGGTTGTGTATTGATTACGAGAAGAAGAACGAGGTAACTATAAATAATAAATATTTGATACCCCTAATAGATTGGTTTTTTGATCTTTTGATGGGGGGAAACTGGTTTTCTAAAATATATTTTATTTCAGGTTACCATCAACTCAGGATTAATGAGTCTGATGTCCCTCATATAGTCTTCTGATGTAGGTAAGACCACATTTAGTACATGGTCATGCTCTTTGGATGGACCAATGCTCCATCGGTCATTATAGAACATAGGAATAGGATGTTCCACAAATATCTTGACTATTTTTTTGTGGTTTTCATGTTTGACATCTAGGTTTACTCTGTATTTCAGGAAGAGAATGAGAATCATTTTTCAATCATGTTGGAATCATTGTAGTATCACCGCCTATTATGCAAAGATGTCCAAGTGCACCTTCTGGATTAGTGAGTTGATGTTTTTGGGGCATGTGATCTCAGAGAATAGAGTTTTGGTGTATCCTGATCATTTCAGTGTATTTATATCATGGGAGTAGTTGAAGAATATTTTTGAGATCAAGATTTTCCTCAGCTCGGGAGGATACTACAGGAGGTTTGTTCGTGATTTCTCTTAGCTTGAATCTCTCATGACCAATCTCACACAGAAAGGGGTAATGTTTGTTTGGGGACCAGAATGTCAAGCATCCTTCGAGGAGATGAACTGACGGTTGACTACCACTCCCATGTTGATCCTTCCATAATATATAAAGGGCAATGTGGTGTATTGTGATGCTTCAGATATGGGTCTTAGGTGCGTCCTTATGCAGGATGATCATGTGCGGGCATATGGCTCCCACTAACTCCGACCACACGAAAAGAAATACCCAACCCAGGAGATTAAGCTAGCAGCTATGATGCATGATTTGAAAACACGGGGTCACTACCTCTTTGGGGAGAACATTGAGGTATATTATGATAAAAAATCATGGCCTACAACTTCTCTATGAAAGATCAAAATCTGATGTTGCGCCGCTGAATCAAGTACTCTTAGGGTTTGATATTGACATTTTATAGACCCCTGTCAAATGAAATGTGGTGTTAGATGCTTTGAGTATACAAGTACTAGTAAAACCATGAGGAATTATAGTGATGAGTGTACTCTAATGGGGCTCTTTTCTCAGATGCAAATGAGGACCAAAGAGCACAGTGGAGGTGAGTCCTTGGGGATCATTCAATTGATTCCTTCTCAAATATAGTTGATTTGGTGAGTACAACACAGTGATGAGCTTTTTCAGTGGTCTAGGAAGTTTCTTCAAGGGGGGGGGGAGAATTCTTATGATTAGTTTTCATCTCCCGATGTAATCTTGTGAATCAAGGTCTGATCAGTAGTTATGTCATCTCTATGGAAGGTAGTGATGCACGATAGAAACTAGTCTCAGCGGGATGTCTATTCTAGTTCCGCCTTGATGAATTATGATGTGCATTGGCATTTCTGGTGGCCAGGTATGAGACAAGACATAACAGACATCATGTCAATATGCTAAATTTGACAAAAGGTGAATGCAAGGCACCAAAGGCCCTCTAGTTTGCTCCAACCATTACCCATTCCTATTTTGAAGTTCAAAGATGTAACCATAGACTTCATAATTGGATTTCCTCAAACACCATGGGGTAAGAATACAAAATGGGTAGTTTATTGAACATCTGAACAAATCATCCCACTTCATTTCGAACAAATATATAGCTAAATCGGAAGAGTATGGCCATTTGAATCTTCAGTAGGTGGTAAGGAATCATGGTGTTCCATCAGCAGTTGTCTCAAATAGAGACCCACATTTCACTTCTCGGATTTTGATAGGCCTTCAGAAAGACTTGGGGTCACAATTTGAGATGATAAAATCATACCATCTTCAAATGGATGGTTAGACATAGCGGGTGACTCAGACACTCGAGGACATGATTTGTGCATGTTTTTTCCACTTTAGAGGTTCTTGTGATATGAATTTAAGATTGGTGGAATTTTCCTTTAAAATTTTTTACAATTCCTTGATTCAAATCACACCTTTTGAGGTTCTCAATGGTCATCCTTGTCGATCCTCCCTTTGTTAGGCTGAGACATGTGAGACTTCACTACTGGGGATGATCCTTGTTCAAGAGACCTATGAGAAGGTCAAGTTGCTTAGGCATATTTTATTATCAGCTCAGAGTATCCAAAAATCATATGCTGATCAGAGGCATTGAGACGTATTGTTTTTGGTGGGTGATCAGGTATTTTTGAAAGTGGCCCCTAATCCAAGTCATCATTTCTTGGGAAAGCAAGGCAAGATAACATCATTATATGTTATACGATTTGAGATTACATAGTGGATCAGAAAGGTGGAATATATGATAGCTTTTCCTTTTCAGTTGAAATCTTTCCATGAAATCTTCCGGGTCTCTCAACTAAATATGTACAACTCGGACTCATCCCATGTGATGAATTAGGATGATATGTATATAGATCCGGATTTGTATTTTTTGGAGCTGCTAGTGAGAATAGTTGATTCCCAATAGATGGTTATTAAGGGAAATTCTATTCCACTAGTTTGTGTCCTTTTGTATAATGGGAAGGATGTGCCCGAAACATGTGAACAAAATTTGTGCGTTGAGAAAGAGTACCCTTTCATATTTTCTGATCAACATTTTGGTTGACATTCTGGGGTATAATGTATTTCATGGTCGTAATATCAATCACATATATTACTTATTGTAAATTTATTTTTCTTGTTATTTATATTCATGCAGTTTTGTGGGGTTTCCCATTCATTTATGGAGGAAATGGTGGGTTTCACTATTTGGGGAAACCGTGAGCCCATTTCCAAATTTAAAAACAAATTGGGTTTCTTTTATATCTCCTTAATTTGTCACCATTTTTCATCCATTAAACTTCAAAACTATCCTCCACTAACCTATTCATACAACCATATCCATTTTTACCCCATAGGAATCCATAATTATGGTTGATTTTGGTGATTTATTCGGGTTTTGGGACAACCTGTGAGCCCATTTCATATTTGAAAAAAATTATTTCATCCATACCTCATTAATTTTTCAATTTTCTTCTATGATTATACCTCTCACTTGAGCCCAAAATCTCTAGGTGCACCCCATGTTCGTTTCTATATCTTTTGAGCTCATCTTCATCATAGATTAAGGAACATTTTCTCATGTTTTCTCAAATCATCCATATTTGAAAAGATAATTTATTTCATATAGAACTCCTTATTTTTAACTAAATTCCCCACATTTATGTTTCATATTGGGCTCCTAGGCCTTATTAAAACCTATAAATCTGTTTTGGATACTTTTAGATTCACTTATTGGTGTATTTGAGGAGATTTATTCAAGATCTATTATGTAAGTGGGTTTTCTTCCATCCCCCTCCCATTTTCACAGTGTTTCATCCACTTTTCATGAAGATAATAATTTTCATCAAGTAGGGCTTTGATCCTGGGGTTGGATCATGGGATTATTGGTCTAATAATGTTGTTTAAGGTTTTATTTAACACCCTTGTGGTGCTGTGGGGTTGCGGTTGAACATTCGCACAAGGATTTGTTATTTTTGACACCTACGGTAGGTGATTCCGTTCGTAAAAACTACTATATGAGTTATACCAGATTGATTGATATTTTTAGTGTACTTTTAATTCATTTTGATTATTGAAAAAATTATTTTTTGTGGAATTTTTTAAACAATTGATTTTTAAATTCCATTTTTGTGGAAAAATCGTTGTTTTACACCTGTGTTTGATGTTGTACCACTTGGGGCTATTTTATTATTCATGGGAGGGTCTTATTTAAATATTTTGTTACTTACAATTCTGGTTTTGGGTAATATTGGTGTGAATTTTGTTATCAAAGATGTATTTTAGATAGATTTGAAGTGAAATGTTTAGTCATATTCCTTGAAAATGTTTTTTTGAAATTCATAATGGTTTATTCAGTTATATAAATGGTGGAACGCATGTGTAGCTACATTTTTCAGTGTTTATGACCAAAAATGGTGTTATTATATGATAATTTCATTTGGTATCAGGTGTAAATTGTTTGAGCATAAAGGGGGAAAACCAGTTATCTATATGGGCGGACGTTTACTAGTATGCTAGTGATCCAGAGTGGTTTTGTCCCTGATTCACATAGAAAGTTAGACATTGAAAACAGTAAAAAATAATAATGACGATTATTTGGGACCACTAGGTTATGGTTATGTTCCCAACTAGTGGAACTTTCTTGAGAATGAATATTTTCATGGTTACATTAAACCGGCATACAAGGTACATGGAGCTTGAAATTGACTAGTTCATAGGGATGTTCCCAAGATTGGTTCTTGTGGACTCTTTGGTATTTATCATTGCCTTATGGTGGGTTTGGATGTTAAATTCAGTATATTTCATTTTTTTACAAAAAAGTGTTCATCCTTTAAAATCAACCTTTTAAAATGGGTTACTATTGAATGTTTAACTGATTAGAAAATATTTCCACCATTTGTTATTTATTAAAAGATGCATTCTTTTTTTATTGAATTTGTTACTATATGGAATATTTGGGTGGTATATGTAACAAACCGAGATTTTATAAGATATATTATTTTTAAATTTATTTCATATCTTCTATTCTATGCTACACCAAGATTATCTTGCACTATATGCAACACCGTATTAGATTGCAGTATACGCAACCCTGACTTGGTTTTCATTACACGCAATCGTGACCATCCTCGATAGCGTGTGTTGTACGCGATACTGGGTTTCACTAAACAAAGATATATGGTTATAAAATTATTATGAGCTAGCCGTTATGAATAGTATTTACTATATTTTGAATGTTATAACATTATTATTTCATCTTACACATTTTTTAGAACATGGTATGTGATCAAAATAAATGTTTCTGGAAAAATGAGTATTTTTCAAAAACAAAATGTAGTCTGGCCACCTTTTGATGGAGCACCCACATTAAATCTAGTTTTTGACATGTTTATAAGTTAAATTTGAAAAAATATAATTCTTATTTGGAATCAGGATATAAAAATTTACTTTGGATATATTTTTCATATTATTCTGATAAATTTCATATTTTAATGAATAGTAAAAACACGCTATATTTTAATTTAAAAAAACTTTTTTCACCTTAATAATTTATATGGATAAATTATAATATTTAATGATTTTAAAATTATAAATAGAATATATTTTTACCATTTAATATATTTTATATCATTAGCATTAATTTTACATTGAATTCATAGGCAAAATCTTTTCAATCTTTTGCAATGTTTTAACTTTTAAAACTCATTTTCTTAACAATAGGATTAATTTTAAATTAATTACTGCAACTTTAGTGTTTTAAATTTTGAAAAATAGATTCCATATTTGTATTCAGTGGGTCCAAATTATATTAATAGGTTACATTTATTTTTTTGATACTATGAATAGTAACTACGGTAATTTTAATTTATTATAGTTAAAGGTAAATATGGTAATTAAGGGTAAAAATAAGATTATAAAATTACCCTAACACTTGGATAAATAATATTTGATGAATAAAAGTCGACCCATATCACCTAAGGGTCGGAGTAGATTACTTTCATGGACATTTTTCCCTGAAATAATATAATTATAAATAAAACTGAAGAATGTGGCAACATGTCACTCTCTTAAATATTATAAGTGTAATAATCTTAATTTAGTGAAAAACATCATGAAACATCGGATATAAAAATTCCCTAGAAAGATAATAAAATTATCTACATAATATAAATTTATTTATAAATTTAAGGGATTAAATAATTATCATTAATTATGACACAATAGTGATCTTGATATTATTTTATTGATTGAAATATCATATAAATTATTTTAAAATTATTAAAATAAATATTATATGAACTATTTAATGTGATCCAATAATTTTATAGATAAATATGACATTTTATTAATCTATTAAATATTTTTTTTAGAACATATCTTCTTTATATATTTTATTTAAATTCAAACAAATGAATAGTTTCAAAATTGACACTATTCTTATTTTATAAAAATTACATATTATAAAATTGTTTAAAAATAAATGAAAAATTTATAAATTATAAATTAAAATTTATATAGTCGAAAAGTTCATAATTTATCCAATTATGGAAAATTATCAACACATAAGTGATTATTTACAACCATTTAAAATTTATAATTTTATTACCACAAAACAAATTAAATAGATTAAATAAGGATAAATCAAAAAGACAAGGTTTAAAATAAGATCAAAACATGTATAAATTTGATTGGTTGATAAGATTAAAAGACTATATCATTTAATATTCTTATTGAGTCATTTTTGGATGTTTTTATGTGGGGTTTTAATTTATATTAAACTAATATTTTTAGGATTCCAAAGGTGCCACTCTCCTCCATTATAAAAGGACACATCCTCCGTCTCAACTTTACACACCATTGAGCCTTCAAGATCGGCCAAACCCTACCCATTTCCCTTCTCAACTAACCTATAAATATTCTAGAGGTCCTGGTTTTCTTCAAAGACCAATCTTCGTTCCCTAAGAGAAGGTTTGAAAGAGGCCTGTCGAAGAAGAGGTAATACTCGTTACCAACTCTTTCAAATTTATTTCTTCTTCTTATTATTCTTATTTATTTGTTTAATTATGAAGTAATAACATCAGTATCACTCATATACTGATATGTTATTATATATACGAAACAACCCTATCTCACCTTCTATCCATCCTACGGAAAAAGAAATCACCGCGCGTGTGTACATACGGAATACCGTCTCCACGCCATGGTGTAATCTGTTTTCCACCACCACCTTACATGGGTGGGTGTAATGGTGTAAATAAACAACTATATATTATTATTGTAATGTGATAATGATTCTGAAATATTATACAAACACTTCAATACAATTCCATGATCATGGGAATGATATCATCGTTCATGCGTACGTACGGACTACCGTCTCCACGAACCCGATGAGATTCATTTTCCATGATTAACCATTCAAGTATGATTATAAAGTATATATAATAAATAATTATGAAAGATATTACAGAATAATGATAATGGATTTATGAACATATATGTTTCATTTACTTAATTCCATTTAATTGAATAAGGAAACCAAAACAATGTTCATGCGTACGTACGGCCTACCGTCTCCATTAACGGTGTATTTCTTTCCCTTTATCGATATTTTATGCATATTCTAAATATATATTATATATAAATCATGTTTTTTATTCTGGAATTATGTAATAATTATCTAAGTAATCATATTAATAATTACAAGTCAAAACATGGATGATAAATGAAAAGATTTTACCAAAAACACTACTTTAACATGAATATACAAAAGAAAGGGTAATATAAAGTCATAAGTTAACCATATATGATATCATCACAATTAATATGATTCTTTAATAATTAAATGACATTATTTAAATCATTATACAGGAGGATCAGATACATACAAAGCATATCGGACCTATGGTAAGGGATAATATTGCAATCTCAATTGTTTTCTATCCGAGATTGCTTATAAGTAAGTATTTACAGGGGTTACATTTATCATCCATGTCCATGTTTTATAAAAATGTTTTCATTTATGTTTAAATACCCTTTTACCCATTTTTTACTTTTACTGCATGGTATTTAAGGAATCTTTTTTTGTTTACCATACGATGTACTTTTTGACTTTTCCGGCAAAAGTACGGGAAAAATGTTTTTTTATCTTATACGGCATGAACAGATTTTTATGGTTTCATAACGCCTTATAATCATGAAGCATACTCTACAAGATTTCATGACTAATTTCAAAAAAATCATTTTCTTTTAATATTGAATGGAATTTTGTGAAAGGAAAATTATTTTCAAGAAGAAAGGATATTTTCCTCAAGAATTCATTTCAAGTGCTTTATCAAAACCATTTTCCATCAAAGATGACATTATTTCATATGTGTATGTTTCAAGTAAAATGTATCTATTATATATATGGTATCACTTTTCTTATGATGAAATGATATCCATTTGTTTTATATGGATTATGTTATGATGGAATGGTGTTTATGAAACCCAATTTATTCGTTGGGTTATGATGAATGATGAATGATTGTTTTGTGGCACACGTAAGAATGATTTCAATATGAGATGGGTGGGAACTATATCTCACTCTAATGAATTGGGTAAAGATTTATATCACATTAGATAGACATGGCTGAAACGGCATGTAAATCTTGTTCAGTAATACAGGGCTGGAATGACAAGTTAACCTGGTTTAGTACGGGACTTTTCCCACTAAGATCGTATTGACAGCAATCCCTTGGATACTATGGAAATCATATCATGTGATTAATGTTTTTCCACAATTAAAAGTTTTACTCCCATGCTATTTTATCATGATTTATGTTTCGTTATGATCTATGCCTGACGTACTGCCATGTTTTACATCATTTCTCAAGATTGTGATGCTTAAACATTATGTTCATGTTTTTAAGTTCAAATATATATGGTTTGTGTTATTTTCTCCATGCTTACCCTTACTGAGAATTTGAGCTCACCCTTATTATGTTTTATTTTCCCCAGGATTTAAATAAATATTTTAGATAAGAAAAAAAGGGAAGATCTTTATGGGAGATGTTGATGATCTTTCACCACGATTAGAAGATTATATTCCCAGTTTCCAAAGACACTAAACTATTACAGTCATTTTGTGTCTGTTTTTGTAATGCATTAATTATTCCGCATAAGTAACATAATTTCCATGTACATCATGCTTTGGGGCTCTACAGTTGGTATTAATGGAAAGGATTACTTAACCTTTGGAAACAAGGATGCGAAAACTTTAGTGAAATCCCTAGAGATATTTTTAAGGTTTGTCTAGGGATGTCCCTAAGGATTAGTATAACTATAGGTTACAGTCTAGAGTTATGTCAACGATCATGAATAACCTAGGGTGAACCTAAGGTGTCATGGATTAAAGAATGTGTGATAAGTTAGACATCACAGAAGTGACTTTTAATGATTATGTGGTTCCTCATTAATTTAACTATTTATTACACTACGGTTTCTAGTTTTAGACAATGGAGGGAACAAGAAGAAATTCAGTTAATGTTGATTCTGATGGACAAATTGGTGACTGTGGTCAGAAAAATTGTGTAATGCCTAGAGAGAAATATATTGTGATTATGCCGAATCTATCATCACAATATATGATTAACAAGGTGAACATTGGTGGTATTCCTAAGACATCAAATATGAGGAAGATGGAATTTTATGCATGTTCACATGGTGAGGAGCATAGAGAAAGGATGATTGAGATTTCTAAAGAAGGGAAGAAGAACCTTGAGGAATACCTCAAATGGAGGGGAAGATGTTTTCTATGTGGAGAAAAGGGTCATAGAGTGACATAATGGTATGGAGTTCAATGTCTTACTTGTGGAGAACATGGGAATTACCCAACTCAATGCCCTGACCTAAGAGGATACTTCTAAATCAATGAATGACCTATTTTATGCCAATCATTGATGAGGATGTATTGAATGGTTTATGTATTGGAATTAATGAATAATGTTTTTTAGATAGTTTTATGGTATATTGAAATATCTATGAATTGTTCCATTGTGGTTTTCCATAATAATTTGGTACCAGTAACCATGAAAAGTGAACTTGGAAAGAAGATGATATGCGCATGATGAATATGTAAGGAGAAAATGAAATGTTTAATAGTATTCATGAGCTCATGACTGATATAAGGACAAAGTGATATCATGGTTTGAGTATATAGACATTTTGGGACTTTGGTATGTGGAAATAGTTAACTATTTTTTTCAGCATTCATTTTTACACTAAGGTTCAATGGGTATTCATTTTTCAAAATAATACATGATTAAGGTATTCACATGATTGAATGTGATCAACAAGATATATCGGGGATAAATGATGGTATTCACATGATCAGTAGATGACATTTCTAGTAATTGTTTTCTTTATACTATAAGATTGGACAAAAGTATTTTGGATAAGCCTAAAGATTTGAAATAGATTATGTTGGACATAAATTAGTATTTTTTAAGGCTAGAACTGTTTTCGATATTATTGATGGAATGTTATAATTATATAGTTTTATAAAAAGGAAAACCTGCAGGATGGGGGACAACCCGTCATGTCAGACAAGGCTGTGGGAATCAAACCCACAACCAAAGTGCGATAGGCCTTTATCGCCTACCACTGGCCTACAGGAAGTACCTCATTAATAGAAACTTGTTTTATTTTATCAAGTGGTATGATAGATGAAGTATAAATCCATTTTTGGAACCATATACGATTAATCTCACCATAAGATGGACTTATGTATATAAATATTTCTAACCTTTAGTTTGAGACAGATGGAATGACACATCATTCTATCACATGATCTGCTAACACTTCACGAATGAAATATTCAACTTCATTTCTTTAAGAGATGAAGTGGAAATTGTTCAGGGCACGAACAACAGTTAGATTATATCGAAATAAACTAAGTATTTATTCTAATTCAAATTCTCAAACATTAGGGAATTGATCTTGAAAACCAAAAATGTTGTCTTAGTGCCATTATATCTGATGAATCAGATGCTACCTTAGATCATCACAAATTTATGCCTTTGTGATTGTTGGTTTTTTCATAGCCATGTTCTCTACCACTCTCCATCAGAACATGATGGTGAGATTTCTCTTTCATATCCATAATTTCACCTATGTTTTCATATGTGGAAACCCATTGATTAGATAATTTGGGTAACCGTAACACTTCATACTTAAGTTTTTAACGATATGTTTTGGTATTCCTTTTTATGTTGTGGGTTTATATGAATAGTAAACGATTTATAACCCCAACGAATTTTGAGGGAGAAATTCTTTTTAAGGGGAGTAGAATGTAACAAGCCGAGATTTTATAAGATATATTCTTTTTAAATTTCATTCATATCTTCGGTTGTACTCTACACCAAGATTACCTTGCGCTATATGCAATAGCGTATTAGCTTTCAGTATACGCAGCCCTGACTTGGCTTTTATTACACGCAATCGCGACCTTCCTCGATAGCATGTGTTGTACACAATACCGTGATTCACTAAACAATGATATTTAGTTATAATATTATTATGAACAAGCCGTTATGAATATTATTAACTATATTTTTAATTTTATAACATTATTATCCCATCTTACACATTTTCTAGAACATGGTATGTGAACAAAATAAAGATTTCGGCTAAAATGATTATTTAAAAAAAAATGCAGTTTTCCCGCTTTTGATGGCGCAACCACTTTAAATCTAGTTTTTGACATGTTTATAATTTCAATATGACAAAATAAAATTTTCCTTTAGTATAAGGATATAAAAATTTACTTTGGATTAGTTTTTCATATTATTCGGATGACTTTCATATTTTAATGAATATTAAAAACACGCTATATTTTAATTAAAAACAACTTTTTTCATCATAATAATTTATATGGTTAAATTATAATATTGAATGATTTTATAGTATAAATAGAATATATTTTTACCATTTAATATAATGTATGTCATTATCATTGATTTGACACTGAATTCATAGGTAAAATCATTTCAATCTTTCGCAATGTTTTAACTTTTAAAACCCGTTTTCTTAACAGCGGGATTAATTTTAAATTAATTACTAGAAATTATGTGTTTTAAATTTTGAAAAATGGATTCAATATTTTAATTTAGTGGGTCCAAATTATGTTAATTGGTTACTTTTATTTATTTGATTTATGAATAGTAACTATGATAATTTTAATTTACTACAGTTAAAGGTAAATCTGGTAATTAAGGGTAAAAATAAGATTATAAAATTACCCTAACACTTTCCCAAATCCTATTGGATGAATTAAAGTCGACCCATATCACCTAAGGGTTAGACTAGATTCATTATATGGGTTTTGAAAATGAAATAATATAATTATTATTAAAACCAATGAAAGTGACAACATGTCACTCCATTAAATCTTATAAGTGTAATAATATTAATTTAGCGATAAAAATAACAACACATCGGATATAAATAGTCTGTATAAAGATAATGAAATTATATACATCATTTAAATTTATTTATAATTTTTTAGGGATTATATAATTATCATTAATTATGACACAATTATGATGTTGAAATTATTTTATTGATTGAAATATCAAATAAAAGATTTTAAAAGTATTAAAATAAATATTATATGAACTATTTAATGTGCTCCACTAATTTTATAGATAAATATGACATTTCATTAATCTATAAAATTTTTTATTTCGAACATATCTTCTGTATATATTTTATTTAAATTCAAACAAATGAATAATGTCAAAATTGACACTATTGTTATTTTATGAAAATTACATATTATAAAATTGTTTAAAAATAAAATAAATATTTAAAAATTATAAATTAAAAATATATATAGTCGACAATGTCATAATGTATCCAATTATAGAAAATTAACAACACATAAGTGATTATTTATAACCATTTAAAATTTATAATTTTATTACGACAAATAAAATTAAATAGATTAAAAAATGATAAATCAAAATGATAAGGTTTAAAATAAGATAAAAACATGTCTAAAATTGATTGGATAATGAGATTACAACCCTATATCATCTAATATTCGAATATAGTCCTTTATAGAGGTTTTTATGTGGGGTTTGAATTTATATTAAACTAATATTTTTGAGGATTCCAAAGGTGCGCCTCTCCTCCCTTATAAAAGGGAACCTCCTCCCTCTCATATTTTATCAAAATTGAGCCTTCAAGCTCGTCCAACCCCTGGAAATTTCCACTATAAACTTCCCTATAAGTATTCTAGAGTTCTTTTTCTTCTTCAAAGACCAATCATAGTTCCCTAAGAGGAGGTTTCAAAGAGGCGGGTCGAAGAAGAGGTAATACCTGTTACCAATTCTTTCAAATTTATTTCTTCTTCTTATTCTTCTTCATTGGTTGTTTCATTATGAAGTAATAACATCAGTATCACTAATATACTGATATTTTATTATATATATGAATCAAACCTATTTCACCTTCTATCCATCCAACAGAAAACAAAATCACCGCGAGTGTGTACGTACAGAATACCGTCTCCACGCCGTGGTGTAATCTGTTTTCCACCACCAACTTACTTGGATGGATATAATGGTGTAAATAAATAACTATATATGATTATTGTAAATTTATAATTATTCTGAAATATTATTCAAACACTTCAATACAATACCATTATCATGGGAATGATATCATCGTTCGTGCGTACGTACAGATAACCGTCTCCACGAACGCGATGAGATTAATTTTCCATGATTAATGATTCAAGTATGATTGTAAAGTATATATAATAAATAATAATTAAAAATATTAAATGATAATTATAATTTATTTATGAAAATATATGTTTCATTTACTTAATTCTATTTAACTCAATAAGGAAACGAAAATAGCATTCATGCTTCTGTACGGCCTACCGTCTCCATGAACGATGTATTTCTTTCCCTTTATGGATCTATTATGTATATTCTGAATATATATTATATATAAATCATGTTTTATATTCTGGAATTATGTAATCCTTATCTAGGTAATCATATTAATAATTACAAGTCAAAACATGGACGATAAATGAAAAGAGTTTACCCAAAACGCTACATTAACATGAATATACAAAAGAACGGGTAATATAAAGTCATAAGTTAACCATATATGATAACATAACAATGAATATTATTCTATAATAATTCGATGACATAATTTAAATCATTATACAAAAGTTTTGTAAACATATTAAGCATATCATACCATAGTGAAGGGATAATGCAACAATCTCAATTATTTTCTATCCAAGATTGCTTATACATAAGTATTTATTGGGGTTGTATTTATCATCCATGTCCAAGTTTTATAAAAAAAATTCATGTCTGTTTAATGTACTTTTTATCCATTTTTAACTTTTACTACATGGTATGTAGGGAATATTTTTTTTGTTTACCATACAGGGTTCTTTTTTACATTTCCGGCAAAAGTACGAGAAGAATGTTTTTTAACTAACACGGCATGAACAGATTATTACGGTTTCATAACACCTTATTTTCATGAATCTTAATCTACATGATTTCATGACTATTTTCTACAAAATCATTTTCGTTTAAAATTGAATGGAATTTTGTGAAAAGAAAATGATTTTCAAGAAAAAAGGATATTTTCCTCAAAAATTCATTTCAAGTGCTCTATCAAAACTATTTTCCATCTATGAAGACATTATTTCATATGTGTATGTTTCAAAAATAATATCTCTATGATTTATATGGTTTCACTTTTCATATTATGAAATTATATCTATTTGAATTATATGGATTATGTTATGATGGAATGATGTTTATGAAACCCAATTTATTCTTTGGGTTATTATGAATGATTAATGATTGTTTTGTTGAAAACGTAAGAATGATTTCAATATGAGATGGGTGGGACCTATATCTCACTTTAATTTAATGGATAATGATTTATATATCATGAGATTGAAATGGCTTAAACGACAAGTAAATCTAGTTTAGTAATACAAGGCATGAACGACAAGTAAACCTGGTTCATTACGGGACTTTGTCCACTAAGAGGGTCTTGGCAGCAATGCCTTGGCTACTATGGAAATCGTATCATGTGCTTAATGTTTTTCCAAAATTACAAGTTTTATTCCCATTATATTTTATCATGATTGATGTTCCTTTATGATCTATGCCTTACGTACAACCATTTATTATGTCATTTCTAATGATCTTGATATTTAAACATTATGTTCTTTTTTTTAAGTTACAATATATATGGTTTGTGTTATTTTCTTTATGCATACCCTTACTGAGCATTTGAACTCACCCATATTATGTTTTCTTTTCCTATGTATTTAACGAAATGTTTTAGGTATGAAAACAAAAGTGGAAGATCTTTATGGGAGATGATGAAGATCTTTCACCATGATTAGATGATTATATTCTGAGTTTCCAAAGACACTAAACTATTACGGTCCTTCTGTGTCTGTTTTTGTAATGTATTAAGTATTCTACAAAATTAATGTAAATTACATGTATGTCAAGCTTTGGGGCTCTATAGTATACTATTGGGATTAGGCTCACATCCTATTTACACCTTTGGGTGTATGTAGTCTAGATCATTTTGGACACAGGTAAAGGAAAGACCTTGGGTGATCGTGGTTCAGGTTGTTACTTTCCATCCATGGTGTGATGTTATGGATACAACTTGTGGGGGATGAACCCATGTCGTGTGGTGTAAAATTGGATTTTTTATGATACTTTTATATATCTTTGGTACTATTTTAACATGTTTAAGACCATGTTTTAATTTCAGAATTTTATTTATGACATGTTTGGTTTGTAATTTTTAGGTTCAATTTATTGATTGTTTTGGGATGTTTTATGTATCCTTACTCTGGTAAATCATTCCCAAAACAATATTTATGATACATGGGTAATTATGACAGACCGTGGGAATATATAATTCCCTTCAGAAAATTCCACAGAATGGGTCGATTTCCGGTTTTAATGTAGACCAGATTCAGTTCGTGACATGCACAAATTTACAAGACATATTTTTCTCAGTCATTTTAATTTTTTCTATAATAGTAGGTTTGAGGTGAGTCAGTTTCTATATTTTTTCAACATGAGAATCTTTACTCAATGATTTTTTAGTGTAATATCATTAATACGGGTGGATTTTGTGTCATATCATATCCATATAAGGCATCATAGTGTGGAGTTATTAATAAATTTGCAAAAATAGAAAAATATTTTTGTATAAGGATCACACTATATATAGAAATCTATGCTATGGTGAAAACCATTACATATATTTGTTTTAAAGAGGAATAATATTTTCTGTGAATTTAATTTCTCGGTTTATAGATTCATGTTGTGACCATAAATAAGTGCTAGTCATTATATATTACACATTTGAAATTTTCTAGAGAAAGTTGGTCAGGCCATGACCCTTATGTTATTCCACGTTACCTTTTCATGTATAAGTGTCATTATAAAGAGTGAGAAGTCCATGAATTTGAGAATTTATTCAATAAAAGTTAATATAATTTCACAATGTAAAGGTATAAGTCCATAATTTGAATAATGGGGCCACACTGTGATGGTATAGCCATTAGATATTTGTTTTTTCTGGATAGAGTAGTGCCACACCATGGAAAAGGATGCAACACCAAGAACAAAGATGTAACATCATCACTAAGAGAGTAACATTGTGAAGTTTATAGGAATTTTTTTGTCACACCATGTTGAGTTTTCATGGGTATGGTGTTACACCATAACCACATTGGGTTTTCTGTTACTAGAACACATTCAAGGAAATTATGTATGGGATTTTTAGGTGACATTATAATGTTCACCTTAACCCATTTTCTAAATAGATTGTCATAATTGTATTTTCTCGGTTCCACCCTCAAGAATTAATGGTTAGGGAATAAAATAGAAGAAAATTTATTCCTGATATAACATTAATTTCTATCTATAGTACACTTTTGATGGGGGCTGATTGTTAGGAATTTTATGTGTAGGAATAAGGAGACTTTCTCCCTCATTTTCCATTTTGTTCCTTCTCCTTCATTAGCCTTTTTATTTTTATTTTCTCGTATAAATTTTTTATTTTTAAATCAATAATTCTTGGTAAAAATAATTTCTATTGAAGGGATTTTTTTTAATCTTGGATAGAGGTGCTCTTATTGGGATGGTCACGCTAGGTTTTGGGCGTATTCGATGTCATAATCCTCCTCCCTGGATATAATTTCTTGAAATAATATTGTATTAATGTTTCAATTAATGATATTTTTTTATAATGAGAAATAATTCTTATTTATGGGGATTATCTTAGTTGAATCAGGATACATAACCTTGACAAACTATTTCCCATGGTTTTAGTGAGTGAACACCATCGAATGTGTTTTTAGCCATTATCCATAATGGTTGAAATTAAATAAATAATTATAATTTTACAAATTTTTATTTCAAAATTGATGGGTTTTGATAGTTTATAGACTATTTATTTGATCTTCTATGAAAAATAAACAAGATTACATAATGATAATTAGACTATATCAATTTTGTTTTCTCGATATTAGAGGTAATTGGTCCCTATAATACTAAACCATAATATTGTTGGTGCGTGAGTGTGAATTAATTCATGAAGAAATGTGTTACATAAAAGATATTTGGAATAAGATCACCCTGGGTAAAGATATAGGACGAAACTGACCCTCTTAGAGTTGTGTAAAGTATTCCTTTTCACATTTGGTATTTTGGGGTCAGCCAACGAATATGTCTCATAGGGGGAGAACATAGCAATTTATATTATGAGAGTTTCATTTTAAGTCCATGTTAACATGATGAGATATAGATAGCCTAGGTTGCTTTACTATGTCTATTGGGGTTGGTATGAGAGGCTTAAGACTAGTGGTTATTCCTTATATTATTGTATATCTCACACATGATCCCTCTTAAGCATTGATTTCTGATAAATAGTGTTCTTTGATTGAGATAATATCTGTAAGGGTTGATGTTATGTTACTTGAATTGTTTACTACAAATAATGGTTTTGATTGATATCTAAGATATGTTGTGAGATATGACCCATGCATGGGTCATGGGGATTTCCTTGATGACATTGTATTTGGAATCAGCAGACCATAGTGTATGTTATGATGGGATAGTACATGGTTAGAATTAGTGTGATGGGATGTGGTTATCAGAAGATAATTAAATTTCACTCTTAAGGATAGGTCAGTGATGGGTTAATAAGTTGCGAGGTCATAGTGGGGAAACGATTGTGATTTTGAAATGATGATAAAAGGCCAAAATGGGATTACATAACCTGGAAGGTATACTCATGGATGAGTTGGTAATGTTGATAGGATTAAAAAATCAAATTTGTTTGGAAATATTTGGTATTTAATAGAGTATCGTATGATGAAATATTTATGACATGGTGTTATTTTAGGAACATGGTGAGATATTTGGGATACTATCACCCTAGTGATGAGCTTGTGACCTTTTGGGATGGGTTGTAATGAACATCTTGTTGTTGTATACATGTTATTCGTTGTGTCTATGATATATGATAAGACTGGATCATTGTACTCACCATGATTGAGAAGGGGGTTGAAAGACCCTACCTTGAGTGATAAGGTAGTATTTAGGTTATGATTTGTGATGTGTATGAGAAGTTGAGTTATGGCTTCACCCCTAGAGAGGAAGAGCTTGAGATACCAGAACTCTACTATAAAGGTAGAATTGAATATATGATTTAGTGTGTGGTGTCAAATAAGATATCGATGAATGGAAACACATGAGTGATAAGGTATTCGTAGGAGTCACCTTAAGCGGGAAGATACTAGAATGATCACATTGAGTGAGAGGGTATAAACTGGCTTTTATTTTTGGGACTGACTATAGGAGAGGTGAGTGGATAGTGTGATGTGTTTGATGACAATACGGGATGAATGCACTAACCTTGAGTGAGATTATATTGGAATATACAACCTTTCTTATTAAGGTACTAGTGTCTAATATTGTTATGGGACATTACACTAAGGAAGCAGGTAGACATCGTGTCTTAATATGAATACATTAGATATTTGGTATAAGACCCTACCTCGAGTGAGTGGTTAGTTGGTAAGAATTGGTAAGATAAAATACCCTTCATATTAGCATAAGGACTAACCATACGGTCGGCTTCCACACATTTCACTAAATGGAATTCGAAGAAGAATAAGAAGAAGAAGCATCCGATTAATGATTCCAAAGTGGAAAGAATGAGAAAAAGACCTTGAAACGAATCTGAACGAATGCCCGACAATAGAGGGAAGAATAAGAGTATGAAATATCACAGGCGTTTGAAACATCATTCTCATAACGAAAAGAAGTATTAGGATAAGCACAAGAGAAAGCGCCATTAACATGATCATCACTCGGGGATTGAGATCTAGGAGCTGTCCAACGAGGATTACTTTTAAAAAAACAACGAGTTTTCATTGTGGCTAAAAGAGGAATGAAGAGTGTTCTTCATTGAGCTTTCGTCGGAGTCTGCATGCAAGATGTTTGCACACATTGTGCAAGACTGGAACAAATGCCAGCATGATTCACGGTACAATGTGGAGGGTGTCGTGATAGGCCCCCCCAGACAACTCATAATTAGAACATCAAGAAGTAGGATGCCTAGGTAGTCCACTTCACTGGGAGAACAACACGGTACAATCTTCAGATGCCATGGACAACAAGGTTTGTTTATATATTATTATGAGTTGAAATCAGGGTTTGATGTATAGATCCAATATCTGGACCTAGAGATCAATCTTGAGTTACATATGTTGAGTCATTACATCTTTTAGCTGTATAATCAACTCAACTTTGTTTTATAATTGTTGATGGACACCAATTTTTGATTTCGCATGAAAAAAACTAAATGGAATAGCCATGATACCAACTTCCATACCCAATGCATTGGAGGTTTTAACAAAACCACCCATCCTGTTTTATCACGGAACCACCCATCATTTGGTTTATCACGTAACCTCCCGTGAAATGTCCAAGTACCATTATAAAATAAAAACACATAAAATAAATATAAAGGATAGAAAAAATTTCCACATTTAAATAAAAATATATCACTTAAATATATTGGCATAAAAAATCCATTATCCAAACCATTTTCAATACCAAAATACATAAAATAGTATATGGTATTTATTTTGCTAAAAAAACATTATGAATTGTTAAGGAAGACAAAGAACTAATAATACTCGCGGTGGCAGAATGGTCGGTGTCACCACTTACGTTAAAAGAAACATTACTCTTTGTTGTTTAGTAAGACTCTTCATAGAAAATGATTCACTTTGAAATGTCAAGGGTTTTTACACAACATATTAAATTAAGACGTGTATTAAAACAAAATAGGCCTCAATGAAAGAAGATTGAGACGAAGTCCCTTACCTCATTTTTGAATTGAACCGTTCTTTCTTTAATCTACTGAATAATAAACTGATGTTAAATTATACTTGATTAAGAACCATTTTCAAGTTTATTATTCTGTTTATATATCATATTATCATGTTATAAACATTATGTAATCATTTATGTTAATAATGGTTGTTTTGTTGAAATTTGGTACTTGATTCAAAAATGGACTTCTTATAATTACAATTTGTTCACATGGTAAAAAGTTCATTATATCCAGAATGATATTCACTATTTAGATATTATATACATAATATATATCCATTATATATATGTATTTATAATAGTACATACCATTTTGGAGATAAGAAATGAAATCCACCGTTCATAGACACGGTAAGACGTACGTACCCATGAATGCAACATTCATTTATATTTATTATTTTAATGGAATTAAAACATAATGATACCTAGGTATTTTATAATTCTAGTATAATATCATATTATATAATTAACTTTATCCTTTATACATCCCACAAAAGGCATGAATGAGTCATATCACTTTGAGTGGGAGGTAGTCCGCACTTCCTCAAATGAAATTATCACGTTTACCCATTATGGAGATCATAATGGTATTCTATAAATGGAAAATACAAAATCATAAAGTAAAAAAATAAACATAATATATATCATATATAAATATATTTCCATCATAATGGCCACCACGAGAGGTGGTAGGAGATAATCGAACAATTATCCATTCGTGAGGCGTTACTTTTCCACCCACGGAAACAATATGTTATTCACCCATTAGATGGAGGTGTGTGTAATTGTAGTTCAAATACATCTCATAAAAACATACTAGTATATTTTGGATACTGGTGTTGTTATAAAAAAATTAATAAAAAGAGTTTATGGGTTGGAGAACTAAAATAAAAGAAAAGAAGTTAAGAGAAACGATTACCTTTAATTTGGGTAACTTCCTTTGTTTTGAACCAAAATAAATTCTTCAAGTGCTTTCTGCCTAAGGTAAGTCTTCTATTTGAAGGATAAGGATGTTGGGAGATTAATTGGGTAGATTTTGTATTAGCCAAAAGGCTTGAGAGGTGAGAGGAATTGGTTAGAAATGGTCTTCTTTTATAAGGGGGAGGAGGGGCTCTTTTAGAATGTGGTAAAATATTATTGTATTATATAATGATATTCTATTTCTAAAGTTCCAAAAATCCATAGCGTTAAAGCTAAGATGTCTCATGGTTGAGATAAAATCAGAAAATAATAAATGGAAAGGTTTGGGATTCTATTTTAATATTTACAATCATATTTATTTTAATGATTTATTAATGAGGTAAACACTACATCATTATTGTGTCATATATAATTTAATTTATTCGATGTATAAAAATTATAAAAAAATACCATGATTTAGGAAAGATTTTTAGATTTCCAATGAATATTTATAGTCAAAAAGATATCTTATATTACACCATGTAAAAATTAATTTACCAAGTGATATTTGTTTACGTCATATTTGCCTTTCCATTTAATTAATTAATCTAAAATGTCATTATCATTCATAAGTTGCTCAATGGGGTCCCAAAATCGACCCAAAGATGCCCATGGTCGGCCATTACACATCAAATAAGGTTAGAAAAAGTGTTATGGTAATTTTGAATTATTATAATATTCTTTTGACCATGAATTACCCTATTTACCTTTAACAGCGGTAAATAATAGTCAAAAGACACTATTCATCAAAAATTATTTTCATCTTATTGAACCTCATTTTACATACTAATAACAACCATGTATGTCGGATTTTCGAAATTCAACTCACAGAAGTGGTAAAATTTAATTTAAATGAAAATGGAAGTTTTTTAAACTACTACTATGTGGTTTTACTATTACTCAAAAATTAATGTTTTTCAAACAAATACCAAAAATTTACACTAATCTATATTTTATATTACGAATTCAAAAATGATTCCTATTTTCCAAAATGAAAAACATAAATTTGGTGTTAATTAATTTAAAATTAATTCCCGTTGTTAAAAAAAACATCATGTTTTTAAGAAACAATAACTATTAAAAGATTGACTCTTATTTTTGTCAAATTTCAATGTGAAATTAATTACAATGAAAAACATTGGATTTAATGGTAAAAATATATTCTAATTAAACATTAAAACCCATTAATAATATAATATATCCATATAAATAAATTACATTCAAACACATTATTGAATTTAAATACAATATTTTTCACTATTCATTAAAAATGAACTTTATCGAAAAAAATTCCAAACATTTACACAATGTAAATGATGATGTCCCCATTATAAAGATGGATTTTATTTGGTCAGATAGAATGTATTAAAGTTACCAGCACTATATTCAATGTGGGTTCTCCATTAAAAGCTGGTAAACTGACCTTTTGAAGTAAATTATATTTAAAATTAGAATCATTCACATTTTAAGCCTCTATCTTTTATTAGATAAAAGTAAATACAACAAACAAACATGTATGATTATATTTTAGTTAGTTTTGGTCATTCCCGCCAATACAATAACAAGCAGTTAACTTCCATTTAAAATAATAATAATATATTATTAGTGTCCAATGTAAGATTTCAAAGAAACCTGTTGTTGCATATCAGGCACGCTATCGAACATAAAAACCCTTTTAAAGTAAAATTAATATTTAATTCAAAAATATTAATAAATATGAAAATCTCTCATTCTTCATTTACCTGGGATGTTACATCCTTCCCACCTTTTGAAAATTGCATTCTCTCAATTTTTATTCACTTACAAAAATAAGTGTGGGTATTTATCCCTTATATATTTTTCATATCCCACATTGCCTCTTCAACCATATGGTTTTTCCCCAATACCTTTACCTGTTGATTTACCTTATTCCACAAAACATGATCTCAACGGTCAAGAATCTGTACTAGTTTTTCTTTATAAGAGAGATTCTCTTCCAACTGAACTACCTCTGGACTCAAAACATGAGATGGATCTGGCATATACTTTTTCAACATAGAAACATGAAAAAAATTGTGTACCTGGGATAAAAATGGAGGTAATGACACTCTGTATGAAATTGATCCAAATTTCTCTAGGATTTCCTAAGGTCCAATGAACCTCGGACTCAACTTTCCCTTCTTACCAAAATGAATCACACTTTTCCATAGAGAAACATTGAGAAATACATGATCACATACCTCAAAAAAATACCATTCCTCTAGTTATCTGCATAACATTTCTATCTACTTTGAGCTGTTATCATGTTCTTCTGAATCAACTGAACTTTCTATTCCATCTCTTCTTCCAATTATGGTCCCATCGGCTTCCATTCACCTACTCCATCCCAAAAAGATGGAGTTAGACAACGCTTTCCATTTAATGCCTCAAATGGATCCATCTGTATACTGCAATGAAAACTATTATTATAGGAAAATTAAACCAAAGAAATATGTTGGTCCCAACTTCCCTGGTAATCTAGTGAACAAGCATGTAGCATATCCTCCAAGGTCTGAATTGTTCGTTCTGACTGCCCATCTGATTGAGGATGAAAAGTTGTACTGATATTTAATTCAGGACCCAATGACTTCTGAAGGCCTTTCCAAAAGATAGAAGTAAACATTAGATCACGATCAGATACAATGGAGAAGGGAACTCCATGCAACCGGACTATCTCTTTAACATACCACCGAGCAAGTTGATTTAGAGACAAAGTATCTCTAATGGGAAGGAAATGAGCATATTTATTCAATCTATTAACTATAACCCAGATTGCATTATTACCTCGAGATGTCTTCGGTAATCCCACAACAAAGTCCATGGATATATTATCCCATTTCCACTCTGGCATCAGTAAAGACTGAAGAATCCCTTTCGGTAACTGCCACTCTACTTTAACCTGCTGACAAGTCTAACACTTCATAGTAAAATCAACAATAACTCTTTTCATTTCATCCCACCAGCAATACCCCCATAGATATTTGTACATCTTAGTACTACTAGGATAAACTCAAAATGGAGAACTATGAGATTCAAATAACAACTGATTTTTCAACAGTGAATCACAAGGCAGACATAATCTCTTCCCAGAACTCAAAACACAATCATTATCAGTGTTAAAATCAGGAAACTTACACTTCTGAACCAACTCTACTTTTTTCTGCAACTCACCGTCTTCTTTCTACACTTTTTTATTCTATCCGATAGAGATGATTTTACTGACACCTGAAACAAAATAGAAGATTTTTTTGCAACAAAAACTTCTATTCCAAAGGTCATCAAATCAAAAAACCAAAGGAGATCATTACAAACATAGAATGGTTAATGAGACATTATTTTTTTGACTCAAAGCATCAGCCACATTATTTTCTTTTCCCAAATAGTAATGGATCATGCCATCATAATTCTTGATTAATTCCTACCATATCCTCTGTCTCATGTTCAATTATTTCTGAGTGAATATACACTTTAAACATTTTTGGTTAGTATATATTTTTCATTTTACTACATAGAAATGATGCCTCCAAATATTTAAAGCAAAAACAGCAGCAGCTAATTCCAAATCATGTGTAGGGTAATTTTACTCATGAGGTTCCAACTGACGTGAAGAATAAGAAATTAACTGATCATTCTACAGAAGGACATATCTACGTAATTTCAATGATGCATCACTATAAATAAAAAACTCACCATTTCTATAAAGAAGTTCCAAAACTAGAGCATTCACCAATCTTCTTTTCAATTCTGGAAAACAATCATAACATTCTTTTTTCCAAATGAACTTAACACCTTTCCAAGTTAACATAATTAATGGACTAGTTAACCATGAAAAATTTGTAAAAAACCTCCAGTAATAACCTACGAAACCAAGAAAACTACGGATCTCAGTTATATTTGTGGGTATTATCCATTCTTCAACAACTTTTGTTTGAGCAGGATCAAAAGTTAAGACATTTTTTAAAACAATGTGATCAATGAAAGAAATTTTTTGAAAAAAAAACTCACACTTGATGAATTTACCATAATGTTTCTTTTATATTAAGGTTTTAAAGACAACCCTTAAATGAATTTCATTTTCCTCTTTACTTTTGGAATTAAAAAAATATCATCAATGAACACAACCACAAACTTATCCAAGAACTCATGGAAAATTCTATTCATATGATCCATGAATGTAGTAGGTGCATTGGTTAACCCAAAAATCATAACTAGAAATTCATAATGGCCATATCTATTAGGAAACGCGGTCTTCGGAATGTCTAATTACTTTACTTCCAACTGATGGTACCCCAATCTTAAATCAATCTTCCAAAAATACTGAGCTCCCTGGAGATGATCAATCAAATCATCGATATGAGGCAAATGATACTTGTTCTTAAGTGGGGTTTTATTCAATGCTCTATAATCAATGCCAAGTCTCATTGAACTGTCTTTATTTTTAACAAACAAGACAAGAGCACCACATGGTGATGTGCTAGGTCGAATAAACCATTATCTAATAACTCCTGCAATTGCTTCTTTAACTCTAAACGTTCAATTTGAGCCATTCGAAAAGGGGTTTTTAAAATTGGCTTCGCATTAGGAACTAATTCAACAATAAATCCAAATTCTCGATCAGGTATAATACCAGGCAACTCATCAGGAAAAAAATCAAGATTCTCATTTACCAATGGCAGATAATTAATCTGAATAGTTCCTTTATTTTCAACAATATGTGCAAGGTAACATTCATTTCCATATTTTAATAGTTTCTCAGCTTCCTGACATGTTATCCAATGAAAGGGATAATTCTTGTACACAAAATGTAAATATTTCTAATATGAATCCTATTTAGCTCTGCAGTCAATTTTATCATGATAAATAGACTTCCAATTCATACCCAAAATATCATCAAAATATACTAGATGAAAAACAATATGGTTTGTAGGTAGATTCTTCCAACACACAAGGACATGAAGGTTATTATGTTTTCTTTTTGTCTCAACATTTCCTCTATGTGTTTTAACCATATGTTCCGTATTTATATATTGAGATGGAATTCTCAACATATTAGAAAACTTCTCTGAAATGAAAGACTGAGTAGTCCCTGAATCAAACAACACATTGGCATAATATGAACAAACTAACACTGTACATTATACTACTTCTTTTGATGGCCCAACATCTGCTAATGTAGTTTCAAAGGATTTCACCACCCCTTTCTTCTTGTAGTATGGCTTCTTTCCCTTAGTTGAGTTCTTCGCTGGACACTCATTTCCAAAATTACCCATTTCATTAAACATAAAAAATATTACCGATGGCGTTTCATTTCCTACTTGACCGTCTTCCATATAGTTATGAGCAATATGACCAGACTTTCCATACCTAAAGCACATTCTAGACTTTGATAAAGATTCTCCAGGTTTCTTGTTACCACACTTCTCCCATTTTGGATATTTCATTTTCTTACCTCCAGGCATCTTTGATGAATTCTTTCCCTTTTTCTACCAATTGACCTCTTATTATGTTATTTGTCAAAGAACACATGATCATTGGAAACCTCCATTTCAACATTTTCTGCACATCGAAAAAAAATTCATGACTTTAGAACTCATGATAGGATAATGCTGTTCGATATCGTGTGTTCAGTCCTGAGTAAAATCGATTCATCTAACTATCAACATCTTAGATTAACTTTTTTTGCATACCTTACCAGTTGAGTGAACTTTTCTTTGTAAGAAGCCACTGAGTCATCCTCCTGCCTCAATTAGTAGAATTTTTTTCCCATCCTAAGATGAACCACCTTAGGAAAATATATATCATGAAACATACATTTGAATTCATCCCAATTAAGATCATAAATCTCCTCACTATCACTGATATTTTTCACCATCGACCTCCATTGAATAGCTTCACCTTCAAAATAGTAAATATAAAGACTATCATTTTGTTGTTCTGAACACCCCATAAAATCAAAAATCTTCTCCAGTTCATCAATCCACCCTTCAGCTATCACAGGGTCATATGTTCCTCTGAATGATCAGGGATGTTTCCTTATGAAATGATCCACTACTGACATGTTGCTATGCAGTTGATCTGGCTGATCTTGTGCATAGACACCACCACCATTTATAGAATGAGTCAACTATGTCATCACTAAAACAAAATATTCAGTTCCGATTCTGACCATCTCTGGTTGCGGATTTGGAAGGTCGCCATCCTCTTGATGTCGTCCCAAAATAGTTGCCATATTTCGTCTGTAGAAAACCATTCTAAACATAGAAATATATTAGGCAAATCAACATGGTAATCTTTAAATGCTATATCATTTCAAAATTAACATAAATTGTACATTTAATTAACTATTCCCTAACTCATAAAGTTGTCTAAACTGACCTTTGATACCAACTATAAGGACTCGGCCTAAAAACATTACTTAATATTTAATTAAATGATTAATTCACGTTGAGGATCTTTTCTGGTTTAGTGTTTTAGAGAATTAGGACAGAACTATTATATCTTAAAAGATTAAAAAGTAGACACTTCTACTCAGTTTCCATTTTTTCATAAAACAAGAACTTTTGAAAAGAAAGAGTCATGTCTAGTTCCTTGTTTAAGACACCATGAATTTTCCTTGATCCCATCCTTAAACCTATTCCAAAATATATCTTGTGAAAAACATTTCAAAAACCTGGGATGAGTATAAAATCTCAGTATGGGATACACAAGGAAGGAAAACTGTTACTTTTTCAAAACATCAAGTAAACCATGAATTATTTAACATAAGCAATACTTTTCACCTTTACGAAGTAGTAAATACTCTTCACTGAATAAAAGTTCACTACTTAAACTTTTGTAATAAAAAAATTTCCATAAAACCCAGATAAAGAACACATAACTTATAAAGGTATCTTTTTAGATAAACATATTTAAATGGAATATCCATACGATCGACTTCTACACATATTACTAAATGGAATAACCATATGACCAATTTCCAAACCCAATGCATTGGAGGTTATAACTTAACCACCCGTTCTATTTTATCACGACACCACTTGTCATTTGTTTTATCACGTAACCAACCATCAAATGATCAAGTACCATTATAAAATCATAACACACAAAACAAATTTAAAGGAAAGAAAAAAAATTTCAATTTCAATCACAATATATCATTTAAATATATTGACATAGAAAATCCATTATCAAAACCATTTTCAATACCAAAATACATAAAAGAGTATGTGATATTTATTTTCATAAAAAAACAATACGACTTATTAAGGAGTCCAAAGAACAAATAATACTCACAGCGGTGGAAAGTTCGTTGGCATCGCTTATGTTAAAAGAAATATTAATTTTTGTCATTTAGTAAAAAGCTTCGTAGAAAAATATTCCATTTGAAAATAAAAGGGTTTTTATAGAGCATATAAAATAATTTCATGTATTATAACAAAATATGCCTTAATGAAAGGAGATTGAGATAAAGTCCCTTACCTTGTGTCCGACATGAACCGTTCATTCTTTAATCTCCTGAATAATAAAATAAAGTTAATTTATACTTTCTAAAGAACTTTTTTCAACTTTATTATTCGTTTTATATCACTTATTACCATGTTATAAAATTTATGTAACCATATATGTTAATAATGGTCATTTTGTTGAAATTTGGAACTTGAGTCAAAAATGGACTTCTTAAAATTTCAAGTTGTTCACATGGTAAAAATTTATATATATCAAAAATGATATTCACTATTTAGATATTATATACATCATATATATCTAGTATATATATCAATTTATAATAGTACATAAAATTTAGGAGATAAGAAATGAAATGCACCGTTCATGGAGACGATAAGCCATACATACGCATAAACACAACTTTCATTTATATATTTTATTTTAAAGGAATTAAAACATAATGATACATAGGTATATTATAATTCAAGTATAATATCATATAAGATAATTAACTCCATATTTTATACATCCCACATATGTCATCAAAGAGTCATATCACTTTGAGCGGCGGTGGTCCGAACTTCCTCAAATGAAATTATCGTGTTTACCCTTTATGGAAACCATAAAGGTATGTTATAAATGTAAAATAAAGAAGCATAAAGAATAAAATAAATATAATATATATCATATATAAATAAAGTTCCATCTTAATTTCCCCCATGAGAGGTGGTGGGAGATAATCGAACCATCATCGTTTCGTGAGGCGTTAGTTTTCCATCCACGGAAATAGTATGTTCTTCACCCATTAGATGAAGGTGTCTGTAAGTGTAGTTGGAATAAATATAATAACAACATCCTAGTATATTGAGGATACTATTTTTTATAAAATAAAGGAATAAAAAGTGTTTAGGGGTTGGATAAGTGAATAAAATAAAATAAGGTAAGAGAAATTATTACTTTTAATTTGGGTAACTTCCTCTGGTTTGAAACCAAAGGGATTCTTGATGTGCCTTATGCATAAATTAAGAATTCTAGGTGTAGGAGAGGGATGTAGCTAGCTTAATTGGGCAGAACTTGGATGATCCAAAAGGCTTGAGAGGTCTGAGGAATTTCTTAGAAATGGTCTCCAATTATAAGGGGGAGGAGGGGCTCTTCAGGATAGTGTCAAAATATTATTTTATTATACAATGATATTCTGTTTCAAAAAGATCAAAAATAATCTGTGTCGAAGATAAGATTACTCATGGTCGAAGTAAAATCATCCAAAAATAATTGGATTGGTTTTGAATGTTATTTTAATATTTATAATCTTATTTATTTAAATGATTTATTAATAAGCTAAACACTGTATCATTATTGTGTCATAAATAATATAATTTATTCGATGTCTAAAAATTATGAAAAAATACCATGATGTAGGAAATCGTTCTATATTTCCAATGAATATTTATAGTCGAAAAGATAACTTATATAACACCATGTAAAAATTAATTTACAAAGAAATATTTTTTATGTCATTTTTCTCATTACTTTAAATTAATTATTCTAAAATGTCATTATCATTCATAAGTGGATCCATTGGGTCCCAAAATCGACCCAAAGATTCACATGGTCTTCCATTACACATAAAATGATGTTAGGATAGGTGTTATGGTAATTTTGAATTATTATAATATGCTTTTTACGTTGAATTACCATTTTTACCTTTAACTGTGGTAAATAAAAGGCAAAAGTTACTATTTACCAAACAATATTTTCCTCTTATAGAACCAAATTGTACTTAATAATAACAAAAATTTATATAGAATTTTAGAAATTCAATTCATAGAAGAGGTAAAATTTCATTTAAATGAAGAATTTATCATTTTTAACTACTACTAAGTGGTTTTACTATTAAGGAAAAATTGATGTTTTTCAGAAAAATACAAACAATTCATCCAATGTAATTTTTTATATTCTAAATTCAAAAAATATTTATATTTTTCCAAATTAAAGTCATAAAAGTGGAATTAATTAATTTAAAATTAATTCCTGTTGTTAAAACAAATAGCGTGTTTTTAAGAAACAATAACTATCAAACGATTGACACTTTTTTATGTCCAATTTCAAAGTGAAATTAATTCCAATGACCAACATTGGATTAAATGGTAATCATATATTATAATTACACATTAAAACCAATTAAAAATATAATATAACCATATAAATAAATTATATTAATACACAGTTTTGAATTAAAATACAATATTATTCAATATTCATTAAAAATGAACTTTATCAGAAAAAATTACAAAAACATACACAAAGTAAATTTTGATGTCCCTATTCTAAAGAAGGATTTTAATTGGTCAAAGAAAATGTATTATGGTGTCCAAAACTAGGTTTAATGAGGTTTATCCATTAAAAGGTGGTAAATCGACCTTTTAATTTAAATTATGCTTAAAATTAGATTCATTTACATTTTAAGTCTCTAACATTTATTGGATAAAATTAAATACATTTAACAAACATGTATAATTATATTGTAGTTAGCATTGTTCATTCCTTCCAATACAACATCTAGGAGTCAACATCCATAAAAAATAATAATATTATATTATTAGTGTGCAATGTTATATTTCAATGAAACCTATTGTTGCGTATCAGGTATGCAATCGAACATAAAAACCCTTTTAATGTAAAATTAATATTTAATTCACAAATAAATATAAATATGAAAATATATTATTATTCATTTACCTGGGATGTTACACGTGATGGAATTAATTCATGAAAATAATATAAAAAATTATGTGGGAGACACTTATTTTACTCTATCATAATTATTGAGTACTATTTTTTGGTGTGGAAGAAGAAATAAAAGAACAATGCTCGAATAAGAACGATACCTCTTCTTTAGACCAACTCTTTAACAGTATACCTAATTCCATCTGATACTGGATTTTTTATAATACCATGGATTATAGGATGTGCGTAGGGAATTAATTAAATAATATATGTATTTATTTACTAGACCAATGGGTTTTTTATGTTTGTAATGGAGAGGAGATGAGGTTCCCTTTTATAATGTAGCAGGAGTGGAATTCTTGTATATTCACAAATCAATACAATAAGAGGAACTCTCTCTGAAGCCAAGCTCCTCTCGAATTGATAAATAAATTATTGGTGGATATATAATTCTAAAACAAACCTGTATGATTCAAAGGAAACAATTTTAAAAAAAAAATTTATTCCATTTACATCTTTAGTTTACCATCCATTTGGTAAATCAGTTTCAACATTTATCATGGTAACATAATTTTGTTGGTTTACAATTAATTATGAAAAAAATGTTGAAAATACTATAAATTATTAATAATAATTACTATGAAATAAATTTTATCAAATTCAATTCACATACATGGAAAGATATAATTTTAAATTAACTTGAATATGTGACAAAAAATGATTTCTAAAGAAATTCACTTTTCTATCATAAGATGATATTATCATAACTATATAAATGTTTTAATAATTAAATGAATTTGAATTTATAACTATATATATTATATAAATTTAAACTAAATTATTTATCAGAAATTAATATATAATTTTTTTAAATGGAGTAACATTATTCACATTAATACAGTTTTAGGAAAATATGTGTTTTAAAGCCTAAATAAATTGTAATAATGTCTATTATAAATTCAATTTAAATTTAGTAAATTATATTGAATATAAATAAAAAATTATTATGTAAATTTTCAATCAAATAAAAATAATTATTCTACATTAAAATTATATAATTTAGAAAAAATGAAATATTTTTAAAAAAATGGTATTTTTACCATACAATGAGAAATTAATATATTAAAAATATCCAAAAATATCTTCCAAAAATAATTCCAATATTATGTTTTGTAAATGAATATAATTTAATAAAATAATATTTGTAAAATTTCAAAATATTAATTTAAATATTTTCTCCCAAAATTAAATAAAATTTTTTAAATAAAAAGTAATTTTTGATGAATAAATGTCTATATTAAAAATATATTGCATTTTTCCAAAGAATTTATAATGTGAGTATAATATTTATATCTATTTAAAAAAATTGATCATATTAATACTTATTAATTTAATGTATTGGTTTTAAGGGTTATATTTACATATTCAAGGATCATTTGGGTTCATTTTCTCAAGTAACATGTGGCATCAAATGTAGTATTATTTAAAAATGTTGGGGATTTACATTTTACCATAATTAAATAAATTAAATCACCAAAATTTGATCCTCTTATCAGAAATCAAGGGTTTTAAATTATAATATTAATTTTTGTAAGACACACAACATAAAAATAGTTATTAAAACATCTTCTTAGAAGAGGGAAAGAGAAATATGAATGTAATTGGAATAACCATAACTATGTTTATATGTGGGACATCATCATTGTAAAGTGAACATATGGAATGGAATAAAGTCATAAATAATTTTGGGGAGTGATAAAAATTATTGATCACAAAAAATTTAGAGGTCGATGAAATGTTAATTATAAACAAACCATATATCTATTATGAGTTAACGAAAATTGATTCCATAAATCTGAAGGTAATAGAATATGTTTTTTAGGATACTTTTAGTAGAGTTGTAGGAATATTTTTAAATTATTATTTAGAAAATAATAAAATATGCTTTCATGATATATTTTTATTTCAAAAACAGAATTCATCATTTAATTATTCTTCTATCAATTTTAACATTACCCATTACTCTATGAAATGAATATCCAATATAATATTTTTATTCTTGAAGAAAAAAAATTAATTTATTGGATCATAAGATCCATAAATGAGTATCATGATATTACACAGGTTTTTATTAAAACAATTTTTTTTATCAAAAGTATGATAATATTATAATCAAATATGAAATTATTAATCCTAAAAATTAAATAAAAAAAATAAAGTTTTAATATGGACTATTCCGTAAATAAGTAACATGATATACAAAATAACCATAATAACAATAAAGATGGTTTTTAACGCAATGGTTATCTCTAACCCATATAATTACATAAAAACCCAAATACAATTCTCCCCAAATATTCTATTATTTTAAGAAAAAATGTTATACATGTCTCAATCCAATAAAACATTTCCCAAAATATCATTAATCACATAAAAATACAAAAAATTAAAAACTAATTAAAACAGTTTTTTACCAAAATCAACATAATATTTATCGACCGAATCATTTATTTTAAAATAATAACATTCCAACCAGTACATTATGTCATCTAGTCAAATGAAATTCACCCACATCACACTTACTTTTTGGGTTCAAGCCCCGCATACTTGACATAGATAATTTCTTATTGCTGACAAACTAGTTTCCCAGTATCAAAAATTAAAACTCATATAATATTTTAAAACATGATAAACACTCCAAAAATACCGTTATTAATTAAAAACAATTAAAAACATTATTATTCTATAAAATATTTGTTTTTACCCAATGCCAAATATTCTTAATTGATTATAATTACCTTCACATCTAGTACCTATCAAATATTATATTTTTTCAATCATGTGTTTTTCAATACAATAACACTATACCATTAAAAACATTTCTACGATATTGTTAACATTAAATATATTCAACATATATAGGTCTTATGAGATATAATTGGTTTATACAATTCAAATTCTGCATTATTTCATAACTATAGTCTCAATGATAAGTAATTTTGTTGTCATAAGGCCTTGAAAATAGGTATTTAGTGGCTAAAATTATGAATTTTATCAATATTAGGTCAATTATATAGATATATATGTATTAAATTTTTATAATTGTTATTAAATTATTCTAGTTTCATGTTACTTATGTAATCATGTGGTTTACATATTCTTCTCATAATATTTATTCGATATTTATGAAATGAGTTCATCGATTATAGTTTCCCTTACTATGTGTTTATTCTCACCCCATTCTTATGTTTATGTTCCTCAATTTATGAATAAGTGTAGTATACAAGATATTTTTTAAGGATAGAATGGGTGGAACAATTTATGGAAGATATCGAATAAATGTCTAGAATTAAGTAACTTTTAATATATATTTTTAAAATACATCCATTTATTGAAAAATACATGATATTTATTTGTTTTCGATGTGTCCAAATTGTCTAAAAAAATATTATATAGATTAAAGATATTTAACATTTATTATTAAGTTTTAAATTATTGATGTATATATACAACATTTTATATCTAGAATCAAATAAAATATATAAAATATGCTTCTATGTGAACTATATCTAGGATTGAAGGAACATGGAATAATAGATGGTATCAATGGAGAAATATAGATACCATTATTGATTAATATTCTTATTGAGGAGTATTTAAGGATTGATAAGTAAGGGGTTAAATATAATTTAAATATTATCATTACCCATTAGTATAGAATATTATTTAATGTATTGGGGATAATGAACATTTTATTTGTGTTTTAAGATAGGAGAACATTAGTGAATGTTTTTATATTAAACATAAATATTGTATGGAATCATGGAATTTTTGTAACAACTTGCATATTTGGTTTTCCTAGTATTTACATTATTGATTGGATACCAAAATTGGATATAGTGTCTTACACATTTGTACCTAGGGGTAATAAAGCATAAAATTTTATATCAGACATTAATGTAATAGTCAACCAGTGTATGAAAAATTGAAATAATCACACACATGGTTTAAAAAAAATAAAGGATAGACTTTTGTTAATCAAATTGTCCATATGAACAATCATGATGGATTTTAATATTCTTAGGCTAGATAACCAAAAAAAGTTATCAAATATAAAATATATTTAAATAGAATTCTTAATAATTAATGTTTAATGTTAATTGATATGTTCTTTTATTGATAAAATATAATTTGGATTAGTAGAGCATAGATTTAAACAAATTTTGTGTTTGAAATATTTTATGTATCTTCATAGAAGTATGAAATCTCATTTTTTAGGATTTGGTTCTGAATTAAAATGTAGAAAAACTCAATGTAACCTAGGTTTAACTAATAATTATTTTTGTTAAAATATGATTAATGAAAGTTGAACTAATGTAATTACAAGATATCATGATGATAAGTGTAAAATGTTTAATGGTTGAATCACATTTATGTTTTTGATTTTGATAATTTCCCTATATTTTGAATGTTTCAACACCCATGTCAATTATTTTAGTTTAATTTTTTCTAAAACTAGATTGAACCATGAGTGTGAGGGATAATACAAAGATTAACTCAACAAACAACACATATGTATGTGAGTTGGACTGAGAAACCTTGAGATTATTAAAAAACTTCTATCTAGAAATTCTAATAAAAATTTGAACAAATAATAAGTCCCAGACACACCAAGGAAGAGAAATATGGAGTCTTATGAAAACTTAACAGATGATTATTATGAATGAATGTATATTTAATTTCATACATCTAAAAATAATAATATGAAACATGATGGATATTTCCACAAAGGGAAATCTAAATGTTATATTTAGGGTATAAATGTTATTAGAGACATGAATGTAAGAGAAACATGGAAGCTATATAAATTATTAACATTAATTATAATACCTTTTGGAATTATGTAACTCAATGTACCCATTTATATGCCAATGAGGGAAATTATCACCAACAACCATAGAAACCAAGAAAATCCTAAAAAACGTCAACTAAGGAATTATATAGTGAGTATTAAATCATGATTTTATAATATCATAAATTATGTATGTTTTCCCCAAATACAATATATTTGGATATAAATAAAAACTCTTACTGGTAAAATTATCATATAAATCATTTTCAAGGGTTTTCTGATGTTATTATTTATAAAACAAAAAATTCTTCCCATTGTATATTTCTATGTCAAATTATGAATGGGTTATCTCTCTTTATGAAGTTATAATTTTATTTTATTTTCATATAGATAAATATCATTCAACATCATAAATAAACCCATAGTCCTTCAGTGTTTTATGGTTTATTATTAATCCAATATAGAAATTATGATGGTATTTTTATTCATATTGTTGGGAAAAGTTTTATTTAAGGGGGAGAGAATGTCACAACCTGAAATTTTAATATATAACTACCATTAAATATGATAATGTCTTTGATATCTTGCTCCACAAACAACACCAAACTAAATCATAACCATGATATATTTTATTAAAATTATAAATATTTGGTATAATAGTATAAACTATTTATTAAATTAGTGGTAATGAATAATAAAAAACAAATTTTATAGAATATTTTGAGAACTTAAAAAATTGATACCTTTAATATTAATGAAATCTAATTAGCATTGTTATAACAACTAAGAATGTAAATTTGGGCTTAAAATGTGGATATTTTTAGAAAATGGTGTTTTATATTAAGATACTAAGTATACTAAGATTATAAAATATATATTATATTTATAATATTCATAATATAAAAAAAATATTTATATTAATAATTGATATGAAATAATAATAAGGAATTATTAAGTTTTTAACAATTTATTTTCTAATATGAAAAATTTCCCACTATATTTTGGGATTTTATTTAATTACCAAATTATCTAAAATTAATATTTTAGTTCAATAAAATGAACATAAATTTTAGATTAATAAATACAACAACATATTCATAATATGAATCTTTTTTTTTGTAGAATGAATTATTTTAAGGTGAAAAATAAAAATATAATTTTTATAAACTACATGACTTTTATTAAATTAATTTTATATAATTCTAAAATTAAAAATCTAGAAAAAAAATCCATGATAAAATATATATTTTCATTTTCAAAAATTGGGATATTATTTAAAATCCCATATTTTTTATTTATAAACATTAATCATGTTTTCCCAAAAATTATTTTAATATATTATATTGTATAATTTTAAAAATAATTATTTTCAATTTGATAAATTGAATCTAAAGGAATATATTTAAAATTTATAATTAATTTATCTAAATTATCTATTTTTATCACCATCTTTTTAGTAATAAACATTATGTTAGATAATATAAAAACTAGCTACCATGGTGAAATTTATGTCTAATAATTCAAGGGGTAAAAGTATTAAGAAATGATAAATACATATATACAATTGAGTGTATAATATGTGTATCAACCTTATCTCATACCCCCATGATTATTTCTCAATTTTGGATCAACATTAGAAGCTTAAATTTTCCTCCCTTGAAAATAAGTTGTAATATTTACAAAAATGTCTTTCTCACCACTTATAAAAATATCCTCTCACAATCCCTTTAAGTATTTTATAAAACATATTCTTAATCCCTAAAAAATAATATTTTTACATCCACTGGAATAATTATTCACTCTCTTAAGCTTATATTTACATGATATTAGAATAATCTATCCATTTCTATGTGTTCATCTGAGAAAATATTAATGTTCTCAATGAGAGATCTTATTAAAACATAATCTGTTTCATTTTGATTTTTAATTTATAATTATAAACCGAAAATAATTATGTATTGACATATGTATTGGATATATAAAACATTATATTATTCTATGGGAATATTCGTTAATCATCTTTTTTCTATAAGGAATTATGATACCATAATCTGTGCGTCATGTAGACTATTGCATCCAAGATGCAACATGTTTTGAATTCTAGAACAACATTACAATTTTTTTGTAAAAGTGGAATTTAATAAATAATTATGAAACATATATATTTTTTATTTTTCATAAAAAATAAACCATATTGCTCAATTATCTCAGTTTAAGGAGAATTAATTATACAACCATACATGCATGTGGACTCCCCCCCAGAACATTTGATGATTATTTTTCATTTCCTTGCTTCCTTTCATGGATGATGTTAATGATGTGGCTAAATAATATATATTATTATTAATATAAAATTAAATCTCTATTATGATATAATTTATATGTGAGTTATGATATGAAGAATAGATGATTATGGTTAATTAAGTTGCTTTAAATGAGTGAAATACGAGTAAAATGATCTCTTATTTAAATGTAATGACATTATAAAAAAAAATTTACTTATAAATATTTATAATTGTGATTTATCACACTATTAAGAACAAAATAATATCATCATACTTATTTCAAAATTGTATTAGAAATAAACCACCTCAAAATCACCTATTGATCAAGGTAGCTTTATGTTTTGGGCTAGTTTAACCACCTACATGAATATTAAAATGAATTTAAATCAAGGATAACTATGAGAACATTTATAATGTAAGAATATGAAATTTATAATTAAATAATTTTTTAGTTGTTTTTATTGTAATGGCATATGAATACTTAAACAATTATTTATTAAATCATATTTTTTTTTCATTAGTTATCACTAAAACAGGCTCATCACCAATTTTGACCACATGGATCACAACCAAAATCAACATGAAAGGAAAATATTGACTTATACACAAAATTGGTTTAAATATTAAAATGTCTTTATATATTATATAATTATGAACTTTTTAACTAGAATATATACTAACACTTCTTTAATGAATCATTTTCAATGAGATAAAGATTACAGAACAATATGTGTAGAAAATAAACAAAATATATATTATATATGTATAGAATTATTATAAAATGGTATTATTATTTAAAATAGTTTTTAATTATGTTGATTATTAAATATTTAATGAAGACAATTTAGTTATTCATAGAATTTTTTGTAAATGTAGAATGAATTCAGACCAGGGTAAGGGTTTTCATCTCAAACACCACTCTTTGAGATAGATTTGGTATTAAACACGTAATTTCATTTATGTGTTGTATATTGGATATTTATTATCAAATATATCATGAATAATATTTTTATAATATTATTTTATGTTGAATTTCCACTGTGTTTTGATTAAAGTGTAACTCAAGATATAAGGGGGGTTATTTATCTTAATTCTGGTTCTTTGGGACATGATACTTGTTCTGAAGCATGATTCAGGGATATTATTTTCTATCTATTTACCATTACATTAATTTTTATATGTATAATTTACATGAAATTAATTAAATAAAAAATGTAGTTAAAATTTATTTTCATTATATTTATTTCGTCTCAAATGCTACCTCTATGGTAAGAATTTTTTGTAACTTGATTTTTATGTGTTGAGACATTATGCTTCACTTGAACATATTTTGTATAATTTGGATAAATTATTCCATTATATTTTATTATGTTTTATTCTATCCTTTTTTATATTTTTACCACAAAATACATTTTTAAATTCTTCATTCCTCATGGATTATATTTCCCATAAGTCGTATGGCATCTAATATATCCTTTCATAGAGTTATATTGTTTCAAATTGAAACTCATTCATCCATTCTTAGGATATCCAATAATAATTTTTCACTATATGTTATTTCATATTCGCCTATGGGAGGCATAATTTATAATACAACTATATTATTTTTACTCATTATAAAATTTGAGTTTTAAAAAATGTTATTGTGGAAATATTAAAAGGAAAGTTTTCTTTCAGTTTTAAAAGTTTATCTTCCAATATTAAATTCTCTATGTTAATCATTATATATTTTTAAGGATCCACTATTCATGATATATTTTCATCATTATTTTTTCAAAATGAATCGTTCTACCTTTTTAAAAGCAACCTTAGAAAGTGTCATGTAAATTTTTATTTCAGGTTAAAGTTAAATTTGATTCTAATAGATCTTCTATGTTTTATTTTACAATTAACTTATCATTTTCAAATGGTTTAAATCTATTGTGAATTATTTTTCAAGATATATATATTTTTATCATTTTCAAGATAAAAATAATTATTTCAAGAAATTTGATTCTTGATCTCACTACTTTGATACCGTTAGTATAAATATTTTGCGGGATGTATTTCATCTTTGAAAAAATTCATTCAATGTTTTATTTTACATAATTGGTTTATGATATTTTGAAACCATCCATATTATTTATTAAGATGTATTATAACTATGTTATTCTAGTATTTAATTATTCTAATACTCATTTCTCCATATGATGTGGAAAGTACATTTTATATAATTTAGAGAGGATGTAGTTCACCATGAATGAAATTTGTTCAATTTACAAGGGGAAAATAATTGGCATTCAAATATTGATGATTATTAGAAATTTTACTATGTATTTTTTTACTATCAACCTTCTTAATCAGGATGATTTATGACCATGTTCTCATATATATTGTCATCGGTAAATGTATTGATATTAATGATGACTATGGAATGATAACAGATGTTCATTACATATTGACATTTATTATATTTGAATATATAGATAACCATGATTTATTATATCAGTGGTTCCTTATAGAATTTTATGAAAAGTATTATTGACCATTATGGTGAATGTTTCTGAATTATTCTTCTGATTAGGGGAGCCAATAATTATATGGCCCCTCGACGTGTCGACGAGTCCCATAGACAAAATATGTTTTTTTATTAGGTATATTCTATTCCAATTCATCCTAATATCCTAAATTCAGTCTTGATGACAACAAAATGTCATATAACAGGTCCCTCGTAATAGGTTTCTTATTTCTGACATAATGCATTTTATTATTATGAGATGCGTATTATTGATATTTATAGTTTCATTTATTATCCTGACTATAACATGATCCTAGATTCATATTCATTGTGGATTAAATTTGTATACCCCTCCCTAAAATAATATTAATGCCATGTTTATGAAATTATTCCTTTAGTCATATGTTTCCCTTAGTGTGGTTTTGATATCACTCTTTTTTACTTTTCCATTTTCATAATCTATGAAGAAAAATAGTATACATGACATATTTAAAATGATAACACATGTGGAAGAATTTTTTGGAGATGCTAAAGACTTATCAAGGTTTTCTAGTTTAGTATGTATCATTTAAAAATCACCAATTTTTTAGTATTATATTATATTTATTATTTTATGATCTTTCCTAATTATCTAAACCTCTAAACCTAAAAAGATCCATCAAATAACAGATCATTAACACTCATTAAAAATATGATAATTATGGATGGTTAAATACTAGAAATTGCATATAGTATGAAATAATTTATGTAAACTATGTGTCAATCATCAATATATCTTGGAGAACAGGTCTGGAGAATCACATGTTATTTTTTAAAGAAATACTGTAACTATTTGTGGGAATTGATCGACTCGTGATTTAATAAACACCTAGATAAAATCATTATCACTGATAAATTTTTTTTTCATTATATCTATTCCATAACATTATATAGAGTATGATTAATCATAAACCACGTTCATAATCTCACATTGTTAATAAAAACATTTTTTCTAAGAAACAACCTCTTATCATTTAAGAGAAATGAGATAACTATACAAATAATTTATTTAGATCCATCATATCATGTTATATCCCATTACATTTAAATATTTTATATAGACAAACGTTTCTACAACCTTTTTATGAAATCTATAAGATCTATGAATTCAAACATTGATTTTTAACTACCATATATTTAGAAAACTTATAAAACCTATATTTCGTGTTCAAAATATTTGAAACATAAATAATTATATTCTATAACACTAATACCTTACACATAAATTCCATGGTGTTTCATAGAATCCTTATTGTGTTTCTAAAAACTCCGTCATATGGAATAGTTATTTTCCTTTTATTAACAACTTTATGTTTCAATTACATTGAATATATAGATAATGAATCACTATTGGACTCTCCATCTAATTATTTATATTTTTGTTTGAAATTTTAGTTACTTAAGCCATCAGTAAAACATTATAACCTATACATCATCTTCCTACTTTAAAAATTCTTTTCTCTTGAAAATATCAGGTAAATTTTTATTGAACTCAATAATATTATCATAACATTTCAATAAATGAAAATATCACGAATCCCATAACATGATTAATGCATTAATAAACTATTATCATCACAATGTCATTAGTATACATAATCATACTTAGTATCATTATTATAACCAATCATATAGATAATACGAGACTACAATTCCTTAGTTTATTTTTTAAAAATTTATTTTAATACCATAAGGGAATTATTTTATTCTTCTCGCAGGACTATATATTTTTCGATTGAAAACATAAATATTTGGATACTTAGGAAGAGATTTCTATTACATATAAATTTTCATTAGTTACGAACATTTGACAAATTACAATTCCTGAAAGATTATCTTATTAATCTTATCCATCAAGGATTGATTTAAGAGTGATGATAATGGATTTATTTATCTATAACATAATATTTTATTTGATGATTATCACATATTGTTATTACTTAATAAGTAAATTTATAAAATATTCTCCCAATATATTTATGACACTTTTAGAATTAATTATTCCCTTTAGAGGGAGAAAATCCATATTTCACAATGAACATAATATAAAATAGCCCTAATCAGACCAAATTTCTTTTTAAGTTCTGATTTATCCAATTCATACCATATATAATTCTTTCATAGTTGAGTGGGTAACTATTTCTCCAAACCCATCATATAGATTTAAACTCATGTTTCTTCTTATGGTATCTTTATTGTTGTGGTTTCACATCTACATGTGTCCAAAATAAAATATGAAGAATGCTTACACAACCATGGAATGAATAATACACATTAATTACATTATATATACAATACAATACAAGGGAAACTATATCATTCTTGAAACTACCTAATAGGATGATAGAGATATTTATATGCACCATATAAGAATTAGTCTTACAATTAGTATTTTTGAAACATCCTAAACTCCAAAAATTCGTGTTTGGTAGTAATATAATAATGTTGTTATAGAATAAAAGAGTTTCAATAGGATCAAATATCTTACATATATTAGTATACATAATACAAAAATTTATTAAATTTTAAAACAAAATATAGAACCCGAACACATGGAATTAATATAATTATACATTCCATAATTTCGTTGAATATTACACAAAGTTATCCATTATGTTTCATAGGGAATAGAAAACAAATATTGGTGACCTCAGTTTCATAGAAAAAAGAAGCGTACAGTGGAAAATATCATGACATTAAAATGGAATATGAAATATAGATAGAATAATAAAACAATATAATGTTATAATAAATTAAAACACATAGAATTGTATATCCACGAATAAAATATAATAAGTATAAAAACACTCACTGATCCTATAAAAATAGAAATGACAATGAATGAACTCACAAAATTTCATAGAGGAATTATTCCATGAACCTATCCTATTATAGGATGTGGTATACACCAAAACCCTACACGTTTTCTCTCATAACACATATCTACACATCAAGGAGGTATACTATTCCTCGAATCACCCACCACCTGATTAAGTCCAATACATTCACTATAAGACTCAACAATACTATTCATATCATTATACAACAACCTCTTACTGAACAAGTAAATGTATATGCTTAAAAGGAGACATATGAAAAAAATACATCCCCATTAAATTGAATAATGTTAATTTAAAAGATAACATCCATTAATCAACATTGATTTGGTTGGGTTTCAATAAAGTAACCTGAAGTATCAAATTCAAATAAATAGAGTGGAAAGGGTTCTTTAAAATTTCATAGAAAGCGATTGTATAAAATAATTGGGTTAATTGTTTTATATAGGTATGAAACTATGGAAATTTTATTAAAACACCATAATCATGGTTTATTAATAGCTTGTGAATATTCCGAATAATATACCCAAGAGTGTCTCACCAAGTGTGTAATATTTGGCCTACAAATCATACATTTGGGTGGTGGTTTCGTGAATGCTCAGCCAACATGATGGTACAAATACCACTAGGGGAATATTATTTATATATATCCACATTTATTTATCATTATATGGGTCTATTTTTAGATAAATTACACAAACATTAACTTTTCCAAAACATAGGACAATGTTTCCACAATGGAAAATAATGTGATTTGACAATAGTTTTGTAATATATTGATTAATAATTTTATTAGAATGAAGTTAAAAATATATACTTTTAAATCCTTTAAATTTAATTAATACTATGGTAAAATTTATTTCATGTCAATTTATACCCCACACAAAAAAATATTTGGTGAATATAACATGAGTACTAAAAGAATGAAAATTGAGACAGAGAAACCACACATATAAAATTGTTAAAAGAGAGAGATTATGATTTATCATTAAATTAAAAGTATAAATTAAATTAATATTATATGATATAAAATAGGCATTATATAAACAACATAAATTATATAGGGGTGTAATTCCAAACATGTCCCAAAAAGTGGAATTTGAAATGAAGACCCCTTTACTCCTATCCTGAAAACCATTAACATATTTTAACCTATTGTATCAAAAATATCTATCCTACCACTTAATTTTTAACCTTATACATATCAATTTCCATATATACCCATTATAAATGGTCATTCTCTATATGAAATTTGACTATTTTTCACAATAGTTTATAATTTTTATTATTTGTACTAATTTGATAATAATGGTTCCCATATTAATTTTTATTCAAAGTATCAACATTACAACTCCATTAATGTCATTTTTTGAGGTTTTTTACAATTTTATATAATGTTTAAAATTCTGTTAATGTGTTTTTTTGTTTTTTTCCTTGAAAATGAAACCAATAATAAGTATGTTTTTGTGATTATTCAATATCAATGTGGGTTTTGTTAATTTTATAGTTAAATTTTGATAAAAATTATATTGAAAAAAATTAATTTTTTACACATATATATGATATTTTAACAATAATTAATTGTCTTTTTCATTCATGATATAAATTCATAGTATTATTTTAGTGTGTAGTTAAACCAACCCAAATATGAACATACCTTGATTTAACAAATTATTATGAGATGATTATTTGAAATATCATTATACAATTATCGTAAATATATTATTTATTTTTTATTAGTCTAATATATCATAACTAGAATTTATTATAAGAATATGTAATGGGTAGGAAAATATTATACAATTTTAATATAAGATTATCCTTTAAGTATGCTTATTTTAAAAGAATAAATTAATAATGATATTTTATTGATGGTATAATTAATTGGATAACTAATTACAAATCCACCAATGAAATTCATTTCATGTAAATTAATATTTGTTCCATGTATGGATATTAGTCATATGAAATTAACATAACAATTTCCCATGGAGTGAAATGGGTTGCATAATCTTTTCTAATAATATAATCAAATGGGATTCCATAAATAGGGAATTGGAGAAATGGTTATAAGAAATGAGTTACCCTATCAAAGGGATGAAGAATAATCTATTTATACATGTGAGAGATACATAAAAATAATTTATAGTCATTATAGAGATTTAAATGGAGATAATGTGAGTGATATAGAGAATGGTCATAATATGAAGAAAAAGGCCATTCAGGAAGATTCCTTAAATTGAGCCCGATTTTTCATAGGAGTTATTTATATTCCAGAAAAATAATACAGTGTTAATTATTTATTAAATTAATAACTTTTTCAGTTCATCCCTTAATTTCATTTTATTTGTTACCATGTCGTACAAAATTACATAAACAATAAATTCACTTCAGACATTTTAATGGTAAATGGATCATATATATAAAATCCCTTCGGTAAGATAAATAAGGTCAAATAGATTATTTTTTATCATTTACAGAATAGAAATAATGAAATTATTATTTTTATAAAATATAAATTCTACTCAAAAATTGATGAAATTTAGTAATGAAAAATGAAATATATTATAATCAAGGAGACGGTAGGTCACATATTCTCTTGTGTAATGATTAATGTTTTTTATTATCATGGTGGAAGGTAGGTAAGTTCTATTTTATTTTTATATATTTAATATTTTCTTATAAATATAATATTATTTATTTAAATAAAAATAAATATGAAATCATTGTGATTTTCTTATAATAAAAATAGAGAAAAATGAATTGCATCTCTTCCTAAGGAAGCATTCCACCAAACCCATGAATGATATAATCATTTTCAATTGATTGTAAGTTAATAAATTATATGAAATATTACATTTAAAAAATGATTAATATTTATTTATTATCATATCTAAACATCAAAATAACCCTTATTACCTTATATATGAAGCTTATGTGAGAAACGAATGACATTAAATTGCGAGTTTTTATTCCCCTGTAGACATGACTGGTGTTATTATATTATATATAGGATTTGGAAGTAAGAAATTATATGAGATATTTTATTTTTATCTGTATAATTTTATTATATGTATCACATATATATATTATATACATCATTATTTCAAGTCATTACAAGAGATGGTGAAATCCAATTTGTGCTGGTTCCTGAGGTGGTAGTCTATTGTACACATAAAAAATGGGTTGGTTTTCTATTTGAGGTAGGAAGATATGGTTTTTGTTCATTATGATTACATAAAAAAACATTTATAGGGAAAATTATGAGGTTATTATATCATCATGTTTTAATAATATTCTAATTATGTGGAAGATGAAATAATATAAAATGCTTGATTAAGGATATTACATCTTCAATAGAAAACATATTTAGGTTTTCACCAAAATCCATTGTATTTTGGTTTTTTAAAAAATCATTTAGAATTATGGAAGAGAATTAATGATGATTTTTTGATGGTATTGGATTAATAAAATGTTTTTGGAAGTGTGAAATGGATAGGTTTGGGGGTGTCCTTTTATAAGTGGGGGACAAGAAATAGTTGATTTTTTAAAAAAGTATCAATTCCACCCATGTTTTTATCCGGAAATTGGGCTCCAAAAATGGTCTATTTTGAACTTTTACAATATATAATATAAAAACATTATTTACATTAGGAATTAGACATGTTAGTATGAATTTGTTCCTTATCTTTTATGTTTAACCCCTGATAAACCCATTTTAACTTAATGGCAGTAAACGATTTTTACTATTTTCACAATTCATTATGGATTTTTTTTGTCAAACGTATTAAATAATGAAAAATATTTTGATTAAAAATATTTAATCCATTTTCCCAAATCTATCTCACAAAATTAGAAGAAGTTGATTAAAATTTAATTCCATAGGCATGTTGAAAAAATGGTTTGTCGAGAAATTCATTTTTTACAGAATCATATATCTAATATTAATAACATAGATTTTGATAATAAATGAATAAATTTAAATTAATATAAATATATTATAAAATTTATTTAAATAAATATGTATTTGGGTTTATTATGATTAATTAATATGGTGATACATTATTCACTTTAAAACAGATGAAAGGAAACATGTTTTAAAGACTAAAATGAAACCTATAATATATGTAACGTCCTGGTTCCGGATGCCAACCAGAGGCTCCTCGTATCCGGTTGGTCACATGGCCTCAAGCTCATTTCCCCAAATGTCAGAGGCTGCTGACTAGCAGCGAGGGCTTTGGGTGTGATAGTGGGGAAACTATGCCCTCATAGGAAGAGTACACAGCGGAAGTAAACAAAACATGAAATAGCGGAAGCAGTAAATATCCAACAACAATAACCAGTGTAAGACTGAAACAATAAACAACTGGAGCATGTATGTATATATGAAATGATGCATGATACATATCTAGGAAAGCATCCAAATAGGTCACAATGATAGAAATACAAACAGTACCAAATCAAGTACAAAATAAAAGATAAATATATCCTCAGCATCACAATCCTAATCTTGGTGACATGCTCTCATGCTCCAATTCAATCAAGTCCCCGATGTCGAAGGGAATTTGAACTTGTCTATACCTGCAACAACATAGGCTGTTTGGGCCCAAAATCATAGCCCAAACAGGGTTTGAGACTACATCAAAGTAGGCAGCCACCCGAATATCTGTTCCTAACAGTCAGTGAATATATGGCAGGTAATAGTATAGTAAGTAGTAAACAGTAACAGTAAACATCAGGAAGTAATTAGTAAGTAGTATCAAGAAGATATACGACAGTAACCCATCCACATAACAACTAGAAATAGTGATGCAAACCGATAACCACAATAGGAACCCCTTTGGGAAGTACTCGCAGCCAACCCCACTAGTCTAATCGAATATGTACCAACAACCCTCTAGGAAGTTCACTCGCCCTAACCCCTCTGGTTTGGTCATACGAAATTATAACACTCTCTGGGGAAGCTTGCTCGGTCAATTCCCCTTATAGTCTAGGGTAGTCAGGGACTCTCTGAGATAGATCACGCGGTCTAACCCTCTTACATCCCCATGGTCTAGAAACTCTCTGAGGAGCTCACTTGGTCAGTTCTCTTATAGTATCAGGTCTATCACAAACTCTCTAAGGAAGCTCACTCAATCAATTCCTTATCTATCCTAGAATAATTTTAAAGAAATTCAAAAAAAGTAAAGACTCTCTAAGGAAGCTCACTCGATCTACCCTCTTGTAGTCTATAATATCCAAGACTCTCCGAGAAGCTCACTCAGTCTATCCCATGTAGACAATAATGTCTTGAATCTATGGGAAGCTCACTCGGTCTATCCCTTATATTCTATAGTATCCAAGACTCTCTAGAAAGCTCACTTGGTCTATCCCTTATAGTCTATAGTATCCAAGACTCTCTGGGTAGTTGGTTCCCTCTACCCCATATAGTCTATATCCCCAGGTTCTCTCGGTCTCGTACCAGTCAGTGCATAAAAATTCTATAAGTAAAAATTAAACCTACAGAGCAACTTGGATAACCAGTCTATAACAAACAAGCCTGTCAAGAATATCATTCCATCATATGGTCACAAGGCATGGAAAACAGGTATAACATCCAAAGGCTAACAAGACCCAAATGTCGTAAATAGAAAAATTCTTGGAAAAACATCCAAGAATAACAAATAATCCTCATACATGATTAAATTACTTCAACACAAGCACACAAGAAAGGAAGAAAAACAATAGGGGAAAAACGGTAAACACGCATTACCCCGTTCACAGGTATTCCTAGATTTTGCGCATAAAACTCAAAGACATCAAAAGGTAAGGCACAAACCACCAACCATGATCCTAGGAGGACAATATACTTCAACCACGAGGCTTGATTCTCCTTATAATGGCATAGATCTACAATAATGCACAAAACTCTCATCCCACAATATCTTGAGAAAGAGGGAAAATCATGGAATGAAACTCAAGAAGAAGGAAGGGCTCACCAATATGGTCCCAACACAATTGACGGTGGTTTATTTGCAAATAGATAGAGGCTCGAGGTCTCAGAGGATGTTTGCAGCCGTACGGACACCCTCAGTCGAAGAACCTGATAAAGAAGGTGTTTCTTTAGATGAGGCACGACCCCCGCCAGTTTAATGAAAAAAAACTACACAACGTGTACTCCTGGGGTACATGGAGTGTACGTAACCTTTACATACTCCGCTTTAAGTGGCCTCCAAATTGCCCCTACACACCGTGTGTGTGGCCTGGACATGGCCAGCAGATGGCCTTGCATCGCATCAATGTACACAGTGTGTACATATAAAGTAAACGTCGTGTATTTTTGAAAATTTTTATATTTTCATCATTTTCTCAAAAATGCCCAAAAAGGGAAAAACATACCTTAAATGAAGATCCGAGTTCTTATAAACTTCCCCCCTTAAAAAAACTAATCCCCAAAGCTATGTGGTTGGATTGGGACCCACTATATCCTACTCCACTAGGTAGAATATTTTTGGGGTAGGTCCTACACGAGCCCCACCTATTCATTTCATCATCCCCCTCTTTTAATTAAGTAACGCACCCACACCCCCCCCCTTTTATGAATGTCAACCCTTTAACTTATTTGGATTAATATACCCCACATTAATTAGATGTGAAAACTCTTCAATTAATTCAATTAATTGATTGAATTGTTTTTTAATTCAATTGTGTTTTGTCTTGTGTGTTAATAAAATAAGACAAGTATTATTTTATTAAAGGGGTTCGTTGTGCAAGATGGCTTGGGAGAAATTACTCAAAGCCTTGGAGCACTCCTTCCTCGATGAAGAACGTGAAGAACGCAAAGAATGCTGACCTCCGACGAAGGTCGACCAGAACGCTGGATCCTCGGAGATCGGCGAGGCAACACTGATGAATCTTTTCTCTGTGACGCGATGATCCTCCTTCTGGGACCCCTTCTTCCGCGATGTGAAATTCTGCGATGGACCTTCATTCAACTTTTTATTCTAGGTTGAGGGATTATTTCTTCTTGATCGTGATTACATTCAATGCTGATTTTTGTCTTTATTTGGGCCGCCTGTTATCGCAATAATGGGAGGAGGTCGGACCACATGAACACGGCCGACCCTCCTCCCCCCTTGGTTGTTGATTTGTTTGCGGAACGAACAAGGTAGCATGGTGCCTATGCACTGCGTGGGAAAATAATAAAGATTGGGCGAAGAAGCGTGGCATCGTCGCACCGTGCCGTTGAATCCGAACAAGCCGCGGCACCGTCGCGCCGCGCCGGAGAACCTGGAACAGACCGCGGCCGGAGCAGCGCTGCGGTGGAGGGGCGCGACGTCGTCGCACCATGCCGGTCGGACCAAGCCCTCGGCCTTTGGCCGGGGCGGAGCAGGAAGCGGCGGCCGGATTTTGGCCGCCTGCGTCGGAGCAGGGGGACGGGACCACGCCGGTCCCATGGCGGCAGCAGCAGGCCGGCCGGAGTGGGCTGGCCAGTCAGGGGAGAACCGGGGGTTCGTAACCCCTGGCTGGAAGGGAGGAGCGGTCCCCCACGTGGGGGCCGCGTTTAATTAAACAAGGGGGCATCCCCCCCCTTGTTCACCCAGCTCGGTGACGCCGAGTTGGCCGGTGGACCGTGCCAGCGCGCTGGGCCGGGCGGTGCCAGTTGGGCCGGACCCGGATCCGGTTCGGGTCAACCCGTTTTGGACCGGCCTAGGGGGTCTTGGGCCGGGTCGGTCTGGGCCTGAAACCTCCATTTTCGGACCTCTTCCGGTCTTTTTCCCATAACATGGGCTACAGATCTCCTATCGACGCACCGTCAACAGCGATGCGATCCTTGGATTGAGAAGGTCATTTCGGTATATTACACTCATGGTTTCTGAGATCATTGGGTTCGGCCAGGTTGGTTCGTACACAAAACCAACGGGGCCCTTGGAGCGGAAACATTTATAACATGAGCTCCGGACGTCCGACTGACGTGCCGCCAACTGTGATGGATTCCTATTAGTGAGAAAAACCTTTTGGATTACTCCTCTCGAGGTTTGGATGCATTTGGAGTATGTTCGGGTTGGTTTTGAATTAAAAACCAACCGGGCCCCTGGGACAAAAAAAAGCCAATAACTCACAGACCAGACGTCCTATTGACGCGCCATCTGTGGCGTTGAGTTCCAGTTGAAGATATGGAAATTTTGGATACATCAATTCTAGACTTTGTGTCATTTGATGTATCATCCCCTCGACTCGTGTAGCGGACCCTCCCGAACGATCTTGTTGTGTGCGGGAACCCTAGAGCTGGCTGCGACTGCGACGATGATGAAGATAGTACGGGAATCCTCCGTGGGTTCTACGGTGACGACTACATCACTCAGTGATCCTACGTGGATCAGTGATACCGATCCTGTGTGGGTCAGATCCTGTGTGGGTCAGCGCTCAGCAGTCCTATGTGGGACATCGTATACTGATCCTATGTGGGTCAGATCCTGTGTAGGTCATTGCGGGGGTTAGTTACCTATCTATCATTTGTGGGTCATTGCGGAGGTTAGTACCTATCGATCATGTGTGGGTCTGACGGCATAGATGAATCTGTGGCTACATCTGATCATCTTTATCATCTTACGAAGAAGTATACCTCTGTGAGATGAGTCTTGACTTTCATTATTTATCTTTTATAAGATTGAGTTGATATTCTGTGTGGATTACGTTGTGCTTCCTGTGTGGATTGGGTTATGTTTTCCTGTGTGGACTGAGTTGTTCTTGGGCTCAGATGTTGGAGCTGAACCAGAATTGATGACTTATGTAAATGTATGGGAATATACCTAAGTAGTGTCAGATGTTACATTGTGATTGTATCTTTCCTTTGTGGATTATCTTTTATGGATTTTGGGAGACCATCGGGGGTCTCGGGGTCCCTACTAAGTAGCTTATACTCACCCCTGCACGGGCTATTCCCGCACTACGTTGTGTTGGATGCAGAAGACGGATAGCGCTGATCGTGTTTGAGGCATGTGGAGCGAGACGGTACCTGTAGGTGGATCACTGGGCGGGACGTACACGGAGTGGACAACTAGACCCGATGAGCTGAGGTGGATATTTTTACTCACCCTTCAGGTGGGACTTCCAGTGGACGGCTCGACGTTGCGGCATTACTTTTCAATTATCGTACTCCCTTTTTCAGTTTTACTTTGCTTTCATTTTGGGTTTGTATTCTGGCCCACTTAATTTTCCACACTTACTTTTGTACCCAGTTTTACTTAGTGTTTACTTCTGCTTACTTACTCTTTGGTGTTTGTTTACATACATAGGCAATGCCTTCCCTTTTTATTGGGAATTACACCTTGGTGTTAGTCGACATCCCCTGGCCTATGGAAGGCGGGCTTGTGTTAGTCACAGAACGGGCCCTGAGGACGGGTCGTGACAAATTGGTATCAGAGGAGTTCGGTTCTACCGCAGAACTTAGGACTCTGATCCTTTTCTATGTGAAACAATAGTGTTAAGAGTATTGAGTGTTGTTATCAGTCCAGGGAGTCGAGTGTTGGTGCGGTGGCCGACGTATCCGTACACCAGGACCCTGACTTCTGATTTTCCGTCTTAGTGCATGAAAACATTGTTTGCATGTGTGTTTCAAGTTTTCTTTGTGATTACTTTGTGTCATCTCACCAGGTATACTGTTTGACCGTGGCGCACCTGTTTCTTTTCAGGATGGCCCCACGACGATAGCTAGCTAGGGTTCCGAGTTTTGTACACGACGACAGCCCAATGAGCAATGAGGCCTCGGTGCAGGGCCCTTTGACAACAGAGGCACCGGTGCTACCTCTACCTGTCGAGCCACCGATGCTACCAGCTCCAGCCGCTGAGAGTGCACGTCGCCTTGGTGCACTGCACGAGTTTCAACGTTAGCGACCGCCCAGGTTCAGCGGGGAGATGGACCCTCAGGCAGCCGAGGATTTGATAGAGGAAGTTGTACGAGTTTTCTGTTTGGTAGGGACACCAGCAGACCTCATGATGATCCTTGCAGCGTGTCTCTTGTACGTGGTAGCATGCAGATGGTGGTGCTTGATTTTCCAGGTGCACGACGAGGCGTCTCTCCTCTGGACGGACTTTGAGAGCCTCTTCCACTCGAAGTTCATCCCAGCCACCCTCTGTGCAGTGCGCATCCAGGAGATACTATAGTTGTGGCATGGAAGCTTGAAGGTTTCCCAGTACTCGGCGAGATTTACCGAACTCTCGCGCTATTCGACGGACATGGTACGGGACCCATTATTTTGGAACTAGACCTTCGAGAAGGGATTGAGGCCTGAGATCAGGGCATCGTTGATCTCCCTCAGCATTCCGACACATGCAGGGGTACTGGAGCAAGCCCTTCTCATTGAGAGCTTCCTTGCTAAGCCTACACCAGCATCGAGACCTACCGCAGGGAGGCATGTAGAAGAGTCTTCTGCAGCTGGAAGTCAACGGATGACACATGGGTCCAGGAAGACCAGACCCTCAGGTGTATGACCTCAGGACACTGGCTCAAAGGTGCGGGGCACACAACGTAGATCCAGTCTTACGAGAGGTAGGCAGTGCTACGCATGCGGCGGGCAGGGCCACATGGCTCGTGACTGCCCGACCCGCTGTGTGGACGAGCAGCAGACGGTTGCGGGACCACCCAGGTATAGGTAGAGGTTCAACCATGGAGGTCCGTAGGGAGAAGTCAAATGAGGCAGAGGAGCTGGTCAAGAAGCAGGTGGTGGGAGACGCTTTGAGGCTCTCCCACCACCACCACTAGGAGGTCCACCCCGACCACAGGAAGATGGCGGGTAAAGATAGGCACAGCTTCATGCAGAGGAGGCCTATGACCACAGCGTGCCCAATATGATTCGAGGTACTATCTATTTATACTCCACCATTGCTGCAGTTCATATAGACACAGGAGCGAGTCATTTTTTCATTGCTGCTACCCTTGTTCGGAGCTCGGAGATTCCGACAGAGCCGTTGGCTCGATCCTTACGGCTAGAGACTCCTACCGGAGCATACTCGAAAATTACGCACTGGTGTCAGCAGTGTGATCATACTCTAGGAGGCGAGAGCTTCGGTTGGGATCTTCTTGTAGCTGCGTTGAGGCCTTACGACGTCATCTTGGGAATGGATTGGTTATCTACAGTCCATGCTCAGATTGACTGCATTATGCGCAATGTGCGATGTGTTCGCATCGATGGTAGTAGGTTGACCTTCACTGGCTAGAAGGGAATATTTTCAGCATATGATGGACTCACGCAGAGGAGAGGACAACCCATCACTCATCAGTTGTCTAGCCTCATCCTTGGAGCAGCAGACGTGCGGAGTCCGAGCTTACCTGCAGTGGTGGAGCAGTATGCAGACATTTTCCCTAACGATGTTCTAGGACTACCTCCTCGCAGAGAGGTAGATATTTATATTGACCTGTACCCCGGGACGACCCCGATATCCACCCCAGCATATCGGATACCTCCCGCTGAGCTTGGAGAGCTACGGGTACAGCTGGAGGACTTGTAGGGGAAGGGATTCATCCGACCCAGTGTTTCACCCTAGGCTTCCCCGATTTTGTTCGCCAAGAAGGCGGACGGGAGCTTGCGACTTTGTGTCGACTATCGTCGCTTGAACCTGGTGACCATGAGGAACAAATATCTTCTACCGAGTATTGACGTCCTCTCCGATTAGCTTAAGGGATCATGGTGGTTCTCAAAGATAGACCTCAGGTCAGGCTATCATCAGCTCAGAGTTCGGGACGAGGACATGCAGAAGATGACCTTCAGATGTCGGTATGGCCACTATGAGTTCTTGGTTATGCCATTCGGTGTAACCATTTCTCCAGCAGTGTTCATGGACCTCATGAACATGATCTTTCAGCCTTACCTCGATCATTTTGTCATGGTCTTCATCGATGACATATTTATATACTCGACGACTGAGGGGGAGCAATCCTACCACTTGCGGGCTGTACTGAACACACTCCGAGAGCACCGGGTTTATGGTAATCTCTCAAAGTGTCCGTTCTAGATATGTGAGGTCCACTTCTTGGGACATTTCATCTCTGAGGCGGGATTTTCAGTGGATCCTACGAAGATCGAGGTAGTGCTAGCTTGGGAGCCACCCAGGAGCGTGACGGAGGTGCAGAGTTTCTTGGGACTAGCTGGGTACTACCGGAGATTTGTGCTAGACATCTCCAGAGTTGCGGCACCACTTGAAGCTTTGAAGAAGAAGGGGAAACCCATTGTGTGGTTAGACAGATGTCAGTAGAGCTTCCAAAATCTGAGACAGAGAATGACTAGCATGACTATCTTAAGGCTACTGGAGGAGGGAGTTGGGAACATAGTTTACTACGATGCATTAGGGACCGGACTCGGATGTGTCTTGATGCAAGAGAGGGTTGTGATCGCCTATGGATCACATCAGTTGAGGCAGCATGAACATCACTATGCTACCCATGACCTGGAGTTAGCAGCAGTGCTCTTCGCTCTGAAGATGTGGCAACACTATCTGATGGACGAGAACTTTACAGTCTTTTCTGACCATTAGAGTCTCAGGTATATCTTCTCGTAGAAGGACCTGATCCTGAGACAGTGGTGGTGGCTAGAGTTCCTCCAGGACTATGACCTTGAGATAGTCTATACTCCTGGAAAGGGGAACATAGTAGCCGATGCTCTCAGCAGGAGGATGGGCATTCAGCTACTTGGGGAGGCGACAGAGAATGTAGCCGCTTTGCAGATATCTTTCGTGGATAGAGATGGAGAAGTCTTCCTTCAGTCACTCACAGTCACTCCTCCACTGCTGCAACGGGTAAGAGAGGCACAACGTAGGGATGCTGACTGTGAGATGCGGCGTGCGCAGATATCCTCAGGACAGGCACCTGATGGATTCTCTTTAGGAGGAGAGCACGACGTCCTTTTCGGAGGACGTGCCTTGGTACCAGTTGCTTTACTGGAGGTGGTGCTGAGAGAGTTTCACACATCCCCTTTGGCAGTACATCCTGGAGTGACGAAGATGTACCAGGATCTCAGACGATAGCACTGGTGGCCAGTCATCAAGAAAGCTATGGTAGAGTTTGTTTCTTGATGCCTCACCTGCCAGTAGGTGAAGGTAGAGAATCAGGTACCAACAGGCTTGGTACATCCCTTGGAGGTCTCGGAGTGGAAGTTGGACGAGATATCTATTGACTTTGTGACTGGTCTTCCATGCAAATCCAGAGGTTACGACTCCATTTGGGTGATGGTCGACCGACTCACCAAGTCGCCTCAATTCTTACCCATCAGAGAGCAGGGCTCAATGGAGAGCTTGAGACGCCTATACGTTCAGGAGTTTATACGGTTTCATGGTGTTCCATCATCTATCATCTCTGATCAAGATGCTCAATTTACTTCCCAGATTTGGAAGGGGATGCAGGAGGCATTCGAAACGCAGCTACGTCTGAGCATCGCCTTTTACCCTCAGACAGACGGTCAAACTGAGAGGACCATTCAGACTCTCGAGGACATGCTCCGTGCATGTGTTCTCGACTTTGGTCGTAGCTAGGAGGATCACCTAACCTTGGTGGAGTTTGCGTACAACAACAGCTACCACTCCACAATCGGGATGGCACCATACGAGGCATTGTACGGGCGGCCTTGCGATCACGGCTGTGCTCGACAGACCCTTGGGAGTCAGCACTTGTGGGACCGAAGATGGTCCAGGCCACGACGGAGAAGGTCCAGGTCATCCAGGAGTGGATGAGGATAGCTCAGAGCCGCCAGAAGTCTTATGCTGACAGGAGACAGAGGCCACTAGAGTTCGATGATGGCGACCATGTCTTCTCATGGGTCTCACCTCGACGTGGATTACAGAGATTTGGCCGAGGCGGCAAGTTGTCTCCATGCTTCATCGGACCATTCCAGGTCCTCAGTAGGATTGGCGAGGTGGCTTATCACCTAGCTCTACCACCACAGTTGCACCGGGTGCACGACGTCTTCCACGTATCTCAGCTAAGGAGATACGTTCATGACCCGACGCATATCATTGACCGTGGGGAGCTGGACATTGATGATGGGGAAACTTATGAGGAGGTTCCAGTAGAGATCGAGGATCGACGGGAGTGGGTCCTACGTGGATGGTCAATTCCTGTAGTGCGCATCATATGGCAGCACGGAAATCTCCAAGAGAGTACTTGAGAGCGGGAGGCTCATATGCGTGCTCAGTACCCACATTTGTTTCCCTATTTTATGATGTATCTTTACGGGGACATAAAGCCCTGAGGTGGGAGTAATGTAACGACCCATAAAAATCAAGGGAAATTTGTTTCTTAATTGTCTTTTGGATTTTACAAGAACACCGTTTCTGACGGAACCTTATTCCGAGGCCCAGTGTGCCCGTAATCATTTTATGATGTTTAGGTCGGGTACGTTCAGTGAACGAACGTGCGAGATTTACTATCATTTGAACCGGTGCTCGGAATCGAATTCTGAGGGCACCGATGGAATCACAGCACTAGTAATTGCTTAGGAACACCTTTTCTGGAGTTGCGTTTGCTCGGGTGTAGTGCTTAATTTCTTTTGGGTTAAGTAAAAGAATAAAATAAAATGGTGCAACCAATTTTATTTTATCTAAGGCAGTTTAACATAAGCTATGTGGTTAGAGTGGGACCCACTATAACCTACTCCATTTGGTAGGATATTTGTGGGGTGAGGCCCACACGAGCCCCACCTAATCACTTCTTCAACCCCCTCTTTTAATTATGTAATGCACCCGCACCCCCCCTCTTTTATGAAAGTCAACCCTTGCGTTTATTTGGAATAATAGACGCCACATTAATTGGACGTTAAGACTCTTCAATTAATTCAATTAATTGATTGAATTTCTTTTCAATTCAATTATGTTTTGGCTTGTGTGATAATAAAATAAGACAAGTCTTATTTTATTAAAGGGGTCTGTTGTACGAGAGGGATTGGGAGAAAATACTCAAAGCCTTGGAGCACTCCTTCCTCGATGAAGAACACGATGAACATTAAGAACGCCAACCTCCGATGAAGGTCGACAAGAACACCAGATCCTCGGAGATCGACGATGCGATGTCGACGAATCTTTTCTTCGCGACGTGACGATCCTCCTTCCGCGACACCTTCTTCCGCGACATGCAATTCCGCGACGAACCTTCGTTCAACGTTTTCTTCGAGGTAGGGGAATTATTTCTTTTTGATCGTGATTACTTTCAACGGAAATTTTCGTCTTTATTTGGGCCGCCTGTTATCACAATAATGGGAGGAGGTCAGACCGCATGATCATAGCTGACCCTCCTACCCCCTTGGTTGATGATTTGTTTGTGGCATGAACAAGGAAACGTGGGGCCGATGCACCGCACAGGAAAATACTAAAGATTGGGCAAAGAAGTGGGGTGCTATCGCGCCGCGCCGTTGAAGCCGAACAAGCCGCGACGCCGTCGCGCCGCGCCGGAGAACCTGGAAGAGACCGCGGCCAGAGTGGGGCCGCGGTGGAGGGGCGCGGCGCCGTCGCGCTGCGCCGGTAGGACCAAGGCCGCGGCCTTTGGCCGCAGTGGAGCAGGAAGCGGCGGCCGGCATCTAGCCGCCGGCGTCGGAGCAGGGGGACGGGACCACGCCGGTCCAATGGTGGCAGCAACTAGCTGGTCAGGGGATAACCAGGGGTTCTTAACCCCCGGCTGGAAGGGATGAGTGGCCCCCCATGTGGGGGCCGTGTCTAATTAAATAGGGGGGCAGCGCCCCCCCCCCCCCCCCCCCCCACCCCCCCTGTCCGCCCAGCTCGGTCACGCCGAGATGGCTGGTGGACCGCGCCAGCGCGCCGGGCGGGCCCACCCAGGCAGGGCCGCACCGCGCCGCGCCCAAGAGGTCCAGACCCGTATCCTGTTCGGGTCGCCCGGTTCGGGCCGACCCAGGGGTGTCTCGGGCCGGGTCGGTCCGGGACCGAAACCCCCATTTGCGGACCTCTTCCAGTATTTTGCCCATAACATGGGCTACAGTCCTCGTATTGAAGCACCATTAGCTACGATGTGATCCTTGGATCGAGATAGTCATTTCGGTATATTACAGTCAAGGTTTCGGAGAACTTTGGGTTCGGCCGGGTTGGTTCGTACACGAAACCAACCGGGCCCTCGGAGCGGAAAAACATATAACTTGAGCTCCGGATGTCCGATTGACGTGGCGTCAACTTTGATGGATTCTTCTTAGTGAGACGAACCTTTTGTCTTACTACGCTCGAGGTTTGGACACAGTTGGAGTACGGTCAGGTTGGTTTTGACTTAAAAACCAACCGGGCCCCTGAGACGAAAAAGCCAATAACTCACAGACCAGATGTCCGATTGAAGCGTTGTCTGTGACGTTGAGTTCCAGTTGACGATAAAGAACTTTTGGATACATCAACTCCGGACTTCGTGTCAGTTGATGTATCAGCCCCTCGGCTCATGGAGCGGACCCTCCCGAACGAGCTTGCTGTGTGCGGGAACCCTAGAGCTGGTTGTGACTGCGATGACGATGAAGACAGTACGGGAATCCTCCGTGGGTTTGACGGCGACGACTACAGTAGTCAAAGATCCTACGTGGATCAGTGTTACCGATCCTGTGTGGGTCAGATCCTGTTTCGGTCAGCGCTCAGCAGTCCTGTGTGGGCCCGCACATACCGATCCTGTGTGGGTCAAATCCTGTGTGGGTAATTGCGGGAGTTAGTTACCTATCGATCCTTTGTGGGTCATTGCGGGGGTTAGTACATATCGATCTTATGTGGGTCTGATGGCATAGATGAATTAGTTACTATATATGATCATCTATATCGTCTTACGAAGAAGTATACATGTGTGATCTGAGTCTTGACTTCCAATATTTATCTTCGATAAGATTGACTTGATATCCTGTGTGGATTATGTTATGCTTCCTGTGTGGATTGGGTTCTGTTTTCCTATGTGGACTGAGTTGTACTTGGGATCAGATGTTGGAGCCGAACCAGAATTGATGACTTAGGTATATGTATGGTCATATACCTATGTAGTGTCAGATGTTACTTCGTGATTTTATATTTCCTTTGTGGATTATCCTTTGTGGATTCTGGGAGACCTTAGGGGTCTCGGGGACCCTACTGAGTAGCTTATACTCACCCCTGCACGGGCTATGCCCGCACTACGTTGTGTTGGATGCAGACGACGGACAACACTGATCGTGTTTGATGCTTGTGGAGCGAGACAGTACTTGGAGGTGGAACATTGGGCGGGACGTACACGGAGCGGACGGCTAGACCCGAGGAGCTGAGGTGGCTATCTGTACTCACCCTTCAGGTGGGACTTTCAGTGGACGGCTCGACGTTGCGGCTTTAATTTTCAGTTTCTATACTCCCTTTTTTTTTGTGCTTTACATTTCGTTTGGGTTTGTATTCTGGCCCACTTACGTTTCCGCACTTACTTTTGTACCCAGTTTTACATAGTGTTTACTTATGCTTGCTTACTCTATGGTGTTTGTTTACTTACATAGGCAATGCCTTCCCTTTTTATTGGGAATTACGCCTTGGTGCTAGTCGCCATCTCCTGGCCTATGGAAGGCGGGCATGGGGTAGTCACGGAACGAGACCTGAGGACGGGTCGTGACACCAACGGTACCACTCCCCGTTGGGCCACTGATGCCACCAACCCTAGAAACTGATGGTGCACACCGCTTGATCACGTTGCACAAGTTCAAGCGCTAGATCCCACCCAGGTTTAGAGGAGAGACGGACCCACAGGCGTCTTAGGATTAGCTAGAGGCCATGGTGAGATTTTTCTGACTGGTATGGACACTAGCTGATCTCATGGTGATTCTTGCTACCGGCCTTCTGCAGGTAGTAGCCGGAAGATGGTCTAGCTTGATGCTCCAGGTCCATGATGAGGTAACGGTTCTCTGGGAAAACATAAACAGCTAGTTTCAGGAAGAGTTTTTTCCAGCAACTCTTCACGCAGTGCACATTCAGGATCTACTTCATCTGCAGCATGGCAACATGATTGTAGCTCAGTACTCAGTGAGGTTCACAGAATTCTCACGCTTCTCCAATGGTATAGTGTGGGACCAATTCATTAGGTCCTGGACCATTGAGATGGGGATCAGGTGAGATATCAGGGCTTTGGTGATCTCACTCAACATCCCGACGTAGGAGGGGGTGTCATAGAGAGCCCCATTAGTGGAGGTTTTACTTGTTGGGCAGTCACCAATAGTGAAATCCACTTCAAGTTATCATGTAGCAGAATCTTCTGTAGCTGGAAACAGATAGATTTCACAGAGGTCCATGAGGACCAGACCTATAGGTGGACAACCACATGACTTAGGATCTATTGTGCGGGAACCCGAAGCAGAGCTAGTTATGCTAGGAGCGGGCAGTGTTATGCATGCAGCGGGCAGGGTCACATGGCTCATGACTATCCGACCCGCCGTATGGATGATCATCAGACAGTCGAAGGACTGCCCAGGCAGAGATAGAGGATCAATCGAGGTGGTCCATAGATAGTAGGAAGACGGGGCAGAGGAACTATTTGTGCCGCTATTGGTGGGTAACAATTCGAGTTTTTACCACCACCACCACCAGAAGGTCCACCTCGGCCGTAGGTAGCTGCTGTATAGGGGAGAGCTCAGCTCCAGGAAGTTGAGACTTACGATCATTATGCTCTAGATATGATATGAGGTATGGTCTACGTTTATTCCACCACAGCTTCAGTACTTAGATACATAGGTTCCAGTCATTATTTCATTTCCACTACCCTCGTTTGGATCTCGAAGATTCTGAAAGAGTGTTTGGCTCAATCCTTATGCCTAGAGACTCTTACGAGAGCATATACGATGATTACGCACTAGTTCCAGTAGGTTGATCTTACTCTCGGAGGTGAGAGTTTCGGATGGGTATCTCTTGGTAGCGGCGTCAAGACCTTACGATGTTATCTTGGGTATGGGTTGGTTATCTACAGTCCATGCTCAGATTGACAGTGTTAGGCACAATTTGCGATGTGGCTGCACTGATGGGACCAGGATTACGTTCACCTACGAGAAGGTACCTTTACAGCACATGATGGAATTTCATAGAAGAGAGTGAAGTCGATCACTCATTAGTTGGCTAGCCTTACCCTTAGAGCTGTTGATGTGGAGAGTTTGAGTTATCATTGAGTGGTGGACTAGTACACTGATGTTTTCCTTAATGATGTCCTAGATTGACCTCCTCATAGAGGGGCATACTTTTACATTGACTTGTACCCCGGGAGGGCATCAATATCTACACTGGCATATCATATTTCTCCCGTGGAGCTTTATGAGCTACGGGTACAGCTAAAGGACTTGTAGGGGAAGGGGTTCATCTCGCCCAGTGTTTCACCTTGGGCTACCCTAATTCTATTTTCCAAGAAGGCATATGGGAGTTTGAGGCATTGGGTCGACTACCAGAAACTGAACCAGGTGATCATAAAGAACAAGTACCCACTACTGAGGATTGATGAACACTTTGATGAGATGAAGGAAGCATGTTGGTTCTCGATGATAGACCTAAAATCAAGGTGTCCCCAGCTTAGAGTTTGAGACAAGGATGTGTAGAAGACGTCTTTCAGATGTTGGTACGACCACTACTAGTTCTTGGTTATGGAATTTGGAAAAACAAATGCTCTATCAATGTTCATGGGACTCATGAACAAGGTCTTTCACCCAGAACTTGATTTCTTTTTCATATTTTTCATCGAGGATATTATGATATACTTGACTACTGAGGAGGATCATGCCTATCATTTGTGGGTAGTACGTGACACACTCTGAGAGCACTAGATTTATGGTATTCTCTAGAAGTTCCAATTTTGGATCTGAGAGGTTCACATTCTGGGACATCTCATATTGGAGGTTGGGGTTGCAGTGGATCCAGTGAAGATTGAGGCGGTACATTCCTGGGAGCCACCCAAGAGTGTGATAGAGGTAAGGACTTTCCTGGGATTAGATGGATACTACTGGAGGTTTGTTCCAGACTTCTCCAGGGTTGCAGCCCCACTATCTTCCTGGAAAAAGAAGGGGAAACCCTTTTTGTGGTTGGAGAGATGCCAATTGAGTTTTCAAGAGCTGAGGAAGAGGCGTACTACTACCCCCATATAGAGGCTTCCAGAGGAAGGAATAGGGTATGTATTCTAATGTGACACATCAGGGACCAAACTCACATGTTTCCAAATGCAGGAGAGAGCATTGATCGCATATGGTTATCTACAGGTGAGACAAAAAAAGAAGGACTATTATACGCATGACCTCGAGATAGAGGCAGTGGTCTTTTCCTTGAAGGTGGGGCAACATTATCTAATGGGAGAGCACGTTACAGTGTACTCTAATCAAAAGAGTCTCAGGTATATCTTCTCCCAGAAGGACCTTAACCTAAGTCAAAATCATTATCTTGAGTTCCTCCTGGACTATGATTTTGAGATAGTCTATACTCCTGGGAAAGGGAACGTTGTTTTAGATGCACTCTGTAAGAGATATGGTATACAGTTTCTAGGTGAGGCGATGGAAGAGCTGGCCGCTTTTCAGACATCCTTCGTGGATAGAGATGGAGTGGACTTTCTACAGTCTCTTACAATCACTCCCCCACTTTTTCAGTGATTCATGGATGCACAACATGGGGACACTGACTACAAGACATGATGTACTCAGATATCCACAATGCATTCACATGATGAATTTTATGAAGGCGGAGAGAATTTCATCCTCTTTAGAGGATGTATCATGGTACTAGTGTCTCTTCAGGAAGATGTGTTGAGGGTGTTCCACACATCCCCACTAACGGTACATCCAGGAGTGATGAAGATGAACTAGGACCTTTGACGACAACACTAGTGTCCAGGAATGATGGAAGAAGTTGCAAAGATTGTCTCTCGATGCCTCACTTATCAGCAAGTGAAGGCGGAGCATTAGGTTGTAGTAGGCTTGGTCCAGCCATTAGAGGTCCCAGTGTGGAAGTCTGATTGAATATCCATGGACTTCATGATAGGACTTCCACGTACATCTAGGGGTCATGAATCTATCTGGGTGATCATCAATCGACTCAGTACTTTGGCCCACTTCCTACCAATCAGAGCGCAGGGTTTAGTAGAGTTCATATGACGCCTTTATGTGCATGATACTGTGCATCTACATGGAGTACCTTCGATGATTTTCACTGATAATTATGCGCGGTTTTATCCCATCTATGGAAGGGGTTGTAGGAGGCTTTGAGAATGCAACTTTGTTTGAGCACCGCCTTCTATCCTCAGATGGACGGTCAGACAGAGCATACCATTCATGCCCACAAGGACATGTTGCATGCTTGTGTCCTTGAATTCATTCGCAGCTGGGAGGATCATTTTCCTTTGGTGGAGTTTGTGTACAACAACAACTATCACTCCACCATTGGGATGGATCTTTTTGGGGAAGTATAAGGGCGACCTTGCAGATCCCCCTTGTGTTGAACTGACCTAGGGGAGTCAGCAATCATGGTACCAGAGATGGTATGGGCTACCATAGAGAAGGTGTACATCATCCACGAGTAGATGAAGACTTCCCAGAGTAGGCAGAAGTCCTATGCCGACAGAAGATGAAGTCCTCCGGAGTTCGAGGATGGAAACCACATCTTTCTATGGGTCTCACCCCGACGAGGTATATGGAGATTTGGTCGTGGTGGCATGTTATCTCTGAGGTTCATTGGACCTTTTCAAGTCCTCAGCATAGTTTAAGAGGTGGGTTACAACTTTTCTCTTCCACCTCAGTTTCACTGGGTGCACGACGTCTTCCACGTATCCTAGCTGAGGAGATACGTGCCTGACCCTTTTGACATCATCATCCATGGCGAGTTGGATGTTGACGATGGGGTGACCTTTATAGAGGTTCCTGTAGAGATTGATGATCGACAAGAGCAAGTCCATCATGGATGTTTTATACCTTTGGTGCACGTTTGATGGCCGCACATGAACCTATATGAGAGCACATAGGAGCGGGAGGCATAGATGCATGCTCAGTACCCCCACTTGTTTCCTTAGTTTGAGTTATGGATTACGGGGATGTAAAACCTGTGGTAGGGATAATGTAATTAAATAGATGTTAAATGATAATTTATTTAAATATATGGTAATTTTAAGAGACCGCAAAAATTTACGGCGCGTGATTTCGAGGCCCGGAGTGCCCAGAATGAATTACTAATCTTTTTTTTCAGGTATGTTCAGTAAAAATGAGAGAGGGTTTTTCAAACTTTTGAACCGGTGCTCGGAATTGAAATCTGAGGGCACCATTTAACTCGCAGCACTGATATTTTCTTATGAAGACTTTCACTACGATGAAAGTAGGTCAAGGGTGAAAGTTAGTTTATTGGTTATTCATGTAAGAATAAAAAAAGTGGTTGTTTTTTTTTCAACACCCATGTGATTGTTGGGAGGTGGGGTCTACCGGAACTAAACCTGCATTGGATGTTGAAGTTTGGGGACCATCAATCCTTATCCTCTCATGAGAGTATATGGTGGTGTGTACCACCTGAACCAGAACCTCCCATGAGAGGTTTTGGTGGTGGGGACCACATGGGATTAAACTCCCATTTAATTGAGTGAAACTCTCAACCCCCCTCATTAATGTGGAAGAGCCTCTTGACTTCTTCCACATTAATTTATGCCAACGCACATACCCATTAATTGTTCCAACTTATTTAATTGGCTTACCCCTTTATAAATTATGTAACAACATCATTAGAATTTAGGAAGGTTCCTAATAAATGAACCTTCATAAATTCCTCGATCATTACCTACCTTACACCCTCTCTTCTATATATGGAGCTTGGGAGGAGGATTTGGGATGGCTTCACTAAGCGATGAAGCGCGGGTAATGTGACGTGATGCCCAACACTAGGAGGATTACGCTCCCCGACAAAGAACTACCAGCCAGCAAAGAACGCCAACCTCATTCGACCTTCTTCCTCAGGAATACTTCTAACATGGGACGTCCTCATCTACGGTGAATCAATGTTTTTAAATGTTCCCATGCCCACATCAACCAACGATATAGGGGTCTAATGCTATTTGTTTATCACTTTCCAGGTTCTCCCTTCTTCTCTTGTGTGGGATTGGGAATGATTAAATTACAGAAGATCATGGTTGTTGTTCTTTGATTGGTTCTTGGGAACCGTATGCTACCACAATAAATGAAGAGAGTGCGGGCCAGACTAACATGGCCCGACCTCCCCTCTATCATTATTCTTTGTGATGTTCTTCGAAATGAAGGAAGGCAGTGAAGGCGAAAAAGGCCACTACGCCACCACCCACGGCCACCGTGACCCGTGCCGCCCCCGCAACACTCCGGCTTCCCGACCGAACCGGCCCTGAACCCACCAACCGAGCCACCCTGGCCACGCCGCCCACCGTCTGAGCCACCCCACCCATGCCGCTTGCCGGCCTAACCCCCCACTGGCCGTGCAAGCCATTGTCACACCTCCCGCTGGCCGCGCCGTCCACCGGCAGAGTCGCCCCGGCTCATGGTGCCCCGACCGCACTAGACCATTCCCTTCATGGCTCCCCAGTCGAACCGACCATTGCCCCATACGGCGCCCCAGTTGAACCGGCCCGCGCCCCCTACGACACCCCATCAGAACTGGCCCCACGCCCCACGCGGTACCCTGGCCGATCCGGCTCCGCTCCCCTATGGCCGAGCCACCCTGTGGTATCTGAGGCCCCTCGCGGCCCCCATGGCCTGTTGGGCCTGACCTAGTGGGTCTGGCCGGGTCAACCTGAACTGGTTCAACCCCTGCCAGGTCAGGTTGGGTTAGTCCGATCGGGTCACACCGGACCCGGGCCCACAACGACCCTTTACTTTCTTTAGGCCATATCTTTGGCATTGTGAATCCTTTTAAAAAAACATCAGCAATGCATGAAATCATGAAGCGTGTTGGTCCCTTTGAGTATACTCCACTGGAGTTTTGGTTTGAGATTGGAAACGGTCAGGTTGGATCTAGCACGAATCCTACTGGGCCCCTGAGACTAAATTTCTTATAACTCACAGACCAGGCGTCTGATTGACATGTCGTCTATTGCGTTGAGAACCCTATAATGTGGAGTAACTTTGTGATACTTTCTCATGGGGCTTTGTGACAGTTGGAGTATCTACCATTAGCATGTGGAGAAGATCCTCCTAGAGATGAGCGAGCATAGTACGAAGACCTAGTAGTTGGATGAGACCTGGAGACTACTACCTGTTTTGACTCGGAGTGACTCTACTAGCCCAGTGGGGAGTGCCTTGGTGTCGTGGAAGACCCACATTGGGGAGCTCCTTAGTGTCGCAGTAGACCCACAGTACTCGATAGGAGGAGTAACTCAACAGGCTACTAGGGGGAGCATGCTTGGTGAAATGGCAGACCCACAGTGGGGAGCGCGCTTGGTGATGCAGTAGATCCACAGTACTCGACAGGAGGAGCACCTCCAGATTCCAAGGTAAGTGGGATGCACGCTTGGTGTCATGGTAAGCCCACTATACTCGATAGAGGAGGTGTTCTCCAGTAGCCGATGTTTCGACAATGTGACTGGGGATGTTACTTGATACTACCCCTTGAATAAAATCATGGTTTGAGCTAAGTTCGTTTATCTGTGTTTTCCTCATGATTGAGATGGATCACATGATAACATAGGTATATGTATGGGTGTATACCTAAGTAGGGTTATCTGTTGATTAGATTCATTTTTTTTATAATTGGTGTATTTTCTGAGACTTTGATGGTCTCAGGTCCTTACTGAGTATCGTTAAACTCAACCTTGAACGGGCTAAGCCCACACCTTGTTGTGTTGGATGCAGATGACAGACAACGTTGACTGAGGATGAGAGTACCAGGATTGGATGGTACCCAGAGGTGGATCTTACTATGAGTCGACACACAGAGGAAACAGACGGATGTGGAGTGATGAGGAGACGATTTGTACATACCCTTCAGGTAGGAACACCGGAGGATAATCCAATAGTTTTTTTCCCTTATCTTTAAGTTTGAAAATATCACTGTTGTACTTGTACATTCCAATTGGGATTTTATTCTGGCCCCTTTTACATTAAGTAGTCTTTTGTTATACAGTTTACACAGTGTTTCGTCCAGCTGTGTGCTTGCTTGTCTGTGTGTTACAGGTTATAAAGAAAATGCCCTACTAGTTTTAGAGAATTACACCTTTGGTGCTAGTCGTCAGCCCCTGGCCTATGGAAGGTGGGCATGGGGTAGTCAGGACACATGCCTTGGGGGATTGGTCGTGACAAATATGTTGATGTTACTAGAGTTTTCCTACTCTCATGCTACACTGATAACTCAACATCAATGTTTTTATTTGGTGATCGAAGAGTAATACTAAATATTCATGTTATGAAGGATTTAATTAATCCTTATTTAATATTTAAATTCTCTATTCTTGAATGAAAAAAGGAAAACCTATAACCACCCCATTATTGGGATCCATCTCCGCAATTGTGACAGAATAAGCTCAATCTTTTTCTCTAGGACATAAAGGATATTTTCCTTTTTTTCATGAACAACCATAGTATTAGTAAATTTATTCACATAGTTTACTTATTACTTCCAGTTGGGACATTAAAAAATATGACGAGGGTTGGATTGATAATTCCATTCTTCTAACACATTGGTGGGTTTCTCTAATTAAAAATTACTATCAAGGTTCCCTTCTTTCATAAACCTAAAGCACTACCAGACCCCCTTCATAAAATCAATAGGATACTTCTTAGCACTCTTTTGACATGTTTTATGTCATCATTTCAAGAAATAATCATATTTCTCTATCATACAACCAAATTTAAACTCCATTTTCCACTTTGTATCCCTACTATTTCCTTTATATTACCTTATCTATATTTTGAATTTTAAGGCATATTTAATAATTTTCTTCTAGCTATTGATATCTCAAAATTATATATAATTTCTTATACATTGATTTATCCCACCAAATAAGTAGTCTAAATTACAAATGATGGATATGTAAAAACTATAGGAATATAAAGAATGTCTTATGATGTTTTATTTATATAACAAAATAGATTCATCATCATTTTTTGTAAGGTAATGAAAATCCATCACAATTTTAAATCATAATGTTTGAGAAAAAAATTTACTAATTTATTTCTGGAATTCCACCCACTTTATCTCATTGATATGTTCTTCCAGAATCATAATTTTTTATTATTGTCCACCATTGATCGGATTTTACCTCCATATGATAAATATCTAGTGTAACTTTCTATTTTATATAGAATTAAAAAGTAAAAAAATATCATTTCAATGGAGTCGATCCATAATTATTTAATTAAAGAACCTAAATATCTACTAAATTTCAGAGACAGTTATCACATAAGGGTTTTAATTGCAGATTTCTCATTCTTGTGGGTAGTTGGACATTCCCCCTGTTTCATTTTATGGCTAAAAACATGAGATTGATGGTAAAATATTGTTATGAATTTTCCAACTCATAATACATTAATTTTGGGCCAATCATTTGGGTATTCATCACATTTCACCTAGTAATGGATGTTGAGTTGATTTCTCTTACTTACAACCATTTGAAAATAAAAAATAAATTAGGGGTGATTATTTTTAAAATATTAAACACATACATTTGAAACTATTAAAATTAAAAGTATAAATCATTAATGAAATATATTCCATAACTTATCAATTTCTAGGCATCAACCCTTATTATCCCTAATTCATTTCTTAATATAAAATCTTATTATCATTTTTCATCACTTAATAATGGTTTGTATAGTGTTTAGGAATTTCCAAAACATATCCCCCTGGTGTGACAAACTAGGTGAAAAGCAGAGCCCATTTTCATGTACCATGTTACAGCCGAGTCATTCCTGAAATGCCAATTTAGATTTATTATCTCCATGTATATTTTTGTTAAGACATCCTCCAATCTTAGAATCTAGATTGGGAATAAATTGATTGAAAAAAATCACTCTTTGTAATTCACTAAAATTAGAGGATTGTTTTCTATACATAGGATTGTCATTAAACTTATCCCCAATGTTTTAAGTAAAGTATTATCATTAAATTTTCCAGATTATAACTAAAAAATTCCTTAAATACCAAATATATGATCTTAATAAATTTTACACATATTATTAAATGATTTTTAAATATAAATATCCATTAATACAACAAAAGGATAAAAAACTAAATTATTTTGAAAACCATGTTCTTAATACAATGAACGAAACTAAAAAATGGAAACCTTATTTTATTCTACATTGTATGCTCAAAAATAAATTAGGTATCTTAAATATTCAAGGGATAACTAGTTGAATATATAAAAATGGACTGAGCTAGAAACATATATAAGGGAATAAGAATGATTAGGAAGTGTAACATGTGTGTCAAAGGTAAAACCTGATATCATAAAAGAGATGGTACATGATTAATCAAGTGGAAAAGTACTATATAGAACATTATATCATTAGATAATGGATATTTGGGAAAGTTTAAATGACCTAAAATCTGACATAAACATAATTCAAGGTTTACATGAAATACAACATCACATGGTTGACATAGTTCCATAATGGATTTGGTTCACTCCACAATCCCATACATGATGTCTCTCGAGACTAAAAAATACACCATGAATTAGAGGGATATATAATTCAAGGATCATCCATCACATTTATGTCTTATAAATACATATTACTGACACAAAATTATATCATTCATAAGTAATTAACAAATTAATTACCCACATAAGTAAATAGGTCATATAATCCATCCTCGTAGCATAATAAAAATAGATTCCATAATGAATTCATTTGAGAAATGGTCATAAAATATGAATTACCATGTCAAAGGAAGGGATAATAATCTAGGTATATATGTGAGATACATATAAAAAAATTATGTATCATTACATTACTTTAAAGGAAGAGAAAATGAGTTAGAGGGGGAGTTGTTATAAGATTAAGACAAGGGTGGGTTAGAATGATCTTTTACCTCAACCAAAATTTTCCATGTATGTTATATATGATATTGAATACTAAAATAAGGTTAATTATTTTTATTTATTAATTAAATTTTAATTGTTATTATTCTATTAATTTTATTTTTTTACCATTTTATATTCCATTTCTTAAAAAATTAATTTCACTTCGGATGTTTTTACAATAAATGATTCATATGTCCAAAATCACATTGGTAAGTAGAATAATGCTCAATAGATTAATTTCCATTCATTATAAAAGGATTATAATGAAATAATTATAATATTTATACCTATATTATACAAATGAATCAATCAATGAAATATATTTATGAAAACTAAACTACATTACAATCAAAGAGATGATAGGTCGTACCTACTCATGAGTAACATTTCAAATTTTCAATGACCATGATGGAAACACGAAATGTGATATTTTATATTTATATAAGAATATTTATATCATAAATATAATATTATTTTTTTACATAATCATTCATATAATATTCATTTTATTCTGTAATAAAAATATTTAAAACAATGAATCCCATCGCTTTGTGATGTTGTTGTCTTCCATACACATGAACGATGATATGATTTTGAAAATATTGTATGGGATGAAATTATATTATATATTAATATTATATAATTTTTAAGATATTGTTAGTAAATTTTATTGTCATAAGATTACTAATTTTTAACATCTGTGAAATGTATAAGTGAAAAATGAATCACATTGCATTGAAGGTGATAGTCCACCGTACATATTAGTGATGTTATCATATTCTCAATGGAATGGAATGTAAAAAGGTATAGGTGAAATTATAATTCTAAAAATATTATAATATTATTAATATAATATATTTAAATTAAAATCAATATTATATCCAGTCGTGAGAAGATGATATGGAAAATGAATTACATCTGACCGACATGTGATCGTCTCTAAAAAATATGACCAATGGTTTCACATCACATTTGAGGGATGAGGAGTTGGTTTTAAATAATTAAAATAACATAAAAATTATTCTTATATATAATATAATTATGTAGTTATATGATAATATTTTAATGATATTTTATAGATGTGGAATAAAAAATAAAATTCAACACACGGCTAAGGATGTTACATCTTTACTTGATAACTTCTTTAGGTTTTCAATAATGGCCTTTCAAGAATGGATTTATGAAGAAAAAAAATCATATAAGATTATGATATAGAATTAAAAAAGTTATTTGGTGAGGTGATTATATAACCAAATGGGTTTTTAGTGTGTAAAAGATAGAAGAGGGTGTGGACTTTTACAAGTAAGGGAGATGAAACAGTTGGAATTATTAAAATGAAAGAATTCCACATAAGTTTCTCTCATGAGAAAAAGATGAAAATAAACCATTTTTATAATTATAATATATATCATCTAAATACTATCACTTAAATTGAGTTGTTGATATTTTCAGTCATTTATTACACTTATCTTATTTATTTTAACAACCCCCACTAAACCTATATTAACCTTCATTGTGGTAAATAAATTTTATTGTTTTCACTATTGATTATGGTAAAAAATTAAGTTGAACAAAACATATAATTTTAAATATTTTGATTCCAAATATTTATTCTTTTTTTTAATTAAACTCACATATATATAATAATATAATTTTAAATTAAACCTATAGATGTGTTGAGAAAGTAGTTTATCAAGAAATGTATTTTTTAATGAAAAATAATGTGATTTGAACTATAGGAAAAGTAAAAATAATTAATTTCATTAAAAACATATATATAATATAAATATAATTTTAATAATTCTAAATTATTTTTTATTTTAATTTTATAAATTGGAGAAACAATATGCACTATAAAATAGTATTTAGAAAAAAATTCTTTAAACTAAAAAAATAAACATAAAATACAATCTTGTGTAAAGGTGATTTCATTGTAATTAAATGGATGAAATATGGATAAAAATAATTATAATATAAAATATTTTAATGACTATTAAATAACTATAAAAAATAAAAATAAATAAAAATTTTCTAAAAATTGGTATTTTTCTACTATTAACATAAAATTTTATATTTTCAGAAAAATGTAAAAATTTCATCCTATGTTAATATTGATATTATGATTTCAAAAATGATTTTCATTCAATAAAATAGTATATTTAAATTTTATATAAATATTTTATAATATTTTCAAAAAAATTAAATAAAAAATTAGTTTTGAATAAAGAAAGGTATTTACTAAAAAATGAGTGATTTTTTCCTTAGTGATTAAAAATAAATTTATATTAGGATGTAAAATTATTTATAATTAGTAAATTAAATAATATAATTATTTAATTCTAATTAAATAGGATGGTAAAAATGATTATTTTAAGTAATTATAATTTTATAAAATGATTTGGTTTGATTAAACTTAGTGTTGTGTGTCACATATGTTGTGAAACATAGTTTTCCATTTTAAAATATCAAGTTGTTAAAATTAGGCTATTTATGGTCCTATTCCACCTATGAATCTATCCAATGATTTTACCTTTGTAAATGACCAGACATTTGTGTGCAGAGCCTATATAGAGGTGAGAATAACAATATCCATTAGGACACACCAAAATAATAAAATTCATTTCACCAAGACAGTATTCCTCTGATTTACTTGTAAATATTTTATTCTAGATATGAGACATAAAAATATTTAAATAAACCAAATATAATCCTTATATAAACCTAGTCTCAAATTGGTCACAACCATAAAATCATCCACTGGATTCTACTCAAGGCATTAGGGTACTTATTATACTGGATAACTCCCTCCAGGTGTGAGATAAAACCGATTGGTCTTATTTATGAATTATTCTTATTTGGTCATTTCCATGAAGAATTATTCTATAAAACATATAAAATAATGGTGTATAGATAGTTCATTTCACTAGGTACACTAGCTAATACATGACCCTACAAGTAGTAAACTGCTATGTTGTTGATCATATGTTCTTATATGTTAGTCATGATGATTCCTCAAAACCCACCTCGGGAGGAAGAATAAATAATTGAGGATCCCATCATCACCACAATGAGGGAATCACAAAACTCTATTTGATACTATGACCATAGAGGGGAACACATACTATTATTAATATGTTATTACTTATTATACCCTCATTGAGATAGACTAAGGGATAATAACATAGATATAAAAATGAAAATTGAAGAGAATTAGGGCTTTAAAAATGACCATTTCAAAGTACATGGAAGGAAATGTTAGTACACTACATGTTTTTCCTCTCCTAGGTCGACCCAAGTACATCAGATCATGCATGTGTACTATAAATCCTGCCTTTGTATATAGGTCAATCATTTTTTCATGGACATGACATGGTACTCTAGTTATGTCGTTGTACCTGGATATGTGCATGTACTCAGGTAATGTCTATGTACATGGTGATGTCTAGGTGATCTACTCATGTCTAAGTGCCCGGTCATGCCTGTAAACTCAATCCATTCCAATGTACCTATATATTACCATGATTATGTATCCATGGGTTACATTAAGAGATTCTTGAACTGAGTCACATGTCATTTGGAGGGTACCATAAAGCATGTGATATTTTTATTCATGTAACCGCATCAGATGATTTCTAATTCTATCCTTAGCATAGGAATTTCCTGCCATCATGTCGCCCCACACGAATATCAATACCCATCAATGTGAAATAATGGATTTGATTCGAACATATTCTATTGTCACAGAACACATTTTTTTCATTGATTTTTGAATCTTACACATGGTGTCTATAACGACCCACACTTTACATACATTATTAATACTTCAAAATTGAAGCACTCTTATTACAACATATGACAAAACCACAAAGGACCGTATAGGTATAATGTCTTTAGAAACTGGGAAACATAAACAACTGGTTCATAAATCTTCTACAGTGTCTCCCATTTATTTCATCATATCTAGGGTCCCTTTTAGCATATTCTACTTAATATCCATCTTCCTGACCTGGGGAAAAGAAAGCATAAAAGGGTGAGCTCAAATGCTCAGCAAGGGCAAATAAAGGAAATAAAAATCATATCATATCTTTATGAAAATCAAAACCTGCAAAAGAGATCATAATATCTTAACATGAAATAAATCATAGAAGTGAAAATGAGATCCCCATAATCATAACATAAAACTTTAATCTTTGTGGCATGCACACATAATCATGGAAAATCATTTCTTGTTAGTCATGACTCATTGCCAAGACTATCTTAGTGGACAAAGTCCCTTTCTGAACCGAGTTCACTCCTCGTTTCAGTCCTGTATCACTGAACCGAAATAACCTTCCGTTCCAGCCATGTCTATCTCATGAGATATAAAATCATTACCCAATGCATTGGAGGGAGATATAGGTCCCACCCATCTTATAATGAATCCTTTCTTATGTGTGCCACATAATCATAAAACATACATCATCGCATAACACATATAACAAAAATGGGATTCTTGAAACATCATGACATCATAAATCAATTCATATATGATAAAGGAATTCATAAACATAATTCCATCACAACATAGTCAAACCAATGTAAAAATATGGATAGATACAGAACCCTTTATTATCTTAGATGGAAAATAATTTTGATAAAACACTTGAATTGAATTCTTGAGGAAAATATCCTTTCTTCTTCAAAAAAATTTTTCCTTTCATAAAATGTCATACAACTTTAAAATAAAAGAAGTTGATTAAAAATAAACTTGAAAACTTGTAAAGGAAGCTTCTTTGAAGTAATGTTTTAAAAATCCATTCATGCCGTATAAGTTAAAAAAAACATTCTTCGTACTTTTGTCGGAAAAGTCAAAAAGTACCTCGTATGGAAAAACGACAAAAGATTCCTTTCATATTCTTTACTAAAAACTCACCTAAGGGTAAAATTGGATTTAAACTATTTCAAGTGGATGGAAACAATATTACATATTGAGGGAACATGGATGTGGATGATAAAATACACCCCAGTAAATATTTACGAATAAACAATCTCGGATAAAAATGAGATTGTGATATTTCCCTTACCTTAGGTCCGATTTGCTTTGTTCGTGTCCGAAGCTCCTGTATAATGGTTTAAATAATGTTATTGACTTATTCCAGAATCATACATATTGATATGAGATCATATATGGTCATATTATTAGCTTCTTGTTAGTAATATTTCATTGTTACTTGTTACTCGGGTCTTTATAACTTTTTGTTCTTATGCGTGTTTTGTCGAATAAATTCTTATTCTTATCTTTAGGTTATAGATAATTCATTTCCAGAATGGTATTAGTGTATTATATACCATATTCATTCATTCAATTCATTTATACAATCATTATGAAATGAAGATCATGTAGAACGAGTCGCATCACATCGTGGAGACGGTATTCCGTACGTACGCACGAGTGATGATATCGTTCCTATGATCGTGGAATTGTATTGGAGTATATATATATATTATTTCAGTATCAATATTACTTAATAATAATCATATATAGTTACTCATTACACCATTATACCCATCCTTGTAAGGTGATGGTGGAAAATAGATTACACCACGGCGTGGAGACGGTATTCCGTACGTACGCACGCGCGGTGATTTCATTTTTCCGTAGGATGGATAGAAGGTGAATTAGGGATGTTTCATATTTATAATAACATATCAGTATGTAAGTAATACTGATGTTATTACTTTATCATGAAACAACTAAATAAGAAGAAGTTGAAGACGAAAGAAATTGAAAAGATCGGTAATGGATATTACCTCTTCTTTGGAACGCCTCTTTGAATCCTCCACTTAGGGAACTAAGAGTGGTCTTTGGAGAAGACCAGGACCTCTAGGACTATTCTAGGGAAGTGGAGAGGGGAAAATGGCAGGGGTTGGCCGAGCTTGAGTGCTCAATTTGGTGTGAGGAGGAGGGGGATGAGGTGCCCTTTTATAAGGGAGGAGAGGGGCACCTTAGGAATATCTCAAAATATTATTTTATATTAAAGTCAAAATCGGTTTATAATGGTTCCAAAGGGTCTTATTTCGAAGATAAGGTGGGGAGGGGTCGAAATCCTATCAACCAATAGAATTTAGACAAGTTTAGGATATTATTTTAACCTTATCATTTAGATTTAACTCTAAGTTAAATAATTTAACTTTTATCATGTCTTTTTGTTTTCTTTCACTATATGGTTAATACACTTACAATAACATGCCAAACGAACCCAAAATTGTTTATTATTAATATATATATCCTTATCTAAATCATTTGGCCGAACCTTAAATTTTTAGGAATACAATAACAATTAATAATATAATATTTGATTTAAAAACTATTTTGTGTCAATTTTGACACTATTTGATATATGATTTTTGGGAAAGTCATAACAGAATTAAATGTTCGAACCAAGTTGATTAAATCAACATTAATATATCATAGTAACCTAGAAAATTAGTGTAATTCATAAAAAGTCTCAAATTACATTTATTTTGGTGTTTATAACATCAATTATGTCAATATTTCATTAATAAGATAATTACTGCATCATCATTGTGTCATAAATAAATTAAAATATTTTATGTCTAAAAATTACAAATAAAATACCATCATGTAGGAAATCTTTTTATCTTTCTAATGAATATTTACAATCGAATTTATCTTATGTATAACCCCATATTAAAAATGTTTTAGTAAATATACTTTGATTTTAACTCTTTTAACCCTTCTTTAAATAAATTAATAATAAATGTCCTAATCTAATCCAAGTGGGCCTAAATGGTCATATTTTATTCCTAAGTTTGTTTTTGGTCGAGATAAACTTGTCCAATAGAATTATGACATGTGTTAGGGTAATATTAATATCATATTTACCCTTAGTTACCCTATTTACTATTAACCGCGGTAAAAAAAAGTAAAAAGTTACTATTCACCAAAAAATTATTTTCATCTCATTGAACCACATTTTAGTCCTTGATATTAACCGTGTCTCTCGGATTTTTGAAATTCCATTCACAGAAGCGGTAAAATTAAGTTTTATGCAAAATTCAGTTTTTAACCTACCACTTAGTGGTTTCACTATTCATCAAAAATTGAAAGTTTTCAGAAAAATACCAAAATTTCACCCTAGGCTAATTTCGATATTCTGAGTCCAAAAATGAAGTCCATTTTGAAAAATAAAATTTATAAAATTTTAAAAAGTGGTTATTACTATTCATAACGGCTAGTTTTAATAGCATATTGTTGTTTAGTGAAACTCGGTATTGCGTACGACGCAAGCTATCGAGGAAGGTCGCGATTGCGTGCAAAGCAAGCCAAGCAAGTGTTGTGTAGAAAAAGATTCCTTTGATGATTTATATAACATAAAAGTCTCGGGTGTTACATTCTACCCCCCTTAAAAAGAATTTCGCCCTCGAAATTCGTCACTTTGCAACAAACAAATGAGGATACTTCTCCCTCATCATATCCTCAAGCTCCCATGTAGCTTCTTCAAGTTGGTGGTTTCTCCATAAAACTTTCACCAAGCGAGTGGTCTTGTTTCGTAGGATTTTTTCGCTACGATCCAGAATCTCTATCGGCTGTTCTTCATAAGAAAGATCTTGCTCCAGTGGTACAACTTCTGAGCTGAGTACATGTGAAGGATATGGTATGTACTTTCTCAGGAGAGATACATGGAACACATCGTGAACTTGAGAGAGATTCGGTGGAAGCGCCAATCGGTAAGCTACCTTCCCAACACGATCCAGTATTTCAAAAGGACCGATATATCTAGGGCTCAACTTCCCCTTCTTTCCAAATCTCATAACCCTCTTCCAGGGAGATATTCGTAAGAACACTTTATCGCCCACTTCAAACTCTAGGTCTTTTCTTCGGTTGTCGGCATAACTTTTCTGTCGACTCTGAGCTGCTCTTATGTGTTGTTGAATAGATCTGACTTTTTCTGCCATTTCATCAACGAGATCAGGTCCTAATAGCTTTCTTTCCCCAACTTCATCCCAGCAAGTTGGAGTCCTGCATTTCTTTCCATAGAGAGCTTCATAAGGAGCCATCTGAATACTGGAGTGAAAGCTATTATTATAAGAAAATTCCACCAAAGGTAGGTGTTGATCCCAACCTCCTTTGAAATCCATAGAGCAAGCTCTCAACATATCTTCTAGGGTTTGAATTGTTCTCTCAGACTGACCGTCTGTCTGGGGATGATAAGCAGTGCTGAAACTCAACTCTGTATCCAGAGTATGCTGAAGACTTCGCCAGAACTTCGAGGTAAATCTCGGATCTCGATCAGATACAATAGAAAGTGGTACTCCATGCAATCTTACCACTTCCTTTACATATATTCTGGCAAGCTGATCTAGAGAGAAATCCTCTCTAATAGCAATGAAGTGTGCAGACTTTGTAAGACGATCAACTATGACCCAGATAGCATTATTGCCTTTGGATGTTTTAGGAAGTCCTGTGACAAAGTCCATAGTGATGTTTTCCCATTTCCATTCGGGTATGGGTAATGGTTGTAACATCCCCTTAGACTTCTGTCTCTCAGCTTTAACTTGTTGGCAAACCAAGCATCGAGAGACATATTCAGCAACATCTCTTTTCATGCCATCCCACCAGAAGTACTCTTTCAGGTCCCTATACATCTTCGTGCTTCCAGGATGAATAGAGAATGAAGAACTATGAGCCTCATCCAGCAGCTCTTTCTTTAATTCGTGGATGGGAGGAACACAAACCCGATTCCTGAACTTTATTATCCCATCACAATCAAGGTTGAATTCAGGAACATTTCTCACCTTCTTTTGTAACTCGACATCTTCTTTCTGTGCCTCTTTAATCTTCACATGTATAGATGGTTGAACATTCATTTGAGAAAGATAAGATTTTTCCCCTTCCATTATAATTCCAAGATCCATCCTTTGTAAATCCATAAATATTGGATCTTTTGTGATCCTCATCATGGATAAACTAGCATGGTCTTGTCGACTTAATGCATCTGCCACCTTGTTTGCTTTCCCAGGGTGGTAATGGATTGAGCAGTCATAATCCTTAATCAGCTCCAACCATCTTCTTTGGCGCATATTCAACTCCTTTTGTGTGAAAATATACTTTAAACTTTTATGATCAGTATAAATATCACACCTTTCACCATAAAGGTAATGCCTCCAAATCTTTAATGCAATGATTACCGCAGCCAACTCCAAATCATGTGTTGGGTAATTTTGCTCATGGATTTTCAACTGTCGTGAGGCATAAGCTATCACCATATCATTTTGCATAAGAACACACCCCAATCCCTTCTTGGATGCATCACTGTAGATCACAAACCTTTCTCCACTACAAGGCAGTGTGAGCACAGGTGCACTGGATAACCTTCTTTTCAACTCCTTGAAATTCTCTTCACATTCCTCTGTCCAGAAAAACTTAACTCCTTTCCGAGTCAACTTGGTGATTGGATTAGATAACCGTGAAAAATCTTTTACAAAACGTCGATAATATCCAGCCAAACCAAGAAAACTTCGGATCTCAGTTACTGTTGTTGGTCTTGACCATCTTTCGATAACCTCTGTTTTTGCTGGATCCACAGATATCCCCTCTTTTGAGATTATATGACCCAAAAATGCAACTTTTTGAAGCCAAAATTCACACTTGGTAAATTTGGCATAAAGCTTCTCTTTTCTCAGGGTCTTTAATATAATTCTCAAGTGATCTTCATGCTCTTCCTTGCTCTTTGAATAGACAAGAATATCGTCTATAAAGACTACCACAAATTGATCAAGATAGTCTCTAAAGACTCTATTCATTAGATCCATAAAGATAGCAGGGGCATTAGTAAGACCAAATGGCATCACTATAAATTCATAGTGTCCATACCTTGTACGGAAAGCCGTCTTTGGTATATCCTCCCTTTTGACCCTTAATTGATGATACCCTGAACGAAGATCAATCTTGGAAAAGTATTGAGCTCCGCGTAGTTGGTCAAATAAGTCATCAATGCGTGGGAGAGGATATTTGTTCTTGATAGTGATCTTGTTAAGTTCTCGATAATCAATGCAGAGTCTCATTGATCCATCTTTCTTCTTAACAAATAGAACAGGTGCTCCCCAAGGTGACGCACTAGGGCGTATGAATCCCTTATCAAGATTCTCTTGGAGTTGCTTCTTCAATTCCTGCAACTCAATTGGGGCCATTCTATAAGGTGTCTTTGAAATAGGCAAAGCACCCGGTACGAGTTCTATTGAAAACTCAACTTCACGATTTGGTGGAAGACCCGACAATTCCTCCGGGAAGACATCATCAAACTCCCGTACAATGGGCATATTCTTAATCGTGAGTTTCTCACCAACCATTTGAGATAAATAACCTTCATTTAGTGGAATCAATACCCATAAGATGGAAGAAATTTCCACTGGAAGGTTATGTTCATCCTTGCATTGATAGACGATCGTAGGTTGATCTGGAATATGAAATGTGACTTCCCTTCTTTGGCAATTGATATGAGCTCCATGTAGAGAAAGCCAATCCATGCCAAGAATCACATCAAATTCCACTAAAGGAAGGATCACAAGATTTGCAGGAAGCACTTTCCCACAAACTTCGATCGGAGAAGAATTATAAACTTCTGATGCGATTGATGTGCCATTAGGTGTTGTCACAACTAACTCAACATCTAATTGTTGAGGTAATACGGTGATACCCTTAGAAAATTTTTCAGAAATAAAAGAGTGGGTGGATCCAGAATCAAATAAAACATTTGCTACTTTAGAGTGGATGGTAAGTGTACCTTTCACCACATCGTTATCGTACTCCACATCGCTGATAGAAATTGCATGTGACTTTCCTTTGTCTTTAGCCTTAAGAGTTTGTTGACGTCGACCATCATCATCAACCCTTGGATTTGGGCATTGATTGGCATAATGCCCCATCTCCTTGCACTTGAAACATTGAAGTGTAGCAGGTTCATTCTGTGTATCCCTTCCTTTGTTTGCATCATTAGACATCTTCTTCCCATTATCACGGCATTCAAATGCCCGATGACCTTCCTTTCCACATTTAAAACATTTACTTGTCCCTTAAAGACAACTCCCTCCATGTTTCTTTCCACACTTTGAGCATAAGGGAAAGTTCATCTTCTTTTCCGTGTGCTCTTTAGATTTTTCTTTGAATTCCATCTTCCTCTTCTTATCAAACCCATGTGACTGATGGGTTACTCCAATCTCCATCTCGACTTTGAGAGCACATCGAACGATTTCTTCGTAGCTATTGAAGTCCCTTATGGCTAACGCCCTTCGAAGACTTGGTTTTAGGCCACTAAAGAATCGATCGATCTTACTCTCAGGTTGGATAATAATACCAGAAGCGTACCTTGCAAGTCTTGTAAAATTTGCTTCATAGGTACTAACAGATTCATCATCCCTTTGCTTCAGTTCAAGGAACTCTTTCTCCATCTTTGTTCGGAGAATACGAGGGAAGTACTTATTGAAAAATAAGTTCTTGAACTCGTCCCATTCCATAGACTCAATTTCATCCCTTTGCCTCGTATTCTTAACAAGATTCCACCATTGATCCGCATCTCCTTCCAAACGATACACTGCTAGGATGACTTTATCATGCTCAGAACATTGAAGAACTGAAAATATCTTTTCAGTAGTACTAATCCATTGTTCAGCAACTAATGGATCAGTAGACCCGCTGAAAGATGGTGGACGCTGCCTCATGAAGGATTCAACAGAATGTTGCTCCCTCCTTTGTTCGTTTGGAAATCCTGCATGATTCATAGCTTGAGAAAGTTGTGTGAGCATGGCTACAAGATTTTGCATTCCAGCTCCCATATCGTTTGGTTGCTCAGGGGGACAATCATTGCATTGCCCATCACATTCCGCATTAACACGATTCCTTCGGGTTCCAGCCATTGACTAAAACCAAGAAGAATAGTGTGAGCAACACTAATTATAATAGGAAACCACATAATTCAAGAATAAAATTTTCATGCTTATGGTCTTATCCTAGGTTATTCATGGCCATTTCTAAGATTGTGTTCTATGCTTAGACTTATCCTTAGGGTTCTTACTAAGGCTTTCACATCCTAGTTTCCAAAGGTTGACTATACCTTTCCTCTGATACCAACTATAACGACCCACACTTTACATACATTGTTAATACTTCAAAATTGAATCACTCTTATTACAACATATGACAAAACCACAAAGGACCGTATAGGTATAGTGTCTTTAGAAACTGGGAAACATAAACAACTGGTTCAAAAATCTTCTACAGTGTCTCCCATTTATTTCATCATATCTAGGGTCCCTTTTAGCATATTCTACTTAATATCCATCTTCCTGACCTGGGGAAAAGAAAGCATAAAAGGGTGAGCTCAAATGCTCAGCAAGGGCAAATAAAGGAAATAAAAATCATATCATATCTTTATGAAAATCAAAACCTGCAAAAGAGATCATAATATCTTAACATGAAATAAATCATAGAAGTGAAAATGAGATCCCCATAATCATAACATAAAACTTGAATCTTTGTGGCATGCACACATAATCATGGAAAATCATTTCTTGTTAGTCATGACTCATTGCCAAGACTATCTTAGTGGACAAAGTCCCGTTCTGAACCGAGTTCACTCCTCGTTTCAGTCCTGTATCACTGAACCGAAATAACCTTCCGTTCCAGCCATGTCTATCTCATGAGATATAAAATCATTACCCAATGCATTGGAGGGAGATATAGGTCCCACCCATCTTATAATGAATCCTTTCTTATGTGTGCCACATAATCATAAAACATACATCATCGCATAACACATATAACAAAAATGGGATTCTTGAAACATCATGACATCATAAATCAATTCATATATGATAAAGGAATTCATAAACATAATTCCATCACAACATAGTCAAACCAATGTAAAAATATGGATAGATACAGAACCCTTTATTATCTTAGATGGAAAATAATTTTGATAAAACACTTGAATTGAATTCTTGAGGAAAATATCCTTTCTTCTTCAAAAACATTTTTCCTTTCATAACATGTCATACAACTTTAAAATAAAAGAAGTTGATTAAAAATAAACTTGAAAACTTGTAAAGGAAGCTTCTTTGAAGTAATGTTTTAAAAATCCATTCATGCCGTATAAGTTAAAAAAAACATTCTTCGTACTTTTGTCGGAAAAGTCAAAAAGTACCTCGTATGGAAAAACGACAAAAGATTCCTTTCATATTCTTTACTAAAAACTCACCTAAGGGTAAAATTGGATTTAAACTATTTCAAGTGGATGGAAACAATATTACATATTGAGGGAACATGGATGTGGATGATAAAATACACCCCAGTAAATATTTACGAATAAACAATCTCGGATAAAAATGAGATTGTGATATTTCCCTTACCTTAGGTCCGATTTGCTTTGTTCGTGTCCGAAGCTCCTGTATAATGGTTTAAATAATGTTATTGACTTATTCCAGAATCATACATATTGATATGAGATCATATATGGTCATATTATTAGCTTCTTGTTAGTAATATTTCATTGTTACTTGTTACTCGGGTCTTTATAACTTTTTGTTCTTATGCGTGTTTTGTCGAATAAATTCTTATTCTTATCTTTAGGTTATAGATAATTCATTTCCAGAATGGTATTAGTGTATTATATACCATATTCATTCATTCAATTCATTTATACAATCATTATGAAATGAAGATCATGTAGAACGAGTCGCATCACATCGTGGAGACGGTATTCCGTACGTACGCACGAGTGATGATATCGTTCCTATGATCGTGGAATTGTATTGGAGTATATATATATATTATTTCAGTATCAATATTAATTAATAATAATCATATATAGTTACTCATTACACCATTATACCCATCCTTGTAAGGTGATGGTGGAAAATAGATTACACCACGGCGTGGAGACGGTATTCCGTACGTACGCACGCGCGGTGATTTCATTTTTCCGTAGGATGGATAGAAGGTGAATTAGGGATGTTTCATATTTATAATAACATATCAGTATGTAAGTAATACTGATGTTATTACTTTAACATGAAACAACTAAATAAGAAGAAGTTGAAGACGAAAGAAATTGAAAAGATCGGTAATGGATATTACCTCTTCTTTGGAACGCCTCTTTGAATCCTCCACTTAGGGAACTAAGAGTGGTCTTTGGAGAAGACCAGGACCTTTAGGACTATTCTAGGGAAGTGGAGAGGGGAAAATGGCAGGGGTTGGCCGAGCTTGAGTGCTCAATTTGGTGTGAGGAGGAGGGGGATGAGGTTCCCTTTTATAAGGGAGGAGAGGGGCACCTTAGGAATATCTCAAAATATTATTTTATATTAAAGTCAAAATCGGTTTATAATGGTTCCAAAGGGTCTTATTTCGAAGATAAGGTGGGGAGGGGTCGAAATCCTATCAACCAATAGAATTTAGACAAGTTTAGGATATTATTTTAACCTTATCATTTAGATTTAACTCTAAGTTAAATAATTTAACTTTTATCATGTCTTTTTGTTTTCTTTCACTAAATGGTTAATACACTTACAATAACATACCAAACGAACCCAAAATTGTTTATTATTAATATATATATCCTTATCTAAATCATTTGGCCGAACCTTAAATTTTTAGGAATACAATAACAATTAATAATATAATATTTGATTTAAAAACTATTTTGTGTCAATTTTGACACTATTTGATATATGATTTTTGGGAAAGTCATAACAGAATTAAATGTTCGAACCAAGTTGATTAAATCAACATTAATATATCATAGTAACCTAGAAAATTAGTGTAATTCATAAAAAGTCTCAAATTACATTTATTTTTGTGTTTATAACATCAATTATGTCAATATTTCATTAATAAGATAATTACTGCATCATCATTGTGTCATAAATAAATTAAATTATTTAATGTCTAAAAATTACAAATAAAATACCATCATGTAGGAAATCTTTTTAGCTTTCTAATGAATATTTACAATAGAATTTATCTTATGTATAACCCCATATTAAAAATGTTTTAGTAAATATACTTTGATTTTAACTCTTTTAACCCTTCTTTAAATAAATTAATAATAAATGTCCTAATCTAATCCAAGTGGGCCTAAATGGTCATATTTTATTCCTAAGTTTGTTTTTGGTCGAGATAAACTTGTCCAATAGAATTAGAACATGTGTTAGGGTAATATTAATATCATATTTACCCTTAGTTACCCTATTTACTATTAACCGCGGTAAAAAAAAGTAAAAAGTTACTATTCACCAAAAAATTATTTTCATCTCATTGAACCACATTTTAGTCCTTGATATTAACCGTGTCTCTCGGATTTTTGAAATTCCATTCACAGAAGCGGTAAAATTAAGTTTTATGCAAAATTCAGTTTTTAACCTACCACTTAGTGGTTTCACTATTCATCAAAAATTGAAAGTTTTCAGAAAAATACCAAAATTTCACCCTAGGCTAATTTCGATATTCTGAGTCCAAAAATGAAGTCCATTTTGAAAAATAAAATTTATAAAATTTTAAAAAGTGGTTATTACTATTCATAACGGCTAGTTTTAATAGCATATTGTTGTTTAGTGAAACTCGGTATTGCGTACGACGCAAGCTATCGAGGAAGGTCGCGATTGCGTGCAAAGCAAGCCAAGCAAGTGTTGTGTAGAAAAAGATTCCTTTGATGATTTATATAACATAAAAGTCTCGGGTGTTACAGTGTCATGTCATTGCGACAAACTTTAGTAGATTAATGATTTATTACTAGATATTTATTAAAACACTATCAATGAAAATATTGGAAATGAACATGTAAATAATTGATAATGAAATCCAACGAAAAGTGGAATAAACCTCATCCATTATTCAGGTTAGAATCAATAAATTCATATTATTATAACAAATAATAAAAAAATCCTCAATTAATACCAATTCTAATATTTTGGGAAGATAAATATGAACATGAAGAACATGATTGAACAACAAAGTAATAGTTTTTAGAATTGATTCACCCTCATCAACGGATAAAAAATGGTGATTAATCGAATTAAAAAATACCCTACCTTTATTTTCACTACTGGAAAGATGATCATTCCCAACACTTCTATACCAACGGTTTGTAAAAACCGTTGGTATAGCTACCCTTTCCCAACGGTTCACCAAAACCGTTGGGAAAGGGTCCCTTTTCCCTCCCCTTTCCCAACGGTTCACTAAAACCGTTGGGAAAGGGTCCTCTTTCCCAACGGTTTTGTGAACCGTTGGGAAAGGGTCCACTTTCTCTCCTCTTTCCCAACGGTTCACCAAAACCGTTGGGAAAGAGAGGGGATAATTTCAACTTACAGCCAAAAAAAGTTCAACCCACCCAAACCTATCCCAACGTTTTGGAAAACCGTTGGGAAAGGGCTTTCCCAACGGTTTTCCAAACCGTTGGGATAGATTCTTTAATTTTTTTCCAGGCCTTCTAACCAAGAACATTATATAAATAAAAATTTTAAATAATTATGATAATACATATATATATTTATGAAATTATGTTTACAAAGTGTTGTTAGGTTAGTGGTTAAGTCGTTCGATTATAAACGAGGGGTCCTGGGATCAAATCCCAGCGGATGTTTTATTTTTTGGAATTTATATACCAACGGTTCCATTACCGTTGGTATAGATTTCATATTACCTATACCAACGGTTTCCAAAACCGTTGGTATAGGTCTATACCAACGGTTTTTTGAAAACCGTTGGTATAGACCTATCCCAACGGCTTACTTGGCTACGGTTCTCCAAACCGTTGGTATAGGCTATACCAACGGTTTGGAGGCCTATACCAACGGTTCAAAACCGTTGGTAAAGGTTAGTTTTCCAGTAGTGTTTAGATAATTTACCGATGAACAATAATTTATTTTTTTGTTTATGAGATCCAAAAACTCAATTGGCATAGACGGTCCACAGAAAATTGGTTTTTGATTTTAGATCCCAATATCTCCACTTGGGCTCTCCTCTATGATCACTATATTGAATCAAAATGGTTATGTGAAAAAAACTAGGGCACAAAGATAATTATTTATATATAGATGAGGATTAATTTGAGTCTTTATCAACAAAAAAAATAAAAAAATATTTAATTTTTATTTCACTCTTGATTTCAATAAACAATCCTCCAAACAATGAAAAATATTTTTTATTTCCTATTCTAAAATCAACAAAAACAATTTAATTTCGGTTTTATAATTCTGATCCCAGAAACCATTTGGGAGATATTTGATTGTTTTTCATAAAAAATGGGCATGTGAGACATAATAAATATAATATTTTTATTAAAACAATACCAAGCCCCCTTGGAGACCCAAAATCTGATGATAAGTTAGTACCAGGCTCAAGAAATATTATTTAAAATTTTCAATGTTATTATAAGGAAGCATCATTCGAAAACAAATTTTATTAAAAACATCTTAGATCATTTTTTATCATATATGTAAGTAGAATGCCATATAATTTTCTATTTATAAATATAAATTTTAAAACAATATGAATACCCTAATATATTTGTTAAAATTTAAAATAAAATAATTTATATAATGATTTATTTGAAAATCTATTTTTGAAAAACATTTTTAAAATAATTATGAAAATATTTTTTTTGTAAAACAATATACCATAAATATTTCAAATTATCCAAACACCCATTAAACATATATTCATTACAATAACATATAAAAAAATCATTAAACATAACTAAAAAATTCACCATGCAAACATCATTATGAAATAAAATATAAATATCAAAGAATGTAAAATAAATAAATAAATAAACAACCAATCATATTATCACAAATTAGCTTTCTAAAAATTAAAATATTTATCTGAGAAATCCGATAAATTCAAATAATTTACAATATATGAAATTAAATGAAGATTAATATTATTGCAAATAAAATCAAATGTCAAATACACCTCAAAATGAAAAAAATAAAAGTTGACAAAAACACAATAGGTGGTTGAGGAATACTCCATCCCAGTCTCTCCAAGTAAAATGAGATTATAAAATAGGTATGGTGATCATGATTTTTATTTTTTATTTCTAATGTCATAAAATTACAACCACCATCTACAACTTTCTAAACTACCTTCTCATGATATAATAAATTTTTTTAATGAATTAACCTAATCCACCCCATCCAGGTACCCATGTTAGTCACCCAAAATTCTCAAATCATGTTTGTAAGAATCATGGGTGTGTATATGTGACAGGGGTTAATATATGAACATGGGAATGATTTAACAACTAGTAGTAAATATTACAAATAAATGAGGCCATTTAATAAATAAACAAATTTAAAAAATCAATATCCAAAAAACAACATGCATCATTAAACATATATACAGGGACTACATAGATAATATAAGAATCACAATCCTAAAGTTTAATAAAATGAGACACACTATTGACTCAATGGGACACAGAAACACCTTTATATTCCACAACCTCACTTTCAATTAGATTTTGAAAATTTTACAATCCATATGATAAATGTATCGCTATCAATACCTTCAAAATAGGTCCCAATAATAAAATCTACAAAAACACTAGGGTATACATTTAGTGACTAAGAGAAAATATACAGTAGTATTACACCACATTCTCTACATATAACCACAAAAAATACAAAGCATGACATGTTTATTTAATCTAAAATATAAAAATAATATTTTTATTCTATAAAAATAATCAAAGTAGAGTCATTTTATTTAAAAAAATATATATAATGGGATATTTTTTTTTAAATTTTTATGAAAAATATCCATGAGAAAGGATGTATCTAAATTTTATAAAGTAGTTATTTAATAGAAAACTAACAATAAAAAATAGGAGTGAACCAAGGTAATGAATTTATGGGAATACTATGACCCTCATACATTAATCATATCCATATCACTATACATATCCCACTATATAAAAAATTTACTATAAATAGTCTCATCAATAACTGTCATAAAGAATATAGTGGAACAAGCTGATTTCACATACATAATAGTCCATCCTAGATTGATACTCAACATGATTAGAATGTATATTAATGTAGAGTCACGAAATCTATATTAAACAAGCACTCATCCAAAGCTCTCACCTGAGTAACCAAGGATCCCCATTAATAATTTATAAAATTATTGGACTTAATTAGATTAAAAAGTCATTTAAATGATCAAATTTCATTACTACAGTGCAAAAAACATTTTGAAATCCAAATAATTTATTTAAATTCATTGACAAATGGGGTAATAATACAGAGAAGAATAAAAATTAAAATAAACACTTCATCATGAGGGAAATTATCATTATTTAGGGAATATTCCATAAATAACGTACTAATGAATCAAGATAAATAATAAAATATTATGATAAGAAAAAAACAACGTTTAATAAAAATAAAATGTATTTGGTATTTTAATAAGAACCGGGACCGTGTTACATTATGAGAATTTTTTTATTTTTATGATATCAATTCCTATAGAAAAGTTCAAAACCAAGAAAGACCATTTTATATAAAATAAGGCAGTTATCATAGATATAAAAACCATTTATTTTATATCCAAATATCATTTTAGAACAACTTTTTATGTCCCATAAATACTATAAATATATTTTGAGTTTGGGTTGAATTCATAATTTAAAATATAAAAAATTCATGTGGTAAAACATTGATTGAACATAGGAGTATATTATGGGTGAGTAAACAGATATTATAAGCTTTGATAAAATCATACCACATCACTACCTAATTATTGTGTTTTATTATGTGGAATAATGTTATGTGTTTAAAATTGAGTAATCATCAACATAATTTAATATTTATTTAAATATGAATTCTATATAAGAAACAATATGGAGTTGATTTGGAAAGGGTTATAAGAGTTATAACTTTGTGAGTTACTCGAATGTTTCCAAATGTTCATGTATGTGCATACAGGATTATAGTGCATACCAATTAAATATAAAATGGGGATTCCCATTGATATTGTTGGGGTTTTATCTCAAATTTGATCAATTCAATTTATCCCTTTATTATAAATATCATTATCATCCTCCAGAGGTACTTGTATAAAGTGGGTGTGAAGTATAATCCTACATGAGTGGCGGGTGATGTGGTTCATCCTATGTATACACCATGAAGGAGGGTTTAATTTGGATTCCTCTAAGTGGTCTTTATCAGTGTAACACTAATTAAAATGTTTAATATATGTATATTTATAGTTCTCTATATGAAATTTAATTTATTGTTAATAAAATAATGCTATGTTTCATTGATGATATTTATGTATCATGTATTCTTATGCAAGCATTTCACTTGGAATAATAGAATGAAAAACATGATATATTGCGGAAAATAAAGGCACTTATTGTTTCCCCATAGAGTAACATAGGGAGACAATGTGAAATAATGATGAATATGAGGTCAATGATTGAATCCAAAGAGATCCAGAGAGGTTCTACTGACACAAAAATAAAGAATTAGGACAGAACAAATATTCAGACTGTTGGAGTTAAGATACATCTCATTTAATATATAAATAACAATTAAATTTACAAAGTGTAAACCATTTATATATCATTACATGAAGAAAAAAATCCGTATGATTATAGATTTTATAGTATTTACACAACTTGTAAAGTTTCCTAACCAGTAGTATAAACACTAATTTTTAGTGTATCAGTGAATATACTTTTATCCTTGATAACCCAAACGACCATTAAATCATAAATTTGGACCTGTGGAATCCTATTTTTCACATTATGGCTCATATATAATGGTTTAATCCATGATATTATTCATTAATTTCTAAGAAGGATATGAAACCATGGGGAGGCTACTATAAGATTTTACCAGCCTTTATTTATAGATAGGGTTTTATTATAGTTTTCCTATTTTCTCACACATTGTAAGCATTGAATGATATTTGGTTTTATTCCTATATCATTATTTTATTCATTAACCTTTACATTCAATGGTTTATTAATATTTTCATCATTGATTCATTGTTCAAGTAAGATTTTAATAAATTATTTATTGTTTCAAATGTTGATTTACTTATATTGAATCATTCAATCATTATTTTAACCATGCATTTTATTGGTCTTCTTGTAATTTATTCTATCCCATGATGCTAATATTCTTAGGATTATGGGTCAAGATTATGGGTGATTTATATTTTAATGAATCTATATATTGAAAATTGGTAACCATATTCAATACAATTTGGTTAAAAACAACCACTCTTCACATTATCTTCATCAACCTTACCGTGAGTTGTGAAATTGAATGATCATAACGTAATTTTAGTTGAGAATGCTATGAAAATTATCCTATGATGATTTCATCCATGAATATAATCATAATGAATCTATGTTGGTTTATATTACTAGACCAAGCTATAATTTAAACATAGGTAGATCCAATTGGTTTGACCAATACCAATTGGTTACCCTTGGAAATAATTTCAACCTAAGACATGGGACGATTTGAGGCTACATTTTGTGTTATATTTTTTTGAAAATAAAAGATTTTTATCCAAACCAATTCATGTATTTATTCCTAAATTTTTTAATAAATTTTTATTATTTAAGTAGTTTAATATAATCAACTGGAATTGGATTGTCCTTACCATTGGTTAAGAATTATTTTCCACATCCCCCATTCATTATGGGGTGGACACCAAATTTCCAAATTTCTACTACATGTTTTGTTAGTGTGGTCTTTTATAAAATATATTTCTACATTTATTAGAAGAAAGGGAAATAACAATGCCTATTGGGTTTTTAAAACACCCCTGGAAGAGTGATAGATAATATATAAATTGATACAACCTAATTGAATATGGTTCCACTTTCTTTTCCATAGCATATTTGGTTAAAACGCCAAAGATAAACATTTTTCTCAAAAAATAGTGGTGTGATGGGTGACCACATGGGATTATTATTTGTGTATGTGTGAGTGTTCAAATAGAACACTGAAATAAAATTGATTATAATATAATGGATGTTGTTAATCTAATAAGTGATCCTTTTAAGAAATAACCTAGTGTTCTAGGAAGACAACCATTGTATTAATGGTGACCCATGAGGGAAAATGACACGTTTATTGGATTGGGGAGTTTGGGACACATTGATAAGTACCATAAGCAATACGAATCATAATGTATAGAGTAATTTCCCTATTTTATGGTATAGGGATTAAAAAGAATACATTATTTTTTAAATAGGTGGATAGTGTAACACTCCAGGAAAAGAGAGACATGTAATGCTAAATGATTCTTCCCAAGTCAACAATGTAAAATTGTTGTTCTAGGAAACTACATTATTAGAAATCAATTATTTTACATTATTGTACTTGAGTAGTGGTAGGATTGGTGACCTCCCATGAAGATTCTTGAGGTGTGTGTGAGTGGATGAAATAACACTAAAATAACATGCATTGGACTATGGGTACATTCATTATTCTGGTTAGTAACCCAAATTAGTAACAGGCTATGGTGTGTTAGGAAGAAAACCAAGGAATTAAATAATACCAATGGTTGTAAATAACCTAGTTACTATACATATGAGGTTAGGTCATGATAATCTTGTACTTTAATGAAGAAGGATGATCACCCACTGATGATGAATATTTCTTATGTTTTAATTTTATTTAAATACATGGTTCTAGTTTTATACATGGTTATTATAGGATTTTTTGGTTTATAATTTCCTTCCCTAGTTTAATCCTTAGAAACCAAATGGTGAGCTTTACCATGATTATGGACTCATGAATGTAGTTTACATAGGATAAATTTTAATGTCTTATTCCATGTCATGTTAAATATAATTAAAAATGATTTTTAATTTCATCTATTTCATGTCTTATAGTTTGGAATACTCTAATTAATGATATCAATTGTATATTTTAGACTATTTTATAAGATTTTATTTTGTAATCAGTTTATGGACTATATCTTATGTTATAGGATATTAATACAACTAGAAAAGTGAAAATCCATCACAGATGATTTATTAATCCATAACACACGATAGAAAATGTATGAATAATTTTTCTAGATCAATAACATAGCCTCATATTAGCTATATTATATATTTTACATCATTTTTGGGTCAATCCCAGTCATTAAAGGTGATATCACTAGTTACAATAGTTAAATTCATGTAAAGAGAAACCAGTGTAGGACATTATTGGATGGGTTAATATTATATAGGCCATGATTTCATAGAATATTATAGACAATACAAACTATATCTGATAGGTGGTAATTCATAAAAAATCATAATATGTGAATGTTGTTTTTAATTGAATAATGCCTTGTGAAATTTGGTATGTCATAAAATAAGATATACATGAAAATTTTTATTTTTCTAATATTCGATTATGAATTGAATTTTTTGGTCTATACTATATTTATAAATTAAATAAAAATTTATTTTGGGATATTTTTTTAATTTATATGTTTTTTTAAATTAATTATTTGGATAATGTTTCTTACTAATTTGTTTAATTATTTTTGTAACATTTAATATATAAATATCCTTAATATTAAATGATATTAATTAATACCTTTTGAGAATATATTCCCTTAATTATAATTGTAAAATAAAATGTATATATAGAAATTAAAATATTAATATAATGTTTTTTAATTTAAAAAGAAGGATAAATATAAATTGTATTATATTTAATACTATTAATTGTACACAATATGAAATTTTAATTGTTCGAATTAAATGCCATATTTTAGAAATTATTTCACCCATGTAAAAATGTGTCCTAGAAATTAATTTAAAGACGGTCTTAATAAAATTAAATGTGTTATATTCTGTATATTTATAAAATATATGAATTGATCATATATATAAAATTAATATATAAATTATAATATCGTTTTTTAATTTTTCATATAAATAGAAATATGAATGAGGTCGTGTTAAAAATAAATATAAACTACTTATGTTTATCTAATTAAGGAATTTACATAATGCATAACTAAATAATAATGTCTGTATAGTGGATTTTATAATGAAATGATCATAAATTTTGTATCTGGGTCTTAATTATATGAATTGTTCTTTTATTTATAGTATTCTATATTTTATTCTTATATATAATTTTTTATATTATGAATAGACATTTTATTATGATTAAAGGTTCAAACTATTTCTATAAATTTTCAAACATGAATTTATGTAGTTACATTGTATTTATGATAACTAATTTAGTTTTATTATTCCACAAAAATTTCTTGTTTTAGATTATGATATTTAGTTAATAAGTTAGTTATATTTCTTACATAATAGGATTTAATATTATCGTGAAATTGAGGTCACTCTTGAGTGAAGTATCTCTGGGTACAGAGACTTTGGATCAGACTTCTCACATTCTCGGAGGCTTATTTCATGTCTAGAAATGTAGAGAATTTCAATCTACCACAACAACATTATTTTTATGGTGATTTAATATTTCATATGATTATAAACCACTAAATGATTGTTTTTCAAATACCATATACATGGGATGAATTTAGATGTGCATTAATATAGTTGGATTTTATATAGGGTTAGTAACACAAGATACGGATTACATAAAGTGGAATACATGAATATGGTTTTATAATATTGCTTTCGTAGAATGAATATGATTCCAAACAAAATAATTTGAAGCAGAAATACAATGGAATATAATTTATGAGATTAAATAGTGAGATTAAATCACCTTTAAAAATAGTTTGTGTTAGATAATGTCAAATGTAAATACTTGTTATGACTTAAATCCTCAAATTGGGTAGGTCGTGATAATGTCAGGATCCCATGTATTATCTAATCATATGGAATATATATTAAAGATGCACCAATTGGATTAGGTGATATTTTTCTAACATTTTCCTATGGTTACACCCAGTCGAGAGTCCCTAAAATGATTAGTTTATTGGATGGAAAATTATGATTGAATTCATAGGATCGATTAATGAAAAGTGTTTCATACTCACCTATGTATGAATAATGTGATCCTTTATTAGAATGATGGACCACCAAATAAAAAAAAATTGAGTTTAATTCCAAATAAGGTGGATTAATTAGTTCAATATAGATTTTATCACACTAATGTAAATTATAAGTTTATCGGGTAATCATTCTAGTGAGAGTATATTTAATGAAACACCATTTTTAAGGAATATAAAACATTATAATTATCAGATAAAAGTTTTTTGGTATGAAAAAATATCATAATAATCATAAAACAATATTTTGATAAAAATCTATAGAAAATAGAATAATAATATTAGAAACTTCTTGGACTATTTTGATAGATAATAATTATTCTTTAAAAATAGGAAAAATATATTTATTAGAGTAACCCATTACGAAATGACTAAACATTCAATTATTTTAACAAGTGAATCAAAATTCCCTTGAGATTCATAAAATGTTTCAGTTAGGGTTTCAATTCCTTGAGATAAAATATAAACTTATTAACTCTATTATCGAATATTATACATGATGAGATTAGTTTATCTAATATCATTATAAGAATGAAGTTATTTTTTATTTCTTTTTATGGTTTTATAATTAATTATGGATTCCTTTTAAGAATTTTTTTTAATAATATACATTAGTTACAGAATGTTTTACCCAATTTTATGATTTTTTTAGGATGAATGAGAATAGAATCTGGTATATAGGACCTTATGCTTTGTCAACAGTAAAAGTGGGTTAAATTTCAAATAGAGAAGATGGAATATTAGTTTGAATGAAAAATAATGTTTTTTTAAGTAGCTATCCATGGTCATTTAAACCTAATGGAAGATTAATTAATGGCTAAAATGTATCAACATATGATTGGATTTTTAAGGAAATATGAAGCGGTTTGAGAAAATCTGTCTTAGGTATTTATGTTATAGAAATCAATTCCTCAATTTTAAAGGCATTTGATACAAATTTTTTTCAATTCAAGTGTTATAAATATTAATTACTTTAAAATAAAAAAATCATACATAAACCTAGTTTTTTATTTTAATGTGATGATGAAAACTGTTGCAAAATCATAGGGTTGAATTCCAATGATAGTATCAAGGTCAGATGGATCTATTAAAGGATATGAGGTTTCAAATTTTTATTTGAATATTGTAAGAGATGTTGTTTATTAAAATTGAGTTTCTCTAAATAATATGAGATAAATATTACAGACATGGTTTATGATTCATCAGACTAAGATTGTGTTTGTACATTAAAAATTTAAAAAAAATCAAATAAATGATTATGGCCATAAAAAAAAATTGAATATCATTTAATATCCTAAAATGTTTAGGGTATAATAAGAGAATAGTAATTTATAGAGTTACATTATTTGAAAAATTGTTATACACAAAAAATTAGATTAAAATTATTCCCATAATGAATATCATGATGATGATGAATAGCGAAAGATTTTCTAGTAGAAAAATAGATGGTTTTAACATTAAAACATTCTATGTTATGAAAAGAATAAGTTATAATAATTTTACAAATATTTTAACATTAGGAATATATTTACTATGTCTCGCCATTATTTAGGCTATTCATATAAATATATATTACTCACTAAAGGGTGTAGTGTGAGGATATTATCAAATAAACTAATAGGGATGTGGCAAGAAATACATAGAGATGTATAATTTTAATAAAATCATAGATGTGGATAAAACAAAAGGATGAGGTAGAAGTATATCATATAATGTATGATAAGACCTTTAATTATTTATGGTTTATTTCGAATTGCTAAAATATGTAGGTGCCAAAATCCGACAAAGGCCTGAGGCATGCATTTTGGGGAAAACCAAAGGCATGATTCAACTCAAAGAACTACTCTAGGGTGGGTCGAAAGGCTATGTTTAAAATTGAGGAGTTGCACATAAAACCGCTCCACTGTGTGAAAACATGCATGATAAAGGTGGTTTTTTTCATGCCGGTGTGGAAATTAGTCATGCGGTAGACATATGGGTAAGGTTTTCTACACCGGCCAAATTCTGAACCCCCGCTGCTATCGATCCCATATAAATAGAGGCACAACCCTCTAGTGGCTGATGAATTTAAATTGTCTCTTTTGTGTGTAATACAACCCTTACACATTCAATAAATGTCATTCCTGTATATGATTTTCCACGATAGGTCTCCCAGGGGGCCGCCTTCAAGTGGGACCACTGAGATTTGACGCTCGCCTAGTTCCTTTATTGATAACCCATTTGCATGAAACACTCCTCCAATGACATGCAATAATACTTTATCCATGCAACCCTGGATTATTGGACAAAATAGTTCACATTTGAGCACCTATTATGTGAAAACACCTTATTTTTTATGCAATCCCCCCTCGTTGTGTGCACCCTTCAGTATGTTTTCAATCTTTCTTTCTTAGACACAATCTTTGGGCGCTTCTTACACGAAACACAGCTTTCCCATGAACATTTCTCCCATACGACCCTCTTGGTTTGTACAATGATATTTCATTGTCCCTTGGGTAGTGCATCACATTGAGATTCTTAGACTTATGATTCTTTACATATGCACACTAAGAAAAATTCCTTTTCCCATCTACATGCTAACCTAAGCCCCTTAATGGATCACTCCATAACAACACATCACCATGGCATTGCTAATGCCTTCCCTTCCCCAAGGGTTAGCGGGTATCTGTCATATATGTCTTAGGGGTGCTGAGTGAACCCTCCTCATCCGAGCTTTAGGTCATTAATCTACCAAGCACCATCGTCCTCAGCACAATATGTTAAAATTTTGCCTCTCTCCATGCAATATACATGAGGTTCCTCGTCTCATACATCCTTTGTGCCCACTCATCTCCACGAGATTTAGGCCTTCCTCAAATTTAATGAGATCCCCTTTTCAAGAATAGTATCGGATTTCTGGGAAGGATGATCACCATGGTGCAATCCCCTAGTCTTTCTTGAAGGTGGTAGCATCCTCGATATTCTATTCTACTTCAATAAACAATGGTCAAAAGAGAGATGGACACTGGGGCCTTCATTAAAATGTCCATCTCTTTTAGGGCTTTGTCACCATTGGGCCTCCATCCTGGAGTAAGTCCCAATTTCCATCTCCTTGGGGGGATAACTAAGCATAATCCCCTGCTTCCTATTTGGGACATAAAGAACATATATGACCTGCTTCATTCCCCACATATTCTGTTTTCATGACTTGGTCACCAGGTCTTTACTACCTCTTTTTTCTCACACTGAGCATGACTCATGTGGGCATAGAGTATGCATTGACCATGTCATCCTTCCTAGGGCACCCTAGAGTGTATGTACTAATCCCACATACCAAAGTACGTGGACATTGATCCTTTCCCCTATATTAGAAAGGTACGTAGGAATCCTTCTTAAGGTTTAAGCCCAACACCCATTAGTCATGGACACTTCTTGTCAGACCCCCTTCATCCCGGATGATGTTAAACTGTATACACCATTCCAGCCAATATTGACATTGATACCTTCCCTTTCTAATAAAGGTATGTAGGATTCCCCCATGTGGTTCAAGCCCAACACCTACTTGTACGGAACACTTCACATTGCATCACCATCGTAAAACATGACATTAAATAGTATCCCTTATACCAAACTATATTGACTTTGATCCCAGCCCCTATCTAAGCAACGTATGTAGAAATTTTACCTGAGGTTCAAGACCAACAACCATTGGTCTCAACCACTTCATGTCGGTCTCCCATCACACCAGATAACATGAAAATATATCCCCTATGCTGAACTATGTGAACTTCGATCCTTTCCCATATCTGAGAGTGGAACATAGGAAGCCTCCATGTGGTTCCACCCTAGAACCCACTGGTCTCGACCACTTCATGTTAGTTCCCCTTCATCCCACATGATCTAAAACTATATAACCCATTCTGAACTATGTGGAAATTGATCCTTTCCCCTATCTGAGAAAGCTATGTTGGAAACCTCCCTGAGGATCAAGACCAACACCCATTGGTCTCATCCACATCATGACTAACCCCCTTCATCCCATATGACATTAAAATGTATCCTCCATATCAATCTATGTGGACATTGATTCTTTACCTTTCCAAGAAAGTTACATAGGAAGCATCCTTGATATTAAAACCCAAAACCCATCGGCCTCGACCACATCACATCTATTCACCCCCAACCATCATGATGTTAAAATGTACACCACCTTTTTGACATGCCTGAAATTAAACTATATACCTTCAAACTATGTGGGTTTTGTTCCTTGCCTTTTAGACATGGTAGGTAGGAAGCCTCTTTGAGGTTCAACCCCGACTAGCAGTAAGCCGTTGTAGTCCCCGACCAATAGTAATCCCATGTAGTCCCCAACCAGTGGTAAGTCATTGTAGTCCCTGACCAATGGTATGCAGTGGTAGTCCCTGACTAGTGGTAACATGTTGTATACCTCAACCAGTGCTATGAAATGGTAGTCACTAACCAATGGTAAGCCATTTTAATCCCCAAACTGTGGTAATCCTTTGAATTCCACTATTTTGGGACCCATATCTTTGGTCCTCCCTCAGGCATCAGACCAACCCGGGAAACTAACCACATCTAAGCCCCCAGCATGTCATTGGGTCATTATCCACTATGCACACCCTAACTCAATGCCCATCCCCAGACTATATGGACATTGATTCCCTTTAACGGGGAAACATAGGAAGACTCTATGAGGTTCATTCCCATCATTCATATCCCATCGTTCTCTCTCCCTTGATCCCTCTATTTTTTGGGAAGATCATTCCCCAAACTGAAGGTCCTATTTCATCCTAGTCCCATCCATGCATCCATTCTCACAGACTTCCTCCTCCGGAGTCCAAATGACCCATATAACTATGTGGACATTGATTACCTACCATAGGGATATGTAGGATTTCACTTTAAGACTCCAGATGAACATCAATATCATCCTCAGGTTGGTCCCACCTCATTATCCATCTACTTCTCTCAACCATCTATATCCATCCTAATTCTTACCTAGGCTGCCACATCCCGGTGAGATCATTTTGCCCATTTTCTCAAACTCCTAGTTGGAATTAGGTAGCTAACCCCATGAAATCCCCAAAAGGCCTATAGTCATCTACCTAAGAGCGCCCCTTTTGCGATGGGCCACAATCCATGTGTACTCCCCAACACCATCTCTAGGTTATTGTCCTCTAATCACACCCTAATTTATCACCCCTTTGAACTACACAAGTTTCGATACTTTTCTCTCGAGATAGGGTACGTAGGAAACCTCCCTGAGGTTCAATCCCAGCCAGTGGTAAACCCTTATGTATTATTTATAGGGAACAAGCACCCTTGGATCAGTCATCATTTGACGTTGTGATCAGCCTATCTAATATGACTCTCAGGTGATCCATCCTGGGATTGCACCCATATGGACCAATCTTATTAGTGTTCTGATCTATCTGATCCATCTCTTCAAGACACTAAACTCATGAGATGCCCTTTTTTAATCATGGGAAGCTATGGAAAACCTCTGAGACATTCCCACGTCATGTAGTTCCCCACATTTGATGTGGGATTCCTTAGGTTTCCGTTCCCTCGAGAATCCTTATCACAAGGGGTAAAAACCCAGACACAACAATGTGCCCGCATCCTGACACGCCAGTGATGTCCAATGAGAATAATCCCCCCAATAAATGGTTGATTCCTTGACATGACCCCATGGAATTTCCATACAGAAAAAATGTAATTAACTAGTGTACACAACGATACGTCACCATGAAGTCTTTCACAAACAACGTCTTAATATTTAAGGGAGGCCTTAATTAGGTAGTGAGTTCTGAGGATGAATCCATAGAAGGAGATACCGATATCACATCATCCAATTTCATTCAAGGAGTAAATTTCCCTGAATAAGAAACATATCTCCCATGTCTTTGGAATGTGGTAATGCTACCAAATAGATCAACGTGTCCTCCTTAGATGGATATGTTCCCCGATGAAAGCTTTAGAAATAAAAATGGTGAACCAAAAGTGTATTTATTTATTTAATGTAATGATTAGAAGAATTAGATACATAAATGGATAAGTGTGTCCCCAAATCCATGTATCTAGAACCAAGGCCCTCCTTGAAAATATTGCGCCTTGCGTGAAACTCACCAGTGCTTGGGGTAGTGAACATTGGACATCCCAGTCTTTGATTTTGTAAGTGTGGATCCTTATTACAAACCATGGAAGATTGAGTTGTTCTAGGGTATTGGACTTCACTTTCCTTATTTCAGCAATAATGGTTGAATTTCCCTGATTTCTTGTACTCATGTTGTCATGAGACGAAACAGATCACCACCCACCCACTAACATAGGGGTTATGGAAACTTCAACGTGACAATACTATACAGCCTCAACTATTCCACGACGGCTTCCACATCCATGTCTACTGAGCCCCCATGCCCTATCTCCTCATTTAAACTCGTTCAATGAATACTGATTAACTACCTCGCCTAATGATAGAATGAAGTGGGATTTTCCCATCCTAGGATATGGCCTCACAGGACTTAGAGGCTTTTTCACCTCGTTGTCACTACCGCCTGAAGTGTTATGCAGAAAGCCACTACTCACCACTCCTAGCTACAATTTTTTGGGAGCCTCTCCCTGGAGTGCTTTGATGACTCACTCTCATATTCGAATGAGGTGGGGGATGTATTGGTTAGTCCATATGAAATATCGTCCAAGGGACCACCATGGAGGGCTCCCACTATGCCATATCGGCTCTACCACCCATTCCCACTTGATGAGGAGTGGGTGAGTTAGTCACCTGCACCACCGACCCCAACAAATATTAACCCAACGCTAGTGTCAAGCACAATATGAAGAAGATACCCACCAAGGGGTGTCATCATCAAAGATACCATGGATCAGGCCACCACCGATGCATATCGCCAATACCCTTTTTATAATGAATAGTGGAATTCATATGCCTAACTAGTATCAAGACCCCAACCACCCCATAAGACGGTTCAGACAACTATCCTGGTCACCCACACAAGCGGCACCAATTGCAGGCAGAACCACAGCGGTGATATCCAAACGGAGGACCTCCCGTGAAACCACCAGTGAGAGAACATGTCCTCCCCAATCCTAATATAAGGGTGGATGTCCTCCCTATCACACTAAAATCTAACACAGAAGACACTTTTGCACCGTTTCCCCATGTTTGGATTTATTCCTCCAGTTACAGGTCACCAATGCGAAGATCCTCCTCGACTAGTCAAAAATCAGTGTGGTGGTCTTCCACATGATCTTACATCAAGAAATGGAATTACTCCATGTCTATTCAATCATATAATAATAGGTCTACCTCTCTTTATTGGCACCCAACATTAAGGTCTTCCCCATGTTCAGTTTGACTAGTACAAAGGCCCTTCTAATATCGTCACTACTAGGGGGAATAAGCATAATGATATTTCCCATTCTACTACTAGTGTAACACCCCTATATTTTATATTATTTTAATTTCATTTTTGTTATTTGTTGTAAGCTACAAAAATATTACCTTGCGCTATACGCAACACCGTATGAGCTTGCATTATAGACAACACTATTCTTGGATAATATTACACACAATTTTGATAGTAGTTATTCCACGAAACATTCAGTGTATATATATAAATATATATATATTCAATGTATAAATGAAATATGGTTGGATTAAATTATACGAAACAATGGAAGAGTCTTGCATAACACGTAACCCTGACTTGGCTTGCATTACACACAATCACGCCCTTCCTCGATATCGTGTGTTGTACGCAATAACAGGTTTCACTAAACAACGATATATGATTATAATATTATTATGAACTAGCCGTCATGAATAGTATCAACTAAATTTTGAATTTTATAACATTATTATTCATCTTACACATTTTCTAGAACATGTTATGAGAACAATATCAATTTTTCGAGTAAAATAAGTATTTTTCAAAAAATGTAGTTTTGCAGCCTTTTGATGGTGCACCCACCTCAAATCTTGTTTTTGACATTTCTATAAATTCAATTTGCTAAAATAAAATTCTTCTTTAGAATGAGGTTACAAAAATTTACTTTGGATAAATTTTTCATATTATTCTGATAACTTTCATATTTTAATGAATAGTAAAAACACACAATATTTTAATTAAAAAAAACTTTTTTCATCTCAATAATTTATATGGTTAGATTATATTTTTAATTGGTTTTAAAGTGTAATTAGAATATAGTTTTACCATTTAATCCAATATTTTTCATTTGAATTAATTTCACTTTGAAATTGAATATAAACAAGTATCAATCTTTTGATTGTTTTTGTTTCTTAAAAACAGGCTATTTGTTTTGATAACGGGAATTAAATTTAAAATTAATTAATTCCACTTATATGTTATGAATTTGAAAAAATAGACAGAAATTTTGAATTAGGAATATCAAATATTTCTTAGGCTGAATTTTTTGTTTTTTTATAAAAAACATCAATTTTCGATGAATAGTGAAACCACTTAATGGTAGTTAAAAAAACTGACTTTTTTTAATTTAAATTAAATATTACCACTTCTGTGAATTTAATTTCAAAATTCCAAGAGACATGGTTAATATCAAGGACTCAAATGTTGTTCAATGAGATGAAAATAATTTTTGGTGAATAGTAACTTTTTACTTTTATTTACCACGGTTAAAAGTAAATAGGATAATTAAGGGTAAAAATGATATTATTATTACCCTAACACATGTCCTAATTCTATTGGGTAAGTGTAATTCGACCAAAAACAAGCTTAGGAATAAAATATAACCATTTAGGTCCACTTGGATTAGATTAGGACATTTATTATAAATTTATTTAAAGAAGGGTCAAAATGGTTAAAATCAATGTTTAATAACTAAAACATTTTTAATATAAGTTTATACATAAGATAAATTCGACTATAAATATTCATTAGAAAGTTAAAAAGATTTCCTACATAATGGTATTTTATTTATAATTTTTAGACATTAAATAATTTAATTTTTTCATTACACAAATATGATGCAATAATTATCTTATTAATGAAATATTGACATAATTGATGTTATAAATACCCAAATAAATATAATTTTAGACTTTTAATGAATTAAACTAATTTTATAGGTTAATATGTTATTTTAATATTGATTTAATTAACTTTTTTCGAACTAATAATTATGGTATGATTTTCTCAAAAATCAATTACCAAATAGTGTCAAAATTGACATAAAATAGTTTTTATAACAAATATTATATTATTAAATGTTATTTTATTCCCAAAAATCTTAGGATCAACAAAATGACTTATATAAGGTTATATATATTAATAATAAACAATGTGGGGTTTGTTTGTCTTGTTATAGTAAGTTTATTAACCATATAGTGTAAGAAAACAAGAAGACACGGTAAAAGTTAAATTATTTAACTTAAGGATAAATCTAAACGATAAGGTTAAAATAGAAACCTAAACTTGTCTAAATTATATTGGATGCGATTATTTCCACCCATCCCCACATTAGCTTAAAAATAAATCAATATGGAGCTATTAAAAATAGAATATGAATTTATAAGAAAATAATATTTTTAGTTTTTCCAAAGATGCCCCTCTCCTCCCTTATAAAAGGGCACCTCCTCCCTCTCTTCCTCACACCACTATGAGCCTTCATGCTCGGACAACCCCTGACAAATTTACTTCTCCACATCCATAGAAACATCCTAGAGGATCTGGTCTTCTTCAAATACCAATTTTAGTTCTCTAAGAGGAGTTCTCAAAGAGGCGCTTCAAAGAAGAGGTAATGTCCGTTACCGATTCTTTCAACTTTATTTCTTCTTCCACTTCTTCTTATTTAGTTGTTTCATTATGAAGTAATAACATAATTATAACTAATATACTGATATGTTATTATAAGTATGAAAAACCCCTATTTCACCATCTATCCATCCTACAGAAAATGAAATCACCACGTGTGCGTACGTATGGAATACCATCTCTACGCCGTGGTGAAATCTATTTTTCCACCAACACCATACATGGATGGGTATAATGGTGTAAAGAATAACTATATATGGTTATTATAACATCATACTGATTCTGATATATTATACCATCCACTCCAATTCTATTCAATAATTATGGGAACAATATCCTCGCTCGGGCGTACGTACGGACTACCGTCTCCACGACGCGATGAGATTCATTCTCCATGTTAACCATACATGAATGATCATAAAGTTTATATAATGAATAATAATGAAATATATGAATTAAAAACTCTACTAGATTTATGTACATATATATGTATGTCATATACTTAATTCAATTCAATTGAATTAGGAATCGAAAAAAACGTTTATGCGTACGTACGGCCTACCGTCTCCATGAATGGTGTATTTCATTCCATTTATCGATCTATTATATATATGTATATTCTGAATATATATTATATATAAATCATGTTTTACATTCTGGATGTAAGTAATCATGATCTATGTAATTATATGAATAATTACATGTTAAAACACGAACGACAAATGAAACGATTTTACCCAAAACGCTACTTTAACATGAATTTACAAAAGAACGGGTAATATAAAGTCATAAGTGAACCATATATTATATAATAACAATTAATATGATTCTTTAATAAGTCAATGACATTATTTAAATCATTATACAGTAGTTTTGGATACGTATGAAGCATATCGGACCTAAGGTAAGGGATAACTTTTCCAATCTCGTTTTTATCTGAGAATGTTTATTCGTAAGTATTTACTGTGGTTATATTTATCATCCATGTCCTTGTTTCTAAAAATGTTTTTATTTATTTTTAATGTCATTTTTACCCATTTTTGACTTTTATTACATGTTATGTACGAAATCATTCTTTTACGAGGTACTTTTTGTCTTTTCCAGCAAAAGTACGAGAAGAATGTTTTTCTAACTTATACGGCATGAACAGATTTTTATAGTTTTATAAAGCCTTATTTTCATGAATCTTCCTCCAAAATATTTCACGTATATTTTCAACAAAATCATTTTCTTTTAAAATTTCATGACATTTTGTGGAAAGAGAATGATTTTGAAGAAGAAATGATATTTACCTCAAGAATTCATTTCAAATGTTTTATCAAAACCATTTTTCATCTAAGATGACATTATTTCATATGTGTATGTTTCAAGTATCATGTATCTATTATTTACAAGGATTCAATTTTCTTATTATGAAGTGATATCCATTTATTTTATATGGATTATGTGATGATGGGATGACGTTTATGAAACTTATTCAATTTATTGGGTTATTATGAATGATGTATGTTTATTTTGTGGCACAAGTAAGAATGATTTCATTATGAGATGGGTGAGACCTATATCTCCCTCAAATGCAATGGTTAAAGATTTATATCTCATGACATAGACATGGATAGAATGGTAAGTTAATCCAGTTCAGTGTAACAGGACTGAAACAAGGAGTGAACTTGATTCAGAAAGGGTTTTTGTCCACTAAGATGGTCTTGGCAGCAATGCCTTGGCTACTATGGAAATCATAACAAGTGCTGAATGGTTTCCACAATTACATGTTTTATTCCCATGATAGTTTATCATGACTAATATTCCCATATGATCTATTCTTTATGTACTTCCATGATTTATGTCTTTGCTCAAGATTTTGATGTTTAGATTTTATGTTCATGTTTTTGCATTCAAATGTTTATGGATTATTTTATGTTCTCTATGCTTACCCTTAATGAGAATTTGAGCTCACCCTTTATATGTTATCTTTCCCTTAGGATTTAAAGAAAGTTTTTAGTTAAGAAAACAATAGGGGAAGATCATTATGGGAGATGTTGAAGATCTTTAACCATGATTAGAAGATTACGTTTCGGGTTTCCAAAGACACTAAACTATTACGATCCTTGAGTTTTGGTTTTTGTTATGTGTTAAGTACTCCACAAAAGTAATTTATTGTTCATGTACGTCATGCTTCGGGTATCTACAGTTGGTATCAGAGGAATGGTTTAGGTAACCTTTGGAAACTAGGATGCGAAAACGTTAGTGAGATCCCTAGAGATATTTCTATGGTATGTCTAGGGATGTCCCAAAGGATAAGTATACATATAGGATATAGTCCTAGAACTACAGTAATGATATTATAATTTAACCTAAGATATTAGATATTGAGGGTACTCCCCCTTTACTATGTTGTTTTCCCTATCATGATTTTTTCCTCTCACACTATTCATTTTGGGTTTTAGAAAATGGATGGAAACAGGAAGATTCACGATAATTGAGGATATGACAGACAATGGAGTGATATTCTTCATGAGAAACCAAATGAAATGGGATTTGGAATTTTAAACATAGTTATTATTCATAATCAGAAATCTCATAATATGATCAATAATCTCAACTTTGGTACGTATCCCGACTCAAATAATAATAGAAAGATGGAGTTTCATGATGATAATAGAGGAAAGAATGTTTAATTCCCCTCATGTAAATCATGTGGGAAGAGGCATCTAGGAGAATGTTTCAAAGGAACTGGAAGATGATTTGGGTGCGGAAAAGAAGGACACAAATCCAGTAAGTGAAAAGGAAAAGGTTCAATTAACACCATGGAGAAGGATAATGGTATTGCTATGGCATCAACAATGATTATATGTTTTAAATGTGGAATGTACGGGCATTAGGAAAACCTATTCCCTAAGGGAAAATCTCATGAGGAGAATCGGAATGGTCATATGGGTAGTATTTATGTGGATGATGATGAGGAGACTACAAATGATATATGAGATGAAAGAAGTGTTGAAGCTCATTCATTTGTTTAAGAAGCTAGTGGAATTATTGTATGCTTATCAAGAGTTATGTTTTTTAGTTAATGATACAATGGAATATAGAATCATCTAAGGATTTTTACACTATTGTTTTAACTAAAGTATTTGAAATTATATGGTTAATGGTACCGGTAACCATGAAAGGTTATTCAGATATTTTTGGAAAGTATATGATATGTGCATAATGAAGGGATAAGAAGATAATGTGATGTTTGATTGTATTCCTGAGCTCATTACCGATATAAGGACTAAGTGATTTTATGGTTTGAGTATATATAATTTTTGGGATTTTTGTATGTGGAAAGTGTTAAAATTTAACAACATTCATGTTTTCAATAAGGTTGAATGGGTATTCATTCTTCAAGAGAATACATGATTAAGGTATTCACATGTTTGAAATTTGACCAACAAGACATATCTTATGATATATGGGGGATAAATGATGGAATTCACGTGATTGTTATCTGACATTTCAAGTAATAATTTTCTTTATACTATGAGCTTGGACCGAAGTATTTTAGATAAGCCTAAAGATTGGAATGGATTATGTTGGACATAAGTTAGTATTGTTTAATGATAGAACTTTTTTCGATATTATTGATGGGATGTTATAGTAATGTAGTTTTTGAAAAAGGGAAACCTGCAGGATGGGCGACAACCCATCGCCTCAGACAAGGCTGTGGGAATCGAACTCACAACCGAAGTGCGACTGGCCTTTATCGCCTACCACTGGCCTACAGAAAGTCCTTAGTTAGTAGAAACTAGTTTTATTTTATTAAGAAGTATGATATATGAAGGATAAGTTCATTTTTGAATTTTATATGATTAACCTCACCATATATGGACATAGGTATATTTTATAACTTTTTCTAACCTTTTGTTTGAAACAGATGAAATAACCCATCATTCTATCACATGATATGTTAACACTTCACGAATAACAAATTCAACTTCATTTCTTCAAGAGATGAAGTGGAAATTGTTCAAAGCACGAACAATAGTGAGATTGTACCAAAATCAAGCAAGTATTTCTTCTAATTCAAAATTTTCAACTTTAGGGAAATGTTATTGAAAACAAAAAATGTTGTCCAAGTGCTCTTATATATGATGAATCAGATGGTACCTTAGATCATCACAAATTTATGGCGTTGTGATTGATGGATTTTCCATAGCCAAGTTCTCTACCACTCTCCATCAGTACATGATGGTTAGATTTCTCTTCAATATATATATTTCCACATATGTGGAAACCTAGTGATTAGTTAATTTTGGTAACCATTACGTTTCGTACTTTAGTTTTTAAAGATTGGTTTTGGTATTCCTTTTTACGATGTGGGTTCTATTAAAGAAACTTTCGAGTAGTAAACCATTTATAACCCCGACGAATTTCGAGGGGGAAATTCATTTTAAGGGGGGTAGAATGTAACACCCGGAAATTTTATATTCTTTTAATTTCATTTATGTCTTGTGTTTTAAGCTACAACAATATTACCTTGCGCTATATGCAACACCGTATGAGCTTGCAGTATACACAACAAAATTCTTAGATCATGTTACACACAGTTTTGATAGTAGTTATTCTACGAAACATTGAGTGTATATATATAAATATATATATTCAATGTATAAATGAAATATGGATGGATTCTGTTATACGAAACAACAGAGGAGTCTTTCACTACACGTAACTTTGAATTGGCTTTCATTACACGCAATCACGACCTTCCTCGATAGAGTGTGTTCTACGCAATACCAGGTTTCACTAAACAACAAAATATGGTCACAATATTATTATGAACTAGCCGTTTTGAATAGTATCAACTAAATTTTGAATTTTATAACATTATTAATCATCTTACACATTTTGTAGAACATGGTATGAGAACAAAATCAATTTTTGAGTAAAATAAGTATTTTTCAAAAAATATTATTTTGCCGCCTTTTGATGGCGCACCTACCTTAAATCTTTTTTTGACATGTCTATAAGTTCAATTTGACAAAATAAAATTCTTCTTTGGAATCAGGATATAAAAATTTACTTTGGATAAATTTTTCATACTATTCTGATAACTTTCATAATTTAATGAATAGTAAAAACACGCTATATTTTAATTAAAAACAAATTCTTTCTTCGCAAAAAATTATATTATTAGATTATATTTTTAATTGGTTTTAAAGTGTAATTAGAATATATTTTTACCATTTAATCAAATGTTGTTCATTGGAATTAATTTTACTTTGAAATGGGATATAAACAAGTATCAATCTTTTAATTGTTTTTGTTTTTTAAAAACACGCTATTTGTCTTGATAACGGGAATTAAATTTAAAATTAATTAATTCCACTTATATGTAATGAATTTGAAAAAATAGACATCAATTTTGAATTCGGAATATCATATAATTCTTATGCTGAATTTTTGGTATTTTTATAAAAAACTTCAATTTTCGATGAATAGTGAAACCACTTAGTGGTAGTTAAAAAACTGACTTTTTTTAATTTAAATTAAATATAACCACTTCTGTGAATTGAATTTCAAAAATCCAAGAGACACGGTTAATATCAGGGACTAAAATGTGGTTCAATGAGATGAAAATAATTTTTGGTGAATAGTAACTTTTTACTTTTATTTACCTCGGTTAAAAGTAAATAGGATAATTAAGGGTAAAAATGATATTATTATTACCCTAAAACATGTCCTAATTCTATTTTATAAGTTCAATTAGACCAAAAATAACCTTATGAATAAAATATGACCATTTAGGAACCACTTGGATTAGATTTGAACATTTATTATTAATTTATTTAAAGAAGGGTTAAAAAGGTTAAAATCAATGTTTAATAACTAAAACATTTTTAATATAGGGTTATACATAAGATAAATTAGACTATAAATATTAATTAGAAAGATAAAAAGATTTAATACATAATGGTATTTTATTTTTAATTTTTAAACATTAAATAATTTAATTTATTTATAACACAAAGATGATGCAGTAATTTTCTTATTAATGAAATATTGACATAATTGATGTTTTAAATACCCAAATAAATGTAATTTTATACTTTTTATGAATTCCAATAATTTTATTGGTTAATATGACATGTTATTATTGCATTAATTAACGTTTTTTGAACTAATAATTCTGTTATGATTTTCACAAAAATCAATTACCAAATAGTGTCAAAATTGACATAAAATAGTTTTTAAAACAAATATTATATTATTAATTGTTATTTTATTCCTAAAAATCTAAGGTTCGGCCAAATGACTTATATACGATTTTATATATTAATAATAAACAACTTGGGGTTTGTTTGGATTGTTATAGTAATTTTATTAACCTTATAGTGTAAAAAAACAAGAAGACACGGTAAAAGTAAAATTATTTATCTTAAGGTTAAATCTAAATGATAAGGTTAAAATAGAAACCTAAACTTGTCTAAATTCTATTGTATGAGAGGATTTCGACCCATCCCCACATTAGCTTAGAAATAAATCAATTTGGAGCTATTAAAAACCGAATATGATATTATAATAAAATAATATTTTTAGTTTTTCAAAAGGTGCCCCTCTCCTCCCTTATAAAAGGGCTCCTCCTCCCTCTCTTCCTCACACCACTTTGAGCCTTCAAGCTCGGACAAACCCTGAAATATTCTCTTCTACACATCCATAGAAACATTCTTGAGGTTCAGGTCCTCTTCAAAGACCAATTTTATTGCTCTAAGAGGAGGTCTCAAAGAGGTGCTTCAATGAAGAGGTAATGTCCTTTACCGATTCATTCAAATTTATTTTTATTCCACTTATTCTTATTTAGTTGTTTCATTATGAAGTAATAACATCCGAATAACTAATATAAGGATATGTTATTATATGTATGAAACAACCGTATTTCGCCATCTATCCATCCTACATAAAAAAAATCATCACGTGTGTGTACGTACGGAATACCGTCTCCACGCCGTTGTGAAATCTATTTTTCCACCAACACCTTACATGGATGGGTATAATGGTGTAAATAATAACTATATATGGTTATTATGACATCATACTGATTCTGATATGTTATACCATCTACTCCAATTCTAATCAATAATTATGGGAATGATATCATCGCTCGTGCGTACGTACGGACTACCGTCTCTACGACGTGATGAGATTCATTCTCCATGTTAACGATACATGAATGATCCTAAAGTTTATATAATGAATAATAATAAAATATATGAAATAATAATTCTACTGGATGTATGTACATATGTATGTATGTCATATACTTAATTCAATTCAATTTATTAAGGAAACGAACACAGCGTTCATGCGTACGTACGGCCTACTGTCTCCATGAACGGTGTATTTATTTCCATTTATCGATCTATTATATATATGTATATTCTGAATATATATTATATATAAATAATTTTTTACATTCTGTATTTAAGTAATAATGATCTAAGTAATCATATGAATAATTACAAGTTAAAACACGAACGACAAATGAAACGATTTTACCCAAAACGCTACTTTAACATGAATTTACAAAAGAACGGGTAATATAAAGTCATAAGTGAACCATATATGATATAATAACAATGAATATGATTCTGTAATAAGTCAATGACATTATTTAAATCATTATACAGGAGGTTTGGATACGTACGAAGTATATCGGATCTAAGGTAAGGGATAACTTTTCCAATTTCATTTTTATCCGAGATTGTTTATTCGTAAGTATTAAATGGGGTTATATTTATCATCCACGTACTTGTTTATAAAAATGTTTTCATGTATGTTTAATGTCATTTTCACCCATTTTTGACTTTTACTACACGTTATGTATGGAATCATTCTTTTACGATGTACTTTTTGACTTTTCCGGAAAAAGTACAAGAAGAATGTTTTTTTAACTTATACGGCACGAACGGTTTTTTACGGTTTTATAAAGCCTTACTTTCATGAAGATTCCTCCAAAATATTTCATGACTATTTTCAACAAAATCATTTTCTTTTAAAATTTCATGACATTTTGTGGAAAGAGAATAATTTTGAAGAAGAAACGATATTTTCCTCAAGAATTCATTTCAAGTGTTTTATCAAAACCATTTTTCATCTAAGATTACATTATTTCATATGTGTATGTTTCAAGTATCATATCTCTATGATTTACATGGTTTCACTTTTCTTATTATGAAATTATATCCATTTCTTTTATATGGATTATGTGATGATGGGATGACATTTATGAAACCCATTTTATTTATTGGGTTATTATGAATGTTGTATGTTTATTTTGTGGAAAAAGTAAGAATGATTTCATTATGAGATGGGTGGGACCTATATATCCCTCCAATGAATTGGGTAAAGATTTATATCTTATGAGATAGACATGGCTGGAATGGTATTTTAATTCGGTTCGGTGTTACAGGACTAAAACGAGGAGTGAAATCGATTTAGAAAGGGACTTTGTCCACTAAGATGGTATTGGCAGCAATTCCTTATCTACTATGGAAATCATAACAAGTGCTGAATGGTTTCCACAATTACATGTTTTATTCTGATGATAGTTTATCATGATAAATGTTCCTTTATGATCTATGGTTTATGAACTTCCATGATTTATGTCTTTGCTCAAGATTTTGATGTATAGATTTTATGTTCATGTTTTTGCTTTCAAATGTTTATGGGTTATTTTATGTTCACTATGATTACCCTTAATGATCATTTGAGCTCACCCTTTATATGTTTTCTTTTCCTTAGGATTCAAAGAAAGTTTTTAGTTAAGAAAACAATAGGGGAAGATCATTATGGGAGATGTTGAAGATCTTTCACCATGATTAGAAGATTACGTTTCGGGTTTCCAAAGACACTAAGTTATTATGATCCTTGAGTTTTGGTTTTTGTTATGTGTTAAGTACTCCACAAAAGTAATTTATTGTTCATGTACATCAAGCTTCGGTTCTCTACAACTAGTTCCATTGGAGGTCCTACCAGCTCCATCACTTCCCAAGGTGATTCCTTCCCCTCTCCATCCAGTATACACTGAGGTCCTCCCTGTGTCCCCTTGGACATTTTACAGGTTCTCCTCATACAACAGATCATCCAGGTGGAAGTCCTCTCTGTCCCAGCATCAGTTCACCAGAAGGTCCTCCTAGAGACAAAAAACTACCCTTCCTTGAAGATCTATCTTGGGGAAAGAGGGCAGGTCGCCACCGACATAAAATGAATCTTGAGGATATTCATACTCCAATTAATGACATTCTCTTCTCATATTTCAAGGCGGAATGTGATTTGAAAAAGGAACCCTCACCCAAATCTTTCGTGTTAAGGTTCGGTGCCGGAACGAGGCATATAAGCCTCATCCTTCTAGAATTCAGGGTCCACTGGATCCCAGCATCCCTCCGATGATACATCCAGGTGAAGGAATATTGGGCCTCTTTCTAGTTTCGGGATTTGCAACCCTGCTGTCTTCACTTGGAGCATTTTCTACCTCAACCAAAGATCCTGGAGAGTTATTATGGCGACCAATGGAAGGGGACGAGCATCATGTCCTACCATTAGTAACAGTATCCCCTTCCCCAGAATCCATTGTCATCTTCACCTCTTACCGGGATGTGGTGGCTAAGTCATTGTATTCTTCTAAAGACATCCAAAAATGTCACGGATTATTAGTTCTCTCGACATATTCTCCATCGGCTTGTCTACCATATCAGTGGTCTGCTTTAGTTACCCTACCGGTCCCCCAGCTGCCCCCAGTTGATGAATGGGGAAACTAAGGGCAAGATCCCTAGACTAAGACAAGGAACATGTGGGACATCCTTATATAGGACTATTTCCCATAGATATTTTGGTCAGTTGTAACCAAAAAAATCAGTCTTCCAAAATCACTTACCTAGGAGGAAGTCACGTGTTTTCACCAAGCCATCGACGTGATGCACTTTTTCCTCTATTATCATTGAATGTCTTAACCCAAGAATCATGAATAGTTTGATGAAATTATCCAGTAATGATACATGGTCTACATGGTTATGCTCCTCATTACCCAACACCCTGAGTCACCCAATCATACTTGGACCCTTCACCAATGATGCATTTAGAGATTTAAAGAGCTCTGAAAATTTATCAAGGAGTATTCACCCCACATTCAGGTCTATGGTTGGGTGCAGTATTAATTCATTCATTTCAGTTCAATCTGGAGCCTTCCATACATTCCATGAAATATTGAGGACATTCCATCTGGAAGAGTCCTAGTTAACATGGTCGAACTATCAAGGGTAGATAATTATCTAGACCTATTTTACGATTACATACCCCCAGGGAGGGTACCACACATATTGGATCTCGTGGGATGTGTCAATCGCCATCAACAAAATTTACTGGGACATACTGTACCCACTGAGTACTTATCCCTCATTCAAAATCCAAATAAGGGAAAATATCATCTTGGGACTATCAAACCCTATAACCCATCATCATTTGTGCATAACATAAAGATGATCCCAATAAAGATGTGTTGCATCAACAGCTCTCGAAGAATATCAATATGGTTGATGAACTCCTTGAAAAACATGTTGTGGAGTGATGACCAAACTATGATGATCCTTGAATTCGGCAGTAGGGGCAGGTAAAATTTCCCCCAGGCAAGTGACCTTCGGGTGACCATGACCGTTTGACCCACATAGACAGGGTAAAATCTGTCATTTCTCGAAAGAGGGAATGGTATGGTTCACCCAATCCATTTGAGCAGTGCGATAATCTTCAGGACCTGGCTCATGTTCCCCTGCAGCTCCATAGGACGTCCCACTAGCTACACCATGAGCCATTAGGTATGCTTATCATGTTTAAGAACCTTCCAATGCAGTGGTAGTCAGGGATCCTTGTCAAGATAGGAACCCCCTCCTAGACAATTAAATGGTGGCACTCATTTCCCATCTTGAATCTTTGGAAACTCGACCTGTGGAAATTACGCTTGATGGTAAGCCATATCGGGCACAGGTGTATGATATACCAGCACCCTTGAGTTTCAGAAACCATGAATTCTCACCATTTATTAGGATAGGCGATATGTTATATCATCTAGCCTACATCATCTCATGGAGTGTACCCATGCTGGGAACTCCAGCGCAGCCGGAGGCCTCCAAATATTTGAAGTTCCTACATTTGTCTAGTACATATTGCAATCTATTGGTCCAGTAGCTAGGTGGGAGGGTCCTCATATGTAGTTTTTTTCTAGTTCATATCCACTACCCTGAATATGAGTATGTAATCCCTCTTCAAGTGAAAGAAGGGGCCTAACGATCATGTCACGGAATTTGTCACCTGATGGAAAGGACTCACCAACTCCTAGGATATGCTGCTGATTTCAGATTAGATACTGACAATGCATGTGGGGAATTTAAAAACTGAATTTATCCACTCTCTAATTTTCCAAAATTCCCATTGGGGGGGGGGTTCTGAGAATTCTCTGATAAGGCCCAGCGTCTAGAGGAAGGCTTGTATCAGGCCAAGCAAGAAGGTTAATTTCCTATTGTAGTTCTTCTGAGAAGGGCCACTAAAGTCAATCCCACCATAGTTCCCAAATAGAGTCCCATAAGAAACTAGATTTTTTATCGGTGGATCAAACTCCATAGCGTCACAGAGGCCCACCGCCACAGATATAGCCACTAGCCCAGCATCCACCACCCCAGAACAGAAAGGCACCCACAGGTTACACGTCGGTACCACCCAGGTGAGATAACCAGGTTACCCCTCCTCGGCAGGCTCCTCCAGCCCTCCGTTAGGGCTAGGCATGAAGAGAACCTTTCCCAGATAGAAGTAACCAGACCCACTCTTTCAATGATGATCAAGACCATGGTTATTATTGATGCACCATCAAACAATGAATTCTTCAATTGTCAGAATATAGGAGGCCCGTAGAAGCGGATCTCGCTAATCACCCAAATTACTACCTATATAACCATATCTGATGGAAAACCCTCCAAATGTTCTATGTGTTTAAATATTGAATTCATGATAAGGTAGATAACAACACAGTCTGGTTTCGCTCAACACCAACACATGTTGTGTGTGTATTCATACTGCCCGACAGTGACATTGACAATGTAGGTGAGTGGCAGTAGGTTCCTAACCACGGGTCCCATAAATATGACGACTATATGACACATAAGATAGTTTCTCGTGCCCATGGTAATATCTTCTTGCATCTAAATTGATCGATGTTTTCAGAATTCATCACATCACCCTCAACCACTACTTCGGCGTTAGCGTCCCAGCCTTCTTCTTCCCATAAGGGAAAGCATCATCAGTGCAAGGGAAAACAAATCCCGCACTAATGTCCTCATCATCTTGTACTCTCAAAAATTTCATTCCCCTAGATATGGAAATAAATCTAACTATACGTACATTGGTAGAGTATTCTTAAAGTGATTATTAGGGGTACACTTCAATTAACACTATAGAGATCGTAATCTGTTATATGGTTCCCGATGATGAGGAGCACCTGAAGGATTATCCTAACATCCCCAGCTGCTGCCAGCATTGTCGGAGTTATGGAAATATGCGTTGTCAAAATGCATTGTTCAATACCTCTATCCAGGATATTCATGACACCGAAACCATAAAACATTCCCATTGCCAAGATTAGAACATGCTGCCTCCTCATCTGGTACCATCAGATTTGCCTTCACCACCATTTGTGCTTCTTTATCAGGAGGAGCCACCAAAGTCATCATAAGATCATCAGTGATCCATTGGGGATAGGTCTCAATAATTTATCCCTCATCCGGTAGTTGATCCGCACATTTTGGCTAGTTAACAGTGGGATATTATTAGCACCAATAAGCCACTGTTCAAGGAGAAGGGTCTGTCCTACCACTTACCCCAGAACCACCTCCTGTAAGCAGAACATCACGACTGACACATAAGTATAATATTATAAAGCATATTTCTAGTATTATTGAAAGGCTCTATATTATCTAGGATCTTCTCCAATCAATGGATATGTGAGAAGCCCTTGCTGATGCTTTATGAATCCCAATTTAGTTTGAGATGGAGGGAGCAGCCATAGAAGCCTTCTATGGTGAGGCAACCAAGCACACAGAATGTCAATCCATCATCCCGTTCTCTATGGAAGATGAACTATCTCCTATACAGGGGCATATAAACCCAGTTTATTTCATTTTCCACTTCAATGGAACGAAGTTTCGTCAATATCGTGTGGACACAGGCTCAGGTTGAATCCTTATCTTGACCCGAATGCTCCCAAAAATGGGGTTGTCCGAGGATGATATGAGTCCCACTTACTGGAAAAATCAATGTTATGATAGGACATAGCATACACCAGTTGGAATGATCTACCTAACGTATAATTTGATAGGCATAGTGGATAGCATTGTGTTTGGGATTGTCTCACAGGACACCACCTACAACACATTGGTGGGTAGGCCATGGCTTCACGTGCATGTGGTCATCCCTTCAACATATCACAAATGCCTTAAGTAATCACTTAATGGGTGTGTGGGTGTAATCCAAGGTGACACATCTCTCTCTTCCTCAGAAGAAACCTACTATTTGGATGTTGATGAGTAGAAGTGAAAGTAAAAGAAGATCTAGGCTAACGAGGTTGAACATAATATAGTTTCAACTGACCCATGGGAAGATCTGGATGATGCCTATAATATTTAGATCCCTTGATTTGAGATCATGACTCAGAGTTTAGGGTAATGATTTATTTTCTTATGAATGAAGGGTACGCAAATTCCCATGTATAAGGGATGTTGGATGATCACCTCGTATTTCTATAAAAATTATTCCCAAATAATCCCATAGCCCCCTAATCCTATAAGGTATCGGGATATCCTCCCCAGGGAAATTAAAATATTTCATACTTACTTGTTTCTCCAGGCTATGATAAACCGTCACAAGACAACACACCACTATTTCTTTGATATCATTATCTGTGGCCCCTTGGGTAGAAGCCAGTTTAAGATCAGCTCGACAGCTTTTGATGCTATGGTTTTGGCAGCACAAGAGTCCCCCAATGCTTTGTCCATCGCCTATCAACCGAGAACTAGTGTCCCATAAGGATATGTCACACAGAACAATCTCCTCCCATTAATGATCCCTCCTCCATTAATAATGAAGAAGATTTGGAGGATGATTCACCAACCTTCGAAAAGGGTGTCTCTACCACGGTCAATTTGTTTGCACTGGTTAACCATGGCAATGAGATGGATCTGAATACCAGATTGATCAGTGCTACTATGCCTATTGAAGAGAAACAGTGATACATAGACTCCATGAAGTAGCATCGTGATGTATTTTCTTGGATTTATGATGATATTCTAGAACTAGAACATCAGGTCATTGTCCATCACCTTGGACTTTCGACAAATAATCATGGGTTCCAAAATACTCCTAGAAAGATTCACCCTACTCACAGTTCCATGGTTGAGGTAGGGGTTGATAATCTCATCATACCCGTCTTATTCATGGATGTACATTACCCCAGATGGTTAGTGATTATTGTGCCCATTAGGAAAAATAATATTCATATCAGAGTCTGTGTCAACTTCCGAGATCTCATCTGTCACTGTGCGAAGGATGACTTCCTCTTCCCATGAAAGAAATTTTTATTGATAACACTGCAGTGTTTCAGGATCTCTCCTTTATGAATGGGTATTTTTGGTATAATCAAATTCTAATGGAAGCTGAGGATGAAGTCTCTATAGCCTTGAGGGCCCCATAAGGTAATTTCTGTAACCAAAAAATTCCCATCAGTCTAAAGAATGCAGGTGCTACATATCAGTGGGCCATGAATCGCATATTTACGTCAATCCTCTAGAAATTGGTGGAATGCATCATGGACGATCTGGTGGTAAAATCTCTCCAGCACAAGGACCATATTAAAGATGTCGAGAATATGTTTGGATTCCTCTGATCCCAACATCTAAATATGAATCCCTTCAAAGGTGCTTTCAGGGTAACCTCTTGAATGTTTCTCCAATTTCTTCTCAGATATAGATGCATTGAAATTGATCCATTGAAAATCAAGTCCATCATCCATATGTATCCTCTGAGAAACGTCCCAGTGATTTGAGGATTTCAAGTCCACTTAGCCTATATATGCTGATTCATTATAAATTCGGGTGGAAAGTGTAAGCCTTTTCCCCAGCTCATGAAGAGAGGTGTAAAATATCTGTTGGATGAGAAGTGTCAGACTACTTTTGATGAAATCAAGAAGTACACATTATTTCCTTTGGTCATGATGCCACCGTTTTTCTAGAAATCCCCTGGTCCATTATGTGACTACCCCATAACGATCTCTCAGTGCCCTTAACACATATAAAAATAAAAAATAGGACCGAGAATAGTCTATACTATCTAAATAGCATGATCCTTGATACATATAACAGATATTAAACTATCGAGAATAACGACATCGCTATAGTATTCGCATTGCTGAAATTGTTACACTACTTTCAGAATAAAGAGATTCGTCTAGTGTCCCGAGTGGATCCTTTGAAGTTCAATATGACCTTCTTTATGTTTATAGGACACCTAGCTTTGTGGGAAGTGACCCTCGATCAATTCAACATCATGTTTTTCCCCAATGGCCATTAAGGGTCATGCATTGGCATAACTCTTTTTTTCCCATCTAGATTTCACACATCAGTATCTGGATCTTGATTTTCCCAGTGAGGAAATCCTCTTGGTAGACCTAGTCGTCCCTTGTTTTGAAATTCATTTTGATGGTTCCGACCAAAGCTCTACCGGTCGAAGACTAAATGACCTTAGACTCAATAGAGTGGGCATAGATATCATCTTCATCACACCAGCAAAAGTTTTTCTTCCATATTCCTTCCTATTTTTAGAAGGTTTTTCCAACAATGAGGATGATTATCAGGCTCTCATTTCTGGCCTTGGGCTGGCCGTCGAGATTGATTTTCCCCACTTACACGTGAAAGGGGACTCCAAACTAGTCATCAAATAGATCAATGTTGAATACGTCGTAAATATGCCAGAGCTCGTACCACTATTGGAATGTACCCTTCATTTGATGGACCAGTTCCCATCTTGTCAAGAGGTTACTCATGTCCCTCGTTCATAGAATGGTCAGGCTGACACCTTGGTCAGCATGACTGCATCTTTTGTAAAACCTAACCATGATGATCAGATTGTTCTTATGGAGAACCTGAGATTCATCTCTCCTGTCACTATGAATGATGATGATAGCCCACCGGTGAGTCACCTCACTATCGTTCCTTCACGTCAGGGCCCCTAGCTTCCCCTTCCATAGTTCACGAGGTGACACCCAACTAGAGGACCCCATTTATCGAGTATCTTCAACAAATCAATATCATTGATGTTCATGCCAAGAACGAGTTAATCTGACGTCACACATTACAGTTTACCCTCTAGATTGGTCCATGTCTTGAGCATATCTTCTACCGACGTGGGTTTGATGGGGTTCTCTTCTATTGCATTCAAGTAGGAGAGATATCTTAGGACATGTAGGAGGTTCTATAAGGTTCTTATAGGGCTCCTCAGAACGGTCTGAAACTATATCACCAGATCATGAGATTGGGGTATTTTTTCCCCTCCATGATCTGTGACTGTATTGAGTTTTCCAACAGGTGACATGCATTCCAAATCAGTGCTAATTTTTGTGCAACAACCATCATAGCCTCTCGACACTACCAATTACTATTGGCCATTTGCAGTATAGGGACTCGATGTCATGGGATTATATCCACTGGAAACTACCCACCAGTGAAGGAACATCTTGATTGCTATGGATTTATTCTCTAAGTGGGAAGAGGAAGATCTTCTCAAGGAGTTTAATGCCTATTATATAGTTGAATTTGAGAGCTCCAAAATCATGTACCGATTTCAGAGTTTCTCATGTTGTCTTCATCGATTACGACACCAACATCCGAACAATCAAACTGAAGAATTTTACACCAATTATAACATCCATTCAAACCATACCTATCACTATCACACGCAAGAAAATGGGTAGATTGAGGCTTTCAACAAAACCAGTTAATAAATTTGGTAGAAGACGGTTGGTCAGAACTAGAAGAGTTGGCTAGATAAACTCCCCAACACTCTATGGGATTATCATACAAAGACTTGCAATTCCACATAGGTATCCCCATACTCCATGTTGTACCAAATAGAGGTTGTCTTTCCCATTTAGATTCAGTTGCCTTCCTTGCGCACAGTTATCTACGACTAGCAAACATAAAATATGGTAGCTGAGATACATATGTCTGAACTAGAAGTTCTTGATGAGAAAAAACTATGTTCCCTGCAGAACCTGGAGATTCATCCGAACAATATTGTAAAGGATTCAACATGAAATTTTGTGTCCACTATTTCGTGCAATGTTATAGGGTATTGGATTTAAGAACACTGATGATACCTTGTGAGAAACCACCCAAATTGGAGCCCAAATGGAATAGACCTTACATCATTCTTACGGTTTACCCCAATGGACTGTACTCCCTAGTTACTATGTATGGTGAGTGTATAACTCCTCTCACCAATGCCAAATTCCTCATGCAATAATTTTCCTGAGTAAACCGGTTCTAAATTTCTAAAAACTGTGACATATTTACCGCATTATGTTAAAATGAACGATTCATCCAATTTTAATGATGTAAAACTACTTGGATCCTATCCCACATGAAATTAAACTATATGATGTCCCACATGATGTTAAACTATACATTTTCCTGCATGACCTTAAACTATTCCGTCTTCACCACATGACATCGAAATGTGCAATCTATCCAGGCTGAAGGATGTAAAACTAACCATCACCAGTCCCACAAGATGAAAAATTGCAAAATGTTCCAAGCTCAAATACCATTCAATAAGTTCTCAATGCTTCCATTCTGCATGATGTTAAATTGCACAACATATCATGATCTACGTATGGATTCATTCCCATCCTCATGGGATATGTAGGAATACTGAGATGCTTTGTCTTAGAGTCTAGTCCCCAAATCCTTCGCTTTTACTACCCCTAGGTGTAGTTCACTCAGAGGATCACACACAGTATATTGTAGACATATTTGGCCCCATCTATGTCGGTTTTTCAATGGTCACACCATTTTCCCTCCTGTTATACTATCATCCCATGTAATTTCTACATGATGTTAAAATAAATGGATTCATAAATATGTATGGCTTGATTCCCATCCTCATGGGATACGTAGAAACGCCAGGGAATTTCAATGATAGGCCCAGCCACGATCTACATGATCTCCCCTTGGGTCCACCCACTTGGACTAGATGCTTCATAAAACACATGGTGTGGTGAAGGCATTGTTTTTGTTTCATTCATGTTAGGTTTGTAATGACCACACCATGTGTCCCCCTCCTTGATGGTCTCCACCTCTTTCTCCCTTGCCACAGTGGCATTAAACCACGAGCATGTTCACGCTTCATGGGTCCCCTTTATTTGGGTCTCCATAAACATCGATATTCGAATTGACACCCAAATGAAATGGATTCTTGGACCTAGTGATCTCTTACCATTTTGGGCCAACGTCCCCAATAATTTCAAAGTAAAAATTTATACAAGCCCCACATTGTGAATATAGTCAGCGATGGATGATCATTTTTTGTTCACACTTTAGGTCACATGATATGGATGATATGTTTCAAAAAATTTCAATAGTTATGATCCATTATTATTTAAACCCCTATATATCTAAAAAAATGGGTGCAGTAATTCATTTTTTCCTTATATCCCTTTGAATGTTACCGTTCCTCGAGCAGGGATGTTGGTCAGTGTGGGATCGACCCCAACCGGTCTCTCTCCTTTATTATCACACCCTTTATATATCGAGGAGAACCGAATCCCATTCCCTATTTCCAGCATCGAACATTACTCATGTGGGATTAAGAGCATTGGTAAGGCCATACCCACACAAAGGATCACACAGTCATGGTTTGAGCTCTAGGTCCATGAACTAAGATCACAATCATCCTTATCGCATGATGATAAAATTGAGTAATTAATATGAATTGAAGGACTTAAAAGCACTTAGTACTTGTTTGGTGTGACAGTAAACTACAATATGGATGGGAATTTCCTTCCATGGCCCAGCCTCAGGTCCCTTGACCTTTTTGGACCCCATTGTCACCCTTTGTCACTAAAGATTGTGTGATGTGGTGTAGACTCTGTTTCCTAGTTCATTTCGGGATTTTTGTCCGCACTGAATACACCCCCTTGAGACATCCCTCCAATTATCATCCTCGCTTCGTGATGTTAAAATAAACCACATATCCTTGAACTATGTTTTTCTTGATTCCCGTCATCATTGGATATATTGGAAAACATAGACATTTTTTCTTTAGGTCTATCCTAGGTTCATTTATTTCTTCACTCGACCTCTTGGCCGGAGTTCTATTCCAGAATTATGAATGTTGTGGTGTCTGTGAAATTATGACATCATTCATGTCGGGTTATACTCCACACCATACAAATTCCTCTTCGAGATCTCCCCTATATTAATCTGTTCCAAATGATGTTAAACTACATGGAATCTCCAAAACTACATTTGGCTTGATTCCCATATTCATGGGAAATGTAGGAATGCCTGAACATTTTTCCATCGGGTTCATCCCTATCTCATTGAAACCTCCTCATCTATCTAGCCCCATGTCCCAATTCCTCTAGGAGGAGGGTATGTGGTGTGTCTTGGGATTATTCCCAAATTCACTTCAGGTTTGTAACAGGCACACTACACACCTCTCAATATAGAGTTCTCTTCCTCCCCATGTCCTCCACTTATCTTTTCATGTCATCTATTCTTGAATTAGTCCCCACGACCCTCTTTGGTGGTTCACCAATGTTCCCAAGAGCACTATGGTTTAGGATCTAGAGTATAGGATTCTTCATAGACATGTTATATCCTATTTTCATGCTTCATGTTCCCCTTCATTTGGGCTTTCATCATCCTTCACATTTGAATGGACCTCCGAACAGCATGGATGCTTGGCCCTAGTGCTCTCCTACCACCTTGGGAAAACATCCACAAGAATTTAAAATGAAAAATGGATATCTATATTGTGTTGTGAATATGGTCACTGGTCGATGCTTAATTGTTGTTCCCATTTCATGTCACATGATATGGATGTTTTGTTTTGAACATGGTCAATAACTATCCTCCATCATCACACCACCCCGATTAGGCCCTAAATATTTGTGTTATTATTCACATCCTTTTCTACTCCATCATTTCCAAGTGGAATTTCAACATTATTAGTGATATACCTCAGTGCTCATTTGAACATTAAAAGTACAAATCCACTATGAGGCTCCATTCGATGCTATACACCATTGCCTACTTTTCATTTATTCCACATGTTGAAAAGACCTTCTCTGCCCTTGTTTCCCACATTGAACACAAATAACATGGGCTTAGGTATTTGGTCATTGTCCTTCCCAGTTTAGTAGAGTCTCACATCCCATGGTCCTGGATTAAAGACCGTAAACTATAATCTCTCTAAATCCTTCCCAAAAAATGAAAAACATCATGACATCTTCGAGAACTATGTATGGATTCGTTGCCATCTTTATGGGATACGTAGGAACGCCCGAGCATCTTTTCTTTGGGTTAATCTCAGGTTCCACTAATTATCTATTTTTTTCATCCTTTTGGACCTGACATTCATAGGATTTTGTGGTGTCGTGTGTGGGTTTTTTCCTCATTCATATCGAGTGTGCAATAGTCTCACAATGTACTCCACTTTTAGGTGCTAGTCTCTCCTTCCTATTGTCCCGCATGATGTTAAAATTCACTCTCAGAACTACATATGGCTCAATTTCAATCCTCATGGGATATGTAGGAACACCTCGAATTTACATCCATGGGTTCAACATGATATTATTTGACCTTTTCTATCCCCTGATAATGAGGTTTCTTCCCTGTATTTGTGCATGGTGTGGTGTGGACCTCAACCTCATTCACGTCACATATGCTTTATCACGCCATGCATATTGTAACGCCCCGAACCTAGTTACCCAGAGTTGGTGCATTATTACATAACATTGGCATGATCATAAGAAAGATCAAATCTCGAAAGACCGATTGGTTTAGTAGCCTTGGAAACACTAGATATATTCATAAGTTTTACATTACATCATAAAATGAAAAACTACTACAACAACATAATGTCTCCATAATCCACACTCATATCCCCACATAATATCCCTGCAGGTCATTCATAATTTACTTCTTCACTTCCTGGGAAAAATAAAACATAGAAAAGGGGTGAGCTCAAATGCCCAGTAAGGATAACAATATAGCGGAAACATTCATAAATAAGAATAAAAATTTAAGGTAATGTATAACTACAACAAAAGCCTTTCAAACATGAACTTTCAACATGGTATGGCATAAATAAAATGAAATAATTCCATTTACTTATTCCCATGGATATTATACTAATCGAATAATCACATGCAAAAATCAATAACCACTTTCATAATGTTGGAATGTATAATGCCAGACTATCATAACCACATAGTCAAGGCCTCGTGCCTAGACTACAAATAAGATTTTTCCAAGGCCTTGTGCCAAGACACTAGTTTGTCTCATGAGACCTACCGATGCATCGAGGAGCTATAGCGGGCTCCACCCATCACATATTAAGTCCAATGCATTCCCATATGAAAATGTTTAAACATAACATAAACATTCGTATTAAAACTAGCATACGAAATGTCAATACTTTCACCATAAACTATGAATGGTATAAAAATAGCACATCCACAGTCAAACATATCAGAAAACCTTCAATACAATATAGAAGTTTTGTATCATAATAAATCAACTTCAAATAATCTTAAAATCCATCAAAGGATGTTGACATAGATGAAATCAAAATTCTTTTTAAAGAAATATCTCCTTTTATTTTGAAATCATTTAAATCCATATAAAATAAAACATTTTCTTTGAAAATATTATTATAAGCTTTTAAGGGAAGCTTAGAAGATTTTATAACGGCGGAAAATAGCCGCACCCTCCGTATAAGTTAAAAAAACATTCTTACCATAATTCTGTCGAAAAGGTTAAAAAGGACCTTGTTTTGAAAACGACGAAAAGATTCCTTTATAAACCTCTTATAAAAAGTAAAACTAGGGTATAAATGACTTTAACCCATATTCTTGTAAATAATAAATATGTTTTGAAATACATTTCGAAGAAACATAGATGTGGATGATAAAGAAATCCCAGTAGATTATTACGTATAAACAACCTCGGATAATGAAGAGATTGTGAAATAACCCTTACCTTGTACTTTTCCGTGGTTGGGGTAGGTTAACCTCCTGTATAATGGTGAAATTATTGTTATTAAATTATTCAATAATCATATACATTAATATGATATCATATATGATCTTGTAATATTGATTTGATAATAATATCTTAGTATTATCATTGTTTCGGGTGTTAACTTACTTGTTTTATTTTATATGTTTTGTTATGTAAGACATGTTTTTAAAGGATAGGTTGCATATTATTCATATCCAGAATGATATCAAGTCCTTTAACATCATTTTTAAATCATCAAATGATAATTATACTTGAATGGATACGATGGAGAATGAATCTCATCGCGTTCGTGGAGACGGTAGTCCGTACGTACGCACGAGCGACAATATCATTCTTTTGATATTAAAATAATATATAAATGCATGGTCTATCATATATACAGAATCATTAACATGTTATATTTATTATTTAAATGAGTTACACATCATTATTATACCCATCCAAATAATAATATATTGAATAACAATTACACCACGACGTGGAGACGGTAAGCCGTACGTACGCACGTATGGTGACATGTTATTCAAAGGGTGGATAGAATACTGAATATGGTTGTACCATATTTATAATAACATCACAGTATATGTGAGATACTGGAGTTATTATTTTAGAATGGTAAGAACAAAGGAAGAAGATGTGGAAGAAGAAATGAACTTGGAGTAGGGTGGTGAAATCATTACCTCTTCTTCGGGTTCTTCCTTTTGATTTGATCAAAAGGGCTCCTTAGGTTTGCTTTCTGATCAAACTAAGGCCCTTAGGTTGTAGTGAGGGAAGTTGGGAGATTATTTGGCCAGATTTTGGCCGAACCAAAAGGCTTTGAATGTGTGATGAAATGAGAAGGAGGAGTTCCCTTTTATAAGAGGGGTGCGGGGCACCTTTGGAAAAGCTAGAAATATTAATTTATAATAAATTCATATTCTGTTTCTAATGGATCCAAAGTTTATTATTCAAAGTTTAAGGTGGGGATGGGTCGAAAACAACTCAACCAATAGAATTTAGACAGGTTTGGGTACTTATATTAACCTTATCTTTAAGTATTAACTCTAAGTTAATTAGTTTCACTTTTACAATGTCTCTTTGTATTTTCATATAATATGGTTAATAAACTTACTAAATACATACAAGCGACCCCCAAGTGGTCCATTAATGATGAACCTATCAGGATATAAGTCTCTTGGCTGATCCCTAGATTTTAAGGAATTTAATATCAATTAATAATATAATATTTGTTTTAAGAACTCTTTTATGTCAATTTTGACACTATTCAATAGTTGATTTTTGTGAAACTAATAACAGATTGATTACTTCGAAAAAAGTCAATTAAATAAATCCTAATATATCATATTATCCTATAAAATTAGTTTCATTCATTAAAAGTTTCATATTATATTTATTTGGGTATTTATAATATCAATTATTTTAATTTTTCACTATTATAGTAATTACTGCATCATCATTGTGTCATAAATAAAATAAATTATTTAATGTATAAAAATTATAAATAAAATATCATTATGTAGGAAATACTTTTATATTTCTAATTAATATTTATAATTTAAAATCCAACATATATAACCCTATGTAACATTTTTTTTCTAAAAGATATATGCTTGTGTCATTTTTGTATTCATTTTAACTTAATTAAAATAAAGTGTCATTGTCACTTACAAGTGGATCCATGAGGCCCCAAAATCGACCCAAAGATGCCCATGGTCGACCATGTATCAACCAATAGGGTTAAGACACTTTTTAGGGTAATTTAGTATTTTTATAATATTATTTTTTAACCCTTATTTACCGGATTTTCCCTTAACCATGGTAAATAAAATATTTACCGCAGTAATTATTCAAAATGTCTAAAAATAAAAGTTACCTATTTACACAATTTGAACAACCTGATTCCAAATATGGAATCCATTTTACTAAATTCAAAACACAGAAGTGGCAGAAATTAATTTAAAATTAATTCCCGCTGTCAAAACAAAAAGCGTGTTTTTAAGAGATAATAACTATCAAAAGATTGACACTTATTTATGTTCGGTTTAATTGTAAAATAATGTCCAATGACCAACATTATATTAAATGGTAAAAATATATTCTAAATATACTTTAAAACCACTAAAATTCATAATTTATCACTATTAATTACTTTGATTAAAAAAGTTGTTTTTAATTAAAATTTAGTAATTTTCACTATTCATCAAAATATGAAAGTTATCCGAAAAGTACCAAAATTTCACCTTAGGCTAAATTTGATATTCCGAATCCAAAAATGAAGTCCATTTTAAAATATAAAATATATATAATTTCAAAAATTAGTCATTACTATTCATAACGACTAGTTTAATTGGTTATGGTGTGTTAGAACTCAGTGTTGCGTACAACACACGCTATCACATTAATCAAAGAGAAGTGTACCGTAGACGCTTGGGGTGTTACATTCTCCCCTCCTTAAAATAATTTCATCCTCGAAATTTCTAGAATACTACCGCATGAAAAGACTCGGGTGGTTCTTCATCATAAGTTCCTCGGGTTCCCACGTTGCCTCTTCCATCTTATGGTTTCTCCACAAAACTTTTACCAGACGCGTCGTCCGGTTTCTCAGTACTTGTTCTCTCGTATCAAGACTCCTGATGGGATCTTCACAATAGGAAAGATCGGGTTCCAGTTCTAATTCCTCATAGGTGAGTAATGCATTGGGTCAGGCATGTATTTCCTCAACAGAGATACGTGGAACACATCGTGAACTTTGGAGAGACTTGGCGGCATTGCCAATCGGTAAGCTACAACCCCAATTCATTCTAGAATTTCGAAAGGTCCGAAGTACCTGGGACTCAATTTACCTTTCTTACCAAAACGTATGACTCCCTTCCACGGAGATACCTTTAGGAAAACATGATCACCGACTTGAAATTCCAAATCCTTCCTTCGATTATCGGCATAGCTCTTCTGCCTACATTGAGCTGCTTTGTTGTGATTTTGGATTACTTTCACCTTTTCCACCGTTTCCTCCACCTGTTCTGGGCCTACAAGTTTTCTTTCACCAATGTCATCCCAACATGTTGGTGTACGACATCTCTTTCCGTATAACGCTTCATACGGTGCCATATGAATACTCGAATGGAAGCTATTGTTATAGGAAAATTCTACCAGTGGTAAATATTGATCCCACATACCCTGAAAGTCAAGTGAGCAAGATCTCAACTTGTCTTCTAAGGTCTGAATAGTCCGTTCTGATTGTCCATCTGTCTGAGGGTGGTAAGCAGTGCACAAATGAAGTTCAGTATCCAGGGATTTCTGAAGACTTTTCCAAAATCTTGAAGTAAAACAGGGATCACGATCAGAAACAATTGATAAGGGTACTCGATGAAGTCTCACAAATTCATTAATATATAGTATTGCTAGACGTTTCAGGTTTAGATCTTCTCTTATAGCAAGAAAATGTGCTGACTTGGTAAGACGATCAACAATAACCCATATTGCATCATTCCTTCTAGGAGTCTTTGGTAGCCCCATGACAAAGTCCATCGTAATATTGTCCCATTTCCACTCCGGTATGGGAAGAGGTTGCATGACTCCTCCAGGCTGTTTCCTTCCAGCTTTCACTTGTTGACAAACCATACATCTTGACACAAAATCAGCAATCTCCCTCTTCATGTTATCCCACCAAAAATGTTCCTTCAAATCTCTATACATTTTTTTGCTCCTAGGGTGTATAGAGAAATTGTAACTATGAGCATCATCCAGCAATTCCCTTTTTAGATCAGGTAAATCGGGAACACAAAGTCTCTTCCAGAATTTCAAAATTCCATCTTCATACACAAAGTCTCTCAATCTCCCATCATTCACAGCTTTAATCTTCTTTTGGAATTCTTCATCATCGGTCTGAGAACTCTTAATCCTTTCTAGTAAAGATGGTTTGGCAACCATTTGAAAAAGCATTGATGTTTCACCTTCCCTGGTTATTCCCATGTCCAACTTCACTAGATCAATGAAAATTGGATCCCTTTCAATTCTCATATTGTTCAAAACTCCATGGTCTTTTCTACTAAAAGCATCTTCCACCTTGTTTGCTTTCCCCGGGTGGTAGTGTATCGTGCAATCATAATCCTTGAGTAATTCAAGCCATCTCCTTTGCCTCATGTTGAGTTCTTTTTGTGAGAAAATATACTTCAAACTCTTGTGATCAGTATAAATCTCACAATTTTCACCATAGAGGTAGTGCCTCCATATCTTCAAAGCAAATATCACAGCTGCTAACTCGAGATCATGAGTAGGATAGTTTTGTTCATGAATTTTCAACTGGCGTGATGCATAGGCAATAAATCTATCATTCTGCATAAGGACACAACCAAGTCCTTTCTTCGATGCATCACTATAAATAACGAACCCATCATTCCCCAATGGTAGAGTCAATATAGGAGCATTGACTAATCTTATCTTCAGTTCTTCGAAACATTCTTCACACTCTTTTGTCCAAACAAATTTAACCCCTTTACGTGTGAGCTTCGTTAATGGGTTAGCCAATCGGGCAAAATTCTGGACGAAACGTCGATAATAACCTGCCAAACCAATAAAACTGCGTACCTCAGTTATACTCGTAGGTGCTGACCATTCTTGGATTGCCTTGGTCTTAGAAGGATCAACATAGATTCCATCTTTAGAGAAAATATGTCCAAGAAAAGAAATCTCATGAAGCCAGAATTCACACTTGCTAAACTTCCCATATAATTCATGCCTCCTCAGAGTCTTCAAGATAATGCGGAAGTGATTTTCATGATATTTGTAGGTTTTGGAGTATACCAAGATATCATCAATAAATACCACCACAAATTCATCGAGATACTCCTTGAAAACTCTATTCATCAGATCCATGAATACAGAGGGTGCATTAGTCAATCCAAACGGCATTACAGTAAACTCGTAATGCCCGTACCTGGTTCGAAATGTTGTCTTCGCAATGTCTTCCTTTTTCACACACAACTGATGGTATCCAGATCGAAGGTCAATTTTTGAAAAGTGTTGAGCTCCATGCAGTTGGTCAAAAAAATCATCAATACGAGGTAGGGGATACTTGTTCTTTATCGTTATAGCATTGATCTCCCAGTAGTCGATACATAACCTCATAGATCCATCTTTCATTTTAACAAAAAGAACAGGGGCTCCCCATGGAGAAACACTAGGGAGAATAAATCCCTTATTACTCAATTCCTCTAGTTGTTTCTTTAGTTCAACTAATTCTACAGTGGCCATTCTATAAGGGGTCTTCGATATAGGCCTTGATCTGGGAATCATATCAATGGAAAACTCAACTTCTCATTCTGGAGGATGTCCAGGTAAATCATCCGGAAATACATCTACAAATTCTTTCACAATAGGTACATCCTCTATTTGAACATTCCTTTCCTCACCGACAATTATTTCATTCTCTTCTTGCCCAATAATTGAATTAAGTTGAGCTACTTGGGGTGGATCTAAATAAGAATTAGGTGGTGACGATTCTGCTCTAAAGATAAGGTGTTCCTTATCATTATCATCAAGAATCGTAAAATCTTCCTTCTTACAATAAATCTTCGCATCATAGTCCGAAAGCCAGTCCATACCGAGGATTATATCAAACTCAATCATAGGTATGACGATGAGATCAGCAGATAAAGAAAATTTATGTGCTCTAATGGGGACTGATTCACAAAACTTTGTTGCAATGATACTTCCCTTAGGAGTTTTAACTGACAACTCCCTTATTAAATCAAATTGGAAATATCTAATTTTCTTAGAAAACTGGGAAGATATGAAACAATGAGACGATCCAGAGTCAAATAATGCATTTGCTAAACTTGAGGAAACCATTAAATTACCTGCCACCACGTCTTTTGGAGCTTCTACCTCTGCAGTAGTGATAGCATAAGACTGGCCTTGATCCCTTTGCCTTTTCTGAGGTATGTTCTCCTGACTCTTAGGACATGCATTTGCATAATGCCCCATCTCCCTGCAATTGTAGCACTGAACGTTGGTAGCTTCCTTCTTCCCCTTGCAATCATGAGCTTGGTGGCCTTTTTCGCCACACTTGTAACAGACTCCCATTCCCTTCAAGAAAGTACCAGGATGTTTCTTCCCGCATTTACCACAAGATAGATATTCAAACTTTCCTTTCTTCCCCTTATTTCCATTCCCAGATTGATCAGCAGGTCTCTTCTTCTCTTGCTTTTCTTTAAAGTCATAAGACTTAGAGAATTCCTTTTCGGTTTTGATAGCACATGAGACAATGTCTTCGTACGATGAAAAGGATTGTGAGACTAATGCTCGACGGAGAAATGGTTTTAACCCATCAAAGAAACGATAAATCTTACTTATTGGGTTGCGAATATAATCTCTAGCATACCTCGCTAACCTTGTAAAGTTAGCCTCATACTTTGTGACATTCTCATCCTCCTTTTGTCTCAGACTCAGAAATTGCCTTTCCATATCTGCTCGATGGTCGCGAGGAAAGTATTTTTCTAAAAACAGATCTTTGAACTCCCTCCATTCCATATTTGATACTTCATCATCTTCCTTCATGTTTTGAATCAATGACCACCGTTGATCAGCATCTCCAGTGAGGCGGTAAACTGCCATGATAACTTTTTCCCTTTCACTGCTCCCCAAAGCCTGAAATATTTTCTCTAGGGAATTTATCCACTGCTCGGCTATTAAGGGATTTGTATTCCCTCTGAACGTTGGTGGTTGTTGCCTCATGAATCGATCTAACATTGATCCTCCACACTGCGGATCAGGGTGCTCCATACGGGTAAGGTTATTATTCATAACCTGAGTAAGTTGTCCCAGTATGGTGATTAGCTGATCGGCACCAATTGCATCACCAGCCCCACTATAATTATCTTGAGCAGGAGGGCAATCCTTACATGGAGTGCGTGCATTGATACGGTTTCCATTTCTTCCACTAGGCGCCATTTCTAAACAATGGCATAAACTAGATCAGTTTATGAATCAAAATACATAATCCCATACTTATAAAACACTTAACATAAATTGAACTATTTATGGATATAATCCATAATCATAAGAATGTTTTCTTTGAGGAAGTATATACTCATAAACCCTTCATAATGATTTGTAAAGAAAATGAGAGTTATCTTAAGCATATCCCCCGGGAGTGTCGTAACCAAGAGTGCAGCAAGGCCCATTGTCGTGCACCAGTTCCCGTTCGAGTCTAGCTCAAAGCGGTGTTTTCGGGTTTTACCCCTAGGTAAATATGTACCAGAGCCGCTTCTACCTGCTCGTATCCAGACAGGGATGTATTGCTCGGAAAAATCACAAAATCTCTACAATACCAAAATTCTAGGAAGTTCTTCTATACTAATCCTCAAAGTTCATCTTAGGTCTACATGCTCTAATCAGAGTTTATCTAAATCTAGCTTCAAAGGTTTGTACTAAACTTCCTCTAATACCAACTGTAACGCCCCGACACTCGTTACCCAGAGTCGCTGCATTATTACATAACATTGGTATGATCACAAGAAAGATCAAATCTCGAAAGACCGATTGGTTTAGTAGCCTTGGAAACACTAGATATATTCATAAGTTTTACATTACATCATAAAATGAAAAACTACTACAACAACATAATGTCTCCATAATCCACACTCATATCCCCACATAATATCCCTGCAGGTCATTCATAATTTACTTCTTCACTTCTGGGAAAAATAAAACATAGAAAAGGGGTGAGCTCAAATGCCCAGTAAGGATAACAATATAGCGGAAACTTTCATAAATAAGAATAAACATTTAAGGTAATGTATAACTACAACAAAAGCCTTTCAAACATGAACTTTCAACATGGTATGGCATAAATAAAACGAAATAATGCCATTTACTTATTCACATGGATATTCTACTAATCGAATAATCACATGAAAAAATCAATAACCACTTTCATAATGTTGGAATGCATAATGCCAGACTATCATAACCACATAGTCAAGGCCTCGTGCCAAGACTACAAATAAGATTTTGCCAAGGCCTTGGGCCAAGACACTAGTTTGTCTCATGAGACCTACCGATGCATCGAGGAGCTATAGCGGGCTCCACCCGTCACATATTATGTCCAATGCATTCCCATATGAAAAGGTTTAAACATAACATAAACATTCGTATTAAAACTAGCATACGAAATGTCAATACTTTCACCATAAACTATGAATGGTATAAAAATAGAACATCCACATTCAAACATATCACAAAACCTTCAATACAATATAGAAGTTTTGTATCATAATAAATCAACTTCAAATAATCTTAAAATCCATCAAAGGATGTGGACATAGATGAAATCAAAATTCTTTTTAAAGAAATATCTCCTTTTATTTTGAAATCATTTAAGATCAATATAAAATAAAACATTTTCTTTAAAAATATTCTTTGAAGATTTTATAACGGCGGAAAATAGCCGCACCCGCCGTATAAGTTAAAAAAACATTCTTACCATAATTCTGTCGAAAAGGTTAAAAAGGACCTTGTTTTGAAAACGACGGAAAGATTCCTTTATAAACCTCTTATAAAAAGTCAAACTAGGGTATAAATGACTTTAACCCATATTCTTGTAAATAATAAATATGTTTTGAAATACATTTCGAAAAAACATGGATGTGGATGATAAAGAAATCCCAGTAGATTATTACGTATAAACAACCTCGGATAATGAAGAGATTGTGAAATAACCCTTATCTTGTACTTTTCCTTGGTTGGGATAGGCTAACCTCCTGTATAATGGTGAAATTATTGTTATTAAATTATACAATAATCATATACATTAATATGATATCATATATGATCTTTTAATATTGATTTGATAATAATATCTTAGTATTATCATTGTTTTGGGTGTTAACTTACTTGTTTTCTTTTATATGTTTTGTTACGTAAGACATGTTTGTAAAGGATAGGTTGTATATTATTCATATCCAGAATGATATCAAGTCCTTAAAAATCATTTTTAAATCATCAAATGATAATTATACTTGAATGGATACGATGGAGAATGAATCTCATCGCGTTCGTGAAGACGGTAGTCCGTACGTACGCACGAGCGACAATATCATTCTTTTGATATTAAAATAATATATAAATGGATGGTCTATCATATATACAGAATCATTAACATGTTATATTTATTATTTACATGAGTTACACATCATTATTATACCCATCCAAATAATAATATATTGAATAACAATTACACCACGACGTGGAGACGGTAAGCCGTGCGTACGCACGTATGGTGACATGTTATTCAAAGGGTGGATAGAATACTGAATATGGTTGTACCATATTTATAATAACATCACAGTATATGTGAGATACTGGAGTTATTATTTTATAATGGTAAGAACAAAGGAAGAAGAAGTGGAAGAAGAAATGAACTTGGAGTAGGGTGGTGAAATCATTACCTCTTCTTCAGGTTCTTCCTTTTGATTTGATCAAAAGGGCTCCTTAGTTTGGCTTTCTGATCAAACTAAGGCCCTTAGGTTTTAGTGATGGAAGTTGGGAGAGTATTTGGGCAGATTTTGGCCGAACCAAAAGTCTTTGAAGGTGTGAAGAAATGAGAAGGAGTGCCCTTTTATAAGAGGGGTGAGGGGCACCTTTGGAAAAGCTAGAAATTTTAATTTATAATAAATTCATATTCAGTTTCTAATGGATCCAAAGTTGATTATTCAACGTTTAAGGTGGGGATGGGTCGAAAACAACTCAACCAATAGAATTTAGACAGGTTTGGGTACTTATATTAACCTTATCTTTAAGTATTAACTCTATGTTAATTAGTTTCACTTTTACAATGTCTCTTTGTATTTTTATATAATATGGTTAATAAACTTACTACATACATCCAAGAGACCCCCAAGTGGTCCATTAATGATGAACCTATCAGGATATAAGTCTCTTGGACGAACCTTAGATTTTTAGGAATTTAATATCAATTAATAATATAATATATTTTTAAGAACTCTTTTATGTCAATTTTGACACTATTCAATAGTTGATTTTTTTGAAACTAATAACAGATTGATTACTTCGAAAAAAGTCAATGAAATCAATCCTAATATATCATATTATCCTAGAAAATTAGTTTAATTCATTAAAGGTTTCATATTTTATTTATTTGGGTATTTATAATATCAATTATTTTAATTTTTCACTATTATAGTAATTACTGCATCATCATTGTGTCATAAATAAAATAAATTATTTAATGTCTAAAAATTATAAATAAAATATAATTATGTAAGAAATTTTTTTAAATTTCTAATGAATATTTATAATCTAAAATCCAACTTATATAACCCTATGTAACAATTGTTTTTCTAAAAGATATATGCTTGTGTCATTTTTGTATTCATTTTAACTTAATTAAAATAAAGTGTCATTATCACTTACAAGTGGATCCATAGGGTCCCAAAATCGACCCAAAGATGCCCATGGTCGACCATGTATCAACCAATAGGGTTAAGACACGTTTTAGGGTAATTTATATTATTATAATATTATTTTTAACATTTATTTACCGGATTTACCCTTAACCATGGTAAATAAAATATTTACCGCAGTAATTATTCAAAATGTCTAAAAATAAAAGTTACCTATTTACACAATTTGAACATCCTGATTCCAAATATGGAATCCATTTTCCTAAATTCAAAACACAGAAGTGGCAGAAATTAATTTAAAATTAATTCCCGCTGTCAAAACAAAAAGCGTGTTTTTAAGAGATAATAACTATCAAAAGATTGACACTTGTTTATGTTTGGTTTAATTGTAAAATAATGTCCCATGACCAAAGTTATATTAAATGGTAAAAATATATTCTAAATATACATTAAAACCACTCAAATTCATAATTTATCACTATTAATTACTTTGATTAAAAAATTTGTTTTTAATTAAAATTTAGTAATTTTCACTATTCATCAAAATATGAAAGTTATCCGAAAAGTACAAAAATTTCACCTTAGGCTAAATTTGATATTCTGAATCCAAAAATGAAGTCCATTTTAAAATATAAAATATATATAATTTCAAAAAGTAGGTATTACTATTCATAACGGCTAGTTTAATTGGTTATGGTGTGTTAGAACTCGGTGTTGCGTACAACACACGCTATCACATTAATCAAAGAGAAGCGTAACGTAGAAGCTTGGGGTGTTACACATATACCCCTCTAAAACCTCATTTATTCAATATGCATCAAAGAAATATAACTGTAAACTATGATTCATGGTCCCACATAAATTTGAACAATTATGTCTATAATGCAAGATATTAAAATTAATGGTTTTTCCTATCATATGACCCTAAACTATGACATTATTGTCTTGGATGCATGATGAAGAACGACAATGCATTCTCATTTCATCACATAAGGGGAAATCATGTTGGGTATCAATCATCCAACATGTCATTATTCAATGCCTTCATATGGCTTGATTCTTGTAGAAACACTTTGATTCTTTATCCTTGGCTTGTTTCTTCACAAAAAAACATAGATCCATCCTAAAAGAACAAACAATATTTATTAAATGATGCTTCTTTTTGTGTGTAGGCCAGAACCACGCGACATTATTGTCCATGTCCATGGTACCCAACCCTTAAACATTAATAAATACAAAAGGTGTGATCCCCATCATAATGGGTTATGTATGAACTCCCACACACATTGTCTTAGGCCCATCCAAACATTAATTTTCTGTCCCCCGATCTAAATCCTCCCCTGGGGGCACATGGTGTGATATGGACTCCTACTATCCTCATTCATGTCGGGTTCTATAATTACCACACAAAATGTCTCCCTAAATCCTTTCCATCTATGGTCTGAGATCTATGTCCTTAAATCTGAGATCCAATCGTCCATGTCGTTGTACATCAAACTACGCAACATTTTCTAGAACTACAAGTTGCTTGATTCCCATCCTCATGGGATACATATGCACTCCCAGAAATTCCATCAGTGGGTCTAGCCCTAGGAATATTAAATATTTCCCCTTTTTAGTCCCTTGGCCTGATATCTTTTGGGATCATGTGGTGTAGCGATTACCTCTTGGACTATCATTCACATAAGTTTTTTCAACAACCAAACCATGTGACTCCCTTGAATCTTATCAAAATGGATTGAGTTCCACAACCCTAATCTAAGATCTCCCCATGGGAACTACATGTCGGGTTTGGATACATTCTACGCAACACACATTCTATTAAACTAGGTCCCATCTTAATGGTACACTCTAGGACCTAAAGCAAGGATAATGTGGCCCCTGGACCATTGTCCTTGGAAAGGGATTCAACTTCCTTTATCTAACACGTATCATTGGAATACTCAAAACCATTTTAGAAAAAGATCCCAAAGTGTGGAAGTTTTACATAAACAACCCCTCGTTTCATGTTCACATTTCATGAGCCCTTTATTTTGATACCTATCCTATTCCATGTGTGAATGGACCCCCTTTATGGCCTGGTATCAGGCCTCATTGGCACACTTACAAACATTGGCCAATGCACTTGAAGACCCCGACAAAATTTGCGAAAGGTCTCGTGTTTCAAACATGGTCAGCGGTCAACCATCATTTGTCTGTCCCCATTACAAGCTAAGGCGGAACGAATTCTGTTTTTCAATCATGGCCAGTAGTTATCCTCCACTGTCACACCACTATCATTGTTATCAAGATCTCGGTAATCATAACTCACATATTTCCATTACGTTTTGTTTAAGTGGAATTCCAACAAACTCAGTTTTACCCCTTCATGCATTTATGTACATTAAGTAGGTAGATCATTAATATAATGACATCATTAAACAAGAGTTCCATTGATCACGATGGGTATATCCTTTTACTAGGAAAATCCCATCAATACCCCTTGTTTCCCACACCGAGCATAACTCACATGGGCTTATGGTTTTTAGTGGAACGTGTATTGGTGATGCCATGCCACACATTCCTTTTTCGTCCTTCATTACGTTATACTGTAAACCAAAAACTTTGTATGTATTGATCACCATCTCCATAGGGTATGTAAGAATTTCTAAACACTTCCCTTCAGATATCTCCCCAATTCAGGCCACCTATGGTCTATGGACTATGGAATCTCCTCGAGAACACATGGTGTGGTATGGACTGCATATGATCTCATTCACGCAAGGATATATAGCACTCCATGCATTTCCTTTCTGAGAAACAATTTTCTCGATGCATGACATTAAACTGTAACCTTACCTTCAACATGTTCAGGATGTCCCATGATAATTATGGGATGCATTAGACTTCATGCGAGAGGGGATTTCCCCGACCACCATTGGTCTCCTACTACGTAGTGTTATAGAACGATGTTGGCTTGATTTTCATTCTTATGGGATACATAGTGACACATTGAAATTTCACCATGGGCCCAGCCTAGGGTTATTAAACCATCTTCCCCTAGAACCTGATCATGGCCTTGTTTCTATAACCTTAATGTAGGATCCTACAGTCTGGGAAACATGACTCTAAACTATTTTCCTTGATCCAAGGAGCATGAAATGAAAACTATGTGCATAGTCCTCACTATATGACATTAAACTACATTTCTATAGTTGTAATTGGTATGTCATAAAAATATAAAACATTCTTGGTCCTCACAAGAGAGGTCATGTCTTGATGTAGGTTAGATCCTTAATCAGACTGATGTGCTCACCTAATGTGTTACCATCACGGTGGAATTATTTCAAGATTGTTTGATTCTATTCGAATAACCCATCACTACACCATCCATGATTTGAGTTCCCTTTATATTTGGATCCAAAAACTCATTCATTCCTGAAAAAACCCCTAACCATACTTATGCTAGGCGTATGGCTCACCTATTGTCCTGGGAAAACGTTCTTGAAAACTAATGGATGACATCTCGAGTTCGGCCCAGGGTTTCAAACATGGTAAGCGGTTGACCCTCATTTGTTATCCCCATTTCAGGCTGACAAAATAAGGATAATATTTTTTGAACATGGTTAACATTTATCTTTCATTGTCACTCCATCCCTACAGTGTTCTGAATTTTGGGTATCGTGATTCACACGTCCCACTCACCTATGTTCGGATCGACTCAAATTCCCCTGGTGTTACTCTACTAGTGCACTAGATAACATGGGGAAACCATCAATTCTACTATTATGAGAACTTTATTCTCTAGTCAGACCTCCCTCTTTCTTCTTGGAATCATAGATTGATCATTTATACCCCGAATTCTTAAATATTACTTCGAACTCCCACATTCAAATGATGTAATGATGAAACCATCCCTTGTTTCTCACTTTGGGCAGGACCCACATGATCTTCTAGACTGATTTCTAGTTACCCCACAGTTATGATTAAGATGTGTTTATTTAAATAAAAAATAAAGCCAATAATAATTACATGAAAAAGTTAAGGATAAGAAATCAAAGGTAGATATGTTTATAACATTGTCCAAAACACAATCCTTATGGATCTTCTACTTGACGGATCGCTACAGGGCTACCACCAACTGGAATGTAGCCTCTATGACTACTTACTACTCCTTAAGCTCCCCCTCTTCATCAGTAGCTATAGAGCAGAGCTCATTAGCTCTAATATGCATTTTCTCCCGCTCATCATGAAACTCATCTGTTTGATGGTTTTCCTACATTTTATGATTCTAGTCATTGACCATCTGGGCCATCAACCATTCGATAGTCTCTTATTGGTCTGTGATGAGTATAAATTCCATATTCTCTTGATCTTAAAGAAGAATAACATCTTACTTGGCCTAATGTAACTTCTTCATCATCACTGATTTGTTCACGCACTCATTGATGGTGAGTTATTGGCCAGTCCCCCACATCTTCTCAACCATATAATCTCATATCATCATATAAAGATGATGAGAATCCACCTCTCTGGTGCAGAGAATGCACAAACACATGCTCAATGATCCCTTTCAAGGATCCCATTTAGATATTAGATTTTAGAGGAATTTCTAAATACACTTCCACCCCCTACACCATGTTATACATCTCTCTTCAGCTCGTTCAGGATTAGAATCATCTTTCTTTTAAAGGTTAGCTGGTTGGTATTCAGGGAAAGCATCTATAAGATCATTGGAATGGTCTCCATCTCATATTCTTTTCAAGGGTTTAGGCTCTTCAATAAGTGGGAGACTATCCTCAATCATCTCTATTTCATCAATTTCTCCCCTTTCATGTTCAGACCCTACCCCAGTAGTGAAATCTTCGATGTTCACAAACATTTTCTCACTAGGTGTCGGAGGCGGCTTGGTTTGAGAAGAGGTTTCTGAGTGGGTTAGTACAGTTGCCATTGGATTCCCTATTGATGGTTTGGATTCAGTGGAATAATGACCCTCCAATATGGAGATTACTACACAAAAAATGAATTCCTGGATCAACCCTGCTCTTCGATGACATATACAGTAATCTATGGAATAAAACATACAAGAGTTCAACGCATCAACCTCCAGATTTTTAGTCACTGTAGGAGCTACCACTATAAGAGATCCTTCCGCACTTATTAATTCAATAATGGGCGTTGTTTCTAATCCTTATTCAATTAGTGCACCTTCACCCCCCCCCCCCCCCCCCCGCAGATGGTTCTTCCTAAACACTAGCGCCAATATGTTCCTGAACAGGATAAAAGTTTTATTGGTGATTACAAATGATGAAAACAATAAAGGTTAGGAAAATAATTGAGGCATACCTCGAGTTTCGCAACCATTTCAATGTTAGATCCCGCAATCATGCTGCTCTTTCTTGGACTCCCTTGGTGGGTCATCCCCTGAGACCCCTCACCTCCATGATCCTATTCAACTTCCTCATTTTATTCATTTTCATATTCTTTTTCTTCGTCTTCTTAATCTTCTAATTCAAATTAAAATATCTCCACATCATCGTCTTCATCTTCAGATGAAATTATTTCTGGATCATGCTTCTAGTTAGAAACAAATTTAACCAGGATATATGGTTCCTCATGCCGCCCTTGCTGGCATGCATATATGTCCATGCCTGTCAAATATTCATGCTGATGATGAAATTTCATCTTATAGTCAATCAGAATGAGCCCAATATATGGTAGTTGGATCATCTCTCACACCATTTCTTCCAAAGGACTTTGGGGCCCATTGACTACCGTATGGTCAACATGGATGAACACAACATAGGGATGATTTTTCCCTTATAAGTATGAATAAGATACCTTATCCGCTTCCAAGGAAGCACCATTTCCACTCTGCAATATTTTTTGTGAGCCCCTCTCTAGCCAGTTGATGGGGGTTTGGTTTAACTGAGTGGCATTCCATCCACTGAAGACTCAACATGTACTGACCCAGCTGCCATACTTTTTGTCAGCCTCTCCTCCTTGATGGCACCTTTTCTTCTCTCTCATAGTCCAAGTTCAACACTAGAAACCATAAACTACCAAACTCTCTTCCATAGGATCCCCTTTGGATATTCCCCCACCAAATGTTTGGAATAACTTTTTTGATAGGCCCTCCTCAACCCCAGCAGGGGGAAATTTAATTACCTCACCAGAGGCATATTTCGTTAACATAAGCTATATTTGATGATGAATGTAAGGATGATTCTCTCCCCAGACAACTGTATACACCTTCTTCGGAATCTGTTTGATGCATCCAAACTGCCTGGAAATCCTTGATGGCACATTGGGCTCACAAATGATCATTCCATCATCCCAGGCCCCAAGGACCCCACCTCTGACGCATTGTAATAATTCTCTTTTCTCTAGTGATACTAGCTCTTCATTTATCATCTGGTCAGCCGATGTGGGAAATGGAATAAAGGTATTTTTGACATGATTACTGATACTAATCCATATCCCCTCTTTATTAAGTGTTAATGGTGTAGTCCAAACAATATTTAAAAAATAAGGCCATTGACTATAACTTGGGGGATGAATGGAATTTAGAAAACCATACTACCACACTAAGCCATGATCCAACCATGAAGGATCTGGAATGGGCTAGATATCCTCTTTGGTGAGCCTCCTCTCGTAATGTGCCCCAGAATGGCGTATAGTCAAGCCATCACAGTGACCCCCAGGTTAATCCTTTGATTGGCTACTATGATACCAGCCATTAATAATGTTGATGGGAGAACTCCCATCCTAATATCCCTTACCGTTATCATCCACCCACTCAAGAATGTTGCATGAAATCTGGAAAACTGGATTTTCAGGTCATAGATTTCATCCATGAGAAATCCCTAGTATTGATATTCCCCCGTCTCCAAGATTCTTCAATATGCACCGCTCTATCTCCTTTTCTCCAGAGTCAGACACCGTATTTTTTTACTCAGCATGATTTTATTTGTTTCTTTCTATAGAAATAGGCTTAACTATATTGAATAATGGGTGTATTTAATAAATTAATTGCCCCTTGCCTCTCCATTTCTAGCTCTAATAGATTCCAAGTTAGGGTGCGAGTAGGCGACATGTCCCCCCATATATTCAATGTCGGAAGAAACTCTTCATACTTTTGGAATTCAAAGGGATACCCATGATGCAATGAACATCCCAAAAACTAATTCCATCCTCTCCATGTTTCATATGGAATGTGTTGGTATCATTGGACAACCTACTAAACATCTCCAACATGAGTTATTTCTAGTGTTAGAAATGGAACTACGACATCCACACTTCCTCAAATAGCATGATGTACCACAATTCTACTATAAACTACTCGCATGATTGACGTACCCAATATGCCCAAGCCCACTGCCTGGTAAAATTGCCTCCAGCCCTTAGTTCTCAATCATGTAGCCATCCCTTGGTCCCATTAGTGATGCTTTGTCAGAAGGTACTTTCATAATGGGATGGATAATCCTCACTAATCGGCTTGCATCCCAAAATGATTCTCATCATTGGATTCTAGACATAAATGGACATTTGTCTGGTTTTATTTACCTTATGGCCATTGTTTTTAATTTTTTATCCTAAAAGATCATCCTCACATGTCACCCATGACTTTGGTGTATCGACATCAAATGTTAGAAATAGTACCTCCTCTAAAATAATCAAGTCGCATATAGGTAGGTTGTCAGGTAACACATATTCCTTCTGGGCTTGGGTTAGATTATAGAAGAGAGATTCATTATCGAAAAAAACATTCATGGCACCATAAACATCAGTGTTTGCAATCATCTCATCCCTATGAGTAGAAAAGATAGCTTCTCTTCCAACATCACTCTGACCAGCATCCATTTTTGGTAATGTCTATAGTTAACTAGGGTGCTGCATAAAAACATGTATTTGGCACGTAACATGGCCATTGTGCGCAAAACAACGACCAAATTCAAGGAATCTACACAAAAAGAAATCGCATTCATGAAAATGCTGGAATGATTTATGCTCACGAGAGCTGTGAGGCTTATCGCGCCAGAAATCATGTAGGGACCATAGGCCCTCTATGGTATTCATAAGAGCGAATCAGGTATTATTTTTGCGTGAATGAAATTGTGTGACATGTATGTCATTTTTTGCACATCTCCCTCATTGTGGTCATGCATATGAGCTTTTCCCTCAGAATATGACCTTCGCGCCCCATCGCAGTTCCAATTCTAGGGGGGGTCATTTGTAGGCATAGAAATTTTCTGAAGGCCTCAGGCATGAATTATAGGGAAAACTGAAGGCATATTTCGACTCAGAAAACTCTTTCAGGATAGGTTGAAAGGCTATGCATAAAATTGAGGAGTTGTGCATAAAACGACTTCACTGCACACAAACATGCATGACCTGGGGTGTTTTTTAACTCTGGCATAGAAAGTACCTACGCGGCTGAGGGATGGGTACTGATTTCTGCACCGGCAGAATTATGCACCCCCGTTGCCACTGATTTCCTATAAAAAGAGGCTATCCCCCCACCCCACTTTTGGAAGCTGAATTATTCAAACCATCTCCCATGAGATTAATAAATCCCTTCCATATGAAAAATATAACATTTTGGTTTAGGATTTACTATTACAGTTCCCCCAGGGGTCTACCTTCGTGCAGGACCACTAGGAATTGACCCTCGCCCAATTCCTTTAATGATAAGAAATTTCCATACAGAACTCTTCCAATAGCACACAAAACACCTCAAATTGTGTGAAATCATCCTTTATCCAAACATCCCCAGCTTATTGCAAGAAACAGTTCACATTTGCACACCTATTGCGCAAAAACCCATTCTTTTGTGCAGAATCCGCCCTCCTTGTGTGCACCCTTAAGAATGTTTTCAATATCACTTTCCTAGAAACCATCTTTGGTCACCTTTTACATGAAACACACATATCTCATGCACCTTTCTCCCAAATTACCCTTTAGGTTTGTAGAATGTGATTTCTAGGGCCCATGGGCAGAACTTCATGTTGGGTTGCGTAGCCTTATGCGTCATTGAATATGCACACTAATATCTGTTATTTTTTCTAATAGTCGCACTAATGTGAGACCCTTTATTAATTAATCCATAGGACCACCTATCAATGGCATTGCTAATTCTGTCCCTTTCCCAAGGGAGGGTTGGTATCAGTTATGTAACTCCGAGGGGTGAGTAGTGAACCCACCTCATTCGAGCTGTATGATGTTAAACTACAAAACAACATCATCATCAACACATGATTGTAAACTATAGCCTCTCCCCCCTGAAATATAGACTGGGCGCCCCATCTTGTATATCCTTCACGCCTGCTCATTTCTACGGGAGGGAGATCTTCCTCACATGGAATGAGATCCTCAATTATGGAACGGCATATGTCCATGGGGAAGGGAAACCATCATGGTGTAATCCCCAAGCCTATCTTGTGGGAGGTAACATTCTCACTCCTCTTTTCTTCGTTAGTTCACAATGGTCAGAGGATAGATGGAAACCGGGTAATTTGTTACCCTATCCATCTCCCTCTGGGCTCTGCCGCCATCAAGCCTCCATCCTGTAGTATATCCCTTTCTCCATCTCCCTAGGAAGCTAACAAAGTTCAATCCCCTCTTTTATATTTGGTCCTCTAACCATCTACAATCCCAACATCATTCCCTATGTACGCACCATTCACAACATGATCATCGAGTCTTTGTTGCCTCTTTTTTCTCAAACCAAGCATGAATCACAAGGTCTTAGTGTAATAATTGAGAAAGAAATTCTTCCTAGGATTCCCTATAATGTAAGTCCCAAGACATTATAATAAACTATGTGGACATTGATCCTTGACCCTATCTGATAATGGTATGAACGAAGCCTCCCTGATGTTCAAGCCCAACATCTATTGGTCAAACCCCCTTCATGTCGGCCCCCTTCATCCCTCATGACGTTAAACTAAATCCCCCATTCCAAACTATAAGGAATTTTATCCTTTCTCTTTCCACACATGGTACGTAGGAAGCCTCCATGAGGTTCAAGCCCAACAACTACTTGTCCCAACCCCTTCACATCGGTAAACCTTCATCTAGAATGTCATTAAACTATATCCCCAATACAGAATTATGTGGACTTTGAACCTTTCAACTATCTGCTCAAGGTATGTAGAAAGCCTCCCTGAGGTAAAATACCACAACCATTGGTCTTGACCAATTCATGTCAACCCCCCTTCATGTTGCACAGCGTTGAACTGTATCCCCCATACCTAACTATGAATATTTTCATCTTTTCCCCTATCCAAGCAAGGTACGTGTGAAGCCTCCCTGAGGTTAAAGCCCAACAACCATTGGTCTCGACCACTTCATGTCAGTCTCCCTTCGTCCTGCATGAAGTTAAACTGTATCCTCCATTCCAAACTACGTGGACTTTGATTCTTTCCCCAATCTGATAAAGGTACGTAGGAAGCCTACCTGAGGTTCATGCCCAAAACCCATTGCTCTCCAACACATCATGTCGGCCCCCTTCATCCTGCATGACATAAAAATGTAACCCATATACCAAACTATGTGGACATTGATCCTTTCCCTTTACATGGAAGGTACATAGGATGCCAACCTAAGATTCATGTCAAACACCCAGTGGTCTAGACCAATTCTCTTCCATTCAACCCCGTCCAACCCGATGTTAATCTGTACGCCCCCTTTTAATCCAGCATGTCATTAAACATTATACCTTCAAACTATGTGGGTTTTGGTCCTTATCTCTTGGAAAAGGTATGTAGGAGGCCTCCCTGAGGTTCAACTGTGACCAGTGGTAAGACATTTTAGTCCACAACCCACGGTAAGACATTGTAGTCCCTGACCAGTAGTAAGCTGTTGTAGTCCCCAAACAACAGTAATCCATTATAGTCCACAAGAAGAAGTATTCCATTGTATTACCTGAACCGTTGTAAGCCATTGTACTCCCCGACCAGCCCTATGCCGTTATAATCCCCAATATATGGTATGAAATTGATGTCCCCTTTGTTGGGACCCATATCTCGGGTCTGCCCCCAGGTGTCAGACCAACTCGGGCCGCTAACCACACATAAGCCCCCCCATCACGTCATCATGTATTTTCCCCCCTCTGCACACCCTAATTCAATTCCCCATTCAATACTACGTGGATTTTGATTCCCTATCTCATGGATACATAGAAATCATCCCTGAGGATTAATCCCATCATTCATGTCCCATCGTGGTCTCTCCGTCGAGCCCCCTGTGTCCCAGGAAGATCATGCCCCAACCCAAAGGTTCTATTTCCTCGGGGTTATATCCATGTTTCCATTCTCAAGAGAAACCTCCTCATATGTCCCATCTCCCCACCAAACTATTTGAACATCGATTCACTACCATGGGGATACGTAGGAATTCTCATCGTGGACCAAGACCATGATCATTGTCATCCTCACGTCGGTTCCATCTCATTATCCATCCTCATCCCTCAACCATCCATATTCATCCTGATTCTTACCTATGATTCCACATCCTAGTGAAATCATGTCAACCACTTTCTCAGTTCTCCTAGTAGTAATTGGGCAGTTAACCACTCGTAATCCCCACACGGTCCATAGTCATCCACCCAAGAAATTCCCTCTTGCAGTGGGCTGCAATCCACGCATAATCCCCAACATAATCTCTAGGTCACTTTCCTCTAAGCACATCCTAATTCATCACCCCATTGAACTATGTGGGTTTTGATCCCTTTCTCTTGAGACAGGGTACATAGGAAACCTCCCTGAGGTTCAATCCCAACCAACGATAATCCTTGGTGTCTCTTTTATAGGGACCCAAGCTCCATAAGATTTGTTTTCATTTGATGTAGTGATCTTCCTATATAATAAGACTCTCACGTTCTCCCTCCTTGGGCGGCACCCATGTGATCCACACTTATTGGTGTTCCGATCAGTCTGATCTATATCCAGAAGATGCTAAACTCGGGGCATACCCTGTGTTAAGCATGTGAAGCTGAGGAAAACCATAGATACAATACCATGGAATATAGTTCCCCGCATTGGATGTGGGGTGCCTTAGGCATACATGCCCTCAAGAATCCCTATAATAAAGGGATGAAACCCAGACACATCATTGTTTCGGTGTCCCAACACAGCAGTGATGTCCAATGTTACTAGTCCCTCGATCAAAGGTTGATTCCCTGACATGACACCTAGAATGTACACACAGAATTACTATAATTTACTAGAATCTGCAATGATTTGTCATCAGGAAGAGTTTCATGAACAACATCTTGTTTTTTATGGGATACTCGGACTAGGTAGTGAGTTATGAGGATGAATCCACAGAAGGAGAGATCAAAATCCTATTATCCTATTTCCATCAAGGAGAATACATCCCTGAATAATAATCAGATCTCTCCCACCATTAGAAAGATGGAATGTGGGCCAACAAATCCACATGTCCTCCACATATAGATTTACTCCGTGGAGAAAGCATCAGAAACAAAATAGTTCAAGAAAAAAACTATGTCATGTTATATAGAAGTAAATATTAACATTATGATTATTTTTTGATGGATTCAAATACCCATGAGGTGAAATGATAATTTAACATTTAAAGTAAGATTTTGAGTTATCCCTATTCTATGTTCATTGTGGATTATTATTGGTTGTCATGAAATTTCATGGTTATCTGGTGTAGGATTTTATTTTGATCTATGAAATAGTCTCACAAGGAACAAAATAGGGTTTTTTGTTGTGTTAGATAACCAGAAATATGTGCCATGTGGTGAGACATGAACTATATCTTCGGTTTACAAAGGTTGCATGTTTCAAATTTTGATTTCCCCATACCATTGGATTGATAGATACCAAGAACTATAACCTTTATATGTTAGTGCCTTTCATAAAAATTCCACGATATTTTGCTAATTAAGGGGTCATTGTAAATTTTGTTGATTGTGTCATTAATTAAAGCATAAATACAATGTAATTTCACCCCTTGTAGGACATGTTGTACATTTTGGCCCAAAATTGAGATCGATTAATTAATTTTATGACCATACCTACATAAGAAGTATGATGTTCTTATCTATCGAGTGAGTGACATGAGATGTGATCATCCAACGGGGTGAATGATATGTGTTGTAATCATCATCAATGTCAATAAATACTCATAGAAACAAGAATGTATGAGTTTCAATAAGATGTTGAAATACATTTTGTCTCATGATTACGTAACGCCTTTAAAAAATCAATTCTAGTATATGACATAACCTATAAACATATGAATAGAGATACATGTGTTCTTTAGATATTACGCTAGAACCATTTATAGTTCATGTTGCACCAATGGTTTTATAAATGAATCTATTAATATCTAGTTATAAATTAAGGAATTCATATATAATTTCAATACTACAAAGGTCCTTGAGGTAACATGTTTTTTCATATTAAATGGGGATTGATCTATTTAAAATGTAGATATCTGGTCAAAATGTGTTTTTGTGTTTATTCAAAAGGTGTTTTGGATGTGTATTCATAAGTTATTTAATATTACCTGAGAAAAGGAGAAATTGATGAAAACATTTCAAAAGTTTTTTAAAATATATCCAAAAGTAGTTTTAGAAATGATTTCATTTGTTACTGTATATGATAAAATATACAATGAAATGAAACATACACTTTGTGGATTTAGTGATAGTGAGAAATTGTTGAATATATTCCCTAAATATTAGACACATATGATGTGTTGGGTATGGTGTCATAATGTATGATAAATATATGTAGTATTATATTATATAAGCTAAACTAAGTTATATATTATATCTTTTTATAGGGATATCACAAGGCGTGATATAATTATACCCTACCACTATTTGATTGTAGTGTATTATTATATGGATGACTTAACAATAGAGTAATATTATACAAACATTATTTTTATTAGTTATTCATATAATATTATGAAATAATAAAAAGTTATATCGTAAGGCTTTTAATGTTTATAATTGTATGAATTACTTGAACATTAACCAACAATCATGAAAATGTATGCATGGTCTAGGAGTATCTGAAAGGAATAAAAAATGTTATTTTACAATCAAGAAGGTTGGGTTCTAGACTTACATTGACCACTTTAATTCCTCCCTATATAAAAAATACCCATTTCTCCTCCTATTTATTCTAGTGAGTGGTACTATCACAATGTTCATGTTATGGAGAATCCAAAACAAGAGTTATATGATCTAGATTAGCATGTGGATCCACCATGAATGAGGGAGCCCTTTGGATGCCTCTATGCGATATTCCAGAATAATGTAAATGATGAATGTGAATCAATAATCAATGGTTAGTGGGAAAAAATAACATAATGTTATGAATAAACATTGTTCTTTCATTCAAACACGTTGTCCTTGGTAATTGATTTATTCTAATTACTTCTTCAGTTTTGAACAAATGTTTTTTGATCTAGATAAACCTAAACGAACATCAAACAATAATTGTTTCTTCGAATAAAGGTAAATCATAGATATACATACCTCTATATATATATTAATAGTTCCAAAAGGTATTATACTCATATAAACAATATTATATACCAAAAGTATCATCAATAATATATTCACATCCCAATAAAGAAGAAACAAACAATTTTCTAAAGACTTGATAGTCTAAACACTAACTAGAAACCATGTATTAAATGAAAAACCTATAACCAACAGGAAAAACAAATTATTTAGGTATAACTCTTAATATAATAGATCCTTATGTGTTTTAAGAAGTTTTAATTGGTATCTGGAACCCCACATTACTAATGTACACTAGATGTCAAATATCCCTTTATAAAATATCTTCAAAAATGATGAAATGGAAAGGATGGTGAATATGAGTAAAATAAGGGGGGACATACCTTATATCATCATTGATGAAAAAGAAATAATTATGTATAAGGTGAATCCTCCCCATCCCCTCTCATGTGTCTTTACGCCACCGATATTGGTTGGGGGGTTATTCCATCTATTTCAAGTTACATAATAGTAAAAATAATAAAATAATAAAATAACTGTAAAAACTTGAAACACATATTATCATAATTAATATTAAAATCACCAAATTATCATAAATGTGTATAAAAACATTATAAAACCAAAATAAATTCCATAAAAATTTATACATATATTTTATAACACATAAAATAATCATTTGAATTAAAATTTATAACTTATATAACCACACTAAACATTTTAGAATAAAATATTAACATTGAAATAGGTAAATATGACATTTTTCTTGAAGTATATATTAAAAAAATGATGGTTTGGGAAAATATTTAGTTATTTATAGTCACCTTGGATTCATTTCACTACTATGCATAGATCATGAAACATACACTTTCAGGATAAATTGATAAAACATGGTTATTATGAATTATATTTGGAACCACACATAAAAAATTAATCACAATTTATTTGAAAAAATATCACTATTTAATGACCTAATGTTATTTAAAATAAAATTTTACAAAAAAAATTTTGAAGTGGGATGATACAGCCTATACCATCCATAAAAGAGTGGACATGTGGAGCTCCCAATAATAGTGCTAAATAGGATATTGTAAACAACCATAAAATAAAGTTGAAATGATTGGCCCAAACAAATAGATAATTCACGGATGGATAATTAAAAATATTATGTTGAAAATTCGGTATGTCTCTATTCCATTATCTATATTTTAATACATACTATCATATGATATGTGTTTCCAAAAAATCATATTTGGCCGTCACTGTGATGAATTTAAAGGAATAAATATTGGAATAAAATGATTTTAGAGATAGATAAAAATAAAGAGATCGATAGAGACGCATATTCTAAGTAAACAATCTATAAGGAAAATAAAAAAACTATCATGACTGAGACATAAAAAGGAAGGACATACACCTGAGATATATGGTATTATTGATCAAATCATATATACATTTTATTATTGGTAAAATCTAGTCGGCATAGATAGAACCCTTTTTTTATGTCATAGATTATTCTAAATGAATCTATAGAGATTCAATAGAATGAGTCAAAACCTACAATGTGAATTAAAAATTCCTTAAGCACTAAATTTGGTGCTCTTAATTGAGAATTTCATTGCATTTATTTCTAAATGAACACTCTAAGGCACACTAATCATTTAACCTTAATAAAGTGTTCATTTGGAGATAACATATGCATGAGAGATAATATGAGTAAATATATTATAATTACCTATTAGAAACATTCAACCATCCATTAAAAAGAGGAAAAGGTAATTGAATTTAGTTATAATGGAATGAACTATCATGATGCTAGTCTATATTCCACAATGAGAAAAATTTTCCTTAATGATTCAATATTTTTCCTCAAGTTATAGTATAATTATTCAAACTAAATTCTTTATGGGTAAGATATTTGGGGGCAGGATTAATTTTAATTTGTTTAAGGACATTCTATAACAGTTTTCCCATAATGGGAAGAGTAATACCTCAATAACTCATCATAGAACAACAAAAGAGGCCATGATGTAATTATTTGAATGTAGAGGAAATATAAAGATAAAAAATTCACGATATTCTCCCGCATGTTGAAACCCCTTACCTTGAAGCTAAAAATGGAAATTATATAAAAAATGTATGGTCTCTTTGTGTCTTTTATTCCATAAGGACTTATTTTATGGTTATATGACATGACACCAAATTATTATGGGGTCCCTTGATCCCTTAATCCTACCCATCACTAATACCATAGAAATAAAATATAAAACAATCACGTTGTAAATATTTATGTCTTACCACTATGTATTAGAAGACTTTTTTTGAATTTATTATTGTTTTTTAAAATATAAATAGTGATGTATCCTAGTTTTCCACACAAGAATGATGAACATTTGATTAAATACCTATTAAAAACCCCAATTCAGGTTTAAAATAATTAGTTCCCCCGATCTTAGTTATTCTTAATCATAAGATCACTCATAAAAAATCACCTCCATTTATCTTACATTTAACTATTATTTTCCCCAAAATATTCATATATTGATTCAATACCCATCCCTTCACAATATCAATTGAAATCGATGTCTCGTGTTCTAATATATAACACCAAACTCATTATTTTACACAAAATGATCAAACCATTAACTAAAATAAACTACAAAACATTTAAAACCAAAATTAATACCTTTATTATATAATCTCTCCAACCCCAATAAGGCCTTCTATAAGAATACATATTATCCATGGAGTTAGTTGAAACACCCATCTCTAGAGTGAGTCAAAAATACTATTTATAAAATGAATAAAACTTTTAAAATACACACCACCCCTCCCCCACATAATCGTTCCTCGATCCCATCTTCCTCATAACGCCATATATAATTCATGTGGTTATCCCATCACACATCCTTGAGAAGGAAAAAAACAAACATTAATTCCTTCAGTTAAAAACATGCATTCACCGATTTGGGTTTGGAAAGCATCAAATGACGTAGATCTAGATAAATAATACATGAGAAATTTATGTTATTATGTATATTAGGATATAAAATCTAGTTAGAGAGTAATTAAAGGATATAATCCTTGATATCATTATTTAAGTGTGAGATGATGATTATTGGGAGTTAATGTTAGATCCCTGATAAACTTTTCATAAGATAATTATGTATTACAGGTTAGGTTGGTCATGAGCAATATAATATATAATTGTATTACATTGATACTGGATACCGAATTTATATCCATGATTTTAACAGGACCTAAGGATATTTTAATAAGATAATAGAGTAAAAACTATAATGAACCACAAAAATTACAGGTCATTTTTCATTGCATTTTTGATTTTTTTGTTTACATTATAGTCGTGGTTACCTAGTTGAGAAATATTTTGGACTGGAGGTTCTTCATGCCACGATATGTGAGGGTTATTTCATAAATAAATGTGTATTAAAATATAATACCATATCTCGAGAAGGAATAATATAGTGGAGGTAGTAGGCCATGTCATGACCAAGTTAAATTCTATTTTTACAAGAATCACACTATAGAAAGGTATCTATGCTAGTTTGATAAAAATTGAATATAGAATTTATAAATAAAAATAATGTTTTGTGTGGGTTTTATATTAATTTTAATTGAATAATGATGTGACCATACATAAGAATAAATAATTATATATCACCAATGTGTAATTTTCTAGAGATGGTTGGTTTTGGCATGAACCTTTGGTCATTCCATGAATACATTTCATATATATGTTTCCTAATGAAGACTATATAGACTTTTTAATAGAGCATGGACAGAATGAAAATGAAGAGAAATCTAGGTAATGAAGAGAGAAGGCCACACTGTGATGGTTGGAGAACTATTATGGTATGTGCATTAGATATTAAGTTCTTCCAAAGAGAGGAGTGTCACACCAAGAAAAACATGGTTACACCATGACTTGTGATGTCATGATGTCACTAGGAAGGTCAAATCATAATGAGTCCATAAAAGGTAAGGTCACACCGCATGGAGTGTTCATGTGTATGGTGTTACACAATGACCCATTTGGACATTTCATGAAGAGATCCCATGTTAGGGAAGTATGCAGAGACTTGGATTGTAACATCATGATGTTTCCATTAATTAGTTTATTTTAAAAGTGTTTCATACTTGACTTTTATAGGTTAGCCCCCTCATAATTAAGAGAATATGGAATTCAATACGGGTATATTTCAGAATGATCCCACCTTTTTTTCTCCATTCAACCCACTTTGATGAGTGCTGATTTTTGGGAATATTTTTTTAAGGTTAAATGTGAGATTATAACTCATTTCAATTTTTCCTTATCCCTATCTAGCCTATGTATTTGTATTTTTTTCTAAGGGTATGATGATTATTTTAAAAATACATGGTTTAAATAATCTTGGTTTATGGGGATTTTCCTCATCTTAGCTAAAAGTGAAATTGGGAGGATTGACACACTAGGTTTTATGAAATTTCAATATCATAATCCTTTTCACTAAATATTAATTCATGATTTTATATTGGTGTAGTTTTCTAATTAATGTAAATTTATATATAATTAATTAGAGTACTTATTGATGGAGATTAGAATAGAGAAATTATATCACATATCATTGACATAATATTTCTTTGTGTTTTTAACAAGGGATCACTACTCAGTATTTTTTTTCATCATCCACAATGGTTTAAATTAAACAATTAATTATCATTTTTAATTAATTATTTTATAGTTTACTGCTCAGGATAAGGGAATGAGTTTTAATATAATATTGTATGAGGTTGTAATGAAATTTGATGAAAATAATTACTCTATAAAAATGATGGTAACTCCAAATTAGTTGTAAGTGGTCCCTATAATACAAAACCATATGATTTTTGATGAATTATTGTGCAAAATGTCAGGCCAATATGTGTTCGATGACAATGATACATACTTTAATCACCATAGGTAAAGATATATGATATAATTGACACTCCTAAATATATATCAAGTTTATAATTACTCATTGAGTATTCTGGGATCACACAACGACTATTTATCCTAGTGTGAGAATATACCATTTGAGGTTATGAGAGAGAATAGATAGGTCCATGAGCTTATCGTGAGATATTGATATCTTAGGTTAGTTTAATTATGATATATGGGTTGTCATTAGAGGCATATGACTAGAAGTTATGGTTTGGATGTCTGTACAAATACTAAATGAAAGGAACACCCTCATAATGGTTTCTTAGAGAAACTGTAAGTGATATTATTTATATAATATCTATATGGATTTATGTTTTATGACATGAGATTTTTCTTCCTAAAAATGTCTTTGAGATATCTCTAGGGAATGGTGTGAAATTGGACCCATGCATGGGTCATGGTAATTTATGTGACTACATGGCATTGGGTTTCCATGGTCCACAATGTAGGTTAACAAGGGATAGAACAAGGTTACCATGAGAAGGTTTTCATGTAGAAGTTTTATAGGAATTATATTTTAATATTCTGTCAAGGATCAATTAGGGTATATAGGTTGTGAGGTCAGAGTGGGGTGATGTGCATGAGTTGGAATCGATGAGAAAATACCCATTTGGGATTAGAGAAAAAAGTAGTTTCTCTAATATAATATTTGAAAATGATGACAGGATCAAAATATTCTTATTTTGGTACTGAGATTATATTGAGGAGAATAGACTATTATGATAGATGGATGATGATGTCTGGTTATAGATACAAGGTAAGATCATCAGTGACTAGCATCATAGTGACGAGCGGGTGATCTTTTGGGTTTCGTTTCAACTAACGTTATATGTTTTTTATGAATGTTATCAGTATTACGTTTGACGGATTCCAAATATAGATTGATGGAATCACTATGATTGATAATTTGGTGGAAATACCCTATATTTATTGAGATGGTTTTAGTAATGAAATGATGTGTGATGTTTATGAGGCCTCGTGGTATAGCCTCACCCAAGCGAGATGGATATGGAATGACCATTCCTCTTGTATGAAGGTTGAAGAGAAGACATAATTTAGTGTATGTTGTGATATGAGTTATTGATAATGGGAACACTTTTAGTGATAATGTTTTCGTATTAATCAACATAAGTGAAATGATGATGGAAATATCACATTGAATTATAAGATGTGATGTAGGCTATGTTTGTGGGACTAGACCTAGTTGATGAGTGGGGTCTGTGTGATGTGTCTGGTGACTTGACAGGATGAGTGGACTTACCTCGATGGAGAATATATTATCATGTACAACCTTGATTAAGAAGGTATTGGTTTGGGATATGGTAATGGTACATTACCCCATTTAATAGGGTATACATCATATCTTGGTAGGAATATGGTAGATGTTTGGTTTGAGTCCCTACCACGAGATAGAGGGTAGTGGTTTTGAATTCGTAAGATACCATAACCTAAATATTAGGTCATTTTTTGATATATCATATGGATACCAACTTGAGGTCATTATCTATAGGTCACGATTTGTGGCATGAGAAGACTTTTTCATCAGTGATGATTGATATAGGTATAGTTGGGTATTGTGGTGTCCAAGTTAGCATATGAAAATATGAAACACATTCGACTGTGTTAGGTGTTTATCATTTATTTTTACTATGAATACACATATACATGATATATATATTAGTGGAAAATTGTGTGACCCCACTGAGATATATTTTTTTCACTCTATGTGGGAATAATAATGTGTCTATATACCTTATATCTGTTATATAGACCCAGGAAGAAAAATCTAGTAGATTAGGTTGGAGTAACTCAGTTGGGTTTTAATGATCAGGTTTAGGTAAGGATTGAGGGTAGTAATAGGTCCCCAATGCAAATTATTTTATTTTTTAGTATATAAAAGTGATCAACTTAGTGGGTGATCAATTGAGATCAATTCATGTGTGAATACAATATAATCCCAACCCCAGAAATCCTATATCTGGTGTCTAATACGATTATAATGGCATGCTTAGAAGAAATAAAATCTTCAAGTACTAAATAGTTTAGTAGTAATATTAAACAAGATATATACATGAGTCATGTATTATAAATCAATAAACTAATTACAACATATTTTTTTTATTTATTAGACAATAAATTTGTTCCAAGTAGATTATCTATAAATATATTTCTTGGTATAGTTGTTTGATTCATTGGGAAATGAAATAAAATAAGCGTGATCTAAAATGATTAGTAAGGATAATATATAGAAGAATCCATAACGATTCAATGATAACACCCAATATAGAAAGGTAATAACTGAAGATTCATTCCATGTAATCAATAAGATGATAATGAATTAGATAAAAATATATATAAAGGTCAATAACTAGAGAAAAATTCAATTGAAATAAATATATAGGGTAAAATAAATATGGCACAAGAAATAAATGAAACACGTGAGATTTAATTAATAAAATGATAATGAAATGCATCCAAATATATATCGATGCGAAATCTCATGGAAAAATTATAAATGAATCAAAATGAATGAAATGATTTATTATTGGACCTCATGTATGAGGCACATAAATACATATACAGTCACGACATTTCAAAAGTGGGTTTAAAACTAAAAAAATAAGATTATTTATTATTCACAATATATTTGTATCATGGGAACCTATCTATGTAATGAGGTGCTATAAAATGTTATAGAACCACCTCTAACTTCCTGTCCAAAAAATACCTCATATCAAATATTATATTTAATTATTAAAAAATATAACTTATCACACATAAACATGGAATAAGGAATATATTCTTATCAATATTTATCTACATAATAAAATAATGATCAAATGTATACACTGTATGTAAAATGATATATGATTTTGGGAATTAACATATCCATTATAAATATTATCGCTAATTAGATGAAATTTAATGTAAAATGATAATAAAAAATTAAATATTTCACCTAACAAGGAATCAAGGAAGTTAATAACAACACTACCCCTAGACAAATCAATCATAAACCATCCATAAGAATTATAATGATCGTATCAATATGAAATATCCCTTGTTTAGTAAAATAAAGGATTGTTTTCATTGGTGAAATACCAGAATATATTTGAAAACAACCTTTAAGAAAATAACCATTTGTTTTGAAAATGATTTTGAAAATCAATTTCATTGAAAATATAATTTGAATTAATTTTCTCTAAAAAGTAAAAAAATTAACTTTTAGAGTATTCTTCAAAGATGTTATTGCCAATAAATATATATATGTCATACAAGGTAAATATAAAATTTATTTTTCATGGTAAAAATTTAAAAAAAATGTATTGTTCAAAAAGGGACAAAATTATTCTGACGAAAACACTGTTAAAAGGAAAAAATGAAAAGAAATTTAGTCGAAAATAATTTGAAATGGTTAAAAATATATTTTGAAAACAATTTTAGAAAATAGGATTTTTAGAAGAAAATTGTTTACTTAAATAAAGAGAAAAATGATGATGGGTTTTTTTAAAACATTTCAAAACCAATTTTGAGAACCAACTATTGGGAAATGGTGTTTTTAATTTAAAAAGTTCATGAATAACTAGAAGGGAATAAAAATTAAGGCTTTTTTGTGAGTAGTGATTAAATAACTTTCTCATATGGAAATTCATGTGTAAACAATCCCAAATAAATTTATATTTTGAAGTAAACCCTTGAAAAGACCAAAATATTGATATTAGAATAAACCAATGAATAGATTATGTTATTAAAACGTAAATCCACATAAAAAAATTGAAAATACAAAAATGAGATTAAAAGGTGATTAAAAAGATAATATTAAAATATTAATGAAAATTAGGACGTATTTTAACTCAATGAAAAAATTGTTTTATGATTTTTTCTCACATAGTATTGCTAAATTCCAATCTCCATGGATGAAATAATTCAAATTATAACTAAAAATATTCAGTATAATAAATGAATAATAATTTTACATGAATAATTTACACAGTGTAACCCAAATATATGAAATTAGGTGGAAAATAATAATTTATGTCTCAAATAATGTAAATACCATTGAAGTATCATAAAAAATTTGTAAGAAAAATAATATTTTAACATTCGGAATCGTCCCATACCACATTAAAACAATTGAATCACAAAAAAAATGAATGAATAAATTTAAATAAATTTTTTAAATACCATGATAATAAAATAATTCATGATATAATATATCAATAGGTAAATTATGTAAACCACACAATGATGTAATTTGTGAAAAATACAATTTTCTCTAAGATGTAGAAAGTGAGATGAAAATCCCTTACATTGTGTTTTATTTTCAGAATAAATTATTTTAACTTCTAGTAGAATTGTTTTAAACCTATTAATTAATTATTCTAAAACCAGAATAATATTTTTTATATCATAAATGATATTATTATAATATATTACTAACCTTTTATTAGTAAACATTCATTATTATCACTATTTCATGTGTTAATTTCCTAGTATTTGAGCTTGTTTTGACATATTTATTGTAGTTCAATTAATTAAGTCATTATTTCATAAACTAAATAATTTTAACTATTATTTAATTATCATATTTATTAATTATATTTTTATTCATAATAATCCATTATATCTGGAGATAAGAAATGAAATTCAACGTTTATGGAGATGGTAGACTGTTTGTTAACATGAACACCAATTTCTTGTCTTTGACATATTAAATGAATGAAAAGTAAATGATATAAATGTATTTTTTAATTATATTATTATATTTATTCCATATATTTTTATTGAAATAATTAAAACTTTATTTATATGTTCTATGTATAGTGGGAATGAACCACATCACTTTGATGGGGTCATAGTCCACGAATCAACAAAAGATGTAATGGTATTTTTAAAAAATAGAAATAAATAGGATATGTGTTATAAAAAAATTATATAATTATAAATGAATTATAAATATCATACATATAATATATAAATAGTGTTTACATCATAATTAATATTCATGATAGGTGGTGAATGAATAATAAATGACTTCATTTTGTGAGGCCGTAGTTTTGCATAAACATATATGGAAAGTTCATTACACATTAGATGGATGTGTTTTTATATTTAGGAATTACACATTGAATTTAAAAATATTAGTATATTTAGGATACAATTGTTTTTATACAATCATTTAATAAACATAATTTATGGTTTGGTGAATGAATATAAAATAAAAATCTTGAGGAAGGATGTTACCTCTCATTCAGGTAGAACATTTTGGTTTTTATCAAATGGATTCCATAGTTGAATTTATTCCTAGGGTAAGGATTCTAGAATAATTGGAGGGATATTAGGAGAATATATTATGAGATTGTGGGTAAGGAAAATGGATTTAATGGTTGGAGGAAGTGTGATAGATTAGTGCCTTTTTAAGGGGAGGAGGAGTGGCATTGTTGTAATTTTTTTCAGGAGGGTATTAAACCATTGTTTTTCTTATGAATATTGGATTCAATAATAGAAAAAATTCGATAAAATAAATTATAGTGTATAAATATGATGATTATTTTGGTTATGAACAAGTATCTTGGTCATTCAATCCCAAAATATTTAGATTTATTCCCTTGTAAATTCAGTTTTTCCCTAAATTCCTATAATTAATGTCTAGTTAGTTCCACAAATATTTTAGTAAAATAATAAATTGAAATTATTATAAATTTTAAAATAATATTATTCCCAATATTGAATCCATTTTTTCCAATTCCATTAACAAAAGTGGCAGAAATTAATTTAAATTTAATCCCACAAATGGGAAGATAATGGGGTTTTTAAAGAATTGTTTTTATAAAGCGCACGATGTATTTATATCCCATTTCAATGTGAAATTGATTCCAATTAAATTAATATGATTAATTTTTGTACAATTAATATAATTTGATTTAAAAAAAACTTAAAATATAATTTATGATTTCAAAAAAAATAGAAGAAAAAGTATTACTAAATTAAAAATCATTATTTCTTCACAATTCATCAAAAATTAAACATCATATAAAAGTAGAAATATTTTAGTATTAAATAATTTTGATGTTTTTATTTAAATATTTAAGTCTACTATTTCATAATAAAACATTAAAATCACCAAAAATTTTATTTAAAATAAGTTCTCATTGAAAGGTGGTTAAAACGTTTGTAGAATAATATTGTTTTTTACGTAATATTGAGTTTAAAATTATGTTATGCATAGAAGATATATTGGATAAATATAAAATATATTTTATTTAATATATAATAGATATATATTTCATTAATATCCCTTAATATTTCAATTATTTTAATTTTTTAGGATAATAAAGCTAGGATAGTATAAAATATTTCATTTTCATTCAATTGGTTTTATAATAATTTATAATTAATATAAAACGTAGGTATTTATTTTAAATTTTTATAAAAGTATAGTTATATATCACGAACCATCTCAAAGGTTATTCTTCCATTACTACAACAAGAATATATCCAATTATGTGAGGGAAAGTGACAAGCACTGAGTATGAATATTACACAAATGGGAGGCCTTATCCAAAAGTACTTTTATGAAAACACAAAATTTTAAGCCTCAAATGATGAAATGTAAAACTAATAAGTAAATAAATTATTCAAATTACTATAACCCACAACCATAGTAAAAATGTTAATGTGGAGGAAAATAAATACTTCTACAAAAGAATCTCACCAAAATAAAGTCTCTAAACATGTTCCAGAAACTCATCCATAGAAAACCGTACATGCTCAAAACTGTAGGAGAGGTAATCGAGATACTATCTAATGTCGTAGGAACACCACTGTCTGTATAATCTCAGAAGGATCTTTCTGGTCCTTGTCTTCCCAGAACTCAGTCAAATGGTCAGTCATCTATAGAAGACATGTTATGTGGAGGAAAAGCTCATGCAAGGGTGAGTATAACAACACTCATTAAGAAACCCCAAAACCACTAATCAATACTCAAGGGAAATATATAGTCATCACTACAAAAGTATAAGTAATATAAAATAATATGAATATCCATATATACTCAAACCATACCACAAAGTCTAGGGTATTCATAACCACTGCATGCCAACACTAGGGATTCAGTTCAAAGAATCCACAAAGCACACATTCATGAGAACACACTCTTGAGTATGATAGAACTAATGAAGTATATCTGAGATGTACCATTTGTAAGTGTTCATAAATTATCATTTATCACTTCTGTATCAGGACCTTTAGTTCTGAAGATGTAATGAGTTTCCAGTTTCTAGTAGTAATGGTGGTGCACAAGTACATTTCATTGAATATGTAACAGGATTAACTCCCTACAAGGAGATAGACTTATGAATTGACTTATACCTGGGGTTGAAACCAAAATCCTCAAAAGAATAATTAATGGATCCCAAAGATGTTCATGATTTTATGGTGTAGTTGGAGGATTTGTAGAGGAATAGCTTCATGGGACCCATTGTTTTACACTGGGTAGCCCTATAGTTGTTTTCTAAAAAGGCATATGGGATCATGAGGTTGTGGGTGGATTACTGGAACCGAGACTAGGTGACTATAAAGGGAAAGTATCCACTTCTAAGTACTGTTGATATCTTCAACAAGTTGAGAGGGGCATAATGGTTCTTTAAGGATGACCTTTGATCGGGCTATCACCAGCTGTGAGTACAGGATTAGGATATATCCAAGATGGATTTCAATTGCATCTACGTTCATTATGAGTTCTTTGTGATTCTATTTTGCATGAATAACATTAATGAAGATTTCATGGAACTCATAAAATTGATCTTTCATCCCTACATAGATAAGTTTTCAGTAGTCTTCATTGAGTATATACTTGTTTATAATGTATCCACTAAGGAGCACACATGACTTTTAAGGATAGTTATGGATGTTTCCTCAGAACACAAAAATTATGGTTAACTCGCATATTTCTAGTTCTCAAATCAGGAGGACCACTTAATGGGAAATGTTATCATTATATATGGAGGGATAGTGGACCTGGCAATGGTCAAGGTAGTGTTATAATTTGATCAACCTACGAGTGTGAGGGAGGTGTAAAGCTTCCTTGGCATGGAAATATATTACCATAGATTCATACCTGATTTCTTTAGGATATCAGAACTTACAAAATCTATAACCTGAAAGGGAAGGATTTTGTGTGGATGAAGAAGTGTTAACTGGAATTCCAATAGTTGAGGTAGAGTTTGATGAGCACCCCAATAATGATATTTCCTAAGGGGAGTGTCATGTACATATTGTTTTGTGATGCATCATGAACTATGCTTGGTTATGTTCTGATGTATAGGAAATTAGTCATTTTCTATGATTCGTGCCAGTGGAGACCTCCTGAGTAGAACAATGTGATCCACAATCTTGAGTTTGCAGAAATAGTTTTCACATTGATGATATGGCTGAACTACCTCATGGGGGAGTGGTTTATCATCAACTATGATCACCAAAGTCTCAGTTATAACATCTCTTAGAAGGATATAAACTTGAGACAATGTTTTGGCTAGAGTTCCTCCAGAATTATGACATTAGAATCCATTATATTCATATGAATGAGAATGTGGTACCATATACTCTCAGCAGGAGATCATGTTCACAGTTATTAGATAAGGCATCAAAGTAGTTGGTCTCATTACAGTTATCCTTTGTGGATGAAGAAGGGGGATCTTACCTCCAGTAGATGGTTGTAACCCCTATACTATTTCAACGAGTCTGGAAGACACAAACTGGGGATACCAACTACGAGACTCTATATGTTTAGTTATCAACATTAAATTCCCTATATGTATATCCAAATTGTGGGGATGACATAGTTCTTTCCATAGGATGCACAGTTGTCCCTGTGGAATTTCAGGATGAGGTTTTTGAGGTAGTTCCATACATCTATATTGGGGGTACATCCAAGTGTGGAGAATATCAACGAGGAACTTTGAGGACAGTAATGCTGGCCATAAATGAAGAAGGGAGATGTAGAGTTTGTTTCTCAGGGCCTCACTTGTCAGCAAGGGAAGGTGGTGCACTAGGTTCCGGTAGGATTGGATCAACCCCTTGAGGTGATAGATTGTAAGTGGGAATGGATATCAAATTACTTTGTGAAAGGTTTACCATGCACATCCATGGGACACGATACCACATGGGTGGTTGTTGAACAACACACATAGTAATCCACCTTCCTACCCATCCTGGAGCAGATCTCAGAAGAGATCTTGGGGTACCTCTATGTTTAAGATATAGTTCGACTTTATATACTTCCATCGAAAATTGTTTTATACCGTGATCCTCATTTCATATCCCGACTATGAAATGGATTATAGGATGGGTTTGGGACATACTTAAACATGAGTATGATGTTTCACCCCTAAACAGATAGCCATACAGTGGGGACCATTCATGTTTTAGAGGACATGTTGCAGGAAAGCATCTTGGACTTTGGTCGTAGTCTAAAGGATCACCAACCACTAGTGAAGTTTGTGTACAACAACATATTCCACTCCACCATTGGTATGGTACCATTCAAGGTTCTGTATGGGTAAACATATGGAAACCTCTTCGCTGGACTAACCCATGAGATTCAGTTCTCAAGGCCCCAAAGTTGGTGAGAGCTACTACATAGTAGGAGATGATAATCCACAAGCTTATGAAGACTGCGTAGAGGAATGTAATTATTGTGCTAATAGGACTCATAAGCACTTTTAATGCCTCGACATGGGTTGTAACTATTTGGTTAGGGTGGAAAGTTCGCTTTGAGGTTCATCATCCCTTTTCTGATACTGTGTAGAGTTGGTGAGGTGACATAGCACCTTGATCTACCCCCATAGTTGCACTGGTAAATGATGTCATCCTCATTTTATAGTTGATGTGGTACATTCATGAACCATTGTACGTCATCTTCTAGGGCGAGATGGACATCGATGATGGATTGACATTTTTTTGTACCTAGTGCCGATCGATGATCAGTAGAAGAGGATCCCACTTGGGAGAGATATTCTATTGGTGTGTACTAGGTGGTAGTATAAGAATCTCCAAGAGAAAAAATGGTACTGGGAGGATCAGATTCATTCATAATACCCATATATTTTTTATAGAATTGTTTTTGGATTTTTGGGGATATAAAACCTAAGGTTTGGTGAATGTAATGTATTTTATTTTTTCGTGTATTAATTAAATTTATTTATGGAATTAATTTGAGATCAGGTGAATTGAAGGCTTGTGATTCTGAGGCCTGGTGTGCCCATAATAAAGTTCTAAAAATATTAAACATTAAATATAACATGCAAGAAGATTCCCTAAAAAAGTGGAATAAATTATAAATGGTAACCGGGATATAGAATCTGAGGGAACTAATGCAGTTAGAGCTTATATATTATCATTGTAGATGCCTAAAATTAGTTGGTCTGGGCTCGCTACTAATGTTATTTTTTAGATTATTATGGAATAAAAAAATTGTTCATTTATTTTATTTTCATGTAACATCGATGCAAAAACAATTCCTTTTAATTATGCATTGTTAGGAAATTTAGGGTTATCACCATAACCCTATAATTCATCTAAGACATAGAGGGAAACCATCTCAAAAAATGGTGATGATGGATCGACCAGATCATCGTTCATCGATCCAACATGTTGGAGGATCTTTTCCGTGATGAAAAAAAAAACCATTAATCTTCAAAAATCTATCCAAAATCTTTGTTAGGTGGTTGTTTCATTGTTTGTTTTTCAAGTTATTGAATTATACCATAAACAGAAGCTAATCCACTAATATATTATCATGTAGATCAGTCATATATTGTGTGAGGGATTTCATTGGGTGTTAATGGAAGGTTTTCCTTGGTTTTCTAACCCGAACTCTCTAATCATGATCATGGAGAAAAATTCTTGGAAAACCATATTAAAACCTTTTGTAATGACAATTTATCACTCTGTTCTTCATTTTTATCACCATTGGGACCCCCTGTCCATGGATCAACATTACTGGGAGGTTTAAAGAATGATCAGACCCACGAATATGAGGTGAATTGACATCAGGGGTTGGATCTATTATGATTGGGACCTAAGAATCACATATATTTAGCAATTTCAAAAAATGGGCACTAGAGGAGACCACGTGACATGTTGAAGGTATTAATGGAATGGGTATTACACGAAGGTCTGATAAGGTGAGGTCGTACTGGTGTGGTCTTGAGAGATAAAGGTGGTCAATGATAACTCGAGGTGGCTAGACATAGCGGTGTTGGTTTCTAGAGGCATCAACGTCTGTGGATGCGGTGGACAACATGCGAAGTAGACCAGATGGGATGTAGTCATGGAGTATATTAGAGACATAAGGGATGTGGATCCTGGAGTTGATGTGGTGGGAAGAGATTAATGGTGAGGTGTTCACGGGGCTCAGTGCTGAGACCGTGTGGCTTGCGTTCCAGGGTAGTAGGCCGGAGTGGGCCAGTGGGGTGCTACCAGATAGCCAAGCAGGATAGTGGGCTATGCAGACCATAATGATTCAAGATGGAGCTGCATGGGTCGGGCCAGGTGGGCCATGGAAAACTACGTTTGACCTGGGTCAACCACACTGTCCCAAGAACCCCACTTTTAAATGTTAAAATGGGCATAAGATTCAAATGGAGCATCCATTTGATGATCCATATATGGGGTTGCGGCCCCGATGATGACATAGGTATTTTGAGACTAATTTTGGGTTTTAACATGGACTTATCTCTAGTGACACTACCCATTTACATGGTTAGTACTCATGTCAAGGGACATGGCTAGTGTGACCACTATCACCGTGAAAACTACATTTCAATGATAATTGATTCTCTTGTCCATAGTATCTTATACATGATTCATTAGGGTTTGTTCCCTTAATCATTTCCCTAAATGTTTTTTGGAATCGTTTATTACTCACAAGAGTATAATCCCTTCAGCAGGAATTCTAGGTTAGAGTTCTTGGAATCCCACAAAAGGCTTGGAAGGGATCATTTATTCAATCTTCAGGCCCTAGGTTGTGTTTTCAGAATTGACAAGGCCAACATCACTGATCTTTGATCCTTTACATAGTAGTTTAATCTAGATGGAGTTGTTGGTATCACCTCATGTATCTATTAATGATCATATTTTGATGTACTGTATCTCTCATGAGATCATTCTGTGTATCTCTCTTTCATGATGGTTTTTTATGAATGGTACTTCTCGGATGGAAATCATCAGTGAAATTAGACTCAGGAGTCTTTTTAGTCATATTTGTGCTTGGTGTAATCATCTAACTGAATCCATTATGTTGGTATGTAGTGGTTATTACATACCATAGACTGTGTGGTATGTTTTGAGTATATCTGGATATTCATTTTATATGATCTAGACATATAATTGTGTACAGATGACTATATCATTACCTTGTGTATTACTTAGTGGTTTTGAGGTGTCCTATTGACTATTGTTATACACACCCCTACAAGGGATTTTCCCAAAAGATTCTTGTCTTGTGAAGATGTTCGACCTTTTGAAAGAGTCCATTGTAGGCCAGGACCAAACGAATCCTTGTGAGATCATATAAACCGTGGTGTTACTATGATTTAATATAGTTACCCAAGTACGTTTCCATTAGGATATATCTTATACAGTTTTCATTAGAAGAGTTTATAGAAGTTGATTATACACATTCCTTTTAGTGGGATATTATATTTCCCTTGTTTACATTCTAGAAAATTCACTATTGTACTCTAGTTGTGCGTTAGAGATGTTTTCATGCATTTTTTACTTAGTTTTTTTTTCATTTCATCATTTGTGGATTCAGGTATGTTTGTGGGTGCAAGTGATTTAGCGTAAGTCCTCCCATTTTTGTGATATTCCTACTATGTGCTAGTCACTAGCCCCTGGCCTATTGGAGGTGTTATTAGGGTCATCACAACACAGGCCCTTCATGGATGGGTCCTGAAATTTTAAAATTAAAATAAAAATATTCAAAAAATATAATTTAATGAATAGGATGTATGTTATTATATTAAATAATAATGATTTGTAAATATTTTTTTCTTGTAAAAAATTTACTTGCATGTATCACATTCCACTGAAGAAACTCAATTTTTCATGTGATGTAAGATAAATCAATTTTGTATTCATTTGTAGCTATTGAATCTATTTAATATTATAATTATAAGATAAATTCGTTAAATATTATATATAACTGTATTATAATAGGTTTGTGTGACATACATTCTATCAAATACAATGTTCTTATTTTAGAATTTCGGGGTGTTACATTCTCTCCACCTTAAATAAGTTTCATCTTTTCTATTTAATCTCAATATTGACATTAAAGTGTTTGATATTTCTGATTTTGAAATCACATGTAGAATGAAGGATTTATAAAAGATCCAATAGAAAAGAGGGAATGGTATATACAAAGTACACAGGGGCTAACATATAATTTGGATTCTATGATGGAGAAAATTAGTAGTGTGTAGTGATGCCTACATGGGGGAAAATGTAAATATAGATAGGGAGTGATTTAGGTCAGCAATAAAAAACTGAATGATAAATGGACTTTTTCGAACCTCAAATTCATAAATCTGTAATGATTTAGAAGATCGTCAGTTAAAAAATGTATTATGATAACATTTTTTCCTTATCATTTTTATAATGTAGAATATTTATTTTGCTATCTATGAATATAAGGATTTATGTTTACATAACATAATTCTATAATCCAAATTTTCATACGTTTTTTTAATCAATTAACAATTCAACCATTACTTGATGAAATGAATATCCAAAAATAAACATTGAATTCTAATGATATGAAATACCCTTTTAATGGATTGTATGACCCATAAAATAGTGACAAGTCATTATATTTTTAGATAAATATTTTCCAAAAAATTATTAACGCATTAATCAATATACCTAAAATCTGATGATACTTATTCAAAATTAATATTAATTTATTAAATTGTTGAAATAGAAACAATGTTATAATAATAAAAACATTGTGTGGGTAAATGGTTGGTTTTAAACACATATCAGCCTTTATCCATGGGGTCAAGTCCTAAAACCATTACAGACATGTTTTTTATTTGCCCATCATATAGGATTCCATTTTCTAAAATTATATTTATATAATTTAAAAAATAAATATGATCAATATACATAGAATAAGGATAAAATTTTAATTTAATTTTAAATATGGTTCTCATTACGACATAAATGCCTAAATACTTCATCTAACTTATTTCCACATTGGTCCTTTCTGGATATATTGATTATACAAAATATCATTTGCAGTATTTCCAAATCATTAAATGTTATCTCAAATATAAAATTATTTAGGACTAACTCGGGCCATTGATTTTCATTGTATATTCAAATCCTTCATAATGGGTTGTAAGGAAAATATGAATTATCCTATGAGTATACCTCAAGAGTGTGAAATTAGGTGTGAAGTTAATCTCGTTTCTGTGTACCAGGTTATGCTGATTCAGACTGACACACCATGTGGGAGTTGTTACCCATAGACACATCTATGACTGAAACTTGTGTACCTGTAGTATCCATAGAAGGATGTGTTTCAATAATGTCCCACATATTCTCTACCTTTTCAAAATTCTACAACGTTTTTCTATAAATATCAACAATATTTATCATGGGGATACTTTCCCTTATATATGTTCTCTAAATCTAGTTTCCAAGGTGTCTAATAAACATCATCTAGTACCAACTCTTGAAACCCAGACCCCGTATTCCTGAATATCATGTCTAATACTATAATAATAACATTATTAACAAGAATCAAATCCCGATGACTAAAGACTTTAGTAGCCTTGGTAAACTAGATACATACAAACATCTTGTATTACAATTTAAAACACTAGTTTTGAAATAAAATTTTAATATCATTGATTATATATTTATTCCATCTCGAGTATCATTTCACATATTTCTTATTATACATATTTTATTAATGGGAAATGTAAAAAAAAATTAGGTTGTTATAAAATTGTATGTATGGTTAAAGTACCATAGAAAAAATAGTTCATCAATTAGAATAGTCAATACAGAAAAGTAATAACAGAAGACACATTAGATGAAATCAATAAACCTAGAATGTAGTTGATAAAAAATGGAAGCTAAATAACTAGAAAAAAAATTCCTTTCATATAACAAAATAAGGTAATATAAATATGTAAAGAAAAATAACTGATACAGATGTTATTTAATCATTAAACTATGAATGAAATTCATCGTTAGATATGTTTAAATAACAAATCAGTGATAAATAATAACAGAATCAATATGAAGGAAATCTATAATTATTGGAAGTCATGTATGAGGAACATGAAAACCAATATCGTCAATACATTTCACAAGTTGGTTTAGAAATACTAGAAAAGACCTATTTAATTTGTGTAACTAATTTTTCTCATGAGAACCTATTGACAAATCAAGGGGCTATATAAATTTGGGACCCCACCCATCCCTGCATGTCCAATGAATTCCTGATATCAAATACTATATTTAATTAATAAACAATGTTCCTTTTCATGAAATTGTATTGAATAAAGAATAACGATCTATTTTTATTTCCCAAAATAGTCAAATAATAATCAAAGTAAACACCATATGTAAAATGATATATAGTTTAGGGGAAAACCCATGATAAATTATATGGATAATTAGGATAAATTCAATATCAAATGATCATAAAAATGAAATATTTCAAATAGGATAACGAGGAATCAAGGAAGTGAATGTTAATAAAAATTCTTATCCAAATAAATCATAAATCATCCAGATGAAGAATAATGATAGTAGAAATGAAAAATATTCTAATTGGATTAAAATAAAGTGTTTTTGTTGATGAAATAATATAAGAACATTAAAAACATTTTTGAGGAAAATTTCATATTGTTTTAAAAAAATGTTATTTGACAATATTATTAGGAAAACATTATTTAATAATTATCCGTTTTAAAATTTCAAGTATTTATTCAATGAAAAGATGGTGGTTAGGTCATTACATGTCCTAATATGTAAAAATAATATTCATTTTGCAAGGTAAAAGTGTTAAAAAAATTACTGTTTTTGAAATTTTATATAAATATTATATTAAAAACATTGGTAAAAGAAAAAATGGTAAAATTTCTTTTATAAATAATTTTTAATTGTTAAATATATTTTTAATGACCTTTTAAAAAAATAGTGGTTTGAATGAAAAAATGTTCTCTGACTAAAGAGTGAAATGATGTCCGGTTTTCTTAAAAAAATTCAAAATCTTTTCGAGTAATAAAAAATGGAAAATTATACCATAACATGAAAAGGCCATGAATAACCAGAAGATAATAAAATTAAAGGTTTTATTTAATAATTATCAAATAATTGTTTCAGATGGAAATTCATGTGTAAAAAATTCTAAATAAAATAAGATTGTTATATAAACCTTTAAATAGACCATAAAATAAATGGAAATACACCTAAAATAATTAGAAATACAAAAAAATGATATTAAATGTTGATTAAACACACAATCCTACTATATTAATGATAATGAGGATTTTATATAATATAATTAATAAAATTGGTTTATCAAATTCTTTTCCACTTTGAAACAATTAACTGAAATCCCCTCAAAATAAATTATTCGAATTGAAACTCAAACTATCATGTAGAATGAATGAATCATGATATAATATGTAAAATGGGTTGTCATTATAACATATACATGAAATTAAGTTCAAAAAAATAATTTATGTCTCGAAGAAGGAAAATACAAATGAATGATAATTAAAATAATTAATGTGGAAAATATTTCTTAAGCATTCCAAAGTGTCCCAAAACACCTTGGATCATTTGAATCATAAGCCTAAAGAAGGAATAAAATTAAATTAATGTTTTAATAAAATAATGATAAAATAATTAATTATATAATATACCAAAAGGGGATCTAGATGCACTACATAAATAAGTAAGATATGGAAATCCCATTTTTCTCACAAATGCAACATGTGAGATGAAAATCCCATGCCTTGCATTTTCCATTCATGAAAATGTTCATTAAATTCATATATAATGGTTTTAAAAAATATAAAACCTTATTAAATAACCACATTAATATTTATGATATCATATATTATCTTATTATAATATATTTCGACATGTTTTTAGTAAACATTAATTATTTTCACTATTTCTGGTGTTAATTTACTTGTTTTTCGAGAATGTTTTGACTTGTTACTTGTTGTTCCTATAAATTAGATAATTAAATTATAATATCAAGAATATAAACCATTATTTAGTTATAATATATAATTTTTAAACATTTTTTTATAATCCAAAATAATTTGAGATAGGAAATGAAGTTCACTGTTCATGGAGATGGTATGCCGTTCATACGCAAGAACACTACTTTCATTTATTTGTCAAATAAAAATAATGAAAAGTAATATATACATATATATATATTAAAATTCCATAGTTAAAATTATTTCTTATATGTCACATCGGAATAATAAAACAATCTTTTATACATTCCATTCGTAGTTTGAATGAATCACATCACTTTGAGGGACAGTAATCCATAGTTTAAAAAATGATGTTATTATATTTACAAAAAATTGAAAGTATATGGTTATATGATATATAGAAATTAAATAATAATAAATAAATAATAGGTATAATATATAAAATATATAAACCAAATTTACTTCATAATTAACCACCATTATAGATGGAAAAGGAAAAACTAACAACATCGTGTTGTGAGGTTGTAGTTTGTGGTACAACTAAACAGTATTTTTTTACACATTATTTGAAAGTGTGTATACGTATAGGTCAAAATATTGTAATAAAAAAATTACATAACATTTTGGATAATATTTTCATTATATATTATTTTTATAAGAATATTTTATGTCCTGGAGAATAAATGTAAATGAAAAGAGTTAGAAGAAGGATGTTACCTCTTATTCAGGTAAACTCCTTTAGTTTTGAACCGAATGGCATATTTGGATGAATTTCATCCCATTTAGATTCATATATGATGAGTTTAAGGATATTTTAAACTATTCTAATTATATTTTGGGAGATCTAAATTGTTTTAATGGTGTAAGGAAGTGGGAGGTGTGAGTTTATATTTATAGTGGATGAAGAGTGGCATTTTAGTAATTTTCTGCATTTGTGGGAATTCCACACACATTTTTCCTGTGGACAGTTTCTAAAATAGTTGGAATAATAAGATAAATGGGATTATAGTGTATAAATAGGAACATAATTTTTTTGGGGGTATATTATAGGCCAATTTTTTCATTATGTTTTAGGTTTAATCCCTTGTTATGATAATGTTTATCTCAATAACTGTAATTAAATTTGAATTAAACTCACTAATATATTTTTTAAAATTATATGTAAACACATTATATATTATAATTTATTTTAAATCCAAATACAGTATAAATTTTTACAAATTTCAATCACATAAGTGAAATGATGGAATTTAAATTTTTTCCTATAGACTAGCTGATAATGAAGGTTTTTAAATTAAAAACACTCAAATGTTTGAGATGTGTTTATATCAATTTTTGATGAGAAATTGATTCCCTTGAATTAAATTTGATTAATTGTTTTATAATTTATATAATTTTACATTTAGAAAATTTCAAATATAAATCAACTTTATAATTAAAATATATGAAGATGTTGTTTTGAATTAAAATTCAATATCTTTAACTATTTATAAAAAAATGTATATTCATAGAAAAATATTAAAAATTCACCCTATAATAATTTCGAGTATTCTATTTAAAATATGGGTTTTATCATATTAAATCTATAAATTTTCGAGAAAGTTGGTTTAAAATTTTTTCTCCATTAAAAGGTGGAAACACAATCATAGGAAAAATATAGGGTTTTATGCGTAACATTGGGTTTGATATTATATTATTTATTTCAAATATAATGGATGAATACATAAAATATCTTATTTAAATTATAACATATATATTTCATTAATATAAATCTATAATTGTAATTAAATTAATAAATTAGGATAAAACAACTTTGTCGGCATAAATCATTTCGTTTTGTATTTAATTATTTTTTAAATTCATTTCTAATTTATTGGTATCCTTTTCATTCATTTAATATTTCTAAAACACATATATTATAATAAGTGTGATTATAATATTCATAAACTCTAATTTAATGGTTGTGTTATAAATTATTATTTTAAATAATAATGATTTATTACTATATTATGGTTTGGTACGACTTGGTATTGTGTTTAACACATGACATTTATGAAACTCATTGTTCCATGTGATGCAATATAACTTCGTGTTTCCTGATTTTATGCTAATAAATTTCTTTAAAATAGTAATTACATTTTAAATTATTTGGATTATATATATTTTTTATGAGATTGGTGATGTGATTCATACATATTATCAAATAAAATGTCATTATTTCAGAATTTTTGTGTGTTACAACTACATTGTTCAATTCATATAGCATGGATGTGTTTTTTTTAATTTTCATACTCGAATTATTTTTATGGTATTGTTTTCTGATATTTATTTGTTATTTTTGGTTATCAAATTGAGGTAATTTTCTCCGGAATGTATGACATAGACCATCACTACAACTTGGAAGCAATTAACAATTAGGGAGACAATTCTATTATTACATGAATTTATGGATGGGATTCTGTTGAGTGGTTTTAACTAAGCAATTAAATAGTGGTACTTGAGCATAATTTATTGGATCAAAATATTTTGGATATGTTAGATATAGAATATAGATATTTAAAATTCTATTATGGGATTCGTATTGGTGTGGGATGAACACGTTTCTAGTTGGAAGTCGAGGTTACTATGGTTGTGTGATTTTTATTCATTATATTCATTGTAACAATTGAGTTGATTATTTGAGTATGAATTTTTTATTTGAGATAGATATTTTTGGTTTTTTATAGGATTTTGTGGGTGATAGGCCTATTATCATGCATTATATTTGTCATGTAGGACTGAAATGACATTTTTTTGTGATTGATTTCACTAATAAAATAGGGTTCAATTGAATAACGTTTTAATAAAAACATAAATTTTGATTTAATATATAACTTATCAGTGGGGTTTTAAGTATATAAACCTTGTTATTTTTTATGGTGATAGTTAATGTTAATTACATTATTGAATGTTCACTAACAATGACTATATAATGTGAGAGTATAACAGATGTATAATAACCCTTTATGGGTCAGTATTGGAGTTGGATGCCTTGGAGAAGGTTCTATATAGGTGATTTATGCCTGAATGATATTTGATATAGTTATAGGTTTACTTTAGTATGTGGAAACCCTTTTTATGGTAGGTAATAGGCATGTTGTTTTCCTTGTGTTTTTTATATTTGAAGTGCATGGAGTGCTGTTGGTATCAAAGTTGGGTTTAGTTGTTAGGATTGGTCAAATTCCTATACCAATTGATTTTGGGAGTAGTTTTTGAAAAGAACAGAAGAATAATTTATTGAATATAGATGGTTTTTTAATTACAACTTAGTGGGTGGTGATTGTATAGTTGGCCCTACGATTAGTGACATGCATCACGCTTGTTTGAATAGAATGACCATCAGTGATTTTTTCATTTCATTAATATAGATGGAAAATGTGATCAGTTGTTTTCATGTATGTGATGTGGTATTATAGTTTTTAAATTATTATAACATGAGTCTGAGTATGACATCCCTTTTCTCAAATCAATACTATGCACGATTGGTTTCCTCACACACAACACCAAACATTATACAAATTGAGATTTACTATAAAAATTTAATTATTAAATGGAAAAATTATAACATAGATATTAAATTTATAGGTATGAATATTCAAAAAATATTGGGGGAAAATATTTATAAATTTTATATATAAATCAAAATTATTGATTAATTTATAATAAATAAGTACTCAAATTTCAATAAAATAATTATTTAATTCAAAAATATTTTTTAATGAATATTTTTTAATTTTTTTAGAAATATTATAATTAATTTTACCCCTTTTATAAATTTTATTTTATGAATTTTTTTTTAAAACTATTTTTTAAATCATTATATTAAAATATATTTTTGTGAAATAATTGGTTTTTTAGAACAAAAATTCATTTTTCTACAAATAGTAATGTATATAGTTTTTTTGTAAAATCATCCATTCATTTCATTATAAAGAATCATTATTCTACAAATTAAATATAAAAGCAGGAAAAGTCATATGTAATTACATATAATATGACTAACTACATTTGAGTCATCATTATACCCAATTTAGGAAAAAGATCATTTTCAGCATAAAAAACACATTGTCTAAAAAATAATTTTTCGTTGTGTTTCACAAATTTAAATTTAAATTAAATTCAAATGCATATACGAATTGAATCAGGGAAAATGGATCCCACATTTGAAATTAGAAGATTCAAATTTAATAAATATGTCTCCTTTATTTTTGGTTATTATTAATAGTAACTATAGTAAATATTTTCCACCTCGATAAGGGTAAATCATGTATTTATTGTTAAAATCAATATTATAAGTACTGAAAAATGACCCTAAAAGTTGCCTTAAATTATTTTATGAGTGTTTCCTGACCATAAATTTACAAGATCCTATGTTATCTATACATAGTCAATTTTTCATTGAAAATGAATTATATATTATTCTATGTAATGAAAAATAGAAAATGAAAATCTTTGTCTTATAAATTTCTATAATATATTTACGTAGGGATAAAAATGTTTTAAATTAATATTAAATTTTATTTTTTACATTGTGAAATTTTTTTTAATAGAATATACTTTAAATTATACTAATATAATAAATACCTTAAATTATTATGCAACACCAATATAGTGATTGCGCATGAAGTATAAAAAATTGATTTTAAAAACATCAAAGGTAATATTTTTTGGATGAATTATGGTGTCAAAAGGATATTAAAATAAATTAAACTATATTATTCATGGTGAAATTTATGATATTCGTGTTTCATTTCTGTCAGATTGTTTTCTTAGTCAAATTATGTGAATTTTTATTAAAATGAAATTAATTGATTTTTATAGTAAATGTGAATTATTAAATTATTTAAAAAAAATAATTATGATAATTATGATGATAAATTTAAACAAATTTCATTACCAGGAAATTTATGATCTAATTTTAAATTATAAGAAATTTATAACCCTATAATACTAAAAAATTGATACCATGTCTAATGTAAAAAATAGGTAATAGTTGGGTTAATGAAAATGTTAAGTTTTAAAATGATATATAAGCCAATAAAATTTTTATTGGATGATATATTAAGAACATAAAAACTTTATATTTTAAAAAAAATTAAGAACCAATTTAAATTCATTAAACTCAAATTAAATTATACTATTTAATATTTTTTCAAATGTGTATACCCATTACCTATAAAGGAACACCCACATTTCTCTTCTCTACACACATCTAGATCAATTTGGTTCAGGGAAACACTATCCATATACCTTCCATGAATTAATATTCATAATATATAAATAATGTATTTGGAATAATATCAATCCTAAAGAGTTGATTGTGAATAAAAAATAATGTTGTACGATGAAGAGTTATAATTTGTAACCAAATGTTCTAGTTCTATTTCATATTCATACTATATAAAATATATTTTTAACAAAGTTTAAATAATAATATTATTATTTTTCATATGATTATATGTTATTTTTTTAATTTTTTAACCAATACCCATGTCAACTTAGTTTAAATGGTAAATGAAACCATCGTTCGTGTGTATGGTGGAATACTTCCTCGCTTACCCATGTAATTTTATTTCGATTACATGCTCATGAAGATGGTTATAATAATAAATTTAATATATATTTATATATATATCATATTAATGAAATATTTTTACACATAAAAAGATAAATTTTCATCTATTTTCTTACAATTCCATCTTTTTAAAAATGATAACTTCGGCCATTTTAACTGGTGGATTACCACCTATACGAAGTGATGCAATTAATTTTTTATCACAAAAAAATATGTGTGGATCATATACATGAATATAAGTATATAATAATATATTTATGATATAATTTTTAGTATAAAAATATATAAAAATATATAATAATACTTACCTTGGTTAATATATTAATTTTTTTAAAAATGGAATCGTTACTTATGTGTACGTAAGACCTACAATCTCCTTGATTGTAAAATAATAAATTTTTAGTAACCATATATCAAATTTATTCTAAAAATAACTATTAATTTTTAATGATTTTAATTATTTAATTACTATTATTCCTAATATTATGAAATGAATATTTATTTTTGCATGATCAAATTACCTATGTAATTTTGATGTTATGCACCAATAATCCCCCAAACACCTGATTTGGATAGAACTATTTTTGTATTTAAACATGCTCATAAAAAAAGAAAAATAATATTTTTAAGGATAATGTATGAATCCTATTATATTTTATCTATAATCTAATAATTTATATAATTTTCTATAAAGGTGTTTAAAAACAAACATGGAACATGTGGATTATAATTAAGAAATTCCATATAAATATAAACAAATTGAGGAATATAATAATGATATAAACATAATTTATTTTATATGATATATGCACTAGCAATTTTCATATTATATCATGAATACTTCATACGTCATGTTTTTATTAATTTACAACTTATTTTAATACACACAAGGGTTTTTTTCAGATGATACAAAGTCGGTTAGAGGTTTCTTAACTCAATTTACATTCATCGGGTCATATCACTAATTCACGGATTATAATATGTCAAGATTAATGTGAATTGACCTTTTTTCATTATATGATATAATAAAACATTTTTTGGGATGAAATTTATTTACACATAATCCTTTCATTGATTCATCATCAACTAAATGAAATGTTCTTAATAAAGTTTGTCCATCTAAAATTTTATTTATTTGTGACATATGTTTTAGTTATAAATATATCTAATTTTATGATTTGTATAAAATTCCCAATGATATTCTATATCAAAAATCTCATTTTTATGTAATTTTTCAATTAATTTTATTTATTTCATGGGATTTTGATTGAAAACATTCCAAAATAATATATGTATTTATTTTCCAAAAACATGTTTGTAACACCCCAAGCTTCCATGATACGATTCTCATTCAATAATTCAATAACGTGTGTTGTACGCAACCTCGAGCTCTAACACACACCACAACGAATTAAACTAGCCGTTGTGAATAGTAATACCTACTTTTTGAAATTTTATAAATTTTATTTATCAAAATGGACTTCATTTTTGGATTCGGAATATGGAAATTAGCCTATGTTGAATTTTTGGTATTTTTCTGAGAACTTCTATTTTTTATGAATAGTGAAAAATACTTAAAAACAACTTTTTTAATCAAAATAATTTATAGTGATAAATCATACTATTTAGTGGTTTTAAAGTATAATTAGAATATATTTTTACCATTTTATCCAATGGTGGTCATTAGAATTAATTTAACATTGAAATTGGACATAAACAATTGCCAATCTTTTGATATAAATTGTTTCTTAAAACACGCTATTTGTTGTAACAGCGGGAATTAATTATAAAATTAATTAATACAACTTATATGTTTGTAATTTTGTAAAATAGAAATCATTTTTGAATTCGGAATATCAATTATAGCTTAGGGTGAAATTTTGGCATTGTTCTGAAAAACTTCAATTTTTGATGAATAGTGAAACCACTAAGTGGTAGTTAAATAACTGATTTTTCATTTAAATGAAATATTACCACTTCTGTGATTTGATTTTCAAAAATCCGACATACATGGTTGTCATTAAGAAGTAAAATGTGGTTCAATGAGATCAAAATAATTTTTTGGTGAATAGTAACTTTTAAGTTCTTAATCGCGATTAGAGGTAATTAGTGTAGTTTAAGGTAAAAACAATGTTTTAATAATATGATATGATCTTGAAACTTGTACTACTCCTATTGGATGAGTCATGGCCGACCTAGAGAACCCATGGGTCAACTTGGGGACCCCATGGACCCCCTTTAGTTGGAAAATGACATTAATATATATTTATTTAATGTTAAAATTAAATTGACACAAACATGAGTTGTTTTACTAAAACAGTTTTTAAGTGGGGTTACACAAGTCCAAATTTTGACTATAAATATTAATTAGAAATCTAAAAAGATTTCCTACATCATAGTATTTTTTTTATAATTTTTAGACATTATATAAATTAAATTATTTATGACATCATTATGATGCATGGATGACCTCATTATTTAACGATTTAAATAAAATGAAAAGATAATGTAAAATACAAGGCTTACACTTGTCCAAAAACTATTGGATGGGTATATTTCGAACCCTTATCACCTTAGCCACGAATTATATAAGTGTGAGACCTTTAGAATCCGAAAAGAATTGTGTAATAATGTAACATTTCAATCTTTCCAAAAGAGCCCCTCCTCTCCTCTTATAAAAGGCCCCCACGTCTCCCAACTTATTCACACCTTCAAGCCATTTGGCTCAGCCAACCTCTACCAAAATACTCTCCCAACTTCCCCCTATTACTCCTAGAAGCCTCACTTTGGGCAGAACTCTTCCCAAGGAAGCCTTTGGCTAAAATCAAAAAGAGTTACCCGATTTTGAGGTAATGTCTTCTCTAATGTTGTTTTGTTTTATTTTTCTTCTCCAACCCCCTAAACTCTTTTTATTCATTTATTTTGTAACAACACCAGTATCCTCAATATACTAGGATGTTTTTATAATAATGATTCGAGCTACACTTACACACACCTACATCTAATGGTTAAAGAACATACGGTTTCTGTGGATGGCGAATTTCTGCCTCACGAAACGATGATTGTTCAACACTCATATAACACCTTCAAAGGTGGCCATTAAGATGTAACTATATTTATATATGATATAAAATATGTTTATGTTTTACTTATACTTCTGTATTTCTCATTTATGGCATAGTTTAGGATTTCCATTATGGGTAAAACGTGATAATTTCATTTTAGGAAGTGCGGACTACCGCCCCCTCAAAGTGATTTGAATCGTTAATGCCATATGTGGGATGTATAAAGGATGGAGTAAATGGTATTATACACTATATTATACTGGAATTATATTATAAATTTATATCATTATTATTTCGTTTCATTAAATATGAAATTGAAATGAAAGTAGCGTTCATGCGTACGTACGGCTTACCGTCTCCATGAACGGTGCATTTCATTTCTTACCTCTAAATGTTACGTGACATTATGAATGAATGTATATACTGTATATATATGATATATATGATATCTACATCATGAATATAATTCTGGATATAATGGATATTTCACCACATGAACAACTTGTAATTATAAGAAGTTTATTTTTGACTCAAGTACCAAAGATCGACAAAACGACCGTTATTAACTTAAATAATTAAATAATGTTCATAACATGGTAATAAGGGATATAAAAGGAATAATGAACATGAAAAAGGTTCTTAATTAAATATAAATTAACTCTAGTTTATTATTCAGGAGGTTAAAGAATGGTCGAGTCAGGACAGGACGCAAGGTAAGGGAATTTCTTAACCCAACTTCCATTCTTTGGGTTAATCTCCTACTTTCAAATTATCTCATGATATTATTATGTCCTATTTTGTATTTTTACTTTCTTTATGTGTACCTATAGTGAATACACATAATAGATCTATTTTATTTTAAAAATTATTTTTTATGGACTTCGTCTCAATCCCCTTTCATTGAGGCATATTTGGTTTTATACACAACTTTCTTTTATACGGTGTATAAACCCCTTTGACTTTTACGTTTATTCAAAAGGAATCTTTTTTATACGAAGCATTTTGCTAAATGAAAAAAGGGAATGTTTTTCATTCCATACTTATGCGGCGACAATGACTTCTCCACCGCCGTGACCATTATTTGAGTTTCGGCTTCCTCTACAAGCCATCATTTTTTTAATGAAAAATAAATACAAAGTTTTAACTTTCATTTATTTTGGTATTGAAAATGGTTTTGAAAGTGTTTTTATTATATCAATGTGTTGTATTGATATCTTGTGATTGAAATGTGGAAATTTTATGTTTCCTTTATGCATGTTTTATGTGATACGATTATGTTATGGTTTATGATATGTTTAAACCTATTCATATGAGGAATGTATTGGACTTAATAAGTGACGGGTGGAGCCCGCTATAGCTCCTCGATGCATCGGTAGGTCTCATGAGACAACTAGACGTGGAATTGGCTGAGGCCCTTTACCAATTTGATTTATGGTTTTGGCCGAGGCCTTAATCATTTTAGACGTCTTGGCCGAGGCCTTGACAAAATGTTTCAAAATGTCTAGCATTATACATTCCCTCATTATGAAAGTGGTTATTGATATTACATGTGATTATTCGACCAGTAGAATATCCATGTGAATAAGTGAATGGCATTTTCTCATTTTACTTTTTCCATATTATGTTGATGTTCAAGTTTAAAAGGCTTTTGTTTTAGTTATACATTGCCTTAAATGTTAATGTTTATTTATGAAAGCTTCCGCTATATTGTTAACCTTACTGAGCATCTGAGCTCACCCCTTTCAATGTTTTAATATTTTCCAGGATGTGAAGAAGTATTTTATGAATGACCTGCAGGGATAGTCCGAAGAGGATAGAAGTGTGGATTATGGAGACTATGTTATTATAGTTTTTCACTTTGTGATGTAATGTAACATTTATGAATGTATCTAGTGTTTCCAAGGCTACAAAACTAATCGGTCTTTCGAGACTTTATCTTTTGTGATCATGCTAATGTTACGAAGTAATGCACCGGCTCTGGGTAGCTGGGGTCGGGGCGTTACAGTTGTTATCAGAGGAAGTTTAGTACTAGCCTTGGAAGCTAGATTTAGATAAACTCTGATTAGAGCACATAGCCCAAAGATAGACTTTGAGGATTAGTATAGAAGAAATTCCTAGAATTTTGTTATTGTAGAGATTTTTTGACTTTTCCGAGCAATACATCCCTGTCTGGATACGAGCAGGTAGAGGCAGCTCTGGCACAGATGTACCTAGGGGTAAAACCTGAAAACACCGCTTTGAGCTAGACTCGAACGGGAACTGGTGCACGACAACGGGCCTTGCTTCACTCTTGGTTACGACACTCCCGGGGGATATGCATAGGATAATTCCCATTTTCTTTACAAACCACTATGAACGGTTATGAGTATATACTTCCTCAAATAAAACCTTATTATGATTATGGATTATATCCATAAATAGTTCAATTTGTGTTAAGTATTTTACAAGTATGGAATTATGTATTTTGATTCATAAACTAATCTAGTTTATGCCATTGTTTATAAATGGCGCCTAGTGGAAGGAATGGAAACTGTATCAATGCACGCACTCCGTGTAGGGATTGCCCTCCTGCTCAAGATAATTATTGTGGATCTGGAGATACAACTTGTGCTGATCAACTTATTACCATACTGGGACAACTCACTCAGGTTATGAATAATAACCTTACTCATATGGAGCACCCTGATCCGCAACGTGGAGGATCAATGCTAGACCGTTTCATGAGGAAACAACCACCAACCTTCAATGGGAGTACAAATCCTATAGTAGCTGAGCAATGGATAAATTCCTTAGAGAAAATATTCCATGCCTTGGGGAGTAGTGAAAGGGAGAAGGTTTTTATGGCAGTTTACCGCCTCATTGGAGATGCCGATCAGTGGTGGTCGCTGATTCAAAACACAAAGGAAGATGATGACGTATCGAATATGAAATGGAGGGAGGTCAAAGAGCTTTTCTTAGAAAAATACTTTCCTCGTGACCATCGAGCAGATATGGAAAGGCAATTTCTGAGTCTGAGGCAGAAGGAGGATGAGAATGTCGCAAAGTATGAGGCTAACTTTACAAGGTTAGCGAGGCATGCTGCCGATTATATACGTAACCCAAGGAGTAAGATTGATCGTTTCTTTGATGGGTTAAAACCATTTCTCCGTAGAGCATTAGTATCACAATCCTTCTCATCATACGAAGATATTGTCTCGTGTGCTATCAAGACAGAAAAGGAATTCTCTAAGTCTTATGACAACAAAGTAAAGCAAAAGAATAAGAGAACGGTGGAACAAGAGACAGATAAAGGGAAAAAGGGAAAGAAGGATTTTCCATTATGTGGTAATTGTGGGAAGAATCACCCTGGTACATGCCTAAAAGGAATGGGAGTTTGTTATAAATGTGGAGAAAAGGGTCACCAGGCTCGTGATTGCAAGGGAAAGAAAGAGGCTATCAAAGTTGAATGCTACAATTGTAGAGAAATGGGTCATTATGCAAATGAATTTCCTAAGCTTCAGGGAAACTTACCTCAGAAAAGGCCAAGGGATCAAGGATAATCTTATGCTGTTACTACAGTTGAAGCGGAATAATTAATGTATTGGTGCTTTTGGACTCAAGGATTATATTCTGGTTATAAGAATAATGTTATATATATATGGATTGTAATGCAGTACTTTTTGATTTCAGTAAGGTTTTAATATGATTAAGGTAATCATATTTTTATTATGTGACAATAAGAGAAACTTTTCTTTGTTTGGGGAATCTGATGTTACAATTGATTTTGGAATTAAGAGACCTTTTAGAGAAAGTCTGGACAGAAGTATTTTGGATAACTATAAAGGTTGGAGTGGATTAAGTTGATCTTTGGATAGTATTGTTTAATGTTAAAGCATTTCTGAAGATTATTTTTGGAATATTATAATACTATAGTTTTAGGAAAAGGACAACCTGCAGGGTGGGGAATAACCCGTCGCGTCAGACAAAGCTGCAGGAATCGAACCCACAACCATAGTGCGACATGCCTTTATTTCCTACCACTAGCCTACATGAAGTCCCTGGTTATTACAAAATAGTTTTACTAATCTAAATGGTAAGTGTTAACATTTGGAACCTTATACAATTAGGATAAGTATAATATTTTTGAGTTCTATTATCTTTTTGAGTGAAAGATGGGTTGAAGGTTGAAACTCTAATTGTCAAGCATAAATATATATATACCTATCTCTTATTCAATGAATAAATTAATTCTTAATCTTTAGTAAAGGGATATTAAAACAAAAAAATGTGTTATCCTAATACCTTATGTCTTGTTGAACTGATGATATTTTAAATCAACATAGATTGAAGGCTTTGAGGCCCTCAATTTGACAGTTGATTATGATTGATGACATCAATCACTCCCTAAAAATATTTACGTTTTTCCTCCAATTATATGTCTCTAATTGCCACCAATTTTCTCCTTATCGAGATCATAATTTGGTGGTGACTTTCTTATTTCCATTTCCCTCTTATTAAGAATAAATTCTATTAACCTTATTTCCGATGTGGGTTTTCCACAAAGGTATTTTCTATTTTCAAACTTTTATTTTCCAAGAAAAATTTCAAATTGCGAGGACGCAATTTATTGAAGGAGGGGAGAATGTAACACCCCGAGCTTCCATGATACGCTTCTCATTCAATAATGCAATAACGTGTGTTGTACGCAACCTCGAGCTCTAACACACACCACAACGAATTAAACTAGCCATTGTGAATAGTAATACCTACTTTTTGAAATTTTATAAATTTTATTTATCAAAATGGACTTCATTTTTGGATTCGGAATATCGAAATTAGCCTATGTTGAATTTTTGGTATTTTTCTGAGAACATCTATTTTTTATGAATAGTGAAAAATGCTTAAAAACAACTTTTTTAATAAAAATAATTTATAGTGATATATCATACTATTTAGTGGTTTTAAAGTATAATTAGAATATATTTTTACCATTTTATCCAATGTTGGTCATTAGAATTAATTTAACATTGAAATTGGACATAAACAATTGCCAATCTTTTGATATAAATTGTTTCTTAAAACACGCTATTTGTTGTAACAGCGGGAATTAATTATAAAATTAATTAATACAACTTATATGTTTGTAATTTTTTAATATAGACATCATTTTTGAATTCGGAATATCAATTATAGCTTAGGATGAAATTTTGGCATTGTTCTGAAAAACTTCAATTTTTGATGAATAGTGAAACCACTAAGTGGTAGTTAAATAACTGATTTTTCGTTTAAATGAAATATTACCACTTCTGTGATTTGATTTTCAAAAATCCGACATACATGGTTGTCATTAAGAAGTAAAATCTGGTTCAAATAGATCAAAATAATTTTTTGGTGAATAGTAACTTTTAAGTTCTTAATCACGATTAGAGGTAATTAGTGTAGTTTAAGGTAAAAACAATGTTTTAATAATATGATATGAGCATGACACTTGTCTTACTCCTATTGGATGAGTCATGGCCGACCAAGACAACCCATGGGTCAACTTGGGGACCCCATGGACCCACTTTAGTTGGAAAATGACATTAATATATATATATATTTAATGTTAAAATTAAATTGACACAAACATGAGTTGTTTTACTAAAACAGTTTTTAAGTGGGGTTACACAAGTCCAAATTTTGACTATAAATATTAATTAGAATGCTAAAGAGATTTCCTACATCATAGTATTTTTTGAGTAATTTTTAGACATTATATAAATTAAATTATTTATGACATCATTATGATGCAGCGATGACCTCATTATTTAACGATTTAAATAAAATGAAAAGATAATGTAAAATCCAAGGCTTACACTTGTCCAAAGACTATTGGATGGGTAGATTTCGAACCCTTATCACCTTATCCACGAATTATATAAGTGTGGGACCTTTAGAATCCGAAAAGCATTGTGTAATAATGTAACATTTCAATCTTTCCAAAAGAGCCCCTCCTCTCCTCTTATAAAAGGCCCCCACCTCTCCCAACTTATTCACACCTTCAAGCCATTTGGCTCGGCCAACCTCTGCCCAAATACTCTCCCAACTTCCCCCTATTACACTTAGAAGCCTCACTTTGGGCAGAACTCTTCCCACGGAAGCCTTTGGATAAAATCAAAAAGAGTTACCCGATTTTGAGGTAATGTCTTCTCTAATGTTGTTTTGTTTTATTTTTCTTCTCCAACCCCCTAAACTCTTTTTATTAATTTATTTTGTAACAACACCAGTATCCTCAATATAATAGGATGTTTTTATAATAATTATTCGAGCTACACTTACACACACCTACATCTAATGGTTAAAGAACATACGGTTTCTGTGGATGGCGAATTTCTGCCTCACGAAACGATGATTGTTCAACACTCATATAACACCTTCAAAGGTGGCCATTAAGATGTCACTATATTTATATATTATATAAAATATGTTTATGTTTTACTTATACTTATGTATTTCTCATTTATGGCATAATTTATGATTTCCATTATGGGTAAAACGCGATAATTTCATTTTAGGAAGTGCGGACTACCGCCCCCTCAAAGTGATTTGAATCGTTAATGCCATATGTGGGATGTATAAAGGATGGAGTAAATGGTATTATACACTATATTATACTGTAATTATATTATAAATTTATATCATTATGATTTCGTTCCATTAAATATGAAATTGAAATGAAAGTAGCGTTCATGCGTACGTACGGCTTACCGTCTCCATGAACGGTGCATTTCATTTCTTACCTCTAAATGTTACGTGACATTATGAATGAATGTATATACTGTATATATATGATATATATGATATCTACATCATGAATATAATTCTGGATATAATGGATATTTCACCACATGATCAACTTGTAATTATAAGAAGTTTATTTTTGACTTAAGTACCAAAGATCGACAAAACGACCGTTATTAACTTATATAATTAAATAATGTTCATAACATGGTAATAAGGGATATAAAAGGAATAATGAACATGAAAAATGTTCTTAAGTAAATATAAATTAACTCTAGTTTATTATTCAGGAGGTTAAAGAATGGTCGAGTCCGGACAGGACGCAAGGTAAGGGAATTTCTTAACCAAACTTCCATTCTTTGGGTTAATCTCTTACTTTCAAATTATGTCCTGATATTATTATGTCCTATTTTGTATTTTTACTTTCTTTATGTGTACCTATAGTGAATACACATAATAGATCTATATTATTTTAAAAATAAATTTTTAAGGACTTCGTCTCAATCCCCTTTCATTGAGGCATATTTGGTTTTATACACAACTTTCTTTTATACGGTGTATAAACCCCTTTGACTTTTACGTTTATTCAAAAGGAATCTTTTTTATACGAAGCATTTTGCTAAACGACAAAAGGGAATGTTTTTCTTTCCATACTTATGTGGCGACAACGACTTCTCCGCCGCCGTGACCATTATTTGAGTTTCGGCTTCCTCTACAAGCCATCATTTTTTTAATGAAAAATAAATACAATGTTTTAAATTTCTTTTATTTTGGTATTGAAAATGGTTTTGAAAGTGTTTTTATTATATCAATGTGTTGTATTGATATCTTGTGATTGAAATGTGGAAATTTTATGTTTCCTTTATGCATGTTTTATGTAATACGATTATGTTATGGTTTATGATATGTTTAAACCTATTCATATGTGGAATGTATTGGACTTAATAAGTGACGGGTGGAGCCCGCTATAGCTCCTCGATGCATCGGTAGGTCTCATGAGACAACTAGACGTGGAATTGGCCGAGGCCCTTTCCCAATTTGATTTACGGTTTTGGCCGAGGCCTTAATCATTTTAGACGTCTTGGCCGAGGCCTTGACAAAATGTTTCAGAATGTCAAGCATTATACATTCCCTCATTATGAAAGTGGTTATTGATATTGCATGTGATTATTCGACCAGTAGAATATCCATCTGAAGAAGTGAATGGCATTATCTCATTTTACTTTTTCCATATTATGTTGAAGTTCAAGTTTAAAAGTCTTTTGTTTTAGTTATACGTTGCCTTAAATGTTAATGTTTATTTATGGAAGCTTCCGCTATATTGTTAACCTTACTGAGCATTTGAGCTCACCCCTTTCAATGTTTTAATATTTTCCAGGATGTGAAGAAATATTTTATGAATGACCTACAGGGATAGTCTGAAGAGGAAAGAAGTGTGGACTATGGAGACTATGTTATTATAGTTTTTCACTTTGTGATGTAATGTAACATTTATGAATGTATCTAGTGTTTCCAAGGCTACTAAACTAATCGGTCTTTCGAGACTTGATCTTTTGTGATCATGCCAATGTTACGAAGTAATGCACCGGCTCTGGGTAGCTGGGGTCGGGGCGTTACAATGTTTATTCATGAGAGGATACTCTCAAAGTTCCTCATTGAGGAATAATATGATATTACTTTCTAGAATGAAAAATATTTATGAATTCTAATGTTATGAATTTGGATGACAAGATCATATTCTAATTCATCCCATATTGATTAATGAAATAAAAATAATGTTTTTTGAACGTGATTAAGATATTTAATATTCTTTTACATTTATAATCATTAAATTTATTTCTATATATTCTAAAACGATTTCACGAATGTACATATATAAATGTAATTGATTTTTTAATGTCAATTAACACGATCTTTGTCTTCATATTAAAAGTTTTTAGATGAATATTTCTTAATGTTTTCCCCATGTGTCACTTTTTCTTCTCTTTATAGAAAGTTGAAATGATTGTTTTTAACATTTATGAAATAAATTTTTTCCCACCATCATTCCCTTTATTTTCATTGATTCTTAAATTATAATTTTGGACAATTATTTTTAATGAAATTCATTTTCACAATATTTTGTGATCATTTTGTTTTCATAAGTAATTTTCAAATTATAAAGGTTATTTTCTTCAAAAAAATTTGAATGATATTTTATGGTATTTTTATTCAAGGATAGAAAAAAACATCATATTACTTATACTCCAATAGGGATATATAGTAATTAAGGCCGTATAATTCATTATAATGATGGATAATGATATTTTAAAAGATATATTTAAGGAACCTATTTATTTTTAAAATGTAAATCAAGCTAAGGAAGAATAATAATTATTATTATGTTGAAACAAAATCATTTTAATTTTTTTATCATTATATGTCACTTAATCATTGTTAAGGAAATTGGGATTAGGGAGTGTAATAAAATAATTAATGGATTTTTTTTGAAATTTTATAGGTGGGTTTGTTATATCCATTTAATGAATTGGTTAATAATACTATATTTGACTACATGTAAATATTAACAAGATATTACAATGTAACTAGACTGATAGATTATCTTTAGTGTTTATGGTGATTATATATGTGAGGATACCCCATTTTTAGTGGTTCAATAATGATTATTTTCCCAGATAGTATTACCCTTAATTTATGATCCCAATGGTTTTTAATGGCTCCATTTATCATGATTAAAATAACAAGGCCCATCATTAATTATTCATATCACTCTTATATTGGTTTAAGATTTATGAGATGTGAAAATTTAAATGATCATGGTTTTCATGGGTATGAATTCAATTATTTTATCTTATTGTTCATTTATTATGACCTCATACCCATATACTTATCTAATTCTCAAAGATAAAATTCATATATTAATGATTAAATTTACACCCACCGATCATTTGATATCACACATCATATGATTACCATTTATCTTGATTTTCCATATTGTTTTTATATATTTTATACCTAAAAGGATATGTGAAGAAAATAGTGGGATATGATATATAATTTTATGAACATGTTGTTAATGTATCCATGTTTTTATATTATATTTTGTTATCACTATCCAAAAAATTAATCGTAAATGGTCTATTCTTATGTACATTGTCCTGTTTTTCAGTATAAATTAAATGTTTTAAATGGATATAATTTTCTCATGTTATTACTCTCCAATAAGGAAATATAAAAAATATTTTTTTAGAAATGGATTTGAGAGTGAGATTTTAAGGATTTTTTACTGGTTGAGTGAATGGGTGATACGATATTATAAAATGAGTGGTTTTAGATGCGATTATGATGGATATTTGGTGAGAATATATGATAGGGTCATTTTAGTATTTCATTATTTTCTAAAATAATAGAGTTTGGTTTGGAATGTATTTTTGGGAAAATACATAACATATGAGGGAGTGAACATTCTAGTTATGAGTGGTTCCCTTTATTTTTTAAGATCATTATATGGACCTTATAAATTTCTGAGTATTTTGTAGTATCTTATGGAACCTAGGAGGTTCAATGATAATAGTGTAGTGATGAAGTTCCTTAGTCCTGATTTCTCATTGGAGAGTTATGGGACTTCTATAGTCCTTATATTAGGGGTCGCCATTGGAGTAATATGACCACAATGATGTGATGAGGTGACTATGAGCATGGATATATGAGGTTTTTTTTCAGAAAGGATGATTATCACTGTCATAAGATAAGATACCAGAAATGGATTGAAGTAATACAATATGGTTGGTTGAAGAATGGTCTGTTACTTTTGTTTTCATGAAAAGATAAAGCTAGATATGGAACAAAGACACATGTGTTATATTGGGAACCATCTAGGTTAGGGATCAAGGTGATATGTAACAGAATCCACCTGTATGAGAGCATACCATTGATCATTGCAGGGTGTGACCCTTATTGTTGGTCAATTTTAATAATTTTCTAGTATTATATTCATTGTATGATGGGGATGTGATGAGATTGGTGTCTCATGGAGGATCTTGAGTATGAGTGTGTCAGTCATATACAATATATGTGATTAATAATATAAATTAGACATGGTATAGATAATGATAATTTTTATTCTGTAGATTGACAACAATGATATTATTGTGGTAAAGAGAATCAAATTGGTTATTGAGGATTTAACTATATGTTAATAGAGTCACAATATTCATGTAACATGTTGGAGGATAGTTGAGATTGCATCATGATTCAGTTGTTCTTTTAGATCAAATTTTATCTGGTTTATTGGAGTATACTAGATTTAAAATATAGATGTGGTGAAAAATTGTTATTTAGAGTTTGTTGATTCATAGTAGAAGCTCAATAGATTCCAAGAGATAATCGAATCGTACAATGAACAGCTCTCATTGAAAGTGTGATTGGGGATATGGATGGGATCTGATATAAATGTGGACTTATAAATAGTATCATATTAATACATTATTGTTCACATTTTCAAATTCTAATGATCCCTTTGGAACATAAAACATCGTGATTAGGTTATGTGATGATTGCTTCTTGCATGAGGTTGAATGATTTTTAATTGTTTATTAGAGGATGAACAATTGGTATTTTTGTCATATAATTGGATATAGTGTGGTTGAAAACTCATAGAGTGAATCATATCATGTATTAAATATGTCTTTTTCTGAACAAAATTACGATTTTATAGAAAATATAGTGTATTTATGCATAATGTAAGGATGGTTGAAACATAGCTAATTCATTTTAGAGATGAGAACACGGAGTGGTGTTATATTAGGATTTATGGATTAGATGTTGAAATACATTTCAAGATAATTCTTGGGGATGAGAAACACTATGGATAAAAAAAATTAATGACCATCATTTTAATCGTATTTTTTTGGGATTTATTTTTGTTTCTTTATATAACAGTAGGGGAAACCAATGTCATTAATTTTTTGAAGTATAAGATCATTACAACATGATAGGTGAGGTTCATTATTTTATGAGTGGTATATTTTGGAATCAATAAAATGGTAAGGAACATGACATGATGTAGATGTAGTAGCTCATTTCATGAATAGTGGGAGAAATAAAATTGTGGAAGTTTGGTGTGTAGTTTTTACCTAAGAAAAAATACTTATATACAAAGATAATTCCTTGGGCAGGGCCTTATGTCATTGTGATTTTACTTACATATTGAATTTTGAAAGGAAATAACTTAATGCATGAAGGCCACTATATGATGTGGGGAGTAATTATGAGACCACATGTTAGAGTAACTCCTTACAAAGTAATTTTGAAAAAAATCATCGAGAAGGGTGGTCATTTCATAAAACATTTATATAGGTAGATTTTATGAAATGGAGGATTATGGTAATGTTGTGGTGTATGAAGGTTGATATAGTGAAGGGTAAGAACATTGTAATGGGTGAAGATCAAACAGTGAAGGGTGAAATCACAACATGAAGGCATATCCATGATATGTTTGGTTCATTCTAAGAGAGGCATGTAACACCATCACCGGGGAGGTCACATTCACACCATAAAAGTAACAACATGAATATGTAGGTCCCACCACAATGTATCCATTAAAGGGGAGTTTCATGCCACAATGATGGATCATTTGTGTGGTTTCACTCCATTAAATTTCACGTATCTATTTATTTAAAAGGACATATAGACCTATGTTTTCTAGACTAGCCTCCATTGATATTTAGAGGGATGAGAATTTTTGAAAGGGAAATTTCGTCCATTTCTTGCTATTTCATCTTCTTTTTTACCCTTTTTATGATGGGTTATTCATGGGAATCTTCAGAGGTGGTCTATGGTGAGTTACTCCAAACTTTTTCTTTTGATTATACTTTTCCAAACTAGACATCGATTGTTGTACATTTGGGATATTTTTCTTATTAAAACTTATACATATCATAGAAAACTTTTCCCTATCACTTGGGATAATGCTTGTATTAGTTAGAAGAGATCCCAGGAGGGTGAACATATTATTTTTTTTATGGTTGAATAGTGGTAATACAATGACCAATATATTAATTATGATTTAATATTTTATTAGTGTATAAATTAATTATAATTTTTTATAATTAATTTGAAAGATTATTAATTAAGATGGAAACAATAGAATCATTCCACCATGTGTTGGCATTCTATTACTCTATCTTTTAGTGAGAGAATTCTGCTCAGTGAGTTCACAAAAATTATATAACCTTTATTTTAATTAAATAATTATTAATAAATTTTTATAATTATGTATTTCAAATGTGATGTCTTGAGATAAGGGATATGATGTTGATATGTTATTTTCTAGGGCATGGATGAAATTATACTTAGACGAGGAGAGAATGGAAAGGACAACAACTCCATGTTTGAGGAAGGTGGTCCCTTTGACTATAAAACATATTCTTTTTAGTGCATGAGTGAATATTTCTATATGAAATTAATTTTTTTTATAAATTAGAAAGGGACCAAGAGGACCATATATAAATGGATAGGTTTGTATTTAGTCTCATAGAGATGAAGAAAGTGTATTTTTTCACATTATCTACTCTGGGACTTCTTGGAGATAATATTTCCAAAGGGTTGAGTGTTCCAGTTGGGTTTATAAGACTGATGAGAAAGGTCATTAGAGTCGATATGAGATGTATAAATCTTGTGATGGATTATAAGGGTTGGTTGGGTAATCGTGAGGTGTTCTGTCCTTTTGGTAATGACTGAAACCTTAGTACATCTCATGTATGTCAGGAAATCCCACTTGAGGGTAGATTAGTGAATTGAAATGCACTATTAGTGGGATTTTTCATTTGGGTGTTTCCATAGAGTTACATGGAGGGTTTCATCAATATGATGGGATAAAGATATATCCAAGGGATTATGATAGATATGTCCCATGAATGGATCATTTTAATTTTGCTGATGAATTGACATTATGATTCCAAGGTAATTAATATGAGTTTGTTTATGGTGATGCATGATTAACATGAATATTTTTGGATTAACTAATTAGAATATATAGGGACTAGATTCATAAGGATATTGTTGGGTAAGGACTACATGAAATGAGTACATTGTTGGGTGATGAGTGTGTGTTCGTACCAACAGGCTGATATAAAAGTAGGTTAGGGGAACCTAATTGGTTCCCTCATGGGAAATATGAAAAAACCGATAGGCTCAATAATCTATTCATGATTGATAGATATTTTATTTAGGAGAGTATATTATCAGGATATATAGAACATGATAGGTACTTTTAGATTTAAATATTGTTTTAAGTGGTTATCACCCTAGAATCATGCTAGAGAGCTTATTGGACATGTTGTGATGCTCAACATGTTGTTGTAGTTGTTTGAATAGTTGTGTTTAGGATATATTGAAAGAATTTATGGATAAAATCACATTGAATTATTTTTTTGTTTGATGATATTACTTTGTTTGAGAATATAAAGACTAGGTTTTGTTGTGTTATTTGAAATATTATTTGGAGTTATGGCCTCACATTTGTTGAGAAAATACTTTTAAGATCATAACATAGGTGAGACGATAGTGATCAAGATGTGATGTCGTGTGGGATGTTATTTGTTATATTTATGCATGGAATCCCCTTGTATGATATGTTTTCGAAAATCCTCAAATTGGGTGTGAATGTGTTGGAATAATAACTATAATTGATAAGGTAGGGTCCCAATTTAGTTTGGGAGACCCACTTTCATAGGGGGTAGTGGTCAATGTGATGTGGTTGATTACTAGTCAGGTTATTTGACCCCACCATGATTAAGAATTTGTTTTCAAAAACCACATTAATCGATGTGGTACTTGCCTATAACATAAATACAGGACATAAACCTGATTGAGTGGTTATATTCTGAGATATTGTTTGAATGTGGGTGAGGTTTGGTATGTCACCCAACCCCAAGATAGGGTGTAGTTTTCAGGAAATGGTAATATATACAAACTAACAAGTTTTGCTACGGGCTAAGGTTGGTATGGACCCCTACCTAGAGTATTTGTGTATGGTTCATGTTCTGTTTGATAAGGTTACTTCTTCTCGGGTGGCAGCTAAAGTTGGTGTGATTGAGTATCATGGTGGATTGTTTACCCCATGATAACATGATGAAGTTATTTGGGTATTATGTTCCATTTATTTATTTTTATTATTCATGAAATTGTATATGATTTGGTATTTTAGAGTATCATTGAAAGATCCAAATATGTTTCATTTCACACACCATACATGGACACCCAAGTGTGAATTAATCCCTTATGTATGTTATATAGTTATAGTCATACGATACGCAATAGAACAAGCTCAAGTAGCTTGATAATGTCTTTTTGGTCGGGTTGAGGTAATGATTTAAGATGGTAGTAGATTGAACTTATAAATTTTTATCTTTTTTATAGTTTATATGTGATTATCCCAGGGGGAGATGAGTTCAGATGTATTCATGTATGAATACATTGTTTGTTAGATAATTTAAGGGAGTGTTATTGATTATGTGTACTCTAATTATTAATTTTGGATGATGTTTGAATATTTTTATTTTATTTATGTTTATAATATTTATGTAATAGTATCCTATAGTTTTTTTAGGAAATATCATTTATTTTATAGCCTCTAACAGATATAGAGAAATTCCAGAGGGCATGTGAAAAAATATATTATTTGCTAATTTTTTTTATTAAGTAAATTACTATTTTATTATTAATTACATGTAGTGGAAGATTGTGAAATAATACCATTTTAGTAAGAATGATAGAGATATGACAATCAAAAAAACATAAGAATTCACTCTTGGGGACGAAACACTCACATATAAATAATTATTGACATACCATGGAGGTTTTTGAAGGATAACTAATTTTGATATATTTAATTTCATAAAATTACATCCTTATGATGTTGAGCTACAATATGGAAAAAACATTAAACGATTATTTATGGGGCCATGGAAGTAGTCCATGTGAATTATTCTAGGTGGAAATATTATCATGCTTCTAGAAAATCATATACCAGCTTTTGATCCATTTATAAAATTTCCTTTGTTGGTATGATTAAACTTATTATCCTAAAATTATTTTCAATTATGGGAATATTGAATCTAGAAAGGAATTTATATGAGTGGTGTGATGACTATTCCTTCATTGAAGGAGAGTATGATTTTTTTGAGGTCCAGTCTCAGGATACCACATAGTATTGAACTACCCCACCACACCAGATTAGATCTTCACCCACTCTGCCTCCACCACTATCATTTTCATAGGAGGATTTAGATGTATTTTTGGATTCATTACCATATATTATTGAGCTATAATAAAATATTTTTCTAGGTTTATAGTTATTATATGGGATGTATCCTATTTAACTACATATCCTTATCCATACTCCACCAAAACGCTTATACATTTGACAAAATAGGAAAAACCCCTTGGACTATACCAACCACCCATTTAGAAAGTACCCATCTACTAATAACCACTATCGACCACACCTCAAATACAATCTATTTAAACTATAATTTCTAAAGGTGTATAACACATAATACTACTTTATTTGATGATAAATATGGTTTTCTAGTAGATATTAGTGTTCAATGAATGAGATGGATTGATGTATAACGTAATGGAAACATAAAAATTTATAATACTTATAAGAAACTATTTATTGACCTACTTAACCTATATAATACATCAATTTTGATTAAAGGAAGGTAAATTAAGAATGATCCCTAATAATATACACCAATAGTTTTTGAGACACTAGCCTTTACAGATAATACAAATATAATTATTAGGAAGACCACTAAGTCAATGTTAAATTTAGTGACAACAATACCAACCATTATTCCATTCAATATTGTACATACTACAACCTAAGGACTTGAACAAGCTTCTGCACTAGAAAATAATTATATATTAAAGAATGACATTGTAGCCTCTATTTTATCTAATATGTTTCACCTCATTGTCCCTTCTACCCTCATGAGATGATTCTTTATTCCTTGAGACGGAATGTACTCATATGATATGACTAAAAAAATTATTCACAAGACTCTTATATTAAGGATAGAATACCAAGATTGAGTTGGAAGGTTGTAGAATGATGGGATTAATCTCTATGGGACTTCCATAATAAATTGTGTCCCCAGATACATAGGGTGATGAGTCCATTAGGGAGGTTATGGAAGATACATAAAAGTATCAAGATAGACCCTCCCCCATTTTTAATGTGGTTGATATCTTTTTTTTTTATGTTTTTATCCTTTTTTCTAAACATGTATTTATTTTATCTTTGATGTTATTGCCCATTTTTTTGTAAACCCTTGTTGAAATTGTAATAAAATGACATGCCTAGAGAAACACTATAATTTTTTATTTTATTATTCCTTCATTTTAAATAGTATATTTCAACGTGTAATATTTTTTATGAATTTTTGGAAAACCAATACACCAAAAAAATCAAGTATTTAGAAATCATTCCTTTTTCGTAAAGATTAAGGAAAATATGATCAAATAAGTAGGAAAAGTCTCAGTTTAATTCTTATCATATTAACCCATATATTTATTATAATAAAATATAACATTGTTTTTATATCTCTAATGTTATGTAAATTCATGTGAATTTTTTAATTCAATTTTAGGAGTGGTTCTTTCGAAAACTTGTTACCTCTTCCGCTTATTAATATAAGAGACACCACCAATTAGGAAATAAAATATATCATTTCAAAAATATATATTGTGCATGCTCATAATTTGTTAATATATAGGTGAATATTAAGGAAATTTTCATGCTATTTTGATTTTTGATTTTAATTAGTTATAAATTCATATTAAATACGAAGATTATTACTTTTAATTATATGATTTTTTAATGAATATTTTTTAATCCCATTCCAAATAGACATAGTAAACCACATTTTCATTTTATTAATTTTACCATAGTTCTTGATATATTATTAAGATAATAATTACTAATAAAATATTTTTTTAATTAATTTTATAAGTAATAGTGATTTTGAACTACATTAAATGATTAGGGATATTAATTTATTATTTGTCAGCCCATTTGTCATTTGTTAGTACCTCATATTTCTTCCATTATCAAGAATAAATTCAACCAGAAACAACATATCAACAGAAAAATTATAATCCAACATATAATTCCTACCCATAATTCATTTAGAATTAATTTCATGATTACATTAGAGAAAAAAGAGAAGGATTTTGGTAATTCATTTTGTTTTTTGTGAAAATTGCTTGAAAATATTGATATGGGAGAGTTCCATTGGTTTTTCAGACAAGGCATATAACACATTTTTGTTTTTTTAACGAATATTATAAAAAAAGAATATTAAACTATTTCAAGAAAATTGGATGTTATTATATTTTTTAATGTTCAAATTTTTATCCTATGTGGATGGGTATAAAGGAATGTGTTGATTGAGGATCTTTTAGTTAATAGAGGGAATATCTTGTAATTCATTGATCTTGATTGAATCTCATGAATTGTAATTTATGAAGCCTGATATTCTATTATATTCTTTTTTTATATATTTTCGTGACACCTGGAAATTTGATGATATATTTTCCCTTCATAAAAATCAATATTGGATAGCTTCAACCATGTCAAACATGAAACGAAAATGAAAAAAATGATACATTATATAATGAAAAAATTGTTAATACAAAAACATGATTACAATAATTTTTCCGTTTTGATGTTGGATATAATTAGAAATAATTTTATTTTTAAATATTTAAATTAATAAAAAATTAATTTTCATTTTAATTATATTTAATTAATAAAATTCATTGATTTAATATAAATAATAAATACTTTTATTTCATGAATACAAATATATTTCCTTAAAAAAGGATTTTTAGCCATAATGAATTTTATTTTAAGAAAATAAATATATTATGGTTAAATAATGTTAAAAAAAATTTTTGATATGAAAAATAATTTAACATGGTTTTAATTCTTGATAGATAGGAAATAATAATAAGATTAATTATTATTTATAAATTAAATTTTATTAAAAATAGTTCTTATTATATTTTGAATTTCTATATAAATGTTAATTCCATAAATTTATAATTTTAATTTGAAAAAATTGAACTTCATTTTTGGATTCAAAAAAATATTACTATATGATGATTTTTTTTATAATGAGATGCATTTTTAAAGGAATTGTACAAAATACCAGTTTTAAAAATACATTTATGGTTATTATGATAAACTAAGATTAAATTTAAATCATATAAATTAATTTACTTGAAAAAAAATTATATAAGGAGTAAAATTATTAAAATTTAAAATACTAATTTAAATTAAAAAACCCCATGTTTAATATTTTGAAACATAAATAATATTAATTTTAAATAAAAACTATTTTTATATTTTTGTAATAATTATTTTCTCAATTTGGAATTAATTTCTTTCTTACAATAAAATCCAAATAAAATTATTTTCCAAATAATAATCTTATTATTTTCCTATAAAATAAAAAAATGACAATTGTATCTTAATAATTAATTTTAAGAATAAAAATGCCCTTATTTCTAAAAATTGGCTTTAATGAAAATGTGATTTAATGATTGAAATTATTTTTTATCACCATTATAAATTTTATTTGAAATAATGTATTTCATATTTGTAATAATAATGCCAAAATTATGTAATAAGGCCCATTATTTATACATTAAATATAAATAACGTTTCGAAAAAAATTAGTTCCCACAGGGAAAAAAATGAAAAAAAGTTAAAAATAAATGTTTAAAATTTATAGAAAATAATTAAATACATTTCATAAAATTTATAGGTGAGGATTTATTAACCTAAATACATATATACTAAATTATTTTACAATAATAGATCCACATTACCATTGATTAGTTACGTTAGCAATTATATTATTACATAAACACCATTTCTCTCCATTATAAAATGATCCTTCACTACCCCTCTTCAACTCAATCACCTGAAATATTATATTTAACAAAAATAGACTAAAATATTTCAAAAACACTTTAATATATTTACTATAGGTTTTATTTTTCTCTAAAAATAACATATCAAATCCTGAACTCAAATTTCTAATGGATCTCTACAAAGGAGTAATTTAAAATTAAAAAAATTTATCTATTCATTTTTTTACATTATTCTTTAAGATATATTATTTTAATATAATATAAAAATGATTAAATAATTACATAATAATTATATGTACAACAAAATGTTACTATGTTAATGGTATAACCATTTTATATCTTACTAACAAACTTTTGAAACATAAAATGTTGGTAATGTAACATTTTCACTAAATCCCCCACAACCAATGTGAAATATTTTTAAAATACCACTTAACATGGATTGTTGAAAAGGTTGATTTAATAAATAAATATTATTTTAAAAAATTATTGACAGTTTTAAAATATTTTCTACTTTCTACCTAATTTCAATTAAATGAAAAATAAAAACATCAGTATTGTGAATGTGTGGACTAACACCTCCAAATGGTGACATATTACATTCAATTTCTCTCTAGTATTTTATTATTTATCTAAATATAACAAAATATGAATCTAGTCCTTAAAAAAAGTAAATAATATAATTATTTTTATGTATTAATTATATTATTCCAAAACAAAAAATTTATAAACCATACTTAGTCGTCGATTATTAAATGTTTTCATTGGGAATGTTTAACCACATAAATTAAAAATAAAAATAATTTTTATATGGATAACTATGAAAAAATAACAACATGTATTATAATAAATAAATAACCAAATAAGGTTTTTATGTTTTTTATGTCTTATATTAATATTTAAATTTTTATTAATATACCACCCTTTGTTCATTTAAAATTACCAGAATAATGAGGTAACTAATTTTTTCTATATGAACTAGAATAAATACTCTCATGGACTAAAATTATAACAATATAAATAATTATAAAATTTATATTAGATAAATTTAAATAATCTTCAATATTTTATCTTATTATAAATTTAAAATAACCTACATCGACATTTTATAGCAATCATGAAACAATAAAAACCACTAACATTGGATAAAGAAGAGATACTATAACGAATAAATGTATATAAAATGATTATAATTAAATATTATATAGTTTAATAGAAATAATTATGTTTCAACAATGATTTATTAATATGGGTATATTTATTTTAAAGTATGATAATGTGCATTAATAGTAATTGTGCATTAATGTATGGGATTCATCTCAGTTTCAATTCATTGAGACTTGATTTTTAATAAGAATATAGCTACTCCAATAATGAGTAAATTATATATCATTAAAGTATACTGTCATGAATTTCACATTATTAATGATATTTATTGTTTCATTTCATTTTTTCCTTTCAGTAGTTTTTTTAAATTTTTTTAATAAAAGTCATAACATGTTTTTGTCACACTTTTCAATCATAAATACATATGCAATATTCCCAATTTTTTATAAAATTGTGTTGTGTATATATTCACTACTAGAAAGACAGGTATTTGCGATGGGTCATTTGCGACGGGATCCCATCGCAAATGGCCTTTTGCGACGGGGGCCCGTCGCAAATCGCCCGTTGCGGAAAACGCCGTCGCAACAACAATTATTTGCGACTGGCCGTCGCTAAAGATATTATTTGCGACGAGGATCCTTCCCGTCGCAAATATTACTCCGTATATTTGTAAAAACTTTTAAAATAGTAATTGTGACGGGCCTCGTCGCAAAACTATTTGCGACGGGGCCCGTCGCAATTACTATTTAAAAAAAACTATTATTAAATTATTTTAATGAATATCATAATAATAATATTTGCGACGGGCATAGTATCCCGTCGCAAATACTATAAAAAAATAAAAAAAAATTATTAATAAATTATTTTAATTAATATAATAATAATCCAATTATAATTCAAAAATAAAAAATAATAAAATATTACTAAATGATTTTAATTAATATAATAATAGAATTATAATTCACAAATAAAAATAATAAATTATTAATAAATTATTTTAATTAATATAATAATAATAGAATTATAATTCAAAAATATAAAATAATAGATTATTAATAAATGATTTAATTAATATAATAATATTAGAATTATAATTCATAAATAAAACAAATATTAATATGTTATTTTAATTAATATAAAAATAGTAGAATTATTTTACATTCAAATATTAAAATAATTCAAATATTACAAAAAAATATAATTAAATTATAATATTATAAAATTTTAATATATATATAAAATTTAATATTATAAAAGATAAATAATATTATTATTCATATTAATATTTTTATTTCAAAATATAATATTATTAATATTTTATAATGAGACAAAAACTACCTATAGAAAAAAATTCATATTTTGATTTAACAAACTTTATAACATAAAAACAAACTCTAATCTGAAGGAGGGGGAGAGGGGTGGATCTACAGATGCTGGTAGAGAAACTCCATCCCTAAAGCATGAGTGAGTCTGCACATGTACTCCATCTACTCCTGGTGCTGCTGCTGCCACCGACTCATCTGCTCCTCGTACAGCTGCTGCTGGCGTCGACGCTCCTCCTCATGATGCTGCTGCTACTGACGCATCTTCTCCTGCTCCTATCGGAGACTCTCTATCAGTGCAGTTTGAGATCGCAACTGATCCTCATATTGTGTAGCAGAAGAAGATGCACGAGCTCCTCTCGAGCTGGACACCGACATCGCAACACTGCCATAATAATCTCCGGGAGATAGTCGAGAGCTAATACAAACTACTCGGCCCTTCTCGAAGGCATACTGGGTGGCCTACATCCATGCCGCCTCATCAAACTGATGGCCAGTGGTCTGATCTGATGACTCGGCCTGACTCTCAGGCCGGGTCTGTGATGCTGCGGCCCCAGATGACTCCTATAGTTGTAATTTAAAATTAAAATTGTGAATATATTATATGTAGTTAATTTTTAAACATGAAAACAAATAATACTGACCACGATGTGATGCTGACGATCACCTCTGAGCTCCCCAGTAGCAGGATCACTATACATCCTCTGATATACGTTGTACTCCGTAATATTGGGGTGCTCGAAAGCCTATATGAATAAAAAATAAACTGTTAATATTTATAGTTCTTTAAAATATTTATAAATAATGTACGTACCAGATGCTGTCTATGAGTACTGAAAGAACGACTCCCAGCTCGATGAGTCACCTCCTGTCTCCCCCGATTCTGCCTCCCCACCGATGATCTCCTCTGAAAGGCACCACTCAACCAGTGCGCACATAATCCATCCCATACATGGGATGAAATGTACTCTGGTCGGTGTGCTCTACATGACTCGTCAAAATCTCACACTCCTGCTTTCTTCGTGGCAGCTTTTCTTAAATTGTGCAAAAACTGACGAAAGCGATCACGCATGGCCACATTCCATGCCTTGTGGATGGCGTCAGGCCTGGTATCCTCGATCGGATACCAGAAACCCTACAAATAAATCAAAATATCAAGTTAGAAATGAAATAATTTTCAAAATAAAAATTATTTATTTACGTACGTACCAACCAATGGCCGAACATGGCCTACTGCACATCAATGGGAATCTACTCCCATGTGGTCCACGGCTGAGAGAAATAGTTTCGAAAAATAGCGCTGCCCTGTCCGACTGCTATATGCGGAAAATTGTAAAAATAATAAACATTTATTATGTGAATAGATTAATGAAATCTTAGTCAAATCCATAGATTATCACACAGGTTATCACACCTCCGTGTGCATGGATCAAACCCAAGACATGGACGTCGCTCGGGGACGAGGTCAGGAATCATCAATCGTGTAAGACCGTGCCCGCTCCCCGTACTTCCTGGAGCACCTGCAGGCTGAGGGTCATCTGCCAGCAACTCATCCGCATCGAAAGTCAGGTCAGCATCCGCCAACTCACGAAATGTGTCGTCGTCCATCTGAAACAGAAAATGTTAATGTTGTTAGCAAATAATTGATAATTACTATTGTATACACACACACACACACACACACACATATATATATATATATATATATATATTATGATTTTATATAACTACCATGTAATTCTATCAGTTTTCATCTTCATCATCATCTTCATATATGTCAATGTCATCTTCATATTCCTCCTCAACATCATCGATATCCATTCGAGTTCCAGTTGCTTCATCTCTTACCATTTCAAATTCATATGTGACATCATTAACATCATCGTCCTCACCGACTCTTAAATGTGGGGTGTCGTCATCGATACTCATGTCTTTTTGTAAAAAAGATTGATTTTGAGTACTCTCTTGAAAAACTTCAATTCTTTGCATATCTGTGAAAGCACATTCACTTTGACTAAACTAATTGTCTCGAATTTTGATTTTTATTACACTCCATCAATCAGTCAAGTCTCTTGATGTAGAACAGTACTTTGCATAATAAACTTGATGTTCCTGTTGAGCCAATAAGAATGGTTCATTTACTACGAGAACACTTTTACATTTAATATCGATGATTCCATGAGTCGGATGAACACACATGCCTCTCTCTGTATCCTACCACCGACATTTGAACATGGTTATGTAATGTTGTCCAAGATAACAGAGTTCAATGATTTCATCAAATATGCCATAAATGTCAACTTCATTTTCTCGATGATGAGATCCTCTCAAGCTAACTCCACTGTTCATTGTTTTTTTTGATTCCCCATATGCATGTGTGTGAAATTGAAATCCATTCACCACATATGCATTATAAGTTTTAACAAGTTTGGAAGGTGGGTTACTCAATATACACAACCGTTTGTAAATTTTATCAGCATGTCGAGACAGCTGAAAATTTCTGAAATTATTATCAATATAGTAAACTATACATTGAATGAGTTGATAAAAGATAAAAAATTTATGTTACCAGTTTTTGAAACCACTGAGAGAAATTTTTCAGTCGGCGTTTTCGAGAGCAGCTGCTGTAATTTGTGGAACTTGTTTCTTGATATGATTATCATACAACCTATAAAAACCAAAGTTATTTACTATAACATAAATGATAGAATAAGTGATATAAACACTTACCGTACAACTGATGTCATCTCTTCACAGATGATCAGAACATACGTATGAGCTCTGTGATGTTCATCATCCGAAAGCCAGTATTCACAAACTCCACCAAAACCAAGCTCTGGCTGGTTGAAAACAGATAATTGATTGTCGATTTCATCAATATTCCTCTCGTTCCATCCCATTTGGTTGTGTTTTAAAGGATAATTATATTCAACATAATGGGAGCTGAAAAAAGATATTTCCTCTTGCAAATAAGCTTCTACAATAGATCCTTCAACAGATGCTTTGTTACGTACTTTTCTTTTCAATTTTTGCATGCATCATTCAAATGGGTACATCCATTGAAACTGTAATGGACCTCAAAATTTGGCTTCATATGGCAAATGTAACATCAAATGTTCCATTGAGTCGAAGAAAGACGGCGGATATATTTTTTCCAGTTTACATATAATTACAACAACATCTTCTTCAAGTTTTCATAGAGCATCATAATCTGTTGTAGCCGCACAAATTTCCCGAAAAAAATGAGACATGTCTGTTATGGAATCCCAAATCATAGAATTCAACAGAACTGTTAATCCAATGGGTAGAAGTCTTTCCATTATAACATGAAAATAATGAATTTTTAATCCAGTAATATGACCATTCTTTACACATCTACCCAAATTTGAAGCACAGTCATCTAGAAGTCTCAAATCTGCAATCCACTGAAAAAATAATAAACGGTTTTCTTTTGACTATGTATAAGCTTCTTTTGGTTTCAGTAACCTTTCTGTTATGACATTCTCAAACAGTTCCAGTTCTGGATGCCTGCAAATTTGGGCAAGATATAAACGTGCATTTACATTGTCTTTGCTCTTTCCTAGCGTATCCAAAACTGTATGAAACAAATTATCAAAATAGTTCTTCTCAATATGCATGACATCTAACATGTGTCGGACCAACAAATCAGACCAATATGGCAAATCCCAAAATATGCTACGTTTAATCCAATTGTGTTCATTTCCAAAACCAAAAATTTTCTGTTGGTTTATTGTGGGTCCAGGAGTTATGGGAGGTAATGAAAATACAACTGATTTTAACTCCGAACCTGATAGCATTTTTGGAGGTCCATCCCTTTCAACTGTTCCTTTTCTGAAATGAGATCTGTTTCTGCAAAAAGGATGATCAGCTGGAAGAAATCTGCGATGACAGTCAAAATAACATGGTTTCTTTCCATGAATGAGCATAAATGCTTTGTTCTCTCCCATTCAGAAAGGATAAGATTTCTGAACACGTGTACTCCAGCCAGATAACATCTCATAAGCCGGGAAGTCACTAATTGTCCACATCAATGGTGCTCTCAGTATGAAATTCTATTTCGTTGCAACATCATATGTACTGATACTAGTACTCCACAATAAACTTAATTCATCAATCAATGGTTTCAAATAAACATCAATATTTTTCTTCGGATGTCCTGGAATTAGTAAAGTCAAAAAGATATATGGATCCTTCATCAACATCCTTGGAGGTAAATTGTACGGAGTTAAAAAAAATAGGCCAACATGAATATTGACTACCATAAGATCTGAACGGACATAAACCATCAGTGGAAAGGCCCAGTCGAACATTTCTAGCTTCTAAAGCAAAGGACGGATGCACTCTATCAAAAATTTTCCATGAATCACCATCAGCTGGATGATTCAAGCTTTTATCGGTTGAAATATTCTCTTTATGCCACGACATCATTGTCGATGTATTCTTAGACACAAATAAACGCTGAAGTCTGGATGTAAGCAGAAAATATCTCAACTGTTTTACGGGAATCAAACCAGACTTCCCATGTTGTCCTTCTTTATATCTCAGTTGCCCACATGTGGGACAACTATCCAACGACTCATTTTCCCCAGAATATAAAATGCAGTCATTTGAACACGCATGAATCTTCTGACAAGTAAGTCCCAAATTTCAGACCAGCCTCTTACTCTCATGGTAATTTTTAGGCAAAAAATTTCCTTCGGGGAAACAATGTTTTAAGCCCAGAAAATATCAGGTCAAAACAGGTGTTTGACATTCCGTTATCTGATTTGATAGCCATAAATTTTGAAACTGTTTCTAATTTTCTCATCTTGCAGTCAAGATATAATGCATCCTCAGTAGACCTCAACAACTCATAAAATTCAGACGGTGCCAACTCAGGATTTGAAGCTATATCAGTCGGAGTTTCTGTATGTTGAACAAATGAACCTACAACATCATGTACTAAATCTGGAATAAGGGATGGATCCAGAATCAAGTTGGTATCATCTACTCTGGAACTGCGTTCACCGTGTTGATACCAAAAAACATAATCTAGTTGAAAACCAAAATGCAAGAGATGTCCCCCCACTTTCTCAAACGTGTCAAACGTTCTCAATGCACATTTTCTACAAGGGCATTTTATTTTGCCTTCTGAAACAAATTTTGGATTTGATGTCGCAAATGATAAAAAAACTCAACACACCCTCTACATATACTGGATTTAAACAAGAACCGTTTGGATTTCTACATTGATTTATCCATATGCGGTCACCTAATAATGATTGTTGACGACCTCGTTGTTCCATATTTTTCTATAAAATATAAAAGCATTACTGGTTTTGAATAATTTGTTAGAAAAAAAACTCAAGCAAGGATAATTATAGAGTTTACATCATACACGACTGACGCAAACTTTTTATTGAGATAGACCTAAAAATTGACCCTTTATGAATTGAATATGTTGAGAATAAAGAAAAACCTTTTACAAATATTGATAATTTTAATATTATATAATTTTTTTATTATTTTCATAGTACTAATATTATTTTTTCAAAAATATTAATTATATAATAATAACATTGTTACATAATTAGTATATTTTATTATTAATATTAAAATAATATAATTTTCTATATTATATACAATTCTCCTTTCATCTGTGTGTTTAACATTCTGTCTCCACATGTAATATTCGCATTCACTTTCACCTCTCCATTAGTGAGTAGGTTGATAATTTTGAAAAAGAATGCAAATATTACATGTGGAGATAGAAAACACCCAGATGAAAGGATAATTGTATATAATATAGAAAATTATATTATTTTAATATTAATAATAAAATATAATAATAATGTAATAATGTTATTATTCCTAATTATTGGTAATTATTCATAATTATTGGTAATTATTCTTAATTATTGGTAATTATTCCTAATTATTGGTAATTATTCCTAATTATTGATAATTATTCCTAATTATTGGTAATTATTCTTAATTATTGGTAATTATTCCTAATTATTGGTAATTATTCCCAATTATTGGTAATTATTGGTAATTATTCCTAATTATTGGTAATTATTCATATAATTACCAATAATTAGGAATAATTACCAATAATTAGAAATAATAACATTATTAGTATATTTTATTATTAATATTAAAATAATTTAATTTTCTATATTATATACAATTCTCTTTTCATCTGTGTGTTTTCTGTCTCCACATACAAATATTACATGTGGAGACAGAAAACACACAGATGAAAGGAGAATTGTATATAATATAAAAAATTATATTATTTTAATAATAATAATAAAATATACAAATAATATAATAATTTTATTATTCCTAATTATTGGTAATTATTCCTAATTATTGGTAATTCTTACTAATTATTGATAATTATTACTAATTATTGGTAATCGTTACGAATCATTACTAATTATTGGTAATTATTCCTAATTATTGGTAATTATTCCTAATTATTGGTAATTATTTCTAATTATTGGTAATTATTCCTAATTATTGGTAATTATTCTTAATTATTGGTAATTATTCCTAATTATTGGTAATTATTGGTAATTATTGGTAATTATTATTAATTATTATTAATTATTGATAATTATTACTAATTATTGATAATTATTACTAATTATTTGTAATTATTACTAATTATTACTAATTATTGCTAATTATTACTAATTATTGGTAATTATTACTAATTATTATTAATTATTGGTAATTATTATTAATTATTACTAATTATTGGTAATTATTATTAATTATTACAAATTAGTGGTAATTATTGGTAATTATTACTAATTATTACCAATTATTACTAATTATTGGTAATTATTGGTAATTATTGGTAATTATTACTAATTATGGATAATTATAAGTAATTATTACTAATTATGGATAATTATTGGTAATTATTTCTAACTAATGGAAATTATTCGTAATTATTTCTAATTATTACAAATTATTGGTAATTATTACTAATTATTGGTAATTATTACCAATTATTGGTAATTATTACTAATTATTGGTAATTATTACGAATTATTGGTAATTATTACTAATTATTACTAATTATTGGTAATTATTATTAATTATTACTAATTATTGGTAATTATTATTAATTATTACTAATTAGTGGTAATTATTGATAATTATTACTAATTAGGGATACTTATCGGTTATTATTACTAATTATGGATAATTATTGGTAATTATTACTAATTATTGGTAATTATTATTGATTTTTACTAATTATGGATAATTATCGGTAATTATTAATAATTATTGGTAATTATTACTAATTATTGGTAATTATTACTGATTATTACTAATTATTGGTAATTATTAATAATTATGAATAATTATTGGTAATTAGTAAATTATTACTAATTATTGGTAATTATTGGTAATTATAACTAATTATGGATAATTATTTGTAATTATAACTAATTATTGGTAATTATTACTAATTATTGGTAATTATTATTAATTATTACCAATTATTAGTAATTATTGGTAATTATTGGTAATTATTACTAATTATTACTAATTATTGGTAATTATTACTAATTATTACTATTTAGTACTAAATATTGGTTATTATTGGTAATTATTACTAATTATGGGTAATTATTACTAATTATTGCAATTTATTAGTAATTATTACTAATTATTGTTAATTATTAGTAATTATTACTAATTATTACTAATTATTACAAATTATTGGTAATTATTGGAAATTATTACTAATTATTGATAATTATTGGAAATTATTACTAATTATTGGTAATTATTACTAATTATTCCTAATTATTGGTATTTATTACTAATTATTCCTAATTATTGGTATTTATTACTAATTATTAGCATTTATTCTTAATTATTGGATATTATTACTAATTAGTCCTAATTACCATTAACTATGAACAATGAATACTAATAATTTAAATTTATTAAGTAACAAAACCATGTAAATATAATTAAATTACAACTAATTAAAAATAATTGAAACTTAAAAAAAATTTAAAATAAATATTAAATTAAAATAAACATAAATACCTTTAAAATTTATCTCAGGTTGATCTCTGAGCGTTGTTGAAAACTTCAATATCAACTCCAAAAAAAAGTAAACTTAAGAAACGCTGAACTCTAAAAATAGAGTTTCGAGAGAAGGATAAGATGGAGTTTGAGAATGAATGAAAAAAACGGATGGGGGGGGGGGTATTTATAGGTTAGATTATTTGCGACGGGACTATTTGCGATGGGATACCCCTCGCAAGTAGTATTATTTGCGACGGTACCCGCCGCAAATACCTTGGCCCTCATTTATTACGGTCAACGGTTAAATAGTTATTTGCGACGGGTACCGTCGCAAATAATAACCTGCCGACATACTATTTGCGATGGGGGTATATTCCTGTCGCAAATAGATATTACCGCCAGTTATTTGCGACATCGAAAGCTAACCCGTCGCAAATACCTTCTTATTTGCGACGGGCAAATTCCCTTGTCGCAAATAAGTTTCTTACGGGACTATTTGCGACGGGATTTATCCCGGTCGCAAATAACCCGTCGCAAATGCCAATTTTTCCCGTAGTGATTGAATCTATGAAATTATATATAATTATTATAATTATATTCATGTTGTTTAAGGTCCTATGTCAGGTTATTTCTTCCCAAATCATTTGAATTAAATGTTACAAAATCCATAAGGGTTTCATTCGATGTTATGTGCATTCTTAATTACAAAGCTTCCTTTCAACATTTTAAAATTCATATGAAAATAAATTTAACTCGTGATTATAATTAAATGAAATGGAAATAGTTATATATTTTACAATGTAATAGATTGAATTTATAAAATAATTATTGATTTTAAGAGGTATTTTAAATTATTTTTCCTTTGGAAAAGGATTCTTCTGTGTTTTTAAGCCATCATAATGATTTTTTAGACGAATCTATGTTTTATATAATTTTTATTGTAAAAATTAGTTTTTGGTTTCAAATAATTAATTTAAATTTTTTTTTGTCGAGCTCACGATTCTTAATTTTAAATAAAACATTTTAATTAATTTTCCAAACATTTAAATGGTTACTATTTTTGTATTCAACTCCGTATTTTAAATATAAAACTTATGTACTATTCATAGATACATTATTGATATTTCTTTTAAATTTTAAATTTGATTAAATTGTAATCTTTATTTCCGAAAAATTATTTTTTAATGTTACTCAAACGTTAACCTTTTAAAAAATTGTTAAAAATATTTTATAAAATAACTTTCATGATTTCACATACATTTTTATTCTATTATCCAAAATATTTGCCACAAATAGAGTAATGTTTCATGGATCATATTATAAATTACAATGGGAAATTATCCTTTTAAGTGATATAATTTTGGAAAAAATACTGTCTAACTCTTGATGTCATTTTGTGATACAACTATTTTAATTGAATGAAACCCATTTTCATTCCATGTTTAATTCATAATATGATATATTATTGATTGTGGGTGTCAAAAAGGTTATATATTATCATTATGAAATATTTTGGGACATATTTGTCCCATTAGTTAATTGTTAAAAGGTTAAATATCATGGGAAATGTATATATGACCATAATTAAGTTTTCTCGCAAGCTTGGGTGAAAGTTTGTGGCTCACAAAGGTGATACCTATACACAAAAAATATATGTTTTCCCAATATAGTGGGTGTGTGTTTGAATTATAATGGTAACCTATTCATAGGTACAATTATTTTTTTGTTAATAATGGGTGTATGTGTGTGACTCATAATGGTGATGTATATAGTGGTATAATTAATTGTATTATAAAAATGGGTGAAAGTGTTTGACTCATAATGGTGATGTTTCATTATGCTTAGGTATGTTCCCTAAATACTTATTAGGCTATGATAAAATTTAATTGTATATTTTTATGTCATATTACTATGATTATGCTCTATGGGTTAGGTTAATTTTCTTACACTCTAATGCCATAGTACATGAATTTTCACTTGATATTACTTTTCCTTTTATATTGAATAATAGAAAACTCTTTTTTTCATGTTATTTTTATTCATATATATCCCCGTCTCATAGTTTCTCATATTATTATGTTTCATCCCTCTGATGAAATGTTAATAAAATTTACCTAACATATAATTTTATCCCACCCCTATCTTCACATTCCATCACCCAGGTTATAAATATCAATATAACATATGATATGTCTTTATGTTTTTATATTATTGTTGAAGTACTGATAGAAGTACACAAGTGTTGTAAAATAAGTTTTTGAGAAGTTAATTTCCAATGAAACTAAACAAAATTATTCTCCAGATTTTGTGATATTATTTGTGATATTTAAATCTCAACTTATGGAAATGAAATGAAATAAATATATGTCTATAATTGGTAAGCTCAATTATTATATAATATTGTATATAATATATGTGATTTTAGAAACGTACCCAAGATTCATGGATTGGAGAACCATAGTTGGTATTAGAGATTTTTTTTATTTTTTGGTGGATTAGTTAGTTATTTTAATTATAAGACAACTAATCAAAAGGAAAAATCGAAGGAAAAATCAATGTATATGACTACACGGAATTTTTTTAACAACATATAGTTTTTGGTTTCATAGTAGATGAAATCCAATATGGATTCAATAATGTGTATAATGGACCTTCCTAAAATGCACCTAGGGGTAATGACCATAAAACACTGGTTGTGTGTTAAATATATCTTTACCTATTGCATGATATAGATACGTACCTTCAAACATAGTTTCACACTGCTTAGGGATATGATTTTTTTAATTTGAAAACTATATATGAAATATTATGAAGTTTTTTAATATAAATTGAGGATGTTACATAAAACTAATATTGATTGAAATACTAATTATATTATAACCTCAGAGAAACAAAGTTAAACCAATGTAGTTATACATTGATCAAATTATATCATAATTGTACCAAAATTATCATAGGCTAAAATGAATGTTTAATTTTAGAATACGTCTCAATATTGAGTTTTAATATTCATAAGATCAATTAATCATATTTTACTGGATAGTATCATAACCATTTTGCATTCATTATTTAGATGGAAATAATTTGATTAAAATTATGATGTGAAATGTATGTCCTAATATACACCTATAAAAAATTAGGGTATCATTTTTTAGAATAAATTATTAAGATAAATTAAACCTTCTGTTCAATCATATTTTTTGGTAAATGTCGAGTCTCAGAGTATATAAAATTGTGGGGATTATGTTTTAGTAAAAAATATATCTTTATTTTCCTGTGGATACATTAGCTTCATTCATTTTTTAACAATAATTAATAATTTTTGGGAAAATTTTATTTAAGGGGGTAGGGGAATAATACAACATAATATTTTATTATATGTTTTACTTTAATAGAATACCATTTTAGATACCTTTATATATATGCATTGCTGAAAAAAATGAAACTCTATCACATTTTATGAAAATAAATGTGTATATGTGGAAAAAAATCAATGTATTGTAGATACTAATTTGGAAGATATATATTGAAGTTGAAAATTTTTAAAATCTATATAGAAAAAAAATAATGTTAATTTTAATATAAATTCATTGAAAAAAATTAAATTGGTGTAGTTAAATATCTAATAATATCAATTTATGTATAAAAAATCATTTTCATAAAAATTACATTTATATATGTAGTGATTTTTTTATGAAGATACATATACTAATGTGAAATAATTTTAAAATTTATTATTTATATGAATATTATATTAACCCAAATTTAATGTTTAATTTATTCAAAATAAAATTAATATTTGTTAATAATAAAAATTTAATTTTCAATGAAAACAGTTTTTTATTATACATTATATTTTTTATCGAAATATAATTTTATAAATTTTGGATTTTTACATTGAAAAATTAAATTAAATTTTTTATTTTAAAAAAAAATATGACTTTAAAATTATTTTTGATATTTTTCTACAAACAAAAAATAATTTTTAATTGAATATCACAATATATAATTCTATTGAAATACAATAGATTTTATTTCCTATGAAAACATCAGAGTATAAACCTATAAAACTTTCTTGGAAAACATTATTTAAGGAATATAATTATTAATCTAAAAAACATTATCATAAATTTGAAAAAAATATGTCTAAGATTTTTATTCATAAGTTATATTTATTTTAATAAAAATAAGTTTTTCTTTATTTCTTTAAATTATGTTTTCTCATGGAGAAATTTAGTTTTAGATTATTATTAAACCAAATTACTTTTATTATTTTAATAATAATATAACTAATTTCATATAAATTATAAAAATTGATAATTTTATCTTAATCATTATTTTTAAGAAGAGAAATAAACTTTTTTTTCAAAAAATGGATTTTGAAATTATGTATGTTAATCTATAAAAATAATTTTTCTCACCATTATAAATTTTATTTGAAAAATGGATTTAGGATTTTATATATTTATTTAAAATTTATTTAATAAGTGCTGTTTTATTTTTAGACATTAAAAGAAAATTAAATATGGCTAAATTATTTTCTACTATGAGAACAATAAATTAGTATAATTGATAAATATCTCATAGGCATACAGAGAAACATATTGGAACACATTTTTTAAAATGTATGTATGGGGATTTATAGACCATAACACTTCTTCAACACAATTAGTTTCCATTATTATATCAACATGATGTTTAAATAGTGTCATTACAATCTATATTTTTTAAAAACTCTGAATCGTCACCCCTATAAATGAATCCATCACATCCCCACTTCAATATACACCCATAGCCTATTATATTTTACGAAAGAATATAATAATAACTTCCAAATAGTAATATATATGTCCTATAGTTTTTTTCTTCCAAAAATTCGACAAATCAAAAGATTAAACCAATTTTCAAATTATATCTTCTAAGATGTAAGGTAAAATTCCCAATTAGTAAATTTTTAATTCTATTAAAATAAATTTTCTACTAATTCATCTAAATCCAATATTAAATAGATGAAATAATTATATAAATATCATAATTATTATTAATATTTATTTTTCATGTGAGACAAATTTTATATTTTACTATTAACAACTGAAAAAATGTTTCTTCTGTTACGTGTATACTACCACCTCCATGGGAATCATGATCCTTTCTTCATAAATTCCATACATTCATGGTTCTAAGGGGATTTTAATAAATTAATATTATATTTAAAATATTATTTTTATTCTGATAACACAAAATAGTTTCTCACTTCATTATATTTTAGACAAAATTAAAACATCGTATTTGAATGCCTGTAAACTAACTCCACCTTGATGTGACATATTTCATTTTAAATCTCTAAAATATATTATTAGTTATTTAAATATCCTCAAAAAATTTTAATCCATAAGAAAATATAAATAATAATAATAAATTTATATGATAATGATATTATTTAAAAATAATCACTATCAAAATGATACTCACCCATCAATTTTATCATGTTCTAGTTTGCGTCGGTTTTAAAAAATATATGAACGATGATATAAATTATTATCATTGATGAATATGGTATAATAAATAATTATATTAAGGTACATAAATGATAAAATAATTTTTGGTGTAAGGTTATGGATATATTAAATTAATATTTAACTTATTATTAATGCACAACACCTTTTTTTATAAAGATTACAAAAACAATCACTCCAATGATTTCAACTAAAAAAATATAACAAAAAAAATTTAATCAAGTAAAAAAGTTATAATTAATAGAATGATATTTTAATTAAAAATCAAATTAATATATATTATTATACAATTTTATTACACATAATTATTATTTTATTCAATAGTGTTCATGAAAAAAACACCATGCTTCAAAAACGTGGAATAATAATATTATAACCAAGATGGTATGTAGCCGGAAAAAAATATTATTCATTAATTTATGAAACATATATATAAATTTACTATTCATTATAAATTTATTTATAAATACTTTGTAAATAATTTATTAATTTCTTGTAAAGTGATTATTTTCATTAAATTTTTTATTTATTTAAATATGATATTTACTAATTTTTTATGATAAAATATTATATGTATTATAGAATTTTAAAAGAAAAATGAACACAATTTTTTAAATCATCTTATAAAAATTAAATTATAGTAAAATTCTAGGATTTTTATGAAAATATCGATATTTCTAATGAATAGTAAAAATATGGTTTTTTCAAAAATTATCATTTTTTTCATTAAATTTTTTAAATTATATTTTATATTATGTATTAAATTAAAATTTATATTTTACAATAATATTTAAAAATTTAATTTCCTTTTCAAAAATATATATTGGATTATATTATAAATTTATATTTATCGTTTAAAGGGGATATTTATGTAAATTTTTTTAAAGCGCATAATGCTTACACATTTTAATAATTGTTAATAATACTTAATGATGAATGTTTTAAATAAAATATATATTCCATATATAAATAAATTTTAATCAATAGACTTAAATTATTATTAGACATAATTGTTATATAAATCATCTAATTTTGGGAATTTTTTTTAAACATGCCTCTTCATTAGGTCTACAGGTTTTGTTTTAAATTTATTTTTAAAAAATTTGAAAATTTATTTCAAAAAGTAATATTCTTTTTTGAAATTATAATTTCGAAATTTTATTGGTATCATGTTTTGAGAAATTTTAAAAATTTTATTTATTGATGAAGAGAAAAAAATACTGAATTCTAATTAAAATTATTATTTTCATTTGATATAAATATATATAAAGGAAAATAAAATTTTCAATTGAAATATAACGTACCATTTGTTGAATTATAAATTAAAAAAATTTAATTTTGGGAATTGGAACCAATTTCATATTGAAATTTCATATAATGACTTTATAAACTTTTGAAATTTTTGTCCCAAAAAAAACAATCTTTCTCATCATATATCTGCGATTAATTTTAAATTATAATTTTTCATTTATGTTAATATAAATAATAAAAATTATGAAATATATTTTCTAAAAATAATTTTTATATTATAAAATTTTGATCTTAATGATGACCCAAAATAATAGTAAAATCTATAGATATTATTTATTATAGTTGAAGAAAAAATGGATTTACTGAGGGTAAAACTAAAAAGTTAAGGGTTTCAAATAACCAAAAACTAATCCTAAAACCATTATTTTTCCATATATAGGCCTTATATCTTATATTATCAATAATGGTATTTTTTTGGAACCTTATAACATGAAATAAATATGTGTGGAATTATTTCATTACAAAAAAATAAAGTTGTTCCCCACACCTAACATAAAATATGGCACCCCTTATTTGTTCTACTAAGTAAAATAAAACCCTTTTTTGTCGGTCCATACCTCCCAAAATAACTTCAAATACTTCCAACTATCTTTTTATATGATTAATTTTGTATAATAATCCAACCAAGTAATTCTTTTTTTGAAAACCTAACGAGGATACTTGAAGAAGATGTAATGTTCATCAACATGAATTTTTGTTTTATTTATTCCTTAATAAACTTAAATTTTTTGTATAACATAATGATATATAAATCTATTAATATTCCATACAATTAACTATTTTTATTTTAAGTGCATTGCCTAAAACTATCTTCACTTCAATCATATGGGTAAAAAAATCATTGTTCTTATGTATAGCATACCACGACATTGAAAAACCGTTCTCATGTATTTCTACATTACCAAATATAATGGACTGAAATAATGACAGAATTATTATTTATATATATTATAATTTATTAATAATTTTAATATATCAAAAATACAATCATAGTCCCCATTTTGTCAGAATACGATAAATTTTACCATTTTTATGGTAGACTACAACCTCTTGAAGAGATATGATTTGTTCATGCATTACATGGAAGGTATAAAGGATAAGTTTAATGAATACATGTGATAAATATTACATAAAAATTAGTATAGAAAAATAATATATCTTTTAAATTTACTTATTTCAATCTAATTAGAAAATTTAAAATATGTTCATGCATACATACAACCAACCATATCAATGAACAATATATTTCATCTTCCATCACTATATTTTATGGATTAATCTTAATACATATATATTGAATATATATATTAAATTTATATAATTGTTATAATTTTATAGCTTTTGAAATTATGATCTTATTAATAAGAAAAAAATTTAATTCAAAACACATAAGAAAAGCAAAGTGGTTATGACCTGAAACATAACATTTACATGGAATTGCTAAAACATTGGTAATAAAAAGATGTAAGACACTAATTTATGGTTTTATGTGTATAATTTTTTTTAATATATTTATAACAAAATTATATTAATTAGACGAGATGTTTTGTCATGAATGATAGAATTCATGACTTAACCTAAGAGAGTTATGGTCACCGTTTTATTTCTAGGATAAAAATGAAAATTAACCACAAATTTCATTTTTGGGTCAATATAACACAACATTGAATTTTTAAAAGATGAAAATACTAATTTAAAAAATAACTAATGTTTCAAATTATTTTACTCTTTATTAGGCCTTATGATTCAAAATAAAACATAATATGTAAGGGATTTGTGTCTCACTGTTTACATTAATGTGAAACATTGCACACTCAACACCTATAATTTATTGTGGTGTATATAATGAACATGAATTTTTTTTATGAATATTATCCAAAAAATTATTATAATTTACCAAACCATTTTATGATAACTGGTTCATCAAGTTTATTAGTGAAATTTTACCAATGAAGAAATGATTTCATGTTAGAATATTATCGTTTATTTGGATTCTTTATAAATATGTCTACAATGATAAAATATTGTGATACATATCTCTTGAAAACCAATAATTTCTATATCCTTTTTTATTAATGTAATTTTATTATAATAGTAATATTTTTCTGTCATAGGAGCTTAAAATAATCTAAAAATTGTTTTTTAAATAAAATATTATTTCCTTTTTCTCTCGAAAATCCTAGTTCTTCCAAAACCATATTTTTTGAATGAATTATAAAATATATTGTAAACTTATAATAACATATTTAAAATAAATTTTCCCATTTTTAGTTTCTATAATTATGTTTGGATTGGAATATTCTTATAATCTTCTAAATAATTCTTTGTTTGGGTTTTATCAAAAAAACGGAAAATAATATAAACATTAACATGCATGGCAAAAAAATATATTTCATTCATCATGACCATTATTTAATTGGAAGAATAATTTATATGTTTTGTTGGATATTATCAAATAAAATTATTTTTAAATTATTTTTGTTTTAAAAATTATTTTACCAAGTCAAAAAGTTACTTTCGACATGGAATGTATTAAATGAGTTATAAAGCCCCATTTATACATTTTTATTTTCATTATCTTAGAAAGGATTTCTTAAATTCATAATGTTTTAAAAAGTAATTTCAAAAGAAAATTTATCTTCCACGTGAAATGAACCATGTAATAATTCAAAATCATTTTCCTTGTAGAATGGAATAAAAAAACATTGGAAAATAAGATATGAAAAGGGAACTAACACATCTTGTAATATAGGTAAAACATTAATTAGAAAACATTCTTAAATATAAGAAAAATAATACATGAAACTAGATTATAAATCGAAAACATTATAAACACTATAATGACATAAAATAAATGACAAATTAGGAAAATATTCAGAGTAGCTAAAATCCACCAGTTAACAGTATTCACCTCTAGATGAACTCAGACCCAAAGTAGTAATGACAAGAGAACACATCATGCTAAAAATTATATCATAATTATAAAAACACATTAATTAAAAGTCTTAATAATCCCAAAGTAAATATTAGGGTGTGAGAAAAATCCTTATTGGATTCAATCATAGTTTCAATAAAAGGTCTAATATCATGAATTCAAAAATTCTATCTCTTAAAACAAAACAGTTTTAAATTGAATATTTAGAAGTTAGTTCTATTTAAAAATAATATTCCCTTTAGTTTTTGTCAAATCCATTCATATTATAAAATTATAAATATTGAAAGTAGTAGATAAAAAATATGAAATCATATTCATAATCCAAGATGGAAATATGTAAATACATATTCCATAAACAACATATAATGTGAAAGTATGTTATACAACCAAATTTTAAATCATGTGGGAAATAATCCATGATAAAAAACAATCATGTGATAAATAACCAAAAATGAAATAGAACCTCACATATTGGTCTCCAGCCTCTAGGACACTACATTCTTGACACTAAAAATAAAATCCTAAATTGGAAAAATATAGGATTCAATCAATACCAATTCCTTCTAATCAATATCACAAAAGGATAAAACCTAATGTTGTATTACACTGGCTAATGTTACCTGTGGATATTTTATAAGACACAAAAGATCACAATGGGTAATTTCAAAATTTTATTTCAAAACAATTCTAAAAATTTCTTAAATAAATTTCAAATCCCTTCCTATCCACTTTGAAGATTCAAAAACCATTTCCAAATCTGGTAAATTCATTTTCAATGGAGAAACAATTTTTTAAAAACATTTTTTCCAAAAAAATTAATTTGAAAGAACATATTACTTATTATAAAAGAAAAACCCAAAAGATGTTTCCAATAATTATATTAAATTCATAAAATTAATTAATTATATAGAAACACCAAACTTATCTTGGGAGAAAACTAGCTACATTCGACAAGAGTAACCAGAAACCAAGAGAAATACCTTTGAAAGACAAGAATCAACATGATACTAAAAATGACCAATAAAAAACATTATTTGATCATAAATACACACAAAAACATATATGGAAGAAAATTAATAACAAATATCAATGGATAAATTGATGTATTATATACTTGGAGAGAAGGAACCCAATCACATAGGTGATCGATATATAATGAATAAATTTGGAAGGGGAGGACTCTCTAAAAAATGTATAGGATATTCCTATAGGTCTAGAGAAAGTAACCCTATATTGAATGAAATATATAATCACTCATGAAGCACCATAAAATCCGATATAAAATTTTTTTGGGAATGTAATCCCATTACACACCGTGGAATCCACAAAGCTCGTACACGCTGAAAAATAAATTGATTTTTTTTTCAAAAATAGATATTTTACGTTAAATTATATGGACCTTTTAAATAACTTATAAACCCATAATTAAATGTATCTAGTTTAATGATTATTCATATAGGACATTCAATGGAAGGAACTCTAATTACATGGGGTTTAATCACCCATAAAAAAGATAAAACTATAGGAATAAATGTAAAATTCAACGAAATCCATGGCTTCACTGCTATATGTATCCCCTAAAATTCATTTTCTCAATACAAATAAAATAGAAAATGAATGAGAAAGAGTATTTTCAATCATTAATAATAGAAATATAATGGGTAGTTACATTCTCCCAACTATAAAATCTAACTACTATAGAAGTCCTAAAAAATTCTGGATTCGAAATAAATAAAGGCAATGTACCCATATTAACAACTCATTCTCTCGTTTTTTATGGTTGTTCAATCTACAATACCACAATACCAAGACTAAGGGGATAATTTAACCATGAAATACATTACCATGAAGATCAATAATCTAATCTTGCTACTCAACAAATGTTTTATGAGGTTATAAATTAACATCTTCCCACCTAATCACACAAGAAGAATCTGGTATATACATATTTAACTAGAAAACATGAAACATCAATAAGATTAATTTAATGATAGAAGTAAAATTGAATCTTTATAGAACCATTTCTATTGTTCCAATGACCTCAAAGATTCCCACATTCCTTGGTTCCTAAATAACCATCAATCCCAACCAATAATGTCATAAGTGATGTATAACTATATGAAAGACACCATTACCAACCTAAAACACCATCAACTGATGATGACGACCCACATAAAGATTATAACTACTATATTCTATGATTAATATCATCCAGATTAACTATCTAATCTTTTTAATCTCTTAAAGAATAGTTATCCAAACCAATGACTGCTCTCCCAACTCTCCCGTGCATAAGAGAGATCCATATGGCCACCCATACAAAGCCTCCAAGGGAAAAATATTTATCAAATCCTGATAACTATTATTATAGGAAGACTCAACTAAAAGAATATAAATTTCCCAATATCCTAAAAAATAATTAGAACAAGATTAGAGACTAAAAAATAACTCCTAGATAACCCTTTCTATCTTTCAATCCATCAACCAATGATATGTGGTGCTCAATCAAATATTGGAACCCATAACCTCTTGTAAACCATTCTAGAACCTAGATATAAAAAATGGATCTCTATGAGAGAAAAAAACACAGGGTAACCCATAATGTATCACAATCTCTTGGACATTTATGTCTCCAATCTACGTAACATTCATTTTCTCCATAATTGGTAGAAAATGCAATGATTTCAGGAGGTGATCAATAATCAAAAAAAAAATAATCCGTCCCACAATGTTTTTGTTTGTATCATTTTATAAAATACATGGAAATATCATCCCACTTTCATACCATTATTATAATGTGATGGAATGACCCTTTATGTCTCTGGCGCTCCACCATAATTCTCTGATAATTTAGATTCCACGATACAAAATCAATTATCCATCATCTCATCACCTATCACCAATAATGATACCATAAATCATGATACATCATGATTTTTCCTAGGTTAAACAACCAACAATAATGTTTTCCACTATCTGAAGACTCACACCTCAGTTAAAATATAATAACCAACCTGCTATGGAAGCACAAAGATCTATTGGGATGCCGAGAATATACCATAAACCACTCCACAAAGGGAGAGTGACATAACGTTTTGAGTGTATGCATAACCTCAACTAAATTTAGATCATTGGTAGGGATGTTCTTCTCATTAATAATAACATTGGAGATCCATAGATAACAACTTCTTTCAATTTAATCACAAAACACTCTCCAAACTCTTACTAGAAGAACCAATGAAAACATCATTACCCAATCCTAGCACTGAATGAGTCAAAACTGGCACTAATTTCATCCTCGCATTCTCATCCATAAAAGAACCGTAAAACTTTTCATGTCATGTAATCTTTACACCCTTATGGGAATAAACTCTCATTAATGATTTGATCTAGTATAATACCTAAACAAACCATCAATGTTAACCTGTAAAAGCCAAGAATTTATGAATACGAAACACAATTCTATGGTGCTCCTAGGACAAAACAACGTGTACCTTTTATTGATCTACATAGACAACACTCTCAAAATATCACATTCCACCAAAACATCTATTATAAGATCTAAAACATATATTTTAAAGTATTACCATAAAAAATTGTTCTTTTAGTGGTCAAAAAATTATTTCCAAATGGTCTATATACTCCCTATCTAACTCATCATACACCAACATATCAACCACTTACACAATAACAAAATAATCAAAGAACCAATGAATGATTCAGGCCACCAAATACAAAAACATTTAATGATCATTAATGACACTGAATAGAATAACCATATCTCAAAAATTTTGATATTGTAATTAAAATTATTCCATCGTAATATCTTAATCTCCATAACCCAACTTGTCGTACCTTGATTATTGATCAGTAATAGGAAACTAACGAGCCCCTATAAGATAATCAGTGAGACCATTAACCCTTGATCTATAACATTTACTCTTAAAAGTCACCTGATGCATATTTTGATAATTGAAACATAGTTTAAAGATCCCATATTTATTCGTTGCAAAGAGGTCTAGAAAATAGCACAACAAGATGCTTGGATAAATAAATAATTATTTCTCTATAAGGTCTATAAAAAACTCACCATATCTATAGGTTAGTAAACCAAAACAATTATCCATAAAGTCAGCAGGGTATACTGAAACCAATACAAGATGGTGACCAAACACCCAAGGGTTAAATTATTGAAGAAAAAACTCTGAAAACAACCACAAGATTACCCAATCATAAGAAACAATAGAACCTGGCCTTATTTAGGTAGAGTCCTAACCACCCATAAAAACATGATTGTCTCCATTTGAAAATAAGAATTGATCTCGATAGTGATAACAATATAAATTGGTCTTATCAAGGATAATATAATCCATGCTAATAATTAAGTGAAAGATGTCAAGATCATGTACTAAAATGTTTGACTTCTCATCATGTCAGCTATCATCACCCATCATGTGGGACTTCGGAAAACATTTTTGTACCTCCATAACAATAGTGTGAAAGGATACAACAAGAATAAAATAATTTCCAAAAGGAAGACCAACATGTCAACTAGATTTAACAATATAAAATAATAAGTATCAGCAATATGAAACAAACATAGCACCATATAAGATTATATAAACACTATACGTAAAATAGTAACTAGAACTATAATAGATTTATCTAGTGTATATTCCAATTCATAAAGATATCTATTATTAGATACATAAACATCTCTATATTACATCCAATTAAACCCATGACCCTAGGAATCATCTATAAAAACATTAAAATCATTGGTGAGAGTGGATCATTCCATATTTCAATATGAATCATTATCCCAAAAATTGTGTTTAAAGATAAATGGTCATCAAAGGTGAAAAGTATTACGATCCACTATATTGTTAGGATTCGTATGACATATCCTTCCACACTTTTAGTAAAAAACCCACTACTACATTGTCTAACCCATTTCAACTCGTCTTGATGTAAATTAACGACTCTTACACTTTTTTTCTCGAATGAATGATGACCATATGGAAATACTGAACCCACTAGAGCTCTAGGAAAATATATCATTCCCACTAAATCATACTCAGTTAAATTGTCCATGTCAATCACATCCATAAATGTTTCAAGGAAGAAGTATAATGTCTCCGGATTTTCATACATAGATATTACATATTTATTTATTAATATTCATTAAATAACATAAAAAATCTTGATGACTGTAATAGTTTACATCATTTTAATCCACGGTTAGAAAAAATTTAGAATGGTGAAAGATCATTAATTATTTTGACAAATATCTCTCCTTTTTACGCAACTTAAAACATTTCTTTATAACCTATTGAATTAAAACATTTGAAAAGGGTGAGGTCAGATGATTAGTAAGGGTAAAATTGATGATATTAATTTTTTATTTCATGAAAGAATATGATAAGAAATATGGGTGTGTGATCATAATATTGATATAAAAAGTTAATATTCATCAAATCATTGATCCTAAACTTGATTCATGGCATAAAACATCAATATTTCATAATTTTGATTCATAAGAATGAAAAATTATCATAACTCAATCATAAACAATAATTTCATGTAATAAATGTTTGTGACATCATCAAAAGTATTATAAACCAGTTTATATTTCAATGTTAACTTTCAATACAATCAGATCAGGTGTTATCCCCTATTTTACTCAATAGATCAAGCATATCGACTTGTTTCTCATCTTTGATAAAGTACATCTACTTGTTTCCCCAACTATATAATGGGATATAATTCATTACCTAATTCATTAGAGGGAGATATAGTTTCCAAAAGTCACATAATAAAAAATATACTTATGTGTTCTGGAAGAAATTAAATCATTTATCATATCAGAATCCACAAAAAGAAATTTTATTCACAATCATTTCACCATAGCATGCACCATGTAAATGAAATAGGTGTGACAAATATCATACCATCATATACATAAACCATCCAGTAAAATAATGATAGTATTATTGAAACATTTCCCTAGTTAATCATATATTAAATCAAATAATGATATTTCATAGAGAAAATTATTTTTAGAGGTCACTTGAAAAAATTCTAGTGGAAAATATCCGTTATGTTTATAAAGAATTTATTTTTTTCATTTAATGGAATTAAAAAAATTTATGAAAAATGTCGTTGAAAATAATAATTTAATATTGAGAGATAAATTTAAATGAATTACGGAATCATAAAATCTAGAATATTTTTACATTCATTATACATTAAAAAACATTCCTTTTGTACATTCTTTGTAAAAGTCATAGAGAAACACATTTGGGAAAAACAAAAAATACTCAATTGAAATTATTTTCTAAAAACCCCCACATTTTTTAAAATGAATTTAAAAATATATAGAATAATAATTAAAATATTTTTTAATTGTATTTAGGAAACATGGACATTGAAGATAAATATGCCACAACATATACTTATGTATAAATATCTCTAATAATAATGAGATTGTAAAATTATCTCTCAAAAATACTATATCATTGAAGTAAGAATTAATTGAATGTCTACATTATATGTATACTATATAAATATAAATAAAAAAGTGGATATAAAACATAATAAAATCAAAATTCATTTCTCACATAATTGAAGGATTTCATAATCAATGAAATAGTAGTTTAACCTAATGAATGGAAATTGAGTAAACAATTAACTTACCTCATGTGTTGACAATCCATGACCATTTTCAAACATAATATATAATAAATATTCAATTATTATACATTTATCCCATTTTCATATTTCAATAATATCATTTATTAATTTTTGATAACTTTTTTTTGCACATTTATTAATGATTAAAATCACTTTTCTATGTGATATTTGCTTCATTTTCCAAGCATGATTCAATTTAGTAGTCTCGATCCTTATAATTTTGTCATGGTTGGATATTTGAAAAAGTTATTATAATGTTATATATATCATATATATTAGTCAAACCCATCCTTAATTTCATACATAGTAAATATAGATGAAAAATATTTAACATCTTATCATGGAGCTAGTAAGCCATATGTATGCATTAGTGACGTTATCATTTCCAAAAATATTATGTGGTTAAAGTAAGTTAGGATATTATCATTAAGGATGTATAATTATGTTCTAAATATAATATTTAATCATTAAAACCATCATAATTCTCATTAATAAACTATTTTGGTAGAAAATGAATTGCCTAGCTATGTGGAGACGGTAAGCCATACTTACACACGAGCGATGCTTTCTCATCTTATTCGATGGGGAAGAGGATGTATAATGTTTTGAAACAATAATATTTTTTTTAGAATAATTATTTTTATTTTGTTCTTATTTTATGATATATATTATAGATTTATAAGTCTTATAAAAGATTATAAAAATAGAGTGATCTGTTAGAGGAATTACATATTCCTCAAATAAGCTCATTTATATCTATTCTAAAGGTCACCAGAGTTGGTCCTCTCGGAATAATAGAGCTCTAGAATGTCAATATGTAAGTGGATAAAATTATTTGATAAATTTTGGAAGATATAGTAGAATCAATGAGGTTAAAAGAGATGATAGAGGAGGTGTCCTTTTATAATGAAGCTGTGGGCACTATTGGAATTTGCCAAAATATTTATTTAGAATAAATTAAATATAAATTATAATACCACTCAATTGAAAGGTATTACACTATAATGTAATATTGGGTAGTATTACCATTATCCAAAATATTTTTGGTAGTTTTGGGGGTAATTTGAATCCATTTAATATTGATTAACCCATAGATAACATATCTTAATTTTATGTATGATAACAACTTTTTCAATATCGGAAGGTTGAGATTTATACATATAAGAAATTAGTTGAACAATAAATGTATTATTTTGACATCATTCATTACATTGACTTTATGAAACTCAATACATCATGATAACCTCAAGAAAATTCATTTAATATATCCCTTATATTTAATATTCACCTAAAAATTATTATTTTTATCTTTATTAATTCAAATTATATTTCTTTTAATATTTTTAATATCACTTTATTGATTTTCATCATTAATTGAATAATTACTCTATCATAATTATGTAATTATTAATAATAGTTATTTATTCACTAAAAATTAAAAATAAAATACATTAATGTATATCAATCTTTTATATTTTAGAAAAATATTTAAAGTCGAGTATATCTTCTATTTATCGTCATATTATAAATATTATACATATTAAATGAATGTGTGTGACAATTTTTCATTCCCTTTGATTTTAATAATATCTATGTCATTTTTAAAGAAGAGATTCCATTAAATAATTAAATTCAAAACCTAATATAATAAATTATTAATTAATATCATCACATAAAATTCTATAAATTTTTAGGGTTATTTTATATTCAATATATCTTTTTTAAATATAAACTTCCAAATTTTACACTTTAGTGTGGTAACAAAATGACCAATGTTACTATTCTTATTGGGAAAAATAAATGAGGAATATTTAAAAAATTTAAACATAAAATTTAAAACATGGAATCCATTTTTCAATATTCAAAACACAAAAGTGGAGAAAACTAATTTAAATTAATCTCGCGGGCTAGGCCAAAAAACAGTTTATTAATGTAAAAATCTTCCAAAGATTCCAATGTTTTTATATAAAAAAACTATAAAATTTAATAAAATGAATTAAATTGTAATATATGATATAATATTGATTTAATTATATTTTATAACAAATAAAAAATATAAATTTACACTATAATTTTTTTAAATAATTGTGTTTTCAATTTAAATTCAGTATTTTCACTATTAATCAAAACATGAATCTTATAATAAAAATTTAAATAACAAAGAAAATGAAATTTATGAAATTTATTTTTCAAATTTAATGCTTATTTTATGAAATATATTTTATATATGTTTCTTAATTTAGTATTAAAATAAGTGTTCCATTAAAAGGTGATAAAACTATTTTAATGTTAATATAGTTTTGTAACATAAAACTAGATTTATTTTCATATCATGTATAGAAAACACATAATATAAATGTAAAAAATTATATTGTATATTTTATTTATGTATATTTAGTTAATATAATCCAAACATACTAATTTTTTTATATTATTGGTATAAAACACTATTGTGCGCATTTAAAAAAATTTTTAATGAAAGAATTGTTTTTTAATTTTTATACAGGTTTCACATGTATAAACAATAATATCATAATTGAGTTAATCATTTTCGTACCCACCAATAAAATATCTCAGTTATAATTAAATTTTTTAAATAATTAAAAAAATAAAGGGGTTTTTTATAGAAAGTCACTAAATCATGTAAAACAATACATTAGAGAAAGCAAGTTATTTAAAAAAAATCAATTTCATAAAAATATCAGGGTGTTAGAATATGAGTATAAAAATAAACAAAATATCTGGCCACAATACTTGATTAATAATCTTATCCTTCACATATTCATTTCTAACTTGATCTTATATTAGATTCACCAACTCAGAAATGTTGGAAGAATACTCTTAAATGGTATGCTCCCCCTAATAAAATATCAGAAACTCACTATTATATACTGCATGTAATGTATCTATATGAAACTACTGTTTAAAGTATTTCTTGAAGGAATCATAGGTATGATCATTGTTCAATATATCTTGAACAATTCATGAGTCATAAACAATTTTCATTTCCTCTCTATCAACTCAAGCCACTCCTCGTATTGCTGATGTCATTTGTCACCATGAAATATCGGTGGTTGTATCTTAGTAAATTCCAACTCATGATCCACTACTCATCCTAGATTCCTAACACCCACATGACACAAATTTATAAAAGAATAAATAACATCTTCCATGAAAGAATGGTCTACTAGAGGGTTTACCAGTAGAACCTATCTCGTAGCATACATCTTAGATTTGGAAGATATCTTCTTATAATATTTATTTGAATAAATGAATAATACCAATTAGTAATGAGAAAATTTTAAATTCATTGGAAAAACATTAGGTACTTATAAGTAAGATTTAAAAAATTAATAATTTTAACATACTATGAAAATCCTTACATAAAAAATAATTGTTCAATTTTAATGAATATCCCATAGAGTTCATTCAATTGACCATAAACTTTATGTCATAAACATGGTTAACGTCCCATACCACACAAAATAACTCTATTTAATTCTTTGATGTGAGCTAGTTGAGACCCTTCTCTATACAAACTAACAAAATTATGATGGTCTTATATCATGTCTACCCAAGAAATAGAACCAAACCTAGTCATTTCTAAAACAGTTTAGGCTGATAATCCATATGATTCCTAATCATAATGAACCAATCTAGGTCAACATGATAGGCCACATGAACAAGACTGTCACATAATATAGTTAAAACTGAATAATATATACCATTATTTAATATATGAAAAAACCATTATATGTAGAAGAAGTATATGATATTCCACAATAGAATAAAATCTAATAAAAAAAGTATAAAACATTTATTTTTTTCATCTAATGGCATTAAAAAATGTTAAGAAACATTTCGTTGAAAATAATAATGTAATATTGAAAGATACATTTAAATGAATTATGGAATCATAAAATTCTGAATATTTTTTCATTCATTATAAGTTAAACAACATTCGTTTTGTACATTCTTTGTAAAAGTCACTGAGAAACTCATTTGGGAAAAACAAAAAATACTCCATCGAAATTGTTTTTAAAAACCCCCACATTTTTTAAAATGAATTTAAAAATGTATATATTAATAATTAAAATATTTTTTAATTGTATTTAGGAAACATGGACAAGGAAGAGAAATATTCCACAATAGATACTTATGTATAAATATCTCAAATAATATTGATATTGTGAAATTAACTCTTAAAAATACTATATCATTGAAGTAATAATTAATTGAATGTCTAAATTATATGTATTCTATAAAAATATAAATAAAAAAGTGGATATAAAACATAATAAAATATAAATTAATTTCACTCATAATTGAAGGATTTCATAATCAATGAAATAGTAGTTTAACCTAGTGAATGGAAATTGAGTAAACAATTAACTTACCTCATGTATTTACATTCCATGACCATTTTAAAACATAATATATAATAAATATTTATTTATTATACATTTATTCCATTTTAATATTTCAATCATATCATTTATTAATTTTTGATAACTTTTTTTCATGTTTATTAATGATTAAAATCACTTTTCTTTGTGATATTTGCTTCATTTTCCAAGCTTGATTCAATACAGTTGTCTCGGTCCTTATACATTTGTTATGGTCAGATCTGTGAAAAATTTATTATAATGATATATATATCATATATATTAATCAAAACCATCCTTAATTTCATACATATTAAATATAGATGAAAAATATTTAACATCTTATCATGGAGCTAGTAAGCCATATGTATGAATTAGTGACATTATCATTTGCCAAAATATTATGTGGTTAAAGTAAGTTCAGATATTATAATTAAGGATGTATAATTATATTCTAAATATAATATGTAATCATTAAAACCGTCATAATTCTCATTAATAAACTATTTTTTTAGAAAATGAACTGCATCACTATGTGGAGACGGTAAGCCATACTTACAAAGGAGTGATGCTTTCTCTTCTTATTCGACGGGGAAGAGGATGTATAATGTTTTGAAATAGTAATATTTTTTTTAATAAAAATTATTTTTATTTTTTTCTTATTTTATGATATATATTATATATTTATAATAGTTATAAAAGATTATAAAAAGAGAGTGATCTGTTAGAGCAATTACATATTCCTCAAATTGTCTCCTTTATATCTATTCTAAAGCTTACCAAAGATGGTCCTCTCAGAATAAAAGAGCTCCAAAATGTTAATATGATTGTGGATAAAATAATTTGATAGATTTTGGAAGATAGAGAATAATCAATGAGGTTAAAAGAGATGAGATAAGAGGTGTCCTTTTATAATGAAGGTGTGGGAACTATTGGGATTTTCCCAAATATTTATTTATAATAAATTAAATATAAATTACAATACCTCCCAATTGAAAGTTATTAAACTATAATGTAATATTAGGTAGTATTTTCATTATCCAATATATTTTTGGTAGTTTTAGGGGTAAATTTTAATCCATTTAATATTGATTAACCCATAGTTAACATATCTTAATTTTATGTATGATAACAACTTTTTCAATATCGGAAGGTCGATATTTTTACATATAAGAAATAAATTGAACAATAAATTTATTATTAATTATATAGTATATTATAATTTATCCCATTTTTATTATTTATTATTTTTATTATTTATAACTAATAAAAAAAATATTGTACTTGTAAAATATCATTAGTGTAAATTCTGACATCATTCAATACATTGAATTTATGAAAATCAAAACATCAAGATAACCTGAAGAAAATTCATTTCATATATCCCTTAGATTTAATATTCACCTAAAAATTTGTGTATTTACTTTATTAATTCAAATTATATTTTTTTTAATATTTCTAATATCACTTTACTGATTTTCATCATTAATTGAATAATTAATGCATCATAATTGTGTGATTATTAATAATAGTTATTTCACCACTAAAAATTAAAAATAAAATAGATTAATGTATATTAGTCTTTATTATATTTTAATAATATTTAAAGTCGAGTATATCTTCTATTTATTGTCATATTATAAATGTTATACATATTAAATGATTGTGTGTGACAATTTTTCATTCCCTTTGATTTTAATAATATCTATGTCATTTTTAAGGTAGAGAGTCCATTAAATAATTAAATTTGGAACCTCATATATTAAAACATTAACTGAAATCATCACATAAATATTTATAATTTGTTAGGGTTAGTTTATATTCAATATAACTTTTCTTAAACATAAATTTCCAAATTTTACACTTTAGTGTGGTAACAAAATGACCAATGTTACTATTCTTATTTGAAAAAATAAATGAGGAATATTACAAAAATTTAAACATAAAATTTAAAATATGGAATCCATTTTTGAAAATTCAAAACACATAAGCGGAGAAAATTAATTTATATTAATCTCTTGGGCTAGGCCACAAAACAGTTTATTAATGTAAAAATCATCAAAAGATTCCATTGTTTTTATATAAAAAATCACTATAATGTTGATTAAAATGAATTAAATTTGAATATATGATATAATATTGATTTAATTATATTTTATAACAAATAAAAAATATAAATTTACACTATAATTTTTTTTAAAAAGTTGTTTTCCATTTAAATTCAGTTTTTTCACTATTAATCAAAACATGAATCTTATAGTAAAAAACTAAAAAACAACGAAAATGAAATTTATGAAATTTATTTTTGAAATTGTATTTTTATTTTATGAAATATATTTTATAAAAGTTTCTTAATTCATTTTTAAAATAAGTGATCTATTAAAAGGTGATAAAACTACTTTAAGATTAATACAGTTTTATAACATAAAAATGGATTTATTTTCATATCATGTATAGAAAAAACATAATATAAATGTTAAAAATTATATTTTATATTTTATTTATTTATATTTAGTTAATATAATCCAAATATACTAATTTTTTTTATATTATTAGTATAAAACACTATTGTGCGCATTTAAATAGTTTTATAATGAAAGAATTTTTTTTTAATATTTATATAGGCTTCACATGTATAAACAATAATTTCATAATTTAGTTAATAAGGTTTTTACCCACCAATCAAATATCTCAGTTATAATTTAATTGTTTAAATAATTAAAAAAAATAATGGGTTTTTTTTTCATAGAAAGTCACTACATCATGTAACATAATACATTAGAGAAATCAAGTTATTTTAAAAAATCAATTTCATAAAAATATCAGGGCGTTAGAATATGAGTATAAAAATAAACAAAATATCAGGCCACAATACATGATTAATTATCTTATCCTTCACATATTCATTTTTAACTTGATCTTATATTAGATTCACCAACTCAGAAATGTTGGAAGAATACTCTAAAATGGTATGCACCCCCTAATCAAATGTCAGAAACTCACTATTATATACTTCATGTAATGTATCAATATAAAACTACTATTTAAAGTATTACTCGAAGGAATCATAGGTAAGATCATTGTTCAATATATCTTGAACAATTCAGGATTCATAAACAATTTTCATTTCCTCTCTATCAACTCAAGCTACTCCTCGTATTGTTGATGTCATTTGTCACCATGAAATATGGGTGGTTGTATCTTAGTAAATTCTATGTCATGATCCAATACTAATCCTAGATTCCTAACACCCACATGACGCAGATTTAGAAAATAATAAATAACATCTTCCATGAAAAAATGTTCTACTAGAGGGTTTACCAGTAGAACCTTTCTCGTAGCATACATCTTTGATTTGGAAGAGATCTTATTGTAATATTTTTTTGAATAAATGAATAATACCAATCAGTAATGAGATAATTTTAAATTCATTGGAAAAACATTAGGTACTTATGAGTAAGATTTAAAAATTTAATAATTTTAACCTACCAAGAAAATCCTTATATAAAAAAGAATAGTTCAATTTTAAGTAATACCCATAAGGTTCATTCAATTGACCATAAACTTTATGTCATAAACTTGGTTAACGTCCCATACCACCCACAATAACTCGATTTAATTCTTGGATGTGATCTAATTGAGACCCTTCTCTATACAAACTAACTGAATTATGATGGTATTATATCATGTCTACCCAAGAAATAGAACCAAACCTAGTTATTTCTAAAACAGTTTAGGTTGATAATCCATATGATTCCTAATCATAATGAACCAATCTAGGTCAACATGATAGGCCACATGAACAAGACTATCACATAATATAGTTAAAAATGAATAATATATACCATTATTGAATATATGAAAAATCCATTATATGGAGAGGAAGTATATGATATTCCATAATAGAATAAAATCTAATAAAAAAAGTATAAAACATTTATTTTTTTCATCTAATGGCATTAAAAAATTTTAAGAAAAATTTCTTTGAAAATAATAATGTAATATTGAAAGATATATTGAAATGAATTATGGAATCATAAAATTCAGAATATTTGTTCATTCATTATATGTTAGACAACATTCATTTTTGTACATTCTTCGTAAAATTCACCTATAAACTCTTTTGGGAAAAACCAAAAATACTCCATCGAATTTTTTTTTAAAACCCCCACATTTTTTAAGATGAATTTAAAAATGTATTGAATAATAATTAAAATATTTTTTAATTTTATTTATGAAACATGGACAAGGAAGAGAAATATTCCACAATAGATACTTATGTATAAATATCTCGATTAATAATGATATTGTGAAATTAACTCTTAAAAATACTATATCATTGGAGTAAGAATTAATTTAATGACTAAATTATATATATTCTATATAAATATAAATAAAAAAGTTGATATAAACCATAATAAAATCAAAATTCATTTCACACATAATTGAAGGATTTCATAATCAATGAAATAGTAGTTTAACCTAATGAATGGAAACTGAGTAAACAATTAACTTACCTCATGTATTGACATTCCATGTCCATTTTCAAACATAATATATAATAAATATTTATTTATTATACATTTATTCCATTTTCATATTTCAATCATATCATTTATTAATTTTTGATAACTTTTTTTTGCATGTTTATTAATGATTAAAATCACTTTTCTATGTGATATTTGCTTCATTTTCCAAGCTTGATTCAATTTATTAGTCTCGGTCCTTATACTTTTGTCATGGTCAGATCTTTGAAAAAGTTATTATAATGATATATATAACATATATATTAATCAAAACCAACCTTAATTTCATACATATTAAATATAGAGGAAAAATATTTAACATCTTATTATAGAGCTAGTACGCCATATGTATGCATTAGTGACATCATCATTTGCCAAAATATTATGTTGCTAAAGTAAGTTAGGATATTATCATTAAGGATGTATAATTATATTCTAAATATAATATGTAATCATTAAAACCATTATAATTCTCATTAATAAACTATTTTTTTAGAAAATGAACTGCATCGCTATGTGGAGACGGTAAGCCATACTTACAAAGGAACGATGCTTTCTCTTCTTATTCGACGGGGAAGAGGTTGTATAATGTTTTGAAATAGTAATATTTTTTATAAGAAAAATTATTTTTATTTTTTTCTTATTTTATGATATATATTATAGATTTAGAAGAGTTATAAAAGATTATAAAAAGAGAGTGATCTGTTAGAGAAATTACATATTCCTAAAATTGGCTCCTTTATATCTATTCTAAAGCTTACCAAATATGGTCCTCTCGGAATAAAAGAGCTCTAAAATGTTAATATGTAAGTGGATAAAATAATCTGATAGATTTTGGAAGATAGAGAATAATAAATGAGGTTAAAAGAGATGAGATAGGAGGTGTCCTTTTATAATGAAGGTGTGGGAACTATTGGAATTTTCCCAAATATTTATTTATAATAAATTAAATATAAATTAAAATACCTCCCAATAGAACGGTATTAAACTATAATGTAATATTAGGTAGTATTATCATTATCCAATATATTTTCGGTAGTTTTGGGGGTAATTTTAATCCATTTAATATTGATTAACCCATAGAAAACATATCTTAATGTTATGTATGATAACAACTTTTTCAATATCGGAAGGTCGAGATTTTTACATATAAGAAATAAATTGAACAATAAATGTATTATTAATGATATAGTATATTATATGTTATCCCATTTTTATTATTTATTATTTTTATTATTTATAACTAATATAAAAAAATATTGTACTTGTAATATATCATTACTGTAAATTCTGACATCATTCATTACATTGAATTTATGAAAATCAATACCTCAAGATAACCTCAAGAAAATTCATTTAATATATCCATTATATTTAATATTTACCTAAAAATTAGTGTATTAACTTTACTAATTCAAATTATATTTCTTTTAGTATTACTAATATCACTTTACTGATTTTCATCATTAATTGAATAATTACTGCATCATAATTGTGTAATTAATAATAATAGTTATTTCATCACTAAAAATTAAAAATAAAATAGAATAATTTATATCAGTATTTTTTATATTATAATAATATTTAAAGTAGAGTATATCTTCTATTTATTGTCATATTATAAATATTATACATATTAAATGAATGTATGTGACAATTTTTCATTCCCTTTGATTTTAATAATATCAATGTCATTTCTAAGGAAGAGAGTCCATTAAATAATTAAATTTGGAACCTCATATATTAAAGGATTAATTGAAATCGTCACATAAATATTTATAATTTGTTAGGGTTAGTTTATATTCAATATAAATTTTTTTAAACATAAATTTCCAAATTTTACACTTTAGTGTGGTAACAAAATGACCAATGTTACTATTCATATTGGAAAAAATAAACGAGGCATATTAAAAATATTTAAACATAAAATTTAAAATATTGAATCCATTTTTGAAAATTCAAAACACATAAGCGGTGAAAAATAGTTTAAATTAATCTCGTGGGCTAGGCCAAAAAACAGTTTATTAATGTAAAAATCATCAAAAGATTCCAATGTTTTTATATAAATAACCACTATAAAATTGATTAAATTGAATTAAATTGGAATATATGATATAATATTGATTTAATTATATTTTATATAAAATAAAAAAATATAAATTTACACTATAATTTTTTTAAAAAGTTGTTTTCCATTTAAATTTAGTATTTTCACTATTAATCAAAACAAGAATCTTATAGTAAAAAACTAAAAAACAACGAAAATAAAATTTATGAAAATTATTTTTGAAATTGTATTTTTATTGTATGAAATATATTTTATAAAAGTATCTTAATTCATTTTTAAACTAATTGTTCCATTAAACGGTGATAAAACTACTTTACGATTAATACAGTTTTATAACATAAAACTGGATTTATTTTCATATCATGTATAAAAAAACACATAATATAAATGTTAAAAATTATATTATTTATTTTATTTATGTATATTTATTTAATATAATCCAAATATACTATATTTTTTATATTATTGGTATAAAACACTATTGTGCGCATTTAAACAGTTTTTTAATGAAAGAATTGTTTTCTAATTTTTATACAGGCTTCACATGTATAGACAATAATTTCATAATTGGGTTAATAATGTTTGTACCCACCAATCAAATATCTCAGTTATAATTAAATTGTTTAAATAATTAAAAAAAAGGGGTTTTTTATAGAAAGTCACTACATCATGTCACACAATACATTAGAGAAATCATGTTATTTAAAAAAATCAATTTCATAATAATATCAGGGTGTTAGAATATGAGTATAAAAATAAACAAAATATCAGGCCACAATACTTGATTAATCATCTTATCCTTCACATATTCATTTATAACTTGATCTTATATTAGATTAACCAACTCAGAAATGTTGGAAGAATACTCTACAATGGTATGCTCCCCTAATCAAATGTCAGAAACTCACTATTATATACTGCATGTAATGTATCGATATGAAACTACTTTTTAAAGTATTTCTTGAAGGAATCATAGGTAAGATCATTGTTCAATATATCTTGAACAATTCAGGAGTCATAAGAATTTTTCATTTCCTATCTATCAACTCAAGCCACTCCTCGTATTGCTATTGTCATTTGTCACCATGGAATATGGGTGGTTGTATCTTAGTAAATTCCAAGTCATGATCCACTACTCATCCTAGATTCCTAACACCCACATGACATAGATTTTGAAAATAATAAATAACATCTTCCATGAAAGAATGGTCTACTAGAGGGTTTACCAGTAGAACTTATCCCGTAACATACATCTTAGATTTGGAAGAGATCTTCTTGTAATATTTTTTTGAATAAATGAATAATACCAATAAGTAATGAGTTAATTTTAAATTCATTAGAAAAACATTAGGTACTTATAAGTAAGATTTAAAAAATTAACAATTTTAACCTATTAAGAAATCCCTTAAATAAAAAATAATAGATCAATTTTAATGAATATCCCATAAAGTTCATTCAATTGACCATAAACTTTATGTCATAAACATGGTTAACGTCCCATACCACCAACAATTACTCGATTTAATTCTTTTATGTCAGCTATTTGAGACCCTTTTCTATACAAACTAACTGAATTATGATGGACTTATATCATGTCTACCCAAGAAATAGAACCAAACCTAGTCATTTCTAAAACAGTTTAGGCTGATAATCCCTATGATTCTAAATCATAATGAACCAATCTAGGTCAACATGATATGCCACATGAACAAGACTATCACATAATATAGATAAAACTGAATAATATATACCATTATTGAATATATGAAAAAACCATTATATGGAGAGGAAGTTTATGATATTCTACAATAGAATAAAATTTAATAAAAAAAGTATAAAAAATTTATTTTTTTCATCTAATGGAATTTAAACATTTTAAGAAAAATTACATTGAAAATAATAATTTAATATTGAAAGATATATTTAAATGAATTATGGAATCATAAAATTCAGAATATTGGTTCATTAATTATATGTTAAACAACATTCCATTTGTACATTCTTCGTAAAAGTCACCGAGAAACTCATTTGGGAAAAACCAAAAATACTCCATCAAAATTGTTTTAAAAAACCCCCACATTTTTTTAAATGAATTTAAAAATGTTTAGAATAATAATTAAAATATTTTTAATTGTATTTAGGAAACATGGACAATGAAGGGAAATATTCCACAGTAGATACTTATGTATAAATATCTCGAATAATAATGATATTGTGAAATTAACTCTTAAAAATACCATATCATTAAAGTAAGAATTAATTGAATGTCTAAATTATAAGTATTCTATATAAATATAAATAAAAAAGTGGATATAAGAAATAATAAAATCAAAATTCATTTCACACATAATTGAAGGATTTCATAATCAATGAAATAGTAGTTTAACCCAATGAATGGAAATTGAGTAAAAAATTAACATACCTCATGTATTGACACTCCATGACCATTTTAAAACATAATATATAACAAATATTTATTTATTATACATTTATTCCATTTCCATATTTCAATCATATCATTTATTAATTTTTGATTACTTTGTTTGCATGTTTATTAATGATTAAAATCACTTTTCTATGTGATATTTGCTTCATTTTACAAGCTTGATTCAATTCAGTACTCTCTGTCCGTATACTTTTTTCATGGTCAGATCTTTGAAAAAGTTATTATAATGATATATATATCATATATATTAATCAAAACCATCCTTAATTTCATTCATATTAAATATAGATGAAAAATATTTAACATCTTATCATGGAGCTAGTAAGCCATTTGTATGCATTAGTGCCATTATCATTTGCCAAAATATTATGTGGTTAAAGTAAGTTAGGATATTATCATTAAGGATGTATAATTATATTCTAAATATAATATTTAATCATTAAAACTATCATAATTCTCATTAATAAACTATTTTTGTAGAAAATGAACTGCATCGCTATTTGGAGATGGTAAGCCATACTTACAAACGAGCGATGCTTTCTCTTCTTATTCGACGGGGAAGAGGATGTATAATGTTTTGAAATAGTAATATTTTTTTAAGAAAAATTATTTTTATTTTGTTCTTATTTTATGATATATATTATAGATTTATAAGAGTTATAAAAGATTATAAAAAGAGTATGATCTGTTAGAGCAATTATATATTCCTCAAATTGGATCGTTTATATCTATTCTAAATGTTACCAGAGATGGTCCTCTCGGAATAAAAGAGCTCCAAAATTTCAATATCTAAGTGGATAAAATAATTTGATAGATTTTGAAAGATATAGAATAATCAATGAGGTTAAAAGAGATGAGATAAGAGGTGTCCTTTTATAATGAAGGTCTGGGAACTATTGGAATTTTCCCAAAGATTTATTTATAATAAATTAAATATAAATTACAATACCTCCCAATTGAAATGTATTAAACTATAATGTAATATTAGGTAGTATTTTCATTATCCAATATATTTTTGGTAGTTTTGGGGGTAATTTTAATCCATTTAATATTGATTAACCCATAGTTAACATATCTTAATTTTATGTGTGATAACAACTTTTTCAATATCGGAAGGTCGAGATTTTTACATATAAGAAATATATTGAATAATAAATGTATTATTAATGATATAGTATATTATAATTTATCCCATTTTTATTATTTATTATTTTTATTTTTTGTAACTAATATAAAAAAATATTGTACTTGTAAAATATCATTAGTGTAAATTCTGATATCATTCATTACATTGAATTTATGAAAATCAATACATCAAGATAACCTCATGAAAATTCATTTAATATATCCCTTATATTTAATATTCACCTAAAAATTAGTGTATTAACTTTATTATTTCAAATTATATTTCTTTTAATATTTCTAATATCACTTTACTGATTTTCATCATTATTTGAATAATTACTGCATCATAATTGTGTAATTATTAATAATAGTTATTTCATCACAAAAAATTAAAAATAAAATAGATTAATGTATATCAGTCTTTTTTATATTATAATAACATTTAAAGTCGAGTATATCTTCTATTTATTGTCATATTATAAATATTATACATATTAAATTAATGTGTGTGACAATTTTTCATTCCCTTTGATATTAATAATATCTATGTCATTTTTAAGGAAGAGAGACCATTATATAATTAAATTTGGAACCTCATATATTAAAGGATTAATTGAAATCATCACATAAAAATTTATAATTTGTTAGGGTTAGTTTATATTCAATATAACTTTTTTTAAACATAAATTTCCCAATTTTACACTTTAGTTTGGTAACAAAATGACCAATGTTACTATTCTAATTGGAAAAAATAAATGTGGAATAGTAAAAAAATTTAAACATAAAATTTAAAATATGGAATCCATTTTTTATAATTCAAAACACATAAGCAGAGAAAAATAATTTAAATTAATCTAGTGGGATAAGCCAAAAAACAGTTTATTAATGTAAAAATCATCAAAATATTCCAAAGTTTTTATATAAAAAAATCACTATAAAATTGATTAAAATGAATTAAATTGGAATATATGATATAATATTGATTTAATTATATTTTATAACAAATAAAAAATATAAATTTACATTATAATTTTTTTTAAAAAAGTTGTTTTCTATTAAATTCATTATTTTCACTATTAATAAAAACATGAATCTTATAGTAAAAAACTAAAAAACAACAAAAATGAAATTTATGAAAATTATTTTAGAAATTGTATTTTTATTTTTTGAAATATATTTTATAAAAGATTCTTAATTCATTTTTAAAATAATTGTTCCACTAAAAGGTGATTAAACTACTTTATGATTAATACAGTTTCATAACATAAAACTGGATTTATTTTTATATCATGTATAGAAAACACATAATATAAATGTAAAAAATTATATTGTATATTTTTTATGTATATTTAGTTAATATAATCCAAATATACTATTTTTTATATTATTGGTATAAAAAACTATTGTGCGCATTTAAATAGTTTTTTAATGAATGATTTTTTTAATATTTATACAGGCTTCCCATGTATAAACAATAATTTCATAATTGAGTTAATCATGTTTTTAGCCACCAATATAATATCTCAGTTATAATTAAATTGTATAAATAATAAAAAAAAATAAAGGTTTTTTTCTTAGAAAGTCACTACATCATGTAACACAATACATTATAGAAATCAAGTTATTTTAAAAAAATCATAAAAATATCAGGGTGTTACAATATGAGTATCAAAATAAACAAAATATCAGGCCAAAATACTTGATCAATCATCTTCTCCATCACAAATTCATTTCTAAAATGATCTTATATTAGATTCACCTACTCAGAAATGTAGGAAGAATACTCTAAATGGTATTCTCCCCCTACTCAAATGTTAGAAACTCACTATATATACCGCATGCAATGTATCGATATGAAACTACTGTTTAAATTATTTCATGAAGGAATAATAGTTAAGATCCTTGTTCATTATATCATGAAAAATTCAGGAGTCATAAATAATTTTCAGATCCTCTCTATCATCTCATTCCACTCCTCGTATTCCTAATGTCATTTGTCACCATGATATACGGGTGGTTGTATCTTAGTAAATACCAAGTTATGATCCACTACTCATCCAAGATTCCTAACACACACATAAAACAGATTCAGAAAAAAATTAACATCTTCCAAAAAAGAAGGGTCTACTAGAGGGGTTACCAGTAAAACCTATCTCATAGCTTACATCTTAAATTTGTAAGAGATCTTCTTGTAATATTTTTTTAAATAAAATAATAATACCAATCAGTAATGAGATAATTTTAAATTAATTGAAAAAAAATTAGGTACTGATTAGTAAGATTAAAAAAATTTATAATTTTAACCTACCAAGAAAATCCTTACATAAAAAAGAATAGTTCAATTTTAATGAATATCCCATAAAGTTCATTCAAATGACCATAAACTCCCTGTCATAGACTTGTTTAACATCCCATACCACTGACAATAACTCAATTTTAGTCATGTATGTGAGCTAGTTGAGACCCTTCTCTACACAAACTAACTGAAATATGATGGTATTATGTCATGTCTACCCATGAAATAGAACCAAACTTAGTCATTTATAAAATAGTTTAAGTTGATAATCCATATGATTCATTATCATAATGAACCAATCTAGGTCAACATGATAGGCCACATGAACAAGACTGTCACATAATATAGTTAAAACTGAATAATATATACCATTATTGAATATATGAAAAAACCATTATATGGAGAGGAATTATATGATATACCAAAATGGAAAAAAATCTAATAAAAAAAGTATAAAACTGAGTGTTTGAAAAATCTATACACAACCAATAGCCTCCACCAAACTAGCCTAATCTGAAATCAATAGTGACAAGGGAATCCAACATGCAATAAGATTCTAATCACAATAATTTAATCCACCAATAAAAAATTATAAAATTTAAAAAGGCACAAGTATGGTGTAAGACAAAGCATAGTAGGATACCGCCATAGTTTCTAAAATTTTTTAATATCAATAATATATAAATTATATCTTTTTAAATAAAAATGTTTTATAAATCATTTTCAGATGTTAAATCTAGTTGTATAATAATTTTCCATTTGGTTTTCAAAAAATCATTACATATTCTGAAACTAGAAATATGAAAAGTAGAAGTGATACAATAGTGAATCATATATATATATAAAATGGTAAATAGGTAAACAAAAATCCATAAAGAAACCTTCAATGTGAAGATATGTGATATAACCTCATTTAAAAACCTTTGAGAAAATATCCATGAGAAAATAATCATGCAATAAATAACCATAAAAAAACCCTACTAATTGAAATCTGGCCTCTTGGACATTGCATACTACTCAAAAAAAAAAAAAAATACTAAATAGTACTAACGTTGGATGCAACTGATATCATGTTCTTCTAGTCAAAATCAGAAAATATTACCAATTTTTTGTTCCAAACACACACACACACACACTCACTAAGGCAACCTGTGTCTCTTTCGTGAATCAACCAAATTTAACAATTTGAAAATTTACAATTTCATTTATAATCAATAATTACTGTTTAATAAAATATTATCAAATCCAATATAATCTAATGAAGAGTTTTTAAAACCAATTTACAAATCAATAAATTTCATTATCAATGAAAAAACCCCTTCTAAAAATGATTCTACTCCAAGAAGTCATTTGAAACCACATATCACTAATAAAAATGAAAATCCCAGTGGGATGTGTCAAAAATGACTTGAATTTTCACAAACAACCCATTATATATACGAACCAACCTCAACATGATATAAACATGGCTACCTTCAACAATGTTAGCTGGAAACAAAGAGAACGTCTTTCAGAATACAAAGATCACCAGAAAAAGGAAATGGTTCAATAAAAAATAATATCTAAAAAAAATTAAAGACAACCACATCCAGAAGAATTGATTAATCCAAAACAAATGAAGAAAAATAAGGATTACATATATGAGAGAAACAACCCAACCACAATCTTGATCAATTGCTGAATGAATCAAATAATATGGCAATGATTCACCCAAATCACCTAGGAACAGGCTATAGGCCGAGCTTAAGGAAGACTAAATTGAAGGAAATAATAATTCACTCATGTATTACAGTAAAATCAATGTTCAAGACTATTACATTCCACGTAATCTCGTTCCACCTCGTATAATCTATGAATATCATATATGCAAAAAATAAATTTTTTTATTAAAAACATGATATTTCTAATTATATGTTATGATACTATTATACATTATATAAACCCATTATTCTTTGTTTCCATTTCAAGGGTTACTTCTGATAGACATTACAAGACCTATAATCTCCCAATGAGAAGAAAAATAGTTAATTTAATCTAAAAAATTCATCGAATCTTGGACATCACCATTACATGTATCCTCCAATTTTTTTTTGAAATAAAAATCAAATGAAAAAGAAAACCAAAATAAATTGTTATAAATAACTGGCCGATATGTAATCAGGTATTAAAAAAGATTATTTCCATTGATTTTGCATATGATTTAATGGGGATATAATTCAATGATTCTATTATTATTATTTCTCTAAACTTTTTATGTTTAGTATGAAAATATGTTTATGAATATAATTTCTCTTCCATGTTATATAACATGACAAATTTATTAACTAACCTACTTCATTTCATGGGATATTCTAAGATGAAATTATTATGATGCTTATCTCTTTTCCACGTATTAGGATATAATGAAATTTGTATGATATGCATTTCATTTCATGTGTTATGACATAAATAATGTTTTAAAAACCTATGGGGCACATACATATGATTTTCATTATGTGATGGGTGGTATATATATGTCTCTTAAATATATTGGTTATTGATAAAAAAGTTTATCTCAGAGGTCACACATGTTGTTATCCTAAGCCTCAAAAGAAGGTTACACATGTAGTTAACTGAATCCCTAAAAATATTGTAAATGGGTGGTAATCTAAACCAGATTAAGGTACACAAGTTTTACCCCAATAATATCATGTTATTAATTTCTTGATGGGTATCTAGGAAGGAAATACCTTTTTTGATTTTTTATGCCAAAAATCTATGTCTTATATCAATTTTATGCTCTCATGTCTCTAGTTATTTGTTTCCTTTATATTTCATATATTTTTAAATAACAATAATTATTCTATGAATCTAGATTAGGATAATTAATATTTATGGTATGGTTCAAATATGTAACTATCATTTTCTCATAAAAAATATTTGTGTTATACTTTTGAATCTCCCTTTTTTCCCTTACTATGAATCTGAGCTCACCCATTCTTATGTTTCCTTTACCCTTGTTATGAATAATGGTTTTAAGTGGTGTATGACATGTAAGAGTAATTAATATTTATATCCATAAACAATTCAATGAATATTATTCACTAAATTATAATATTATGCACCCAAAATCCAAATTCATAATAATATTTGGGTCCTTAGGCATGTGATAGAGTAATATATTGAATATTAATCTGAGAATATGTAATATCAATGCAAGAGATTATAGTGTCATTGTATTATATATCATATTTTTGGTATAGATTGGACATTGAAACTATGATGTTAATAATATAGTGTGTTTTACAGGGATATTTCAAAGGATATGTCTTAGGATTTCTCTAATGATAAGTATAAGGATTAGTCAATGTATAGGAAATGTCCTTTTTAATGGATAAATAATGTTGTATCAATATGATTAATGCACCTTTTAGAAACTATAATGTATTTTTTATGGATTAGATGCATCTAGAATTTATAACTCTGAAAAGGGCACACTGAGTTTGACTTCATCGTCACAATTTGCATAAAAATGTGCCTTAATGCACACTATGTTTAAAACTCATAGGGGATGTTATCTGGAAATTAAAAAACATTTATAAACCATAATAAAATATTTAAATAGATTTTTACTATGAATGGCCAAGGATTTACAGAAGGTTTCATATACTGAAAAGAAATAGTCAATTTTTGGCATCATATATGTAATTTTTCATGATATGTGGTTCCGCAAACAGATTATTATTGCTCAAAATATGTTTTCCAGTTCAAATAAATGGATAGAACAAGAAGGATTCATTTTTAAATTGAATCCGATGGACTATTTTGTGACAATGAGATAGAAAATAAAATTATAACAAGAGATAATGAAATTTTGATTATGTCTACTAATCTATCGTGATATATGACTAACCATGTGAACATAATTGATATTCCTAAAACATAAAGGAGGTTTAAGATGGAATTTTATGAAACATTATTTGTGAATGAACATAAAGGAAAGAATATTTTACTTCTTACATGTCAGGAAGGTGGGAAGATAAACCTATATGAATACCTCAAATAGAAGAGATGATGCTATATGTGATGAAAAAAATTTATATAGTGACAAATTTTAAGGATTTTAATGTATTATGTGTGGGGAAGAATGGAATCACCAAAATAAATTACCTAACCCAATAATTGATTTCTATAACAAGGAAGGTCCAATTTCATTCCAATTATTGATGTTGAATTATTTGTGTATTTATGTATTTGGATTCAGGCATTTTGGTATATGAATTTTGAAAAATTCTAGGATTGTTTTGTATAAGTTTCTTGTTAAATATTTGAAAGAATATGATGAACTATTTCTACGAAATATAAGATTGATTTAACGGAAATGATATAGTCATGGATAAAATGTTATTAAGGAAATGATAACCCATAATATGTTCCTGATATATATATAATATTGTCGGGATAAAGAGTTTATTGATTTGGTTAAATTAAATTGGTTATTATTGAAGACCATAGAATTGAATTATTATTTATGGGAAACGTATTTAATGTAAATATTTATATATTTTTAAAAAATAATTAATATATTGAATATATTCAAACATATATATTTTTTAGAAGGAAGAATCTTGCATTTTTCATTGGGGTTTGATGGTAATTTAAGATATTACAAAGTTCCAAGATAATGCATGGTAAAAGAATTCCCATGTTTGGTATATGACAATCAATAGCTACTTTATATTATTTAGGGGATAAATGTTAAGTTTATTTTGTGAATTTGTGGGACCTAATTTGAAAGAATTTTATATTTTAAGGGTTATATGGTAAACTATTTATTGAGTGTTTTATATTAAACTTTGGATGTCGTTTTATAGATTAAAATAATAATTTACTATATGAATATTTATCCATATTAGATGAAAAGTGTAATGTTTTTTGTAACTAGGGATATAAAAAATGTATTATCATTATTTTATGTATTTTATTTAGTACTTAGTGAATGAAACGAATCATCTTTTAATGTATGTGATGAAATGGAAATTGATTATGGCACAACTAATTGACACAATTGTTTCTATGAATTTAAAATATATCACATGAGTAAATTTTCATATAGTTTCAGTCTAGGGAGAAATGGTGTTCACTAATATTTTGAAAATGATCTTTAAATAATTTTTTTGTAGTAGTCATCATTGATTATAATATCATTGTCCTTCTTCAGGTCACTTTGGTCTATTTCTTTGTGGTCATTAATCTTCTCTAAATCACAAAATTTCTTATGACCAATGATATATATTACTATCCATTAGTATTTCGGATATAGTATTCTTTTCTATATTCATGTTTTCCCTCCGCACCTATGTTCTCATATTTTGAAACTATAATTTGTTTTTTCAGATGAATTTCTCACAACAATTTTTCATTTTTAAGAGGATTTTTTATTATCAATTTTTACAATGTCAATTTTTTAGAAATGAGTCATAAAATGTTAAACCATTAATGAAGAATATAAATTTCATCGTAAAAATAATTTGGGGGGGGGGTAATGTAACAAACCAATATTTTATGGTTTTTTAAATTAGTTAGTTGTTTTACATAGTTTTCATTACATGAAACAATGTGTTTCTTCAATAGCATTCATGACAAGGGAATCCATGCATCAGTGAACCATGAAATATTATTATAATAGAATAGACCATATGTAGGTGGGAATGAATATTATTAAATAATTTATTTAAGTATACATACAAATTCCCACACAATATAAATTTAATTTCAAATAATTAGTAAAAAATCAATCAATTTTTAGTAAAGTGATTATATTCATCAAAAATATGTTTTCTTCTTGACGGTTTTTGTAAATATTTAATGATACAAAATTGTATAGTCTTTTGAAAATTTATTTGATAAAATAAAAATCAATTTATAAATCATTATATCAAAATCAACCTATAGTGAATATTTTTATTTTTGTGAAAATATATATATTCATTCGATATGAAAAATAATTATTTATATAAATCAATAAGTCACTTTTAGTAAATTATATAATAAAAATTAAAATTTATAATTTAATGTATTTTACGTATAATTTATAATTATTAAATCCAGTTAATTAGTATTTAATCATCTTTATATTTAATTTAATTATTAATTTTTATGTGTATAAAAACATGGTGTTTTAAGAAAGGTATATTAAAGGAAATTATATTTTTCCATTTCAATTAATTAAAATAATAACTAATGAGAATTGTTTTTAAAAAATTAATTTATAGATTATATATAAAAAAATTATAATTTAGAATAGTAAAATGATTATTATTTGATATATATTTCATATAAATCATCTCATTCTTGAGGAAATAAAATTACCAAAAACCAGCTTCATCATCGTGTGTGTGGGTTTTCATTTAAATTGTATTTTTGTAATTTTTTGTTATTTTTTTTTGAAAAATTTATTTCAATTTATAATAGTAATTTCAAAAATATTTTCAGATAAATTTTTTATAATTTTCTTAAAAGATTAATTTCAGATGAATAGTGATAAATATTTAATTTTAATTTTTGACTTCCATTATTTTAATTTTTATTTAAAAAAAATTATATTTTAAATTGGTAATAATGTAAAAAGTTCAATAATAAATAAAAAATAATATTATGTTCATTAGAATCCATTTCATAATTTTTGATATAAAAACATTTTAATATTTTGTTTATTTTCTCATAAAAACAGAATTATAATCGAATCTATGATATTAATTTTAAATTAAATCTTCCACTTCATTGAATAGAATTTTGAAAGAAGTATTAAATATTTTTTAATAAGAATATATTTTTATTATATAATATGGAAAATTTTATTATTAATAAAAATGAAATGAAAAAATAGTACAAAATATTTACCGTGGTTAATGTAATGATGGGTTTACCGAAGGGATAAATTAAATGATGAGTGTAGAAAATATCCAAAAAAATATCAAAAATGAATTTTCTAGAAATTTTTAAACATTATATATTCTATTATTGATAATGGCCAATTATTGGATACCTGTGATATGAAAAAACATGGATTTAATTCTATCATTTAGAAAATTCAAGTGTCCCACTAACCTCACTTATAAAAGGCCACCCTTTTTCCACTCCGCATCACACATCTAAACCATTTTGGATCAGCCAATACATACCCAAATAACATACTAATATTAATCCTATCATTCTATAAATATAAATGTTTTTATAAATCCATCATTGTAATTATTTTAGGAAAATCTTAAGGAGTATACATGAAGATGAGGTAACACTGTTACATAACACGATTTAGAATCAGTTTTTTTAAAATTTAACATCAGTTTATAAATGATATTTATAAACATAATGTAAACTATAAGGTTTTGGGAATTAGTTTTTTTAAAACCATCCTAAAAAAATGAATGGGATTCATTTTCAGTGATAGATTATCTATAAAATTGATGCCAAAAAACCCTCTTGTTCATCTTTTTGGCATCGGTTTCTCAAAGAAACTGACACCAACAATCTAAAATACATTATTTTACATCTATTTCTTATATAAAATAATTCCAAAAACCAACAGTTTTTGTTGATTCGGTGTCAGTATTTATAGAAACTGATGCTGAAATGTATTCATTTTTTAAGTAATTTTAAATATTGCACCCCATAAAAAATCAGAACCCATGTAATAGAAATACTGTATACATACATCATACAAAATTTCTCAGTGATTTTTTTTAAAACTTACTTAATTTTATCAATTTAATCAATATATTTTATATTACATTGTATTATAAATTAGAATTAAAAATCATGTACCTAAAACATACAACACGAAGCTTATTGGTTATTGGTGAATCATTCATTTGATATTACCTTGTTCAAAAACCTATTATAATAAATTATTATTTAATGAATACTTGTTATTAGGGAAATGGAATTCTAATCTAAAATATATGAATATACATACCTTAAATTCTAATAACACTTAATAAATATTTTGAAAACATAGATTGAAGATGGTCAAGTTCATATTTAGTGTATTAATTGACATCATTGAACATCTATAACAACATTAAATGGTATAATATTCAAAAATAGAATACTATGACCAAAAATATAAAATAGTAAATATGGCGAAGGTGATAAAAATATGCCATTACCACAGTTGTGATTATCTCGTACATGAATCGTATAACATAATAACCACATTCTACATTTCCTTATTGATTATGAAGTTAAAGTAATTAAAAAATTATGTTTATAATTAAAACCTATATATATATATATAATCAAAATAATAACTAATATGAAAAATAATTATCTTTATATACGAATAGTTGATTGCATTTGGCTTCCCTATTAGCAAGTTCTATGTGTTATTTTTTTTCCATGACCTACATTTTCATATATATCAATAAATAATACATGTATATATAATGAGAATTAAACATAATGAGCTTAAAAAAATTAAACTTACTCATCTAATATGGAGTAAGGTTTTTGGAGAACACCACATAATAAAGTGGAAATCCAATATAATTTGTTCTCACTTGGGTAGAATATGTATAACATCCAATATAATTTATAATTCATAAATTTCACATTTTATGACATTATAAGTAACTGTAATTTATAATTATGTTTATGTTTTTAACCATAATGAAATGGAAGAAACCTACACCCAATAATCTTCATTAATAATATCTCACATATATTTTCATCTATATTTTTAGTTGACAGATATAGTAAAACAGTTGAAATTAATTCTGGATCAATAAAACCATAAACGCATGTGTTTCTATTTTGAATAAGAAGCATTTATAGATACTAAATTAAAAAGAAATATGGTTTTTCAATTTAAATTGTCATTATTTAATAAAAATAAAACATTAATTTACATAAATTGAAAATGACACCAACATAAGCACTCTAAGATCTAAAAAATTAACTAGATCCATTCAATCTTATTTGAATATTCTCTATAGATAACCCTTTCCACATATTTCGAACAATATTTGAAACACAATGATATTGTCAAAGGAATAAAAATCCTAATATATTCTTTTTAACACATTAAACATATCATAAGTGTTTTCAGTTGTTTATTGCCGAACCTTTTTCTTCCATTGTTCAATTTCATTTGATTTTTGATACTCTTATATAAGTTAAATTTAATGAAACATTATATGTAATTTTCCATCAGATGTAATTAATATATAGAAAATTTCATACCACATATGAAATATGATGGAGAAGGCTAGATGGAAAATTTTAAAAAAAAAGACCCAAAGTGTCCCAAATTCTTGTAAACTCTATGGTAGGGGAAGGTAGTAGAACATTAAGATCAATAATATCCTATATTGACACTATAGTCAAACTTATCTTAATAATATGGTGATGTATAGAATCCTATAAAAACTACAGGACTCCAAATTCTATAATATATAAATCTGGATCTCCTACAAAAAACTCAAAATGCAAGGTTGTGTCTGAGTGGGGAGGTGGAGGATCGGAGTAGGCAGACTAGGCAGGCTGTGCAGGCTAGGCATGCTCTGTGGAATGAGACTATCTCATCAATTTTTCTAGCACATCCTACTGCAAAGTATCTTGAATTTGATCAACCATAGACTATTTCATAGCAATCACTTGAGAATTTAAGGATTCTATTTCAGGGTCTATTTATTGATTAAATTTATGAAAACAAATTGGAATACTAACACCCACCTCATATCCTCTTATGTGGTCTGTGTGTTCGGGACTTCTTAAATAAATGGCTAGTATGTCCATCCTAATTTCATGCATAAAAGTTCTCTGGGTCGATTGACCCTAATGATCATTTGGAAATGAAAAAATAAAAATGGTATATTTTTTTGTTATATTATTAATTAAAAAAATAATGGAAATTAATAATTTTTACATATAATTTGTTCAGTTACATACTCATCATTCCCTCCAATATTCGTTGTATTTTTATTTCATATGTATCATATCCATTTCTCATGGTGGTTTGGGGGATAAGGAGGACTAAATTAGACCACGTCAGAACCTCTAGTGGAGTGGTCTATTAGTTCTTCAAATGTTTCCTTAATGATTTTTTTCTCTAATAAATTGTATACTCCACATGATAATGTATGAGGGCATACATTCTGCAATATAATGCCTTTATGGTATTTCCTTGATTCTTGTTATATAACATGTAACCTAATAAGTAATTACTTATATATTTAATAAATTTTACAATATCATTTAATATAATTATCATACCAGAATTTTTTCATCCTATTAGGTGGAAACAAATTTCATTTAGGTATCATCATCTAAAAATTCATACTTGAGGTATGTGTTTTTATTTTTTCTCATTCCAAACACATAATTTTTTTTCTTCACTTTTTTGTTTTTAAATCCCTATATCAAACCATAGCTAAACTAACACATATTTTCTTAACTGATTTTGTTTCTTCGAAATTTAATTTAATACATACTTCCATAACATAAATATTTTTCATTTAAAATATATCATATTAAAAAAATGTGTAAAATAAATCAATTGATATATTTTACCATTAAGACCTCCAACACCTAATTTATCATCACCTTGTCAACAGACAATTAATCTGGATATAAAATGAAAATCTTAAAATCGTTATGCATAAAAATATTTCTGAAAAACTATGTTGCATTTTTTCCAGTTTCATTATTATTATCATAAAAAATAATGTGTATCCTTTCATAACCATGAGAAAGTGGTTGTTTGTGAAAAACATTAACGTCGTGTTCATGAAATTAGGAATTTGATTTCGGAATACTAAAAGAAGAAGACCCCCACTGATGTTTCATTAGTAGTATTACAATTATTTGTTATAAATTAAAATTCTTCGTTCAATAAATATTTATATTACTTTATATTTAATTATATGAAGAATAAAAATACCTCAGTAGATGTTTTTCTACCATCTTATATGTATCTAACAATATAATTGGAAAATGTTATGAAATTATAATTTAACATTATATAATTAGACAATTGAGTAATTATAAAAATGGAAAACCTAAATATGAAAATAATAAGTGGCATGCATGTGTAAGGTTAGAAAAAATAATGATGCTTTGAATCTTAAGAAAAAAACTATAATATAATAAATATTAAATATAAAAATTACTTCTATAAAGATATAAGTGTTTACAAATTTCAATATCAATGTTTAAAAAGATGTTATCATATGTGTTATATTAACCAAAATATAATAATGTAAGTCAGGTATTTTAGTGAAATTGTTTTTAGCTAGTATAGTATAATATCAAAATGTAATAGAAAAATCATATATATATATAATAAAATATGTACAATTAAATATAAAATATTTATTAAAAAATATATTTTTTACATATTTAAATTTGACAAAAATTTAATGTAAATAAATACAATATTAATTAGGAGTGTAAATTATTATTTTTACATATCCCTTCATCTTGATCTTTTTGTACCGCGTGCACTATATCTACGTTACAGTCATTGTTATCCGAACATCGCTTAATAGATGAAGAAGTCTAATATAAATCAATAACATAACCCAAATGGATTTTTTTCCCTTTAAAATGGTGGACCACTGACCTTTTGATGGATCAATGACATAGAATACTTGATTTTCATGTGTCGCCCTGATATATGGTTCCTCATTACAATTAAATCTTTTCAAATCAACCATTTTAAACCCTTATTCATCATGTGTCACACCACTTTTACATTAAAACAAATTACAAAAAACACAGTGACTAGAAATTTAATATAATTAATTTTACATATGTCTACATGAACACCAAAATATGGAGTTGATGCAGAAATATGGTTTTTAAAATTTTCACTTGAAAATGAAGTGCCTCAACGATGACCATTACACAACTACTTAAAATGGTACTCTAGTAGTCTAGAATCTTGTTGTATATTGTGTAACCATTAATATCAAACCAATCCATGTGATGACATTAAGATATTTTCTCCATTACAACCATATCAATGTTTCTGATACAGATATATATGTGTTGACATTCTCTCCAACCCTTGAAATAGATGTCTTCTTATGGACAATCATCAACCCCTTTTCAATTAATTTTTGATATCAAAACATTAATTATGCAATATGTGGTGATATATATCATTGATCCTCATTTATGTTTTCAAAATGTATAAATGTGTCTGCATCACATCATCCCATGGAATTAAGATTACCTTTAAGCCTCTAATCCCTCTACCTTCACTATCAACTGTCATGTTTCGAAATAAAGGGAGGCCAATATGCTCCAATTCATACAAATAATCAATATAGATATCAATCACATATTATGATACATATTTTTGAATAATATAGTCTTTAGATCAATAAATATTTTTAACATATCCCATAAAATTTTTCATAAATATTTCAAAAGGATAAGTCCATTGTAAATATACAGGAACATAAATTCATATCTCATGCACTATGTTAATCACTATATAGAACATTATATAAAAAATGTAGGTGGGAAAACATTTCTACATGAAAAATCATTATATCAGCTTCAATATCCAACAAATATAAAAAATTTGGATCATAGACTTTGCTACAAATGGATTTGATAAAAATACATACCCTGATTATAGTCTTTATAACATTTTTCGGCAAAATGTCATGGAGTGCAACTAGTAAAAGCTATTGAATCAATACATGAAAATCATAATATTTCATACATGTTAATTTAAAATCCTTCAACGACACTAGATTCTTCACATTTAATGAATAACCACTGGATAATTTAATACCATGAAGACACTAACAAAAATTCATCTTCTCAATCTTGCATAATGTGTAACAAGTCTGTAGTAAATATGTTCGATTTCCCTTCATAGTGGGAGATAGCTCCAAATGTATTCCCATTGATATATAGTCCAATATAGAATTTAGTCTATATTTTTTATTTTCTTTTATGTCTAACAGATTTCCAATCAAATTTTAACATCATTTCTTCTCAACATTATGACATCGATGTTATGTTTTATCTAAAAAAAACTCCATAATGGTAGTTCAAAAAAGTTACACTATTTGATACTGAAATTTTATTGTACACAAAAATTTGTTTTCTTTCAAAATGTTAAAAAGTAATTTTTAATATATTTTAATATTCATTAGTTTATAATGGTCATGGGGAAAGATTTTATTCCTCTAGGTTGTTAAATTAGTTTTTTGATCTATTAGAAGGATGATCAACTCACATAAATCACTACTGTCCCATTTTCAATGCCTTTATCCTATTCAATAATATAAAACATGATATCTTATCTTCCAAAATTGAACATGCATTATGCCCCTTAACACTGTATCTAGATATGTTTATATATATAAGAAATACATTTATAGTGGACATTATCATTGAATGAAAAAAATACTATTTCTCGTATGTATCAAAATCATTAACACATGTCTCCCACAGTAGTTTCAAATAATCAAAAAAAATTTACAAATACACATCAATATCATTCTTTAGCTATTTTGGTCAGGAAATAATAAATATCATCATTACATATTCTTTCTTCATATATATATGTGGGGACAAGTTTTAAACGGCCAAAAAAATAGGCCATGAACTATGTTGGTTACATAGGCTCTGATATAGATTCATTCCATCAATACGCAAAGCCATTATGATATTTCTAACATCACATAGAAAATAAAAAAGTTGTTTACAAAATATCTTCTACTATGGTGAATCAGCTGGGTGATATATGTTACCACCAGATTTGTGATCATCTAAATTTGATCTTAATTTTTTTATCTATTGCATTTTCAAATTGACTCTTTAAATGGGGAATTATTTTAAGGTACAAAATTGATTTTGAAAGAGATTTTATTCTAGTACCTATTAAGAAATATGTATTGTATTATAATAATTGTATTTATGAATTATTGGATGATATCATTAGAAAGTAGAAAATTGATTTATCATAAGGGTATATGTTAGTACCTAAGAATGCATCAAATTTGACCTTTTCATCAATATTATTTTCGTGATTTCCCTCATATAGGATAACTTGGTAAATATTCATATTCTTTTCTATAAATAAAACAACCAGTGGGGAGAAATTGTGTCTTTTTTCACCCTAATCCCATTTGTCTTGAAATTTCTATGCCTAAAAATTAGAATTTGGAAGCCCATTGCATTCATGAAGAATATATTTTAAATGAACGTGTTGGTTGGGGAAAGTTTTATTGCTTTACCCATTACATTATTTCTGGTTAACTAATCTCAGAACTACTGATGAAAATATATATTTACTGCATCCAAGGAATAAAGGTTTCATAGAATCTTTATACAACTGTTCAACATTTGCGGTTTTTTGATGGTTTCAACACTGAAATCATGAATTAATTCTTCAATACGATCATCTGCCTCATTATGAATAGTGTCATCAACATTAGAAATGGAATTTTTAGTTATTTCACCATGCCATATCCAATGTGTATAATTAAGGATAAGACCATCTTAAATGAGATGATCTGTCATTTCATTAGATTTTAACTTTATACTATTTAAAAACTTCACACATAAACAAAAAATATAATCTATGTGTTGAAGATTTCAGTTAACAAATTCCCAGAAATAATCAAACCCCTTTTCATATTTACTAGTGGTTCATTGTAAATTTATTCAATTAAGATCCATTGAATAACTAATATCCCAATATAATAGGTGAATATATTAAAACATTTAAATATTTAAATATATATATATAAACATATAAATTGTAAACATAGACACAATTTATAAAAATGATTGGTAATTAGGGTATGACTCTTTAGTCTATACAAGATACAATTATCTATATGCACTAAATCATTATAGACTGTATAAAAAACATCACAACAATTTTTATTCTATCCAAACTACTTTATATAATATTACATTATAAACTCTCTCATATTGAATTTTTTTATTAATATCAATGATTAATCCAAATATTAATTGGGTTACCTTATAAGAATTTTTATCAATAAAAATTATTATAAATTCTCTAATTTATAACCATGAATATAGAAATTCATCTTTTAAAACATTTTATTTTTAATGATGACAATTGATTTGGAAGGATTTTTATTAAGAACACCCATATATCTATATGATCATGTCCAACAGATGTATCTCCATATATTAAATGAATACTCATATAATATATATATCCATGACATTGAGATTATTCATTGGGAATGAAATATTTCAATATAGTATTTAAACACAATGCATTCTTGTATCATTGATTAGATGGAAAACATAGATGAATATATCAAATGATAATCATATAGGCAGATAAGCACATTTCAAGTCACTTATCTGATAATGAAAATTAATTTTATTCATTTTTACTAAATTTTGGTCCAGAATGTTCATATAAGAAGATAAATTTTATCTAGGCTAAATAACTACTACATTCAAATAATTAAAGAAAAAACTCAAATGATAGAAAATGGTTAATAATTTTTCATCAAAATTTAAAACAACTTACAAAATATGGAGTTAAACAACTAAAATGGATCCTTAATCTAGAGTATTCTCCCTCAAATTAGTATAAAGAATAAACACTAAAAGATCAAACATTTTTTTAAAAAAAATGATCAATTAAAAATAATACAAAAAGAAAATACAATTTTTGTTGATTCTCAGCCGGAAAATGGTTTCCGTATAGAAAATAATTTCCATGATGATGCAATAATGAAATGGGAAGAAGAATCAAGACCAAAAATCATGAAAATCGAATAAAATAAACACTAATGGTCATTGGTGATCAGCAGGTAAAATTAGGAGCCACTGCAAGTTGATAGAATAGTTTCAGATATCCAAAAGTATTGATGGTTTCAGAAGCCTGTATTTTTATTAATGTTTTTTGGAATTGGGTTTTAATAAAAAAGTCTCTATAAAGACAAAATTTTATCATTTCAATGATGGTTTTTTAGAAAATTGGTGCCATAAATTCACATTTTGGCATTGTTTTTTAAACCTTGAATCAGAATCCTTCGGTATAGAATTTTTCACGTTAGTTTTTAAAGAAAATGATGCAATAATGTAATATATAAAAAATTACACATCATTTTATGTGAAAACTAACAAAATAAGTCCATGTACCTATATTTTCTATCAGTTTATAAAAAACTTCATATCTCGGACATTGAAACCATTTTTCTTCAAGTTTAACATTAATCAATACGGTTTTTATTATTTCATCCCCCATCCCCAAAAAAATATTCATATAACATGATGATATAATAATATTAATATAATCCATGTACTTATATGTTCTTATTTTAATGAAATTACCATCATCCATCTCTAAATCCCTCAAATGGGTGAAAATTCATTGTTTGTGCGCATGATGGATTACCTCTTCCATACTGAAGTCGTTCTTTATATTCCATTTCCACCTCACAATGATAGGAATAATTATTGATTTATTATTTATATATGATATTTATGATATTATTATACATCTTGAAAAATTATTTAAGACATACCTTTATTCTTCCAATTTTTTGGGAATATGACAATGTTGCCTGAGTGTGCAACCGATAATCACCTTACGAAGAAATGTGATTCACTCACACTTTACACAGAAGGTATTAAAGACGAATTTAATTAATATGTTATATATATTATAAATTTTTTTTAAATTCTAATATATCAATTAAATTTTGTTATTTCAGACCAAATAGAAAATGGAAACTATGTTTATGTGTATGTACGACCTACTGTCTCTATGAATGGTGTAATTCATTTTTTGTCACTAAATTTTATGGATTTATATAAATTAATATTTAAAAACTATATATAATATTTATATCATATTCAAAATTTGGGAGATGATAAAATGTTTTTCAATGTAATATGACAAATAATTACCAATCAAAATAGATACGGAAAACAAATGACTTAATTACACAATACACAACATTAACATGGATTTTTTAAAAACATGTAATAGGAAGTCAAAAGAAAAGAAAATATTCCATGATATGCATAAATATTTTTATGTAATTTATTTATAATAATCTTAAATTTATCATGATGGATGTTTCAATATCAATGATATAACTCAGGACTTAACGTAATGGATTTATAGTCTTATTTTGAATTCAAGAAGTCATGTGAAAACATTTTACTCATTTTATTGGGGTGGTTTATATTTTACAACTTCAAAATTTTATATCATTATTTTACTATTTTTAATGATAGTTAATGTTTCATTTCTAGTTATTATTTTTTTTTGGATTATGATGAAAAGGATTCTTAATGTTCTAAGGTATTTCTATTTAACCTTTTTACATCTATGTGACACATGACTTATTACACATCTATTACAATTATATTGTATAAATATTTCACAAAAATATATTTTATGACAATTATAAATGATATAATATTTATATATATATCAATTTGAGGATATATATTTCATGGGTCTTACGGTCCAAAATTTACCATAGTGGTTGTGATTTTATGTTACAATCTGATTATTTATAGATATTTTTATGATTATGTTTTTTAAAATAATATCTTATGACCTAACCTTCAAATAACTCATGAATTTACTAATCCTCTAAGTTTTAATGATATTTTTAAGTAATGGTATCAATTACCTACTCTATCTTATATAAAATAACTGATAAAAAAGTGTTTAGTAAAACATTACATTATTTTTGTATTCGGTTTGAAATATATTTTCATCCAAAAAAATATTTTCTATAAATTATTTAAGAACAATTCTAATATGTTACTTAGATTTTTAAAAATCAATTTCATCATTTTTGTTCCTATTAATTTATTCATAAATGTAATATTATTTAGCATTCAATATATTCTCATTTGGATTTTAATGAATATTTGAGAGGAATCATTATTTTAACGTGTGAATGATGAACCAAACATCATGGATTCATGAAAATTATTTGATTTGATGATTACATTATAAATTTTCATGCTTATTTTAAAATGAAGGTATTTTCAAAAAAAAAATTAAAAAGTGTTTTTCATATAGTATGGCATATTTTCCATAATAAAAGTTTTAAATGAGTTATATAGATTCATATATAAGTTTTAACGTTCACTTTAAAATTAAATGATTATAAAAAAATTATTCTTTTAAATGATATTTTAACACAAAAGTTCTCTTTCTCAATAATCATTCAATGTAATCATTAAAAATAACTCTAAATATATGACAACATCATATAATTTTACTTTTACTTCAATAGGGATATGATATAAGGATACCATTCATATTATTTCTCTAAATGGTTTAAGATTATGGTAAAAAGTTATTTATAACATTCATTTCTCTAACATGGTTTATACCAAGAAAAATTTATTACTAAATCCACTTTTTTTTCAAAGCATATGTTAGGATGAAATGATAAAATGGTTATTAAAACTGTCACTTTTTCACTAGTTATTATACGATGAAATGTTTATAAAACCCATTTAATTTAATTTTTTAATTATATGATAAATATCTTAGGATCTTGTGGAAGACATATTTATGATTTTTGTGGTGTGAAAGGTTTAAAAGATATCTTCATCCAACACATTGAGTGATGATAAATGTTCTATGGCCATAGAGGGTACATGGATGGTTATCCCAATCCAAAAGGGAGGGTATATGGGTGGTTATAACAGTACTAAAAATAGGGTACATAGGTGGTTATCTGAATACCAAATTAGGTACATAGGTGGATATAAAATTCCTAACATGTCTTCAATATCTTGATGGGGAAACGAGACGTATGATTTTCTATACATATGTGTATGCCCCAAATCTACGTTTTATGCTAATCATATGCTATAATGGATCATGTTATTTGATTAAATAGTGATTCATATCATATGAACTCCCAATATTTCTTCCATGAATCAACAATGTTGATATTTAATATGAAGGGTATGGTAGTAAATTGTTATTTTCAAGCTCTCAAACCCCAATGTTCATGCCATGAATATGTATCTCCCTTAATTACCTTTATTGGGTATATGTGCTCTCCATTTCTTATGTTTCCTTTTTCTATGTTATGAATAATGTTTTTAAGAAGGTTATTTATATGAATAATAATTAATGGAAGGATAAACATGGGAGAAATTGAATATCATTCAGAAAATTAGAATATTATGGCCCTAACATCAAAAGACACTAAACTATTAATATAACTATGAGTTTGATTTTGTAGTGTAATGATTATTCATCTAAAAGTACATATTTTCTATTTATGAAAATCATAGTTCAATGTATTATAAGCAGTTATAAAAAATTAATTCTATAAAATTAAATAATTTATAAATGATGAACTTTGTATTAATAAATGGGAGTCAATGTAGAAATTTTAATGCATGCATGAATAATATAACATGAAAACATTTGATAATGAGAATAAAATACATTTGAATAATAACTGTATAAAAATGATTATAATTTAATAATAAATAGGGTAATATATATGAATAAGGTTATAATATAGGTTATTAGTATAATTATGTTTATTATACTTGAGTTTGTAGTACTTTCATGGAAATTAGGTGTTACAGAATGGTTTTCAATATAATTTCAATTCCCTACGATCAGTTTTGAACTACTATCCTACCAAATTTTATATAGTGTTTGTTCTAACAATATGATGCATTCTGTTATAAATATTTATTTATTCATGGTATTCAATGTATTATATCATGTTCAATTTTTTTTAAAAAAATTTATGTTGTCTCATTTGACATTTATTTTACTAAATAATATGCCTCATTAAACACATAATATATATTTTTTATGGACATAACAACTCTTTAAAATATTATAACATGATTCTCTTAAAAATTCATGGTATTTTTTCCGATATTTAGTTATTTCTTTCAAGGTCATAAAATTTAAATTATACAAGCGTTGTAAGGATTTATTTCACTAGTATGAGATTTCAACTTTACCAAGATTGTTTTAAATGTTTTTAAATAAATTCCAATTTATTTTATCTATTGATTATTTTTAAAAGAAAAATATTTATATTAATTTTATTTAGAAATAAATGATATAATTTTAAAAAAGTAACCTTGTTTTTGAATGAAATGTTTACAGAATGTGTTTATACTAAATAATTTTACAATGTTTTTATCCCATATCAAATATATTTTTGAAGTAACCCTTATTTTATATTTTTTTAAACCCCATTTATTACCAAAGGGATAATTTTTAATCATTTTATGATGATAAACTTACATTTTTAATGACATTTTAATGGATTTAACTTGTATTTTAAAAATTTATATTTCTTTTTTATTAACATCCACTATAGATTTAGTAACTTAATCATTATTTCTTATTCTTCGATCCATTATAGGTATTAATTTCAATGTTTTATTTTGAAAATTTTCCATGATAATTTATTGAGAAGTATTTTTCTAATTACTTGAAACTTCAAATTTTTACAAAATGATTTAAAATGTTTTATAAGATCTATTTAATTATTTTATATCCATTTTACTATATATATGAAAAATATCAATTTATTTTGAAGTAATGATTCACGGGAATACCTATAAATTACCTTGTGAAATTATCATTTGGGGTGATATAATTTTGGGTATCAACTAATCTATCTCATGAGTTCATTTTAGTTGATACCATTTTGAAGTTCAAAAAAACACATTTTAATTCAATGGGTTTTCATGATAGGATATTTTATTGATTTTTTGTGGAACACATGTCTATGGACGATCAATATGAGAGAGTTTGGCTCATTTATATCCACTAAATTGATTGGTTAAATTGTTAAATCATTGGTTATATATAAGGACCCAACTGTAATCATTACAATATCAAGTAATTTCTTTTAGAATTCACTTCTATACAATCACAAAGTTATTTTAGTTTACATTTTTAGAAATTTAGGACATAATTCATAAATATCATCCTATAACCATAAAAATCAGAGACTACAAAAAATAAAATCCATTTTTATTATAAAAATTCTTTTAAATAGTTGAAATGTTTTCATGAAATTAATCACAACATTCATCATGGATTATCATTTTTTCTTTCCCATCCTTAAACCTAATGAAAATTATTTTAAAAATTATATGACCAAAAAAATATCAGTATGGGATATAAAAAAAAGGAGAGAAACCATTAGTACCTGAATAATTATAATCATATGAAATCATTTTCCTAAAGGTTCACTTCTCATCCAATCTCTATGATATAGTCCTTTTTTAAAAACACGACATTTCAATAGAGAATTGAAAACATAACTAAAACTATAATGGTATTTTGGGGTAATAATTACATAATATTGTAATGCTCATGACTACATTATTATTTATAACTCTCATGAGTACCTTACAATGTAACCCTCAGATATTTGATGTAAGAATTAATAAAATGATAGGAATAAGTGTATTCATAATATATTCACATAATAAAGAAAAATTAAATCAAAATTAATTTCAAAAATAATACTAGTACAAAATTATTAATGATTTGTAAGGTTAACCCAATTAATGAAAAGAAGGTTAATAATTCACTAACCTCTAGTTCTACTTACATTAAATGTGTTTAAACCTCCAGTATAATGGATAAAAGACTGTTGAAAATATTTTATTGATACATATTTTTTTTATAAAACATTTTATCATAATTTTATAAAAATATTCCCCAAAATTATTAATTATATTTTATTATTTGAAAAATTTTGGGTCTTTTCCTTACATGGTTTCCATGGTTAATTTGTAAAATATTTTCGTGTCAAATGGAAAAGAAGCTTTAAAAGTGTAATTAAATGGTACTAATATTTTTCTATAATATTTAATGATAAAATAGATGTTTGTTTATATCTGATTATGAATCATTAGATAAAACATTAATGGTATTCATTTAGATTATTTCGGTGGTCCATAGATGATAACAAACAAGTTTCATTATATAACTGAATATAATTTTTATAAGTTAATTAAAAAACATAAAAGAGGATTTATCATTCTCGTTAAAATATGTTTCATCCATTAAAATGTTTTTATGACCATCCATGTAGGTGGTACTATAAATTTAAAACCCATCATCTTCAATGTTTTTAAATCGACACATCATGTAAAATGTTTTTATTTTTTTAGAATAAGAGGGAGAGAAGAAGTATGATTAAGAATTTTTCAATAAAAATGACAAAATAAAAGTATAAATAAATAAGATACTGGATTTTTCATTCCTCATAAATTAGGGGAGGCGAAGACAGTATAAGAAAATTAAATTAATTGAAAAGTAAATAAATAAAAATTAAAGTGGATATTTACCTCTTAAATTATCCTCATTGAGAACCTCTATAATTACTTCAGTTTTGGCCTTTTAATGATAATATTATGTTATTGGACATGGGGAATAGGTTTCGTAAGATAATTGGGATGAATTTAGAAAATTCACAAATCATGAGAGGTGTGAGTAGAAGAGGGGGTGTATGGTGGTATTTATAGTGGAAGAGAGGGGGGGTTCAATTATTTAAATCGTTGCCTTATAATTTTTCCCATTAAAATTTATAGAGTTAGTTATTTTGGATAAATATTGTAATTAGTGCTTGATAGTTCAAACCAAGGGGGATTACCTAATCATAACATCATCTATGACTCAATAATTAATGTATTTATCTTATTTCCCAAATTATTGCATTTCAATATTCACCAAAACTTAATGTATTTTAGAAAAATACCATAAATTTACCCCATACATTTCTCGACATTTAGAATTAAAAATTAACTTAAATTTATCTAAATAATTTTCTAAATATGAGAAAATTAATTTAAAAAAATCATAATTTATTTGAATAATAACAATTTTAAAACTATAACTAATTATAGGAAACCTTAAATAATTTATCAAGGTCTCATAAAATTATCTTATAACCAAAGAAAAAATAATAATAATTTATGATTTCATTTTATGAATGTAAATTTTCAAATAAATTATTCAATTAATCATAAAACCGCAATTAAATATTTTTAACTCACAAAAATGTGAACACCTAATTTATAAAGTTAAGAAAAATTTTTACTTGTCCAATGATATATATATATATATATATATCATATTTTTACTTATATAATGTTTAAATTGTATTCATACATTATTAGGGGTTACTACTCTATTTTCCAGATTAGTATTTCTAATGATCATGTGACTATTACTAAGGTCATTTTATTATTACATTAATAAAAAATCATTAATTTCTATAAATATTAATATGTTCATTAAAAATTTATAACAAGTTTATGAATTTAATTCCATAATTTAAATAATTATAATATAAGTAATTTGGTTGTAACATTATCACCACCTTCTAGAAATTATGTCCTCACAATTTTTATGTACATGTTAAAAAATCATGGGTATCTTTCCCTTAAATAATTTTTAGATTCCCATGATTCTTCTTCAATCTTGAAGGTTCTCCACAAATCCATAACCTCTTGGATTACCTTATTCCAAAATAATTTCCCTCTACTACCCAGAATCTGAAAAGGTTTCTCTTCATAAGAAAGTTTCCCTTGGAGAAGAACTATATTTGGGCTCAAAAGATGAGATTAATCTAGAAAAAATAATTTATCAATATAAAAACAAGGAAACTATTTTGTACATGAGACAAACTCAACGGAAAAGATACTTATTGTGTGATTGGTCCATCTTTCTCTATAATTTATTGATTTCCAATTATCTATGGACTTATGTTTACTTCCCTACCAAAATGCATAACTGTTTTCCATGATGAGATTATAAGATAAAAATAATCACCTACCTCAAAAAAATTCATTCCTTCAGTTATCTGCATAATTTTTATTCCTTCTTTGAGTAGTTCTCATGTGTTTAAAGAACATATTAACTTTATCAGCCACATCCTCTACTAAATATGTTCACATAAACTTACCTTCCCCTAATTCATCCCAAAAGGATAGTGTTTGACTCTAATTCCCATATAATTCATCAAAATAAGGCATTTGTATACTAGAATTAAAGATTTTATTACATGAAATTTCAACTAAAGAAAGATGTTGATCACAAATAACATTGTAATATAATGAAGAAGCTCGAATCATATCTCCAATTTTCTAGATTTTTTACTCTGATTATACATATGATTGAGGATGGAAGGCAATGATAATATTTCATTTTGTTCTCATTGCCTTTTGCTGGCCTTTTCAAAATTAATAAGTGAACCAGGGATCTTTGTCACATATAATGGAATGATGAACTCCATGTAACCTAAAAATATTATTAAGGTATAGAGAGAAATTTAATCCATGGACATGGTATAAAGAATATAATGAAAATGTGAAAATTTAGTGAGTTAGTCAAAAAAACCAAATCACATTGTTACCTCAAGAAGTATTTGGTTGTTCCACCATGAATTCTATGGATATTTCTACCCATTTCCACTCTGGTATGGGAAAAGGCTAATGTATACTCTTTATTCGTAGTCACTCTAATTTAACCTATTAAATTTTCAAACATTTCATGGTAAAATCATCAATATATTTTTTCATTCCATCCCCCCAGTAATACTCCCAAAGGTCTCGGTACATTATTGTACTACCCGGATGCACTATAAATAGAGTACTATAATATTTTCACAACAACACTTCATTCAAAAATTAATCACAAGGAACACATAATATCCTTCCTAATATTAAAACACAATCATTATCAATGATAAATTCTGAAAACGTTTTTATTTTAACCAATTATACCTTTTTATGCTACTCATTATTTTCCTTATGTATTTTCTTAAATTGTACAGATAGAGATGACTACCCAAATAACTACAAAAAAAGTGAAGAATTTTTATTGCAAATTTCTTCCAAGAAAAAATTCATTAAAATAGTAATCAATGTGTCATTTTCTAAAAGTAACATGCTAAATGTATTATGTTCTTTTGAATCATGCAATGTACTAATTTTTTTCTTTTCAATTATTGTAATTGATCATGAAATCGTAGAATTTTATTAGTTCGTGCCATTTTCTATGCCTCATGTTCAATTCCTTCTGAGTAAATATATACTTCACTATTTAAAGGTCATTATATATTTTACATTTTTTCCTTATAAATTTTTCCTCAAAATTTTTTAAGAAAAAACCAAATTTCCAAATTACTAATCATGTGTGGGATAGTTTAAATAACGAGGCTTCAGTTTTATTAAAGCATAAGCAATTACCTGATCATTTTTACTTATAAAAAACCATGTACATTCAATGAATCATAGTGATAGATAAAAAATTCCCCATTTCTAGAAGGTAGGTACAAAACAAGAGCATTCACCAATTTCTTATTCCATTCCTAAAAAAATCACATTCTTCTATGAAAATAATTTTAACCCATTTTTTATTAACATAGTTTGAAGTTTAGGTAACAATGTACTGTCTTTAACAAAATTACAGTAATAAAATTCTAATCTAAGAAAACTAGAAATCTTGGTTACAATTTTTGGTAATTTCCATTCCTTAACAAAATTTGATTTAGATGGAACAACTGTTATTACATATTTATTTACAATGTGACCATGAAAATAAATCTATTTCATCCAAAAATTACTTTTTCTAAATCTTCCATATAACTTCTTTTATTTGAGATTTTTCAATAAAATCCTGACATGTTATTTATGATATTCATAAAAAAATTTAAAGACCCAAATATCATCAATAAAAACAATATAAAACATATACAAATATTCATGGACTATTATATTCATAATACAATTTAATATAGTATTGGAATTTTACAAACCAAACAGCATGAAAAACTTACAGTGAAAATTTATAGAACAAAAAGATGTTTTTTAATTTCATCCTCCATATTCAAATGATGGTTCTCGAATCCCATGTTTGTATTAAAAAAATATTGAGATCCCTAGATCTTATAAAACAAGTCATCGATATAAGGAAATTCATACTTATTATTGGAATTAATGTTATTAAAAGCTCTATAATATTTGTAAGGTCTCATGGAACCATATTTCTTTTTATCAAACCAAACAAAAGCACCCCATGGTGATTTGATAGAATGAATAAATCCTTTATCATGAAACTCATGCAACTGATTTTTAAATTCAAGAAGTTCCATTTGAGCCATTCAATGAGAGGGTATTGAATTTGTCTTATCATCATTAACTAATTAAATGGTAAATTCTACTTTCTGATCATGTATAACACTAGGAAACTTATCATAAAAAACATCCAGGTATTCATTTACTATAGGAACATTTTTAATCTAAACAGTTCTATTGTTTTTAACAATATGTGAAAGGTAAAATTCATTACAATATATTAATAGTTTATCATCTTCTTCATATGTAATTAATTTCATGGGTTAATTCTTTAATAAAATATAATACATTTTATAAAAACAACTTCATTAGCTCAAAAATCACCCATTACATGATAATTAGAAAGCCGGTACACACATATAATGACATTAAACACTAATGAGGGAAAAACAATAGGTTTTGGAAGTAATGTATTTTCCAAGATAACAATAGGAAGAATCTTATAATCCCTTGTTCCTGTATTGTTTTCCTCTCGAGTTTCAAATATAAATTACAGTATCATTTTTTGAGGTGAAATTCCCACTTTACAAGATATTTTATCATAAAAAAAGAATGTGTATACCCCGTATCAAACAAAAAATTAGAGAAATATGAGTAAAAAAATAATGTACCTAATAACACAGAATTATATGGCCCAAAATCTGATGATGTATTCACAAAATATCTCACGACACCTTTTTTTATAATCATGATGTTTTCCATCATTCTGATCATTCTTTGGGAAAGTATTTTTATAATAACACATAATAGAACATTTAAAATAGTAGATTGTTTTCTTATCATAATTATTCTTAAGATCTTTTTAATTATAATCTAGGTCCCTATGTACAAACTATCCATAAAAAAAACATTTCTCAATTCTATAAATACATTCCCCATGGTTCTTTTTACACCACTTTTCACAAATACGAAATGGAACTTTCTTACCAAAATATTTCCTTAGTTGATTATTACCCATCGATTTCCATCAGGACCACTTCTTTTGATTGTTTGAAAAATAAACATCATCACAAGAAGACTCCATTTGTACCCTCTCCGCACACAAAGTAATTTTTTCATAACATTTGTATTCACGGGAATCTAATGCCCTGCATAATCTTAGCTAAAATCTTGAGTAAAAATTATTGAGTTTTCTGTCATGATCAGGAAAAACATTTGGAGAAAATATTTCCCATCAGGTAATGATTTCTTCATAAACGACAACTAGATCATCATAAATTTTCATAAATTCAACGAATTTATTATCCATTCTATTTCGATCCCATATAGGAATGTATTTTTCAAAATAAATATTATTAAATTCATCTCATTTCAAGGCAATGATCACCTTGATTCCCCTAGTATTCATGACCATTGAACACCAGTATTCAACATCAACATTAAAATGATAAATAGAAAAAATGGCCGTTTTATAATCTGATTAACCAATGACAACAAATAACTTTTAATGGGATTTAATCAATCCTTCAACTACCAATAGCCCAGAAGATACTCTAAAATAATGAGGGTGTTTCCTCAAAAAATGGTTCAATGTCATCATGTTTTTTATGGAAACTATAGCTGTTTACATTAATGGATTCTTCCACCATTTATTGAATTTTTCAATTAATTCATTGTCATCACTAACTATTTGGTTCAAATTCCAACCATTATAGGATTAGGATTTAGAATGATATCATCCTCTCAATGCCTTCCTCTTGTATCATACCTCTTTGGTCTACAAAAATCCATTTGGAACAGATATATCTTACATGGAGAAATATTGTGTTCATAAAATTTATAATAATTTCAACATAAGGTAAAAACAATTTTTTGTATTATATTAACATTATACAGAACCCTAAAGGTGTCTAAACCATGATCTGATACCAACTATAAGGAAATGGCCTTAAACATTACCTAATCTAGTAAATTCATATATAATTCACTTCTTTAAATTCCAAAATATCTTTTTGGATTATATTATTAGAAATTACAGGCCTACTTCAAACATATCCACCCATAAGCATAGAATGTCTAGAGTAGTAAAACAATATCCATTTATTCATAATTAAAATGAATTTAAAAACATTAAATCATTTCACGATATGTCTTCACAACAATACTCTTGGATTATACATTTCAATTAATCACACTTAAAGCCTATGAAAAACACTTCAAAACTAGGTATGAGCACAAAAATATAAGTAAAGGATATAAAAATGATATAAACCCTTGTTACTTGAATACTTATAAACATATGAAATCATTTTAAAAAAGAGATACTACTCACCCAATATGTATCATATATTTACTTTATGAAAACATGAAATTTCCATAGAAAATAAAAAATTTAAATTATAAAATAATTATAAATTTGGGATATATATAAATAATATTTTAACCCATGTAGATACAGTATGATTTTTATCCCTTGAAATTATTTAAAAATTGAACCCTCACGTCTACCATATGATGTAACCATTATTGTTTCACATGGATTAACCAAAAGACTGACCACCAACTTAAACATTACCAATCAATTTGATGAAGATATAGTCCCACCCTTAATCAAAATAATTCCCATTAACCAAATCACAATCATAAAATTCAAATACATACATTATATAAATGATTCCCCTTAAAAAGAAAAGAAAGAGAATAATTATTTTTAATAGAAAGTCCCTTAAATATATCATATATTTGATGTGAGAATTATTAAAATTAATTTAATATGTGTATACGCTATAAATACATATTATCAAACATAATAAAATCAATAGTCATTTAAAAAATAATCATAGAACCATGTAATTAATGAAGTATAAGGTAAACCCAAAGAATGGAAATTGGGTTCAGAATTCACATATGTCAGGTTTGTATAACTAAAAGTGAGTTTAAACAACATGTATAATGTTTAAAAAATGTAATTAATATTTTAGATAAATATATTTATTTTTATAAAACCATATGTGATCATTTTGTAACAAAATTCAACTGAATTATTAATTTTATTTGGTTATTTCCAATATATTGGGTGAATTCTATACATTATTCCCACAGTTGGTTGGTAATGGATTTTCAATTTCAAAAGGAAGAGAAACTACCAAAGTGGAATGAAATGGTATTAATAAATTTTCAAGAATATTTAATGATACCATAATTTATTTTTGTTATATATGCTAATGAATCATTGGATAAAACATTAATTATTTTCACATAGATCATTTTGGCAGTTTGTCAATAATCAGAAACTAGTTTCATTATATAAATTAATATTATATATAAATTTTAATTTGGGAATATAAAATAGGTTATATAATACACATTAGAATAATTTTCAACCATTATAATGGTATTATTACCACACATGAATGTGGCGATGGAAATTTAAAACAAATCATCCATGAAGTTTGTAAATCAACACAACATGGATGATGTTTTATTTTTTATGATAAGAGGGGGAGGAAAATAATTAATATGATTATTATTTATATAAACATGATAAAATTCGAAGATATATAATATAATATAGTTTTCATGAATCTTGGATATGGGTATGTGAGGATATTATATGAAATGAAAAATAATAGAAAATGAAATAAATGAAAATGAAAGAGGTTTTTTTGACTTTTGAACTATCCTTGTTTAGAACTTACTTAATGCCTTTGGTATGGTACTTTTTTTGAGACTGGATCTTCATGGATTTGTGAAATAGTTTTGGGAAGTCTATTGGGAATAATTTGGATAATGATCAAATATTGAGATATATAAGGAGTAGAGGGGGTGAAGAGTGGTATTTATATTGGAGGAGGGAGTTCATTATTTTAATTATATTTTAATTATTATTCTCAATACAAGAAATAGTTTTGGTAATTGTGACTAAATATAGTAATTATGGAATGTGAGTTCAAGATAAGGGTGCTTACCTTAGTAAAACATCTTTAAGGACTCAATATTTCATGTATTATTCTTATTTTTTAAATTATTGTATATTAGTATTCACAAAAAAATCATATATTTTTTAATAATACAAAAAAATCAACCCAACCATTTATCAATTCTAGAATTCAAAAATGAACTCCATTTTTTCAAAGGAGTGTTCTAAATATGATAAATATTATATTTTAATAAAATCAAAATTTATTCATAAAATAACAATTTAAAAACTATAAATAATTTTATAACACCTTTAAATTTGATCAATGTATTATAAAATTATCTTATAAACATAAGAAAACAATATAATAATTTATGATTAAATTTTATGAAAATAAAATTTCATTTAAATTATTAAATTATTCATAAAATTATAAATAAATATTTTTTAATCGTAAAAATACCAACACTATGTTTATAATTTTATGGAAAATTATTTACTTGTTCAATGATATAAATATATCATATTTTCACATAGAAGATGGATAAATAAAATATACACTTTATTAGGTGAGTTTATTATTCTATTATATGAGTTACTTTTCATAATGGTCATATTATTATTCCAATGATCATGTTTTTATTCCATCAATATAAATTCCTTCATTTCAACAAAAATAAAATATTTAATTATAAGATTATAGTGAATTTAAATATATAATTCCATAATGAAAAAATATTTTTTTTATAAATACTTGGGTTGTTACAATATATATGCGAGAACACTAAATTATTCTCGAAAGAATGGGTGAATGTGTGCGACTCACAAAGGTTATGTATACACGAAAACCATTATGTTGTCTCATATGTATAGGTTGGAGTGTGTGAATCAAGACGATTATGTATATGTGGGTATAGTTATGTTTTCTCACATGTGTATGTGAATGTCCATCACTCATAAAGGTGATGTATATGTTGGTAAAATAAATTTTTCTCATATGAGTGGGTGAATGTTTGTGTCTCACAAAAATGATGTTTTCCAGTGCTTATATGCTTTTCCAAATTTCATTATTTTTATATTTCTCAATTAAATTAAATATTTTTTTTCCATATAACTATGATTCTTCTCCAAAGATCATGTTTACTATAAAACACAGCTATGACATATTACATCTTGGTCACTTGAGAGAACATGTAAATTTTATCATGACATATTGATAAGTCTTATTATTTCATGTTATTTGTAATAATATATTTATGGACTGATCATTTATTATCATATTATTATGATCAAAAACATTAACAAAATTTAAGTACTTTTTTATTAATTAATGTCCGATATTACCACTTATTTTTACATTCATGAGGTCATAAAGATGATTATTACATAGAATATGTCTATAAGGGGATCTACTATGGTGTGATTATAGAGAAATGTTTACAAGATTGGTAAAATATTTTCATTATAATGTTAATTTACAAATACACTAACAATAAAATTTATTTACATTGGGTGGTATTATTGTGATATCTAATTTTCAATTAATGGAAATTTTTTAAATAATGTAATTTTTTTGTTGGTTATTCTCACTAGGTAATAATGATTTTATTTAATGTTGTGTTTTAAGAAGTGGAACCTAGAGTGTGAGATTAGGATAATTATATTCACATTTTAAACCACCAACCTTAATCCTTAAAAAACTAACCTTCAAAATACATCATTCTTTTTTATTACAATTGAATGTGGAGATTTATAACACATAAAATCCCTGGGATTAATTTCATTTCAATAGATTCAAAATATCTACATTGAATTGATTTTGAGTGATAGGTGAAATTTTTTTATGTAAGTAGATCACAAATTATATGGATATTAATGAGTATGAGAAAAATTTCAATGGAAGTGGATATGATCCTTGAATTGTTTTTATATATGAAGCCTGATTTAATGTTTTTTGTTGGAAAGTTTTTTTACTTTTATAATTGTTAGTTATGATAGAATGTTTATAATTAAAATTGAAAAAATATTTCCCATTTTGAAATATAGATTATTTTTGGTTGGTTTTTTAGCTTTTTTCAAACGAACATAAAATTATTTAGATATTTATTTGGGGAAACTAATTTCTAGATAATATGGTGATTTAAAAAAATTAATGAAAATCATTGTATGATGATATAAAAACCAAAGATTCAAAATTTATCGAAGATGAAGTTATTACGTTAATATTTTAATACCATATAAATGTTGCTATAATGTTAATCGAAGAACAAAATATAGGGGAGATATATCTAAGTGACATGAATGATACAAAATATCCCCCCTTGGGCCGATTTTTTTAGGTTTTTAAATTAATAGTGTTTTATGTCACTGAGGGAGGTGGAGAAATTTCAGTGATTGTAAATAATATGAGATGTGAATGATGAGGATAAATTGGATATGGAATATTTGGATTGAGCAATGGACTTTTAATTGATTTTATCTATATATTTATCTATCTTTTTTTACTTCTCATCTCTCAATGCATGTTTTAAAACACTCCTAAGATAAACTCTTAAATCATGATTTATTCTAAATTATCAATGAGTGAGTAGTCCCTTATGGGATGATTGATTAATAGTAAGATGATAATATATTTTTAAATTAATGGAATTATTTTTTACATTGATTGATTTTAGTTTATTATTATATCGGGATTAAAACATTATAGTATTATTTATTCATTCATGAAGAGAAGTGCTGATTAATGGATGGACAGAAATGAGATATGGAGGAGTTTGGAAAATGGAGAAGTGTGTATAATTATTTTCCAGTGTTAATTTGATCCAAATTCACTGTAGTTTAATTAATTAACATTATTCATAATATATAAAAATAATAAAAATTAATTTAATTTAAAATTAACTAATGAATAGTAGTTACCTTTTGGTAAAATAAATTATAATTGAATCACTATTTTAAAAAAGGAAAAGAAATCATCACATTTTATCTATCCTTTGAAATTAATCCATTTTTTCTAATTTTGAATAAACAAGTATCTCTTTTTATTACTTTTCTATTATTATATTTTATTTAATTATATTTCCAAATGTGTTTTTCTTTATTTCAATTCTTAATTTATGAAACAAATTTTTATAAAACATTAGTTTAGGGTTTGTTAATACTTATTCCTTATAGAATAAACATAATATTATTCATTACATTACTATAATATAGTTGTTTTAATAGTATATTTCCATGAAATTAGTTTCTATACATCCACAACCATCATTGGGAATTGATGATTCATTGGAAATTTTCATATTCTCTCTATTTTTTCCAAAGTTTAACTTGTATAATAATCCATTATTATGTATGTAAAACTAGAGAAATAATCCATTTAGTTTTTCTGAATTGGGAAATTATAATTCTGTTGGGAACATTGACTGGGGCACAAATTCTTGGATGTATATGGATGGGTGAAGAAGGTTCATAAAAAATTGATAACTTTCCAAAATTTTATCCTTTTCTTTCCATGAATAAAATTGACCCATTCCAATAATAAGGCATTGGAAAATCATTAATAACATGTATAGTATAAATGTTAACATATGTAGTCTCTTGAAGTGGAGTACACACAAAATTGGGGTTACACTATCACTTTATTTTCAAAAAACTAATTTTTTATTGGTTTGAGAAATATAAAAATGAATTAAATTTTAATTGATTGATATAAAAAAGAATAGGTAAGTGGTGATCAGAGTGGGATTTACTAGACATTAAGCAATGTTATCATAATTTAAAATTCATTTCCTTTTATCCCTCTATTAAAATAATAACAGGGAGGGTTCTCTTTCAATTCATACCTCTCCCCCAACGAATTGGAATGGTGTTGGTATCCCAAATAATGTTTCAAATGTACTACTCTGATTACAATGTGTATGGTACTACAAAAAATATTTTTTATAAATAAAAGCATTCCCAAATTTGTAATTTTTAATCTACATTTAAAAATTGACCCCATCATGTTTCCTCACACCTGTTGGTTATCACTGAACACTCACCACCCAACTTTATTCAATTCTATAGAAAATGAATATGAATTGGGTGGAGGGAAATTTTGGATCCTTGTACAAGGAAATTAAAAATTATGAATATAACCCTAATGTAGTTTCATTCATTTGTAAAATGTAAATTAATAATTAATACCCCAAGGAAACAAAATAAATGAAATTTTTTTAATTAAGGTTTAAAAATTAAATCAATATTAAAAGATTAGCCACCTCATTTCCCAATAACATAATGGAAATAGTCCTCCATGGATTGGGAAATCTATTCTATTCAATAGAGGAAAGAAATCACAAAACTATGAAAATAAAATAAAAGGACACAAGAGAAATAAATCTATATCATTCCATCATCTAGAGATTCTATCACTAGTTGATGCTCTTCAATAACCCCATAAACACTTATTTATAAGCATGGAATAGGATTTATGGATTCATAATGGTCCATCAATGGTTATCCCTTCACAATGAGTCATCTTAAGGTCCTAATATGTATTTTCCATCAAAATCCCACATACATTTGTATATTGGGAAACATTACATGAAATTACACGAAATTTAATGGGTATACATTATATTTAATGTTCAATATCATGAGTTTTCTTCAAAATGTGGAATTATTCATGTCTGTTGAATATCACCAATTACACATCATTTAAATGACATAAAATTACATAAATTTTGATTCCCCTCAGGTTTCACCCAATCCATCCTTGTTCTTCACTTTCATGCTCCAGGTTTTGTCATTGAATATGTTGTATTTTCAATATATCTTCCAAAATATGGTGTCAAACAGCACCGATACATAGAAATTTATAAAGTGATTTCGCATTGCATTATTCATCTTTTTTTCACTTTTCATCATACTAGTAAATCCATAAACCAAATATAAAACCAATCACGTTTTGGAATGTTTAATATATTAATTTATACAAACATACCTTTTATATAAAATAAATTACATGAAAAAATGGGTATGTCAATTCCACTACACTTACAATTTTTTCCTCAAGCATGTAATATCAACATAAATAAAATATGAAAAAAAGTTATCAATATTCAAATTCAAAATATATTAAATAAATTGATTTCTTATTTGGGGTCAACCTTTAATGGTTCACATAAAACAGCAATTCAAGTTCACAAACTTCAAACGAAATAATTAACCCATGTATTTTAACATTTTTACATTGTGAACTGGTGAGTCTTATGCTCTCATTCATTCATATATCTTATTTCATTGTTGTAAAACATTACATGTCATGATTTTCATTTCAATGGATTCTTTTCTCCCATAACTCTTAATACAAATTCATGTAGATTTATGATCATATCATGAGTACATGCTCTTTTTGTATATTCTTGTAATGTAAATATATTCTCTACTGCATAAAGAAAAAATTCACATTAAATAATAAGGGATATTAAAAAAAGTTTTACTCATTATGAGGCATAAGATTTGTAGGATTTATGTTCAAAAAATGAATCATAAAAAATAAAGGTCACCTATAAATTATATTTCATGAAATCCATAGTTTTGTTCAATGAAAGTATCATCTGTAAAATGAAAAACTCCCACTTCCAAAAAATCAATGTCAGCTCTTGTTTAGTGTAAGGAAGGAGAAAGCGTTGGAATTTCTTGAATTGTTTTCTTGAAATTTTATGCATAGAAAAAATATGAAATCCACCACCTAACCACATACAGTCAATGGATAATTGGTCCTGAAATGGTGATTTTTTATTTTCCCAAAACATAACCACCTTTTGTTATTTATTTTTTCTTTTTTTAGAATGGAAAAAAATGTACGACAGATGAAACATGATTCCTTCACAACACCCACAACTGAACACTGACACTATTTCAATACAATTTAATACTTCTCTTCTTCCAAGGATTCAAACAAAACGACACATAATAATTAAAACATCATGAAATATAAATAGATATGGGTTGAAATATATAAAAATGTATTATAATGCAGCTCATTCATTACAAGTTGATTCATGGATTATATGAGATAATTTAGGATTAATGTCATGGTTGGTCCATATATAAGGGAATAAAAAAAATTCTAAATCAATTTAAATGAGTTATTTCATTGTCATAGATTTGAAAAGCTGAAATGAATGTTATTTCATGAGTCATACCCCATGATCACTCAATAAAATTTCTCAAGATAAAAATTCAAAGTATTTGGTCAGTAACTCCTCTTGGGAATAGAACAAAAAAGTTCATACAATCACTCATGGATTTCTAAAACAATTAAAAAAATATAAATATTTTAACAAAATTAACAGTGTGAAAATGAATCAAAGATTTAATTTTGTTGAAAAAATTCCATCAAATCAAAATTACTTAATTAAATATCTTTCATTCACTCCAATTAGTCAATTCCCCATTTTAAACATTAAATATTATTAAAATGACACTCTAAAAACTGGAATCATGGGATTCTTATTAAATTCATGTCTCCTAGAGAAGTCAAGTTGTGAATGAATGACAATTATGGGTAAGTTGTTTTACTTTAATTTTCATGAAAAAAAATATAGGGAATTAATAAGATATTTAATTTAAAAGAAAACACCATTTAGAAATGATGCTTTCATACGATGGTGTTGTTTTTGGTTATTTATTTCTATTGTGCAACACTATCCTGAGGTGTATACATTTCATGACCTGTGTTCTATTTAGTTTCCACGTTTTTATCCATGAAACATATTCATTAATCATATATAAAAATAAGAATGAAGAAAATGATACAGTATTCATTTTCAAACAATCTAGAATATGACCAAGGGAAAGAGTGGACTAATGGAAAAAAATACAGGTTTTATCTCAGATGATCCTTTATTTAATGTTGTTGGTGTGACATAAAATTATATATATATTTTTTTTGGAAAAACCATATACATTAACATAACCCGCCCCCACACTTAATTTATGACGTTTCTTAAGTGAATTTAATTTTTTTATATGTATAAATATTAAAAATGGGGTTGCTAAGGAAAATCAAAATTATCAGAATGTAGTAACCTAGTGGGTCTAAAGTGGTAATCAAGGTGAAGGAGGGTAATATCATACACTGGATCATGAGGTATGTTCTCATGGAATTTATTCATCTATTAACCTTTTAGAGTGAATGGGTTTCCACCTCCTCATGAAATCTGAATAGTACCAAAAGGTTATACATGTATAATAGTATATGGTAATTCTTATCTAGAAATTTTTTTCATCGCATCCGTTTTAGTCTCGAGTTGTATAAAAATAAATGATCTCTAGGGTGAAATGTTCTTGGTTAAATTATTTTTTATGGGATATCCCTGATATTTATTTGTAAATATTTTTATTTTCAAAGAGTCATTGTTTCCCCTCACTCTTACAACCGTATATTCCTTTCTTTCCTAGAATTATCTAGGTCCTTATTCATCAATCTCATAACATAATAGGATTTGTGTTCAAATTAATGTAATGAGTGTCACATCTTCCCATAAATGAATCTATTATTTCTCATTCTTGATATTGTCTTATAGGAAGTCATATACTACAATAGGCTATCCATCATCATTTGTATTAAATACATCATGTTCGATTTTATCAACTTATTTAGAATTCCTTTGATTTCTCATTAAAAAACATATCTAGCCCATTTTTATATAGATGAAATGGGGTTTATGTTATATGGTGCACCCTATATCTTATCAGTAATGCCACTATTTTTCTATTATAGAGTTGGTTCTTTGTTAATTAAGAATAGATCATTGTACTTTAAAACTTTAGAATATATTGTTCCTAAAAAATTCACTTACCACTTTACCATTTTCAGTCATAGTGGATTCTTAATCCACTCACATTGAAACATAATCAGAAACTAATATAATATAAGAATGGCCATATCAAAATGGGAGTGGTCCTATGATGTCTATACCACATAAGTCAAATATTTCGTATATGTTTCTTGGATTTCAGATCATTTCATTACAATTTCTATATATTTCCATTAAACTATGATTTTCACAATATTTAAAAGAATTAATGTGAATAATAAAATATTCTGGTCAAATATTTTCAAAATTATAATACCTTTATACCTACAATTTTGTATCCAAATTTTCCTTCACAAGATAACGTGTTTCATATTTTAAAAAAAAATGCAGTTTAACTTTTAGGTAAAGAAGATCTAATTACTTGATTAATTATTATCAACCAGAAGAGTGGGTCATTCCAAATATTAAATCATGAGTCATATTTATGTTTTTATTGAGGCTAAGAGTTTAATCTAGATGGTACTTAATGATTCACCATATAATTTACAATGTTGGTGTTCCATGGAACTTCTCTATCGATGATGTATGATTGTTCACCCAGAAGTTGATCATTGAGTAGGCTCTGATATAGGATCACTACTTCAACAGTGTGAGGTAGTATGATGAGATAATTATCCAAATAATTTTTAGATCAATTTTTTTCATTGATCTCTATGTGTACCTCTTCTTAAAGAAACATCCATCTCACTAGTCATGGATTATCCTCAGCCTTACTCATTAGATACATGTGATGTGAATGATCATAAATAATCAACTAGATTTTGAAGAATATTTGAGATGAATTTTATATAGATTAAATATTACTATAAGGATATTATTTTCCAATGTCCTTTAGTTAATCTTTGAGGCATTAAGTTTCCTCGATGAGCACTGAATTAATTAAGGATTTCTATCAATTTTTTGGGACAGTGTGGCCCCCACAACCTGATTTGATGCATTGTAGATAAACTCAAAAGGGTAGTTCCAGTTGGTTGGATGCATTATTGGAGGCATGATCAACCATTTATTAAATTCCTCAACTAAGTTCCAGTATACATAATCAATATTAAATTTATCTTCAATTATAAGTAATATTGGGGGAGGGATAGAAATCATACTAAAATCCTTGATGAACCTTCTTTAAAATTAGGTATGTCATAAAAAGGATCCTACATGTTTTAAAATTCTTGGATTTGGAATAGAATTTATTACTTCATATTTTTATTTATCAACCTCAATACATTTCATATAAATTATGATCCCCAAAACTTTTACTTTTTCAAAAATGAAATTTCAATTTTCAAATTTGAAGACTATATTTTTTGGATTATTGTTTTCATTATTTTTCCCAAATATTATAAGAAATGGTAGAAAACTGTGACATCATCATAAAATACTCCAAGTATGTCATTAATATGATCTGAGAAAATACTCATCAATTAATGTTTAAATTTACCTTATTTTTTTCATAGCCATAAAATTTTGATACTAATTGAAATATGTGAAAATTGATAGGTGAATGTCATTTTCACATGGTATTCAAGTGATGTTGGTACCTAAAAGAATACAGAGAAACAATAAAATAAGTAGTAATGGCGTTTTATAGCGAATAATTCTAGCATTCTAGAAATGAATAGTATACGGATTTGGTATTTCTATGTAACATGGTTAAGATTTTGGTAGTATATACACTCTCTCTAGATATTTTTCAATTAAATGGGTATCAGGACATTGTGTTCATTTTTAATAGTTGTTATGAAAATTTTCATTGAGATCACATGAATGGTGTTGGCCTATCGAAACATAAGGATTTACTAAATGATGTTACCTGTAATAAATCTATCTATTATATTTCTTAAAAAACAGTAATTTGGTTCGATTATGCTATCATGGAGTATGTCTAACTAGTCAGGAATCACTTTCTAATACAATTCTATGACAGAAAACGTAGCGGTTGATTCTGGTTATGTCACCTAATCTCCACCATATTTCATGGAAATTTATATTGATAAGACCAATCAGAGTTTATTCTTGGAAATGAGATTTTTTATTATCAATAATCACATGTACGTTATCCCCAACCATAAAGTAAATGTACATCCAATCATTTAGAAAAGAATTTGATTCCAAACATTGCATTTGTTCCAGGGTTGATATTTCATTATGGCTTTCTACTTCTACGGATGGATTATATATTCTCATGTCATCCTCTTTTAACAATTCTTAAAAAAATCATATTTTCAATCTAACTCTAATATAAGATAATGATTTATAGGTAATTGGTAATTGGAATTTTCAAATAAGAAATACGCTCCTAATGATAAAAAGGCACAAATCATAATTGAATCATCAATTGGTTTGATTCCTTTTTCAAGGGAGATCATATAAAGTGAATGACTACTAGAAGTTTGTTTCATTGCAACTATAATATTTTTGTGTATTATGATATCACCAAGTTCCATTGTGAGTCTTCCTTCATGGACATTGATGATGTTATTTCATATTTTAATAATGTAATCCTAAGGATTATGGGAGTGTGGTCTAGGTCTCTATCTTATTCTATGGTGAGGGAAATTTTTTTACTAGAATGATAAATCCTTTTACTTCTATAAGTAAATCTTCTATAACTCCAAATGGGAGAACGGTGGATCTATTTTCTAACTCTACCAACACTCGTGTAGGATTTAATTCAACAATATTAAAGGATGAAAATACTGATTGAGGCACAACATTTATTGAAACAAATAGATCACATGGTTCATCTATAAAATTCAATGTGCATATAGTCAAGGGAAAAGAGAATGTCCATAGAACTTGATATTTTTTCTTTATTGGGATTGTGATCAATGTTGAGAAGATTTTCCATATTCTAATTAATTCATTACCATCAAGATTCCTTCATTTTTTTCACAACTCCATCTGAAACATTTCAATTTTTTATTAGTTTGATAGATTATAGCATTGGGAAGTTTCACTCATCTTTATGGATAGTTCTCAAAATTTACCTCATATTTCATTCTACTACACCATTCTTTGAATCAATCAATTTAGAAATGAATTATTCTTGGATTCCCCCATTATCCTTTTATTATTTCAATGAATATTTTCGGATATTCCTTCCTAAACCACGACTTTTAATTTTATTGCTTCAAATCTAATTATATTGTCTAGATGGGTGGATCTTCAGCATTCTATTTAAAATAATCTTTATTTTGTGGTTCATTTGTGTGTAGCTCTTTCTAGATTCATGTTGTAATAAATATTAAATATTCCATAGTATTTGAAACTATCTATGAATGTACTTTTCCTCTATTATTTTCTATAATTTCTATAAAACAGCCAAATTTATCAGTTATATTGTCAATTATATCTTTCAATCCTAAAATATATGTCTCTAGCAGTTTAACATGTTTTTCATGTGTACTTATTGATTTCTTCTTGTAATTATTTCATTGGAAAGGTGGTGTTTCGAAAGATTTTTGTTTTTTGAATGGTTATTTATAAGTTTTTTGGAATAGTAGGTGTTATGGTATTACTACAGAAATGATGGACTATATTAGATCTTTTAGAATCCATATCATTGTTGGGTTTTGGGGTGTCTTGATAATTTTTTGAGAGTTTCCTTTTTTTATTGGTTAGAGCACATCATTTTCTCCTAAGAAATTATAAATATTGGTGAGTGTAATGATAATTAGAATATCATAAAACATACACCTATTTTAGTAATCAATGTTATTATACATCGTTCAAATCCATTTTTCACAATAACATAGTGAGTCCACCCATTTTCCTTTTTATAAAATCAGTAAAATCTGATGTTCTCACATCATAGATTACCCAGGTGCTAGATCTTCTTATTCTAAATTAGTTTTTGTTCTTCATAGTACTCTTAATCAAAAATCAGACATCTCTAGGTTAATATTCAATCCAAGCTCCTCCAAACTAGTCATAGAGAATAATTGGATCACTTTTTACCATTCCTCGGTATAATAAAACATGGAATTGGTTATGTTCTATTTATGGGTGTGGGAATCTTGAACATTGTTTCTTAAAACAATAAATATATTCATAGAGAGTCTCATAGGTCGATTAATGTATGATGTATGTCACATTATTTATTAAATTTATCCTTGATATTAAGAAGATTATTTATAGATCATCCCAAACATAAATATCCTCTGGTTTCAGATTGTATAACCGTTCATTAGCTGCTCTTTCAAGGGAAAAGTGGAATAACCTTTACATTACTTTCACTTCCTCAACTCCTTATGGTTATATGTTGGAGAAGACATAGGTGATATCGTGGATGTTTTCATTTTTTCCTTTTGATACATGCCCATAAAATTTATCAATAAATTGGATAATGTAAATGTAATGATAAAAATAATTTTCTATGGTAGGAATATAGATTTTGTTACTTTTATTATAAAATTTAGGAGCATAGATGTCACATATGGTTTGGTTGGAATATCCATAAATTTTTTGTATATTCTGAGTGAACACTGAAATTGTCACTTGAATCCTAAAGGAATATTTCATGAAATTCCATTTGAAAATAATTTTTGTTGAGTGGAGAAAGTTTTCTTTCTATTTTCGGATCAAAATCAATTAAATGGTCGGTTTAACTTTGGCTGTTCTATTTATTAAATTTTTTATTGATCAATGGAACTACTTCCCCAGCAACTGATCCGTTTTTGACACATAAAAGTCTTGTGGTGTGTCCCAACAAATGTTATTACCTTGTATAATATAGAAATTAACATTTGTAATCCCATGATGAGGAGTTAACAAAAAAATGTTTTTTCAGTTTTGGTTGATTTTCTAAAAATTTATGTTATATTAGTTTGAAAAATTGAAAACATAAATAAATTTAAATTTATTTATTTAAAATAGAATATGTAAGTGGAAATCATAGTGGGTTATAATGGATCATAATAAATTTTATCATAGTTTAAAATTCCTTCCATATTTTCCCTCAAATAAATGTGAATGAGGGAGAGTACCCCATCAATTTGTCTCTCTCTCTCTCTCTTTTGATAGGGATTTTGAGGGTATCTCAAATAAATTCTGAATTTATATACCCCCTTCCTATGTTTGTGGAATTACAACAACTCCTTTTGATAAATTAAGGCAATCCCAAATTAGGAATTTTTCTCCCTAAATAACTATGAATCCCAGAAAAATTACAAACAAGTGTTGGTGCTCACCAAACAGTCACCTCCAATCCATAATATATTCGATAGAAACATATAAGAATTGGGTGGAGGTGGATTTTGGAACATTGACCAAGAGAAATAAAAATAATGAATCTTACCCTAATAATGTTTCATTAAATATTAAAGAAAAATTAGTAATTGATACCTGGTGGAAGGTAATAAAAAGGATTTAATTCATCTAAGGTGAAAATTATCAAAAAATGTTTAAAGGGAAAGTTTATCCCTTTCCTGATCCCAAAAAGGAACTACCACTCCATGAATGGGGATATTGAGACTATTCATGAGAGGGGAGATATCAAATATTAAAAAAAATAATGTAAATAGAATGAATTGAATGAAATTTGCAGAAGGGTGTCATCTAGAGTATCCCTCACGGGTTGATGATTTTCAATCAACCACTATACTGTTATTTATTTACATTTAAGAGGCATTCAAGAAACCTAATGTTATATTGATGGTTATCCCATCATAATGAGTCATCCATGCATGTTATTTTACATTTTTCAACAAAATCATACCATAAATCATGGTTTCGAGAATCTATATGACAATTTACATTATTTATAATTAATATAAAAAACATTTAATTATTAGGGAATTAATATTCTTCTTTCTACATAATTATTCACATCATACAACAATCAGTAGTTAATGTTTTTGTAAATTACATAGAAGTGGTGTAATTTTTATTTCCCACATGTTTCTCCTACTTCTCAATGGTTCTTCAATTTGGAGATCTGGGTTCGGTCATTGACTATATTTTATCTTCAATATATCATCAGAAATTGGGTGTTGAACCACACAATGAAGTGGTATGGAATTAAGTGTTTTCTTCTTGCATTATTATTCTATTTTGTTCATTTTTTGCAAACTATATATCTGACTACAAAATATAAAATCAATTAAATTTTGGAAATTTAAATTAATTAATTAATACAAATGGGGTATTTTATATCCAAAAAGAACATGGATAAAATAGTTATATCATACATCATTCTATCAGTTTCAACACAACATCCGTATTTTTCTAAATTTATAATGATATTTTTTTGAAACTTTTTTTAAATGTCATAATATTCAGAATTGACTCCCATTAGTGTTCTTTTTGTTCACTTGTAAAACATTATTAAATATATTTCTCCAAACTTGTTTCACCATTATTGGATATATAAAAATGTTTTTTTCATAGGCTTTTCCAATGGATCATTAAAATTTCACTATATTTGACTTTATACCCTTTTATGTATATTAACTATTGATAGATGTTTTTATCTAACAACTCTTTAATATTTAATGATTTAGATTTCCCATGTATTATTTTTTTATAATGTATTGATAATTTGTGTGACCATGTGTTGAGACGACCTGTGACTCCAAGGCCCAATGTGACTAGAATAAATGTTGGAAATATATTAAATGAATTCAATATCATAGACATAATTTTTTTTCTGGAAATTTAAAAAAAGTTATAAAAGGGGTCCCTTATAAGAAATTTGATAGCACCATTGGGTTTAAAATGATGGGATTACCCTAGATGTCATATAAACATGATCGATGTAGGGAGTTTCTATAAAATGTTTCATGTGTGTGACATTTATAGAATAATTAATAATTTTATTTTTATTTTATTTCATTGACATAACGATTGAAATGACCTTATTTAAACTACAATGAATGAATACAAGGGCTAACTGCATATACACAAAACCATTAGAGAATCCATGGAGGCAACATTGTAGGATCTATATCAGACGAACATCAAATAGATTGTGGATCATCGATCGACATAAAACCTCATCGAGGGACCTCACCAATGAAAATGAATTCTATTTATTATTCATCAATAAATTTTAAAAAAGTAGATATGAAATTGTTTTTATTGGATTCTTTTCCCTATCCTAATTACTATGATGAACACGAATCAATCGACAAAAATATTGATCCATGGTTTGGTCATCTTGTAGTATGGTTTTATAATCAATGTTATTTTTGATTTTTCTTTTGATTGTGAATGATTTATCACTTGTCATTCTATTAAGGATGGATCAATGCCAACAATAACATTTTCTTATATTCATTCCAAATTTTTATTGTTTTGAATTTCTTCCATATTATTCTTGGTTCATTAAATGTGTTATTCTTCCACCATTAGTTCGACATCCCCCACGAAATCGAATGATATGCACAAATTTCCTATAATAATGATATGATTATGTTTTTATGGAATTATTACTACATTAAGGTGGTGTGATGATAGTAGAGGAGAAAATTGGAATGGTTTTGGATTCCTACTTTTTTCTTCTTCACCAAGCAATGAAGAATGATTAGTGAGGCTGATTTCTCAATTGATCAAAGGATCATAATCTATAAGAGGGCCATGTAGAAGCTTAGATAGGCAATATCCTTGATATCCAGCATGATTGAATCTGATATCTGAGGTGTAGGTAGTGTATATTTTTTCAAATTTATGAAGAATAAGGATACATAAGTCCCATACACAAAGGGTGTAATTAGGGACTATACATCATGTTTATCCCTCCTAGTGACTACTATGGTTTAAGCATAAATTTAAGGATCACACGGTTTGTGACCATGTCAAATAGTGTGTCACCTATCCCCATTGGGTCGACGTGTATTTCAGAGGGTACAAGGACATTGGTATTAGGTCATGGGCATGAGCATACCATGTACTCCCACATAGACCCGACTTGAGATAGTGTTCCTGGGCATACTCATGTACTAATAGAGATGAATTATACATAAGAAAACCACATGTCATGTACTTTAACATGGAAATGTAGGTGAGAAACAGATGGTTTACGTGGGCAAGAACCATGGTCATATGAGCATGATGTGTGACTGTACTACATGATGTGTACTTCATTTAAGTTCATTTAGAGGCCTTTTCCACTATATATTGGACAAGATTTATTAGGGTTCATTCCCCATATCCATTTCCTAAGGGTTAGTATGGAATAACCTCATACTCATAGAACCATAATCTCTTCTGTAGGAATTCATAGATAGAGTTGTTGGAATCCTTTCGTGATGGACAAAGTGTGATCCCCTATTCATCATTGTTCCCCATGTGGAGTTATTTTCATCTTCATGACCAACACAATATGCGTTTTGATCCTCTACATAGAAGATTAATCCATATTTTGTTTTTGGTATAACCCATAGCCTTTGGATGGATTCTTATATTTTTATTCTATCTCTTCATACATTTTCTGTGTATATCAAATGGAATAACCTAACAAGGACTGCCTCTCGAACCAAATTTATTAGTGTTATTATCCTAAGGAGTGTTTTCTCCTGGATGGGTGTTATGGGGAACCTATGTTCTAGAATCCTAGTCTAGTATTATAGTAGTGACTAACCTTTAGATATTAGGTATTTTTTGAATATATCTAGATGTTCTTGTTATATGTGTTTTATAAATATACCCATGTAGAGCCGATTTTATTATTTTGTTGTATTCTTTCTGTTTTCAGGGAATCCTACGAGTTAATTTTATACTCAACCCTATATGGGATTTTCTCATATGTGTCATGTATTGTGTTGATAGTCTAACATTTGAGAGAGTCGTAGATATAGTCAGACTAGATAGTGTTATGTGAGACAAGAAATACTGAGGTGTGTTCCTACAATATCTTCATAGTAGTCTCCATTATTACATTAAGGATGGACTTATTTCTGTCTCATTGTTGTAGTAATGTATTTTATTTATTTTCCTTCAATTAGTTCATGTGGTACTGTGGTTATGGGATTTTGACTTTCACATGCATGGTTGTTGAGTTTTTATAAAATTTCTTCATTGTATGGTCTGGGGGATGTGTGTGCTCGTATATGTACTTACGCTAAGCCGTACCATGTTAGTTATATACCTACTCAACACCAGTCTCCAGCCCCAATACTATTTTATGTGGACCTAGGGAGGTGTGAACTGGGCCCCACTAGGATGGGTCATGAAAGAGTGGAGTGAGAAGTAGTCAGGTCTACCATTGTTATGGATTCTGTGAGGTTGGTTTTGGGATATAGTATTATGTTTTTATAGTATAAATTTCATGAAAGAGACTCCTATGTTGGTTGGGAGGCCAGTATATTCATACACCAATGCTATGATCACATACCATTAAACTTTGAACAGGAGTCCATTGGTTGTATGGAAAATAGTGGCATAAGAATCATATAGAAATGGGTTGTTGTTTTCATTTCATTATTGAGATAGCTCTCCAGATGCAGTCATTTACCACAGTACATCTTGTTTACTTTCAAGATGATTTTGATTTATATTCAATCTATGATTCATCATCAAGTTCTTCAGGATGATCCCCTCAGTTATGAGGCTTCAAAACAGGGACACGTTCAAGAGGTGCTAAAAACAGGTGTTGGACTAGATATACCACCACCGGTATAGCATTAGATGGTACCCCCCAATACCAACATTTGAGGTGCGTAGGCTTAGAGAGCATGAAAAGATTCAGCTATATTTATGCCAAAGGTTTTAAGGAGAGCATAGACTGTATGATAATGTTGAATGGAATGACGTAGTGATTCATGTTATCTATTCGATAAGGACACTAGTAGATCAGATGGTTTTTCCTAGCGGTGATCCTTTTCTACTAATGAATAAGATGATGGTTGGATTTTATCACCCAACTATATGATGATATGAATCTACAATGGTTATAGATTGAACATCTATTTAGATAGGAGTTCACTACAGCTATGTTGATGGATATACATATCTAGGATCTTCGGTAGCTATGGTAGGGAAGAATTACAATAGCTTAATATTCATCAATGTTTATAAAAATTTCCATGTACTCTATCAATATGGTTCATGACTAATTCATAAAGGTATATATGTTCAGGAAAGGAATAAGAATATACATATAAGATAATGTTGTCACTCTATGAATTCCTACCTATGTTCGGATGCTTGACCAATATTTGTTGGTTGAGGGATTCTTTTATGAGATGACACAACCAAGGCTTTCCAATAGTGGGAACATAAGAGCAGTGACCTCTATAGTAGGGAGTCGATGTTAGTCTGAGAGATGTGGATTTGTGATATTTTTCTGGAGAAGATCCCAGAGCATGGGTTTTATGGTATTGGGATTTTAATATAGGTATAGTGTTATTAGTGAGATACAGGGCTACTCATTATACGATATGGGAAATATGGACCAAGATTGATCAATCTATCGTACTAGTGGTAGAGATACAATTAATGGGACACCAAGTTTGAAAAACTGACATGATTTGGTAAGTTATTAGGGAAGATGATGTATAAGAGGTACTGGGAGAGAAGTAAGTGGTGGTAGATTCATTGATTAGTTAACTCCACAACCCCTAGGAGGTCTACCACAGGATCATGGATGTAGAGGGCATAGGCTGGGACAGAAATATTTTTTCAATTCATATAAAAAAGAGGCTCTAAGAATGATTTGAGGTATGATATATGTCATGTTTATCTTAACTTATTTTCTGATAGATACATGTTTTGTCCATTCATTCATTTCCACATATCTTTTTTGAGACTTATAGATTTTTCTAAACCCTTATATCGTCCTTTATGAATGGACACACATATATAAGATGACTTGGTGATCATAAACTTGTGCCGATAGTGTGATATGACTCTTGGATATGAGAGTTTCTATTATGATCTCATTGATGCATAAATGAGGCCTTATGATTCCGTCATTGGTATGGAATTTTTATCTATAGTTCATGCACATATTTATGGTTTCTGGTTGAAGATTCCAGGTTTCTACTATAACAGATCTCAATTCTCCTTTATCGGTGAAATGGAACCCCAATAAGCACATGATGGACTCATTCATATGATGGTGGAAACGATTACTTGTGAGTTGTAAATGCTGACCCTTTGTGAATTAGAGGTTATGAGAACCCAGTTTTTTATATTATTTGAGGATTACGAGGTTTTCTTCCCAAATGATGGTCGAAGATAACCTCCCTATTGATAGATATAATTATTTATTGATCGATAACCCATGAAGAAAATGTTAATTATTCCATCATATCGGTTGTCTCCTGTAGTTATTTTGGAGATCGGGGATGGGATTGAAGAATTGTTGTTAAAGGGACATTTTAGACCCTCAGATTCTCCCTTGGAATCCTTTGTGTTTTTCACCAAGAAGTCTGATAGAAGCTTTATTTTATGTCACTTCTGGAAATCTATGATATACCAACAGTTCTAAACCATTGTTATAGGCTGGATAACCATTGGTATAAAATATACCTACGGTTGTCCAAATAGTTGGAAACTAAGCTGTGGGGATAGAAATATCCCAACTGTTATTCGTAAATAGTTGGGGTATGTCGTGTTATATAAAATTATACCAATGGTATTCTATAGATGTTGGTATAATGTTTTACCACCGGTTTTACACCAGTGAAATAAAACATAGATTATATATATACCAACTGTTTTTTGAATTGTTGGTAACACTTAAGTTAAATGTTCTATACCAATAGTTTGTTGAAACCATTGCTATAGATTGAATTTTCACATCTATACCAACAGTTTGGAAATGTTTGGCATAGAGTTATTGAAGCTCGAGTAGCATTAACAGTATCCCTTTATGCAATTACAAAGATTGTAATAAATTCTAGACAGAATTCAGAATTATCAAACCTATACATAAATCAAAATTCATTACCTCCAAAAATAACAAACCTATATAGAATTATGAATTAAGCAGGCAGTACTAATAGTCAATAATAATAAACATATACATATAATTTATTGTCCAATTACCTGTAATTGAAAAACTCTATACATTTTTCATAAAAACACCAATGAAGACAAAGGGGGTGGGTGATGTCCAGGGGGATTTATATGGGGGTGCAGATGTCTTGGGGTTGTGTGGGTGTTCAGGGAGTGGGGTGGTGTCCAAACGGGTGGGGTGTACCGGGGGTTGGGGTTGTGCAAGAGGTAGGGGTTGTCCAGGTTGGAGGGGGTGTCTAGGGGGTGGGGGCTATCCATGAGGGTGGGGTGTCTAGGGGGTGGGGGTGTCTTGGTGGTGGGTGGTGTCCAGGGGAGTGGAGGGATGTCCAGGGGGTTGGTGGCAGTCCAAGGGGATAGGGGTGACCATGGGGTGGGGGTTTCTATGGGAGGGGGTTTTCCAGGGGGTGGGGTTGTTAGGGGGTGGTGTGTCTTGGGGGTGGGGTGGTGTCCAAGGGGGGTGGGGGATACCCAGAGGGTTTGGGGTGTCCATGGAGATAGGGGTGTATGCGGGGTGGGGTTGTCTGATGGATGGGGTTGTCCCGGGTGAGGGTGTTTCCAAGGGGTGTTGTCAATGGGGTTGGGGGAAGTCTATGGGGTTGGAGGAAGTCCATGGGGGTAGTGGTGTCTAAGGGATGAGGGTGTCTAGGGGTTTTTTCTCTAGGGGGTGGTGGCTATCCATGGGGGTGGGGGTTTAGGGGGTGGGGGTATTGCGGTGGTGTGGTCTCTAGGGATGGTGGATGGTTTTCCACGGGGTTGGGGGCTGTCCAACGGGGTTGGGTGATCACAGGGGTGGGGGTGTCTAGGGTTTTTGGGATATCCAGGGGGTGGTGACTCTCCGTGGGTGAGGGGGTGTCCCATGGGTGGGGGTGTCCATGGGATTGGGGTGGTGTCCAGGGGTGTTGAGGGGTTGTTCAGGTGGTTGGGGGTGTCCAATGGTGTATGTAGTGTTTAAGGGTAAGGGGTGTCCAGTGGGTGGGGGCTGTCCATAGGGTGGGTGTGCCCTAGGGGTGGGGTTTTTTAGGGGATGGGATGGTTTCCTGGAGGGTGAGGGTTGTCCAGGGGGTTGGTGGTGTTCAAGGGGGTTGGGGTGTCAAGGGAGTGTGGGTTTCCATGTGGTGGGGGCTATCCAGTGGGGGTTCTATCGGGGCGGGGGTGTCTAGGGGGTGGGGGAGTCCAGGGGGTTGGGGTGGTGTCCAGGGGGTGGGGGCTGTCCTTGGAGTCAGGGGATTTCCTAGGGGGTAGGGGGTGTCCAGGTTTGGGGGGGAGTGTCCATGGTGTGGGGGTGTCCTGTGGGTGAGGGGTTGTCCATGGGGGTGGTGTGGGGTGTTTTCTTTGGGGGGTTGGTGGTGTACAAGTGCGGTGTCTAGGGGGGTAGTGGTCTCTAGGGGGTGTGGTTCTATCCAATGGTTGGGGGTTGGGGTGGTGGTGTTATCCAAGGGGGTAGGGTGTGTCTAGGTATGGGGGTGTCTAGGGGTGGGGTGTTGTCGAGGGGGTTGGGGATGTCTAGGGGGGTTAGGGGTGACCAGGGGAGGGGGTGTCTAAGTTGGTGGGGGGTTGTCCGGGGGGTTGGGGTCTGTCAAATGGGGTATGGGTGTCTCAGAGTGGGAGTTTCCAGAGGGGTGGGTGATGTCTAGGGGGCTGGGGGATGTCCAGGAGGGTAGGGGGTGTCCAGGGGGTTGGGGGAGTCCAGGGGATGGGGGTTTTCCATGGGATGTGGGGGCTGTCCAAGGGGGTTGGTGGGTCTTGGTGGTGGGAGTGTCTAGGCAGCGGGGGTGTCCAGGGGGTGGGGGTTTCCAGGGGTGGGGTGAATTAGTCAAAGTAAATCATCTAGTATTCCACCAAAATATCACCTATGAAGACAAATATCAAACCTATACAAAATTCAGAATTTATTACCCCCATTTACTTGTGGAATTACCTACAATTGAAATACTATATACATAATTAAAAATAACACCAATTAAGACAAATATCATCCAAATAGTATTCCATAAAAATAACACCAATGAAATTTTAGTACACTATGAAGAATTCATAATAACAATAATACACCCAAAAAAATACACCACTCGAAACCATAACACCCCGAAAATAGACATCTCCATAAACACATTACTTGAGAATTTGATCCAAGGGGGTGGGTGATGTCTAAGGGTGTGGGGTGGGGGTTTCCTGGGGTGGGGGTGTCAAGGGGGGTGGAGGTAGGGTGTTGTCCATGGGTGTGGGGGTTTCCAGGGGGTGTCCAAGGGGTGTGGTGTCTGTTAAGAGGTATGGGGGTATATAGGGGGTGGGGGAGTCCCTGAGGTGGGGGTGACCAAGGGGGTGGGGGTTGTACAAGGGGTCGGGGGTGTCCAGGGGGTGGGGGTGTCAAGGGGGCAGGGGTTTCAAGGGGGCGGGGGTGTCAAGGGGGCGGGGGTGTCATGGGGGTGGGGGTGTTATCGGGGTGGGGGTGTCCTTTGGGTGGGGGTGTCAAGGGGGGTGGGGGGCTTCTCAAGGGGGTGGGGGTGTCCATGGGATGGGTGAATTAGTCACATATGTATTTAGTCACATCAAATCATAAGTCATGTTTTTTTATTTATAGATAAAGAAAAAATGATAATGTGACCTACCTAATAACATGTACAGTCAGGAAACACAATTCATCAAACATCTAATGGCAGTAATATCAGTCAAAAAATTAACAGATTAATATATCCCTTATCACCATCACTATCATCACTATCATCATAAACCACATCACCGTCCTGATCACCATCCCCATCATTATCCCCTCCATACTCAAAAATCTCCACCTAGCCTTCGAAATACACTTTGGCCTCCTCCTCACCCACCTCCTTGACCTCCTCCTCCACCTCAGCCTCCTTCTCACCCTCCTCATCTACCTCTGACTCGACCTCCTCCTTTCCCTCCTCCTATTCTTCAGCCTCCTCCTTATAATCATATTGACCACTACTAAACCATCCAAATGGTTCACCGTATATAATATTCATCGATAAAATATATTCATCACAAGTTGTCATGGCCTCTGAAGGAAGTGTTAGACGTAAAACATCCATTAGTTTCGTAACTGTACTGTTTTCCCTATTAGATTTTCCTACCATCTTTGTGGCCCTTTTCAAGCTTTTCATCTTGTTCCGTAACATACTATAACTCAGTGGCACTACAAATCATACATGTGGATGTCTAATACTTCTTCAAGACCATACTCTACCTTGGTTGGTAGCGTAAACTTCCAGGGTGAACATCTCCCAACACCCAATGTAAGTGATTATTTGGCCCAAAATTGTAAGGTTTCCAGGCACCAAGGTCCTCTAAAGAATCTTGTTACCAATATATATAGATTATCTAGTTACAAAATAAAGATTAAAATTTTAAATAATCAAAGTAAAACATACAATCATATGCAGAGTTAGTTCGTTAACTACACATCCATCTTTCTTCCTTATACTTGAGAAAAACTGTTTTGCTCGAGGCACACGTCCTTCCATATTCAATATTTGCCTCTCCAATTTCATTGAATGCTGGAATCTATAATTAATAATATGTTACCAATAATTTAGTTAATAAATAATATTTTATAACAACTTTATCAATGAAATAAATTATGGAGGAAACAATAGAAAGTGAAAGTCATAAATAAAAAATTATAAATAGTTACCACACCCGCTTCCACTCATGATCTAGAATCTTAGTACATTCCAATGTGTGGAGGAATTTATTCATCATCAATGTTTTTTTATTTCTTCCGGATGATTACTAAATAAAATTCAATAATAAAATAGATATTATTAATGGAAAACATGAAAATTTTCATTTAAATTCCTCAAATGTTATTAATACCTTAAACTGGGTAGTCACCTAATGATTAATCATATAATGATAATTTTCTATCATAAAATCATCCAAGATAGGTACCACCTATAACTCTATTCCAACTATAGCACACCAGTGAATATACAACTCTTTTATATAGGCTCACCAAAGCTTACATAAATCCTTCAGACGTTCTATCCATGCAATGTCACAATAAGATAAATTAAACCGAAGATGAAACCAAAATATTAATTCATATAAATTAAAAAAATAACATATTACATTAAATACAATATTTTTTTAACCATATCTCTGACCAATAATTATCCTTTACTTCATTTGGAAACTATCTCCATGACAGCAGGATGAAAGGAATGATGTTGGGGTATTTGGAAAGCATCACCAAAAAAACGACATTACTGCCCTATTTTTTCAACAATTTGATTGTCTTCATTATTGTCCACCATCAACTACATGCAGCAGTTCCACACCACATGCATGCGCATATGCCCCCTCTTCTTCCTTCTATATATAGATGTATATGTTATAAAAGAAAAATAAATATTTTTTCAACGCATGTTATAATGAATGTAAATAGTGGTATTAAAATTTGTTAGAGATCTATAAATATGCATGTAGAAGTCTGATAAATAGAAACTCCTGGATCTGTAGAAACTAAAGTGACACCCTGTACAGGTGTAGTGGGTCCTAATGTATGCTATGTAGGGACAATATCTAGTAGAGAAGGAGTTGATGAAGTTGGAATATCGATATTAGCAGATAATGAAGTAGAAGTAAAAGAAGATGGCTTGGATAGATGGTCGAATGCTGTACGGATAGTGGGAATCAACCTCAAATATCATAAAGTTGGGTGAGGATAATAATATGTTAAGGGTTTTGAAAACATGGGAGGTCTAAATATCCTATGTTTCCCTAGCGACACAACTGGATCAGAATGTGGTATAGATGGTATGTCTGGTGCAGGGGCCTGGTATAATCATGTATGAAGACTCGATCACCTAGCTCTCGTACCACCTGCCCTCCTACAGACACCCGGTGTACTGGTTCCACTACTAGGTTTCTCATTATATATTTTTCACCTAATCGGTGGATCCTGAATAAATGTTTAAAACATAATAAATCACTTCACATTATATATATATGTATATATCTAACAAAATACTCACAATAGTCACTAGTGGTGGAACACCCATCTCAGTCGTGTGAATATTGTTGTCCATCATCTTTTTCCATCACCCCTCTTCAATTGGTAGCATTTCCTATATTGGAATTCAAATATCGAAATAATTAGAATGGGATAACTAATTTGTAACACAATAAACAAAATATATGAGAGGGAAAACATGAATGTATGTAATTAAAACATGATAAACTTTCCAACATTATAAATATTATTTTCTTAGGATTGAATATTGTTAAATTCCAATTCATAAAATGCATTTCAAAAAAAATTCCAACCAAAAAACATTTAAAATTTACATAACAGTCATGTCAGATACAACATATTTGTAATAAATAATAAATAAATTTTAATAGTACCCACCTTAGCAACCCAAGTCGAGCTAAACCAAAATAATTGAAAATATGTATGAATAATTCTATATCTGTTTCACCACAAATTCGGTTTCATAGTCAAATCTAACAATTAATCTATTGGAGTCATCAAATGTAATAAATGGATCTTTTCAAATGGAAGTAGGGATGGTGTGAATTCCATCATCACCATCATAAAAAAATTCATGTAATTACTTCAATAATGACCCCAAATTCTGGTCAAAGATGGTCTTTGACATAAAAATCTTGTTTCTCCATTAATTCCAATACATCTGGTTCATCGGTAGAATGAGTTAGAGTCATATAAATTACTCTAAATCCACAATCATCAATAACGTGCCCTGAAACATCCATGAATCAAACCACTGACATTTCATCATTGGGACTCATCCATGAGAGTAATAATCCAATATTTTTTTCCAATGACTAAATAATAACCCATATTTCAAAATCGCGGTCTACTATACGATCCACTGACATATAAGTCTATTGTGGAAGTATCCAAAACACCATCATGTTTTGTTCTCATGTTCTTTTCTCGTTTAGTGATAATAAATTGGTACCCATTGATAATAATTTATTTACAGTCATAACCCACAATATTAGGGACAAAATTCAAAGAACTTATTTCCTTAGAGATAGAGTCAGTAGAAAAAAATCAATACCTAAAATATAAATGAATATTAAACATAATTAAATATGAATTTAATCATTTTAAATCGTAACTTTTTTACCATCATTTTTAACAATGTAATAAAAAAAATTATATTCAATGTCTCCCTCCTTCACAAAGTTAAAAAACAATGCTCAATATTTCTCGTTGATTTATGTTCCTTGTAGATAAAAATTTTAATAGTTTAACAGATATATATGTAAAATATACATATTAAATTTACTTACCTGTTGTAGTCATCGGCCAAATCACATTTGAACAAAAATGTGTGATGTTCTATCTCCCATTTTCTATGTTAAATGTCATCAATGTATATGATCCATGAAGTCCTCTTGTTTGAGGAAGTGAGGGAAAACTAGGATCAATTTTATAATATTGATTTTGGTTTCTCATTAGGTTGTTCATTCATGTTGTAATATTAGACCAATATATAGAGCAGAAATCAATACATTCTTGATCCATATAACAGTTCACGATAGAACATTCTTAATGATTCGGTATTTTAACATAAGAAATTAATTTCTACACATTTCATTTATTTGGATACATCCAACAAAAATAAATAGGTACTTTGAGTAGTATTTCAATTTTAATATGGACAGTCATATGCAGTAAGCATTTTTAAAATGATGGACTAAATAATTTCTCTACCTCACACAAAATTAATGGGGCATATTCTGACATTGTTTCCATGAAATACATGGACAACTTCTTATCATAATAATCTCTAAAAATGGAACAATCTAATAAAATCAACCCTTACATTATTGAAAAAATGATGACAGATTTCTATTTGAATGAACTCATGTAGAAGGATGTGAAAATCATGAGACTTCAAAGATTTTATCTTCAACTCTCTTTAATTAACCTATTTAGATATGTATCAAGAATAACTATAAGGAAAATTAATAGTCTCCAGTACTTCTAGAAATATCTTTTTTTATAGGTTTCATCACATAAGAAGCACATGTAACTTGCCATTTATTTTCACTGATACATGCAAAATGTAATTCTGGTCTGATGCCCCAATCCAACAAGTCACAAAAAAAGCGAAAATAATAATTTTTATTTCCCTTAACATTTCGAATAATTGAAAGCATAATTTGACATATATTTTTTCCAATATGCATTACATCTATGAAATGACATGACAAATTGGTTGACCAATAAGTAAAATCAATGAAGATAAACCACTTCTTCAAATTGTAATATGTTTAAGTGGCAATATTCTTTATCTGTCATAATTTAATTTGACCCTTCCCAAATGAAAAAGTAAAATATCACAAATCATAAAGCACATAAGTTCCAGAAATATGCTGAGGTTGGTCCTTGATCTCCATGTTATTGTTAAATCTTTGACGATTATTTCTATATGGATGGTCTATTGGCAAGAATCGTGGATGTATCAAAAAACTGAAACTACAACAATGTTTCAGTCTTATGGATTGTGTATCTTTCAGAAAAATAGGACATGATATTCTTCCCTTCAAACTCCATCCAGATATCATTGAATAAGCAGGAAAAACATTGATCATCCATATAAGCGCATCACACATCTAAAATATGTGTTTTGAACATGCCTTGTATGTGCAAAAACCCACATCTGAAAGAAATTTCAACTACTTTATTAAAGGTTGCATTTATATAACTATATCCTTTTTTGTTTCAAAAGGTCCAGGTATGAGTATACTAATAAAAGTGAATGTTTCCATATACATTACCATGAGGGATTATTATAAACGTGTTTAAAAACCAGCCATGTTACGTGTGATGTAAGAATCTTCCCAAATAGATTTAACTGTCACATGAAATACCCAACCTCACATTACGCACGTCATCTACAAAATAAGGATATAGACCATCAAATATCTACCATGAAAATATATATGTAAGGAGAACCAATTTATCATTAGTATTATTTCTTTCTGTATCATGCCATCACATTTTTAATAACATTTCACCAGAAAAAAATATTTGGTGTTTACGGATCAATGGAAAGTTCCACACTATTATATGTGCACATGGGATGGTGTTTCATTAGCTTTTAGACTTCAACGGGATGTTCCACATTTTATAAAATCATTTCATTTTGCAGTTTCCTCCCAAAATAAATTATAACCATTTGGGAAAGTATGAATTTTTTTTCATGAATATATTGTTCCTCAACTAATTTCCATGCCATATAGTAGTTTGAGAGAATATCTTCATCATATAGAAGTAAGTCCTTCCAGAAGGTAAGAGTGTAATCGATTGCAGTATTAGAAATCCAATATACTGTTTTCCCATGAAACAATTGGATTAAAAATTCCATCTTTTTTAGTTTACTACATTCTTGATATACTGGAGTTGTGACAACATCATTCAATTTTTTCATCCTGAAAACAACAAGATTTTCATTATACTCATTATGTGTTCTCATATAAAAGTCTTCATGGTATTAAATCCTTTATTTTTCATGATGACGAATAAATGGAATCTGGTCATATAAAAAATTCTCTATTCATTCCTATCATTTGGATCATCAGTAATTTGATATTTCATTTTCACCCATTGTGATATGAAACATAGTAGTTTTATTGAAAACCATATTTGGTTATGTGGTATCTGACACCTTCACAACTCAACCAAGGTCTTCCGACATAATTGTAACATGGGTTGTGTATTCTACCACTTCTTGAAGCATTACAAAATGAAAAAAATAAAAAGATATCCAAATTTTTTTGAAAATTACTTAAGATCCGATTAGATTCATATATCTAACTTCTATACATTCTGAAAAAAAATTATAAGTCATTTCATCAAAATAAATTCAATAAGATTTATGTTTCATCAAAAATATATTTATGTAAATGATAATTGCTTACATTATATGAAACCATAACTGACACACTACTCTATATGAGAATCATAATATAAAAGAAAACAAATTACTATATTTATAACAAAATACTATGAATTAATATAAATCCATGATATTGACATCAATTAAAAATATAAAACCATGAATTTTCTTCATATTGAGATAACATATATAATCAATGGGAGAATTTTGAGAGTCACATACATCATTTGTCAAAGATAAGGAGAGATTTAGAATCCATAAACCATTGAGGGAGAAAATCCCCATTATTCTCAACTTTTCAATGAACTAAGTAATTGCATCATCACAAGAGATCTGGAGAGTGTTTTGAGAAAAGAAAAATGTTCAAGGAAGGTTTAGAATATCTTTGAAGAACTTGTCATGATTGTACAATATCAGGTACACTTGTGAAGGAGAATTATTTTGGGATTGAAACATCATGGTCATACTTGTGGATCAAGATCTAGGAAAGATTACATAGAAATAAGAAGAGTTTTATGTCCTAAGATGATGGTTCTATGGGGAAAATAAGCTTGATTCCATGTGAATGCATATTTTGAATGATGAGAATGAAATTAATTTTTCTAATGGGATAGTATATCCCCATTTTAGATATCTACAAAGTAAAGGGTTTCTAGTTGATGTAGTGAACTATTTGTTGGTTGAAACAATATTATTAAAACAATGTAAAGATACTAATTCATTCTGGTTTACCAGAATTTGTGGTGAAATGTGTTTTGGAATTTTTTTTCATTAATCACATACAAGTAGACAACATAAACCTGATTAAAAATTGTTCAAGATATTACAAAGATAATTCTTTTCATCCAAGATGAAGAATGTGTAATGAGTGTTTTATAAACAAGTTATTGATGCAAAAAAATGGAAATATTTTGAAAAGATAAGAGATTTCGTAACACACAATACCCAAAGTTAATGTATTCATTGTGTGGGGGTGTCAAGGGGGTGGGGGTGGGCAGTCCAAGGGAGTGGTGGTGTCTAGGGAGAGGGGGGGTATTTCTAGGGTGATGGAGGTGTCTAGGGGGTGGTGTTGTCCAACGGGGTGGGGAAGGGGGCTATCCTAGGGGGTAGGGGTTTTCCAAGGGTGTGGGGCATCCACGGGGGTGGGGGTGTCCAGGGGGTGGGGTGGTGTCCAGGGGGGTTGTCTGGGGGGGTGTCCAATGGGGTGGGTCTATCCAGGGGGTGGGGGTATTCCTTGGGGGTGGGGGTATCCAGGGAGCTTTCCATGGTGGAGGGTGTGCCTTGGGGTGGGTGTGTCTAGGGGGTGTGGGGTGTCCATGGGGTTTGGGGGTGTCTAGGGGGTGGGGGAGGGATGTCCAGGGATGGGATTGTCCTGGGGGTGTGGGGGGGGGGGCTCTCCAGGGTTGGGGGTTGTCCATGGTGGTGGGGGTGTCCAGGGGGTGGGGGTTTCCAGTGGGTGTGGTGGTGTCCAAGGGGGGTGGTCCTGGGGGTGGGGTGTCCAGGTGTGGTGTGGGTGGGGGGAGGGGGGGTACAGGGTGTTTTCCAAGGGAGTGAGGGATGTACATGAGGTGGGGATGGGGTGGTGTCTAATGGGGGTTGTCCATGAGGGTGGGGGGACTAGGGGTGGGGATGTCCTGTGGGTGGGGATGTCTGGGGGGTGGGGGTGTCCTGAGGGGCTGTTCAAGGGGGTGGGGATGTCCAGGGGGTGGGGTGTGTGTGGGTGGTTGGGGTTGTCCAAAGGTGGTGTCTAGGGGTGTTGCGGGGTGGGCGGCTATCTAGATGGTGGGCGTGTCCAGGGGATGGGAGTTGTCTAGGGGGTGGGGTGGGGGTGTTCAGGGGAGTAAATATATATAATAACTTGAAAATTACTTATACCCAATCCAACCTAAATCAAAATTCTAATCCATCACCCAACAAACAACCAATTCATCTTTAATGTCAATACCCTTCCCATTATTCCATTAACAACAACTGTAAATACAAAATCCAAATCCAATTTTTAACTAAACTAATGTACATTGAAACTACTACATCACCACACTAAATAATGGAAAACCACCTACACCACTACCCAATCTATCCAAAATTCTATAACATGGCCTATCCATACATCCATTACCCACCTCGAGAACGTATGAATAAACAAAACCTTTTCCATCATTGAGCTGTGCTAATTCTCAACACCACATCAATTAGTTCATATGGTTCATGAACTCTACATAGAAGGAGTGGCTATCATGAATTAAAATAAACGTGATTCACAATATCATGATAGTTGATGTGTAGAATTAACAAAATATAACAAATAAAATTGATTATATACCATGCCACAGACCGCACACGATTCTTGTTTAGACCAAATCAAAATTGAAAAAAATAGATGAAAAATTTTTAAACTAAGGTACCACTAAACCATTTGAAGTGTAAAACTAAGAAGTTTATTGATTGAAGATGGGTCTATTTGGTGGGAATAGGTTCCTAGCCTATTGTAAATATAGATACATGGGATAGATTAAGTTCATGGCTCCAATTGCGCAGATGGGGGGTTGGATCGAATGTTTATTTGGGGGAAACCTTTCCCAATGGTTTTTAAAAACAGTTGAGAAATATATTCTTTATTAACAGTTCTAAAAAACTATTTGTATAAATTATAAAAATGAAATACTTCCTAAGGATTTGAGTAATAGTTTGGTAAATCTTCATTCTAAAACCAATATACCAGTGGTTTCAACAAACTGTTTGTAATGGTTTTTCTAAAAACAGTATACCAAATATTTCCTCAAACTATGGTCATAAAAGAATCGGGAAAACCTCCATTTACACTAGTGTGTGTAAACTATCTTTGATTTTAATAGGTGACCATTAAAAACACGTATCCACTAGTGATAAGTGATGAACTCTTTGATCATTGGATATGTGAACGATATTTCATTAAGGTTGTACTTAGGTTAGGCTATCTACAGTTCCAAGTACGAGATGTGGATATTCCAAAGATAGAATTAATATATTGATATTGTCACTATGAGTAATTAGTGACATCATTCGGAGAGATAAACACCCTAAAAATGTTCCTGTAACTCATGAACATGATCATTCAAACTTTTATAGTCCTGTTTGGGGTCTCTATTTTTGATGATATCTTAGTGTACCTGGTGTCCAATAAGGAGCGTGTGGGACACTTGCGAATGGTTTTGGACATAATCTAAGAGGAACATATTTATGGTATTATCTTAATGTTCCAATTATATATATGAGTGGTCCACATTCTGGGACACATTATCTCATCAGATGGTGTGGAAGTGGACTCAGCCAATGCCAATGCTATATTAGCTTGAAATCCACCCATGGTCATGATGTAGGTTCAAAGCATCCCTGGGTTGGTCGGATATTACTAAAGTTTCATACATGGTTGTTTAGTATATCATTACACATGACATTTTTACCCAAAAGGGGATGCCTCTCTTGTAGATAGTGAGGTTCTAGAATGAGTTTCTACAGTTGATCTAGATTTTCATGAGCACTCCCATGTCGATATTTCAAGAGGTGTGTGTTTAGTATGTAGTGTTATATGATGCATCATGGAGTGGTTCTGGTTTTCATCTGATTTATAGGTAATAGGTTATTGTTTAATGTACCAAAATATTACAACTGGAAATTTACTTCTTAAAATTATTCCATATAGAATCAATCCTGTAAAAACATATAGAGAAAGTGATATAAACATTATAAACTATATTGAATGTAGTAAAAGGTAATTATATATGTTAAGGAGACTATACGAATAGAATAGTAACATGACCTTTGGAATAATTATGTGACCATTAGGAATGTAATCCTTCCAATAAAATTTTAACCTCACAAAAGAGAGCATAAATAATATTTTGGTATCTTATGGTTGAAAATATGATATATTTAATTTATGTACACGTAAAATTCACATTTTATAAATTATAAATTATGTGTTCATGTTTTTAGAAGCTATAAAAGTTTACTTGAAATATTATTGGTTATATAATTATTTAAAAGAATTTTTTTCATAAATGTTATTCATAAAAATTTATATTATTTTGTATTGATTATAAGATAAATTTATAACACCTTATTTAATTTTTAGAGGTTCTAAAAAATAAGTTCTTGTTTTTTAGTTAGAATTTCTTAAATAAAAGATTATTTAATTTAAAAACTAGATTTCTAATGTTTTTAAAATTTATTTCAAAAAATTTAGTCCATTTTTGTTATCTAAATTTCCAATATTGGTTATGGTGAAATTTTGGGATTTTATTAACATTGTGGATTTTTTTGTGAAATATAATAATTTATAGTATTCAACCAAATACAAGAATTATTCAGTCATGGAAGATGAATGGATGATTTAAACCCATAATATTTTACTCCAAATCTCTAATTATTTTATATATTTATTGGGATAAAAAAATCATAGTCTTGAGATAAATTATGAACTAATGAATAAAATAATAAAAAACACCATTATAATCTACATGAAATACCACACCCCACCACTTCACATACTTATACCTTCCAAGAAATGAATATTTAAATATTTACATCCCATACCCTTCCCAAACACCTCCCCCACATCATGGAAACATTTTTCCTCAACTAAAGTGAAAATACAATTTCCCTATAGAGGTTCTCAAGGACAATAATTTGATAGGTAAAATTCTATTTCTATTTTTTTAATTTTTTTTAATTTTTTATTATTATCTACTATTATCCCCTAATACAAGTATTAATATAACTCTAATAACATATATATACCATATTTTTTTAAGTTAATTTAATAATATATCATCAAACATCATATCCTCTCTCTTTTATTCTAAAAATGGAAATGTTGATCATGCAGTGTTGTTTTATCTTCTTAAAGGATGAAATGATTTTATTCTCTTTCACTACCATCATGGATGGACTTAATCCTATTACAATGGTTGATTTTTATTTTAAATTTATTCTATATCCTTTTTTATGTTCTGTATGTAACATATTTACATAACATTAAATAAAAATTGAACGAGTTGGTTGTGACCAAAAATCACCAAAATTAATCTTGACGAATATCATTAACATCATTTCAATAAAATAATCTTCATATATGAAAAAAAATTATATAAGTCTATTGAATCTTATGTAGGTTTACTAAGAACATTTAATTTAAATTATGGATATTTATCCACATTTTACATGATCATCCATTCATGTATACCAGTGAACCGAGGATGAAAACTGAAAAATGAACACTCCCGAATGATGAAATTGAAAAATATAACTCATAAATATATCCATAAATGAACTCAATAATAATTATAATAAATATAATACATTTATTAGAGGTTATGGATATAGAAATTAGTTAATCTAATTTTATTACAATGTATATTAATGGGAAAAATCATTCTAATATAAGGTAAGGGGATTCTCTACCCCAATTCCATTCATTGTGAATTTCTCTATTCCACAATATGAATGTTTATATTATGTTTTTAAAATGTCATTTCACTTCTATTTTCTAGTACATACAATTTTACAATATATATTTCTAAAAAATAGAATGATTTATCCAAAATAACTCTTTATTATGAAAAACACATCTTTTACTTCTCTTGAGATTGTATATACTTCACTAAATAAGGATGATTCTAATAACAAGTATGATATTTCATTTTTATTTTTATAACCCCGTATTTTTTTCATGAATATATTATTTAATAAATAATCATGAAACCCATTCCTTTCAATGGGTTATTTTATTTCCACAAATGATATATATTCTATGTGGTATGCTTGATTATGTATGTATTATCATGTGATGGGTATACTAGAATAAAATAGAACTCCATATAAATAGAGTAATGTGATTTTTATCAGGAGATAATGAGTAATTTTTGTAAATGTGATTCTATTTTTTTCACAATGATTGTGTTATGATTATAAACATTTTTATGCAATAACACGATACTAGTAATGTGCACAACTATATGTGGTAGCCAACCACTAAGACTTAATTTTGATTTTTATGAATTGACACATTCTATTCCATTATCAAAGGCTTCTTATCCTGGTTATGATGATGATAAGATTCTCATGTTTTTCTGATAATTATTATTCACCCCAATGATATATTTATTCATCTTCTTATTTATACTCTCAATATGTTTTTATCTCACCCCTTTCTATGATGTATATCCTGATGTGACTACCTATAATAAAGAGTTTATGCTGGCCACTAAGAAGCAATATAAGAAGAAATTAAATAAATTTTATGTTATATTATGTAAATTATAGGATTGGTCATAATTTTCCAAATACACTAATCCATTGGATCTTGGTTTTTTAACACTATTGTTTTATTTATCTTAAAATGATGTAATAGTAACATAAGAAAACGTACGGTCCCTATAGATGGTATTAAATAATTGTTTAATTGATTTTTTAATTATGATTATAGAACATCAGTTAAAAACAATAGTGCGATACCATGTATATAAAATCACCCATTAATATTAGTTTAATAAAAATGATAAACATTAGGATCCTATAAGATATGAATATAAAGTTAATTTCATAATAGAATAATTTATTAATTCATGAGTAATTGACTTATGATTTGTTTAAACCATTTATATTTTATGAAATAGTGGGATATAAGAGAGTCTAGGACAAAAATCTATGTGAGGGAAAATGAAGTAATTTCTCGAATCATATACATAATGAAAAGGGAGGTGGAGTAAAAAACATCATTGTTATGCTTAGCCAGAAGTCTCAGGCTATGAAAAATAACTTGAATTATGTGGAATCTACCCATTTACCTAAGAGGGAGTAACGGGATATTAAGTCTCACACAATTCATTGAACAATGAAATTTAATGGATCTTTTAATCCATTAGTCATGGAACCGTGGGTCAACTCAATAGAGAATATATTTGTTATCCTTAACTATTCTATGATAGAGAATGTGTCTATATCCATTTGACATTTGGATGAAGGAGAATATCATTTTTTTATTAATAACACCAACATGAAAGATAAAATTTATATGTTTTTGTGGGAATACATTATTAAAATATTTCATTATAATTATTTCCCTAAAACTCTTCATACTAATATTGAGAGGGAATTTATAATGCCAAAGAAAACGAAAGATGACACTCTCATAGCTAATGAAGAAACTTTCACAAGGATTGATAGGTATTCCTCAAGTGTTGTTAAGAATAATTATATAAAATGGATATATTTAAATTTTTTTAATGACACGCCATAGAATGGATCTGGAAATTTGAGACATCGAGAGTTATGAAGAACTTGTTCTGTGATATATCATTGTTGAGGTGGATTTTAGAGAATGGTCTAATGACTTCAAATATATGAAAAAAATGATGGAGTTTCAAGCTAGAGGAAAAAATTATAAAGGAGAAAATAATGATCCACCACTCACATTTCAAAAATATGGAATAACTCATAACAAGAAATGCCTCTATGGAACAAGTTCCGTGTGTCGGAGAGATGTCCACCAATATCATGAATGCTGAAAAGACGTGAGGAAACTGGAAAACGTGGTTAAAGAAATAAGGGAACCCCATATGATTCAAGGATTGATTTGAATGCATAAGTGGAACAATAAAAGAAAATTCACTAAACCCATAGTCCACTATGGTAATTACCATCAGCATCCACAAAGTTTGTAACACCCCGAGATTTTGTGAAATATTTTTGTTCAAATTAAAATACTCATTTTGATAATTTTCATTTCACACAACACTAAAAATATAATATTTTATATTAAGGAATCATGTTTCTCTGAAGTTATATGAAAATACAGGTTAATCATTCACTGCAATAAACATATATTTTATCTTGCATTACACATAACAATATGGGTTTCTTACATTACATGGAAGACTGAATTTCCTTAATGGCTTGTGTAACACACAATATTGAGTCTAACCGAACAATAATATGTAACTAAATATAATAAAATTTAATATAATAAGTTATAAAATGGATGTAAATATTATGTTCATTAATATTATTAGCTATGTTATGAAAATACATGGTTGAATTTATTTTGTAAAAACTAATTTAAAATGAATATAAGAACTAGTTGAATATAAAGGGATTGTTTTTATAGAAAACTATTTTTATGCTCAAAAATAGTTTTTTTATAATAAATTATATGAGTAAAAACTAATGAGATATATTTATATAATATATTTTTTTTATATCCAACAAAATATTTTTGATATTCATCATATATATTTGAAAAAAATAATATAGGAACAAACACAATTTCACACATAAAAATGTATATTTTTAGTATGGCGTTTTGATTGCCTTTTAATGGGGAACCAATTTTAAATATACTATTTTTCTATTTCATTATGATTATATTTCAAAATAATCATAATATTTTATATGGGAACATAAATATTAGTTTATGGTGATATTTTGGTATTTTTTTATGAAGTTTCATATTTTGATGAATAATGAAGAAAACTGAATTATAATTCAACAATGATTTTTAATATTATATATATATATATTCAAATTATAATTTTGGTTGGATTTAAGTTGTATTAAGATTAATATTTTATAAAATAAAATAGTTTAGTTTATTAGAATAAATTTCACATGGAAATTTAATATTAAAACATTAAAATATTTTGAACGATTTTATATTAAAAAACTTCATTATCATCCCATCTAGAAAAATAAATTTAAATTATCTTCGGCCACTTATGAGATTTAAATTGGAAAAAATGGATTCAATATATTTAATCATCATTATTTATAATGAAAAATATGGTCAACATAGTTTTTGACCAAAAATAATAGAGAATTTAATTAAAATTAATTACAATTATTATGGAAAAATTAACCTTAACAAAAGAATAAAACTAATACTTAAGGGACCAAATGATCTATGCTCTAATCACCCATAGGCCTTCATTATTTATTTATTTTTGATAATCCACCTTTCAAGGGGTCAGTTGGAACCCTTACAAGACCCATAGGTGTAAGTATTTCATAGCCCATAGGCCTTAGAGGAATACATTGCATGTAGGATTCAAACATTACGTACAACCCATACTTACTACTTGGAAATTCTCCTCCCTAGAAACTTTATCATGAAATCAGCTCTATACCTTTTCATGGCTGTTCGGATAGGCTTTCTTGTGCATGCATAGTGCTGTGCTGATGGCAGGTGCCAAACCGTTTGATTCTTGCAATCCATTTAGCATCTGTTATATTGAAGGCTCCTTTCTCATCCTCCTTATGAAGCTTATTCCTTGTAGGTTTTCTGGTTTTCATCTCCACTTAATGTGGAACAAAGGCGTTGAGGTGGCCTGAAGTTATCACTCACCTGAAGGCCAAGGTATCTTGAAGGCCTAAAAGGACTCAGGGACCAAATCGGTGGCTTGATGGCCCAAACAGGATAATATTCTTGGATGCTCAAATGCCGAATAGTGCATGCTACAGTGACCTCTACCGTAACTGCTACACTACTGCCCAGTTCCTGCTATAGTGTTGCTACAGTATCTAATATAATACCTGCTACTTTCATGCTACATTACCTACTATAGCACCCCCAGAAATTAGCCTCATCCAGGATTTGATCCCGGGTCTCCTGGATGCTCTTAAGGAGTCCTCACCAACTGGGTTGAGGCTCATGTGCTCATTTGACCCATCCACTTGTCCAAAACCCATTTTCTAGACATTACTACACCATTAAACGTAAATTATTATTTTTTGTAGGTTTTTTATGATTTTTTGGTAACAATGTGGGTACAAATATTTTGTCTTAAAAATTACCAATTAAGTCCTTTCCCATCCCTATATAGGGCCACCAAATATCTTCCTTTCTCACAACTCTCAAAACATTTATGCTCAGGCAATCCCTGCCAAATAAAATAACTAATATCCCTCACATTATCATTTAATCATCTCTATTGTAATAAATCAAGTCATGTAATCCCTTTGGTGAAAAAAACAGAGTTACATAGTGAGGAGGTAACGTCCTCCCTCATGCTCCGTTATCATACTTTCATTATAAACCCCTACCACTATCCTTATTTCATTATTTTATGAAAAATATTATCCTAAATATAATTATATTTCTTTATTATATTTGTTACACCTTAACTTACACACACATCAATCTAATGTGTAACAAATATTCTGTTTATGTGTATGGCGAACTGCTAGCTCACAAAGTTATGATAGATTGTTTTTCCCTTTAAACCATGAATGATAGGGAGTTATGATGGAAAAACTATTTATATATGATATATATTATTCATATTATGTATTTAATATTATTTAATTCCATTATAACACATATCATTACACTTTCCTTCTGTGTAAATACGATAATTGTGTTTTAGAAAGTGTGGACTATCGCATCCTCAAAGCCATGTGATTTGTTCAGACGGTATATGGAATGTATTAAGGATATTTTTATTGATCATATATGACATATATAACATATAATTGATATTATACTGATAGTTTATACCTATATACATATAAATAATTTTCTTCATTTCTTTCAATCTGTAGATATAACAGAAACAACGTTCATGCGTACATATGACCTTGCATCTCCATGAACAATGTATTCTAATTCATACTTCTATATTTGATATATTATTATAGTAAAAATAAACTAAATATTATGGATATTTATATCATTTTTTAAATTCTATAAATAATTATATAATTATATGTTCTAACGATATTACAAATTAAGACTCATGAAAAAAACAAAGCGAATATTACCTGAAGTGAAACCTTATCATAGAATTTTCAATAAGAAAGAAATATAATGTCGTAATCAAACAATATATGGTTTTAGATATATGAATTTTATTTTTAGAAAGATTTATAATAAAATTATAATTATTAAAATGGAATTTCGTTTGAGTACAATGATAGTCAGGGCACAAGGTATGGAATTTCCATCTCCCTTTTTAATTTCATGATTTACATGATATATTCCCCACCCATTAAATTTTTTTGGTGGGTATAATTCCAATATATTAATTATTTTATTATTAAAAATAAATTAATTTATCATTACATATCCATTTTTTATCATTATTTAATAGGGTTTATGTTTTAGAAGATACCAATCAGCAAAATAAGTTTTTCTCAAATTTCCTTCTGTGAGACACATTCAATGTTTTGCACCTATATTTTTCCATGATGTGTATGTACTATAATTGAATGTTTTAATAATGAAACCCCTATATTCATTATTTTTTATGTTTCATTTCAAATCATTTTCTTAAATGTGTAGTATGGTTCAAAGTTACATGTGGGGTGAGTAGATTGAAATAAACACATCACTTTTTGGGATTGTTTATAATTATGATTATTCTAATAAAATCATATGAACCATATCTAAATAACACTCATGTATTTTTTATTATTTTTTTATTGTAATATATTCATGTATTGTTACTATTCTTTCACACTTTTGTACATAAGATAGTTAATAAAGTGTTTTTAAGAAATCCTCACTTTAACCTCTATTTAGTTGGAAATATAGGTTCCTTCAAACCATGTTTTACAAAAATAAATGTTATAAAAATTTTATAATATTCTACAAGATGTTATAGGGGTTTTATACTAAGACTAAAATTAAGAGGGTATATAGGTTTTTATCCCAATCATGATGAAGGTACATTGGTCATAGCCCAAGCCTACCAAGTTGTGAAGGTTGTGGTAGGTAACCTTGATAAATAATTTTCTGTGGTTATATGTATTCCAAAAAATTCAATGAATTATTCTAATGTTATGGTTTCATGGGTTATGTAATTTATTTCATTTTGATTTTTGTCTTATGAACTACCTAGTTTTATGCCATTATTCATGTATATGATCGTTGATATGTAGGTTTTGTTTATCCAATGTTATGATCACATTCTCATACCCCTATGCTAATTACTATTCATACATGTCTTCCTTGTTTATCCTAACTATTACTTTGAGTTCATCCCTTTATATGATTCCTTCCTTGGGTTATGAATATATGAATGATATATGATCATTATAAGATGGGTAATAGGTAAGAAGACACCAATGGGGGTTAATGTAACTCTCTTATGTACTAATGTTTATGTTTCCATACTACCAAAGACACTAAACTAATACTGTATTTGGGAATTGGTTTTTATAATTTATTAAGTATTCTGTGAAAGTGTTGTAAAATATATATTTGTTAATATGGGTATGTTTTTGTTTTTATTAAAGAATATTGTTTTTAGACATTAGAATCATTGATGGGAAAATATTAGTGGTATGCTTAGGTATATTTATATGGATGTGTCTAGGGATGTCTCTAAGGATATGAATAAGGATGATTAAAAACTTTGAAAAATTTCCTTATATTTTGGTAAATGGTAGGGTGAATGGTTTCCTAGAAATACAACACTTTATAGACACTGAAAGTGGATGTAGATTTGGAATAGATGTACCTAGATGTAACAACTCATAAAATGTGTGTTGGGCCTCCCTCAGTATAACCTATTAGATGACAATTGGAGTTTCAACACACCTAGATTCACACTCTCGACGGATATGATTTTTGAATTCACAATCTCATCATGAGAAATCATGTAGGATTTAAATAGATGTTCTCTATGAAAAACCTAGGTTAAACCTGAGGTGTCATAGATTGACAAAGGTATCCAAATGTAGACAGATCATAAGTGTTTTTCATGATTATGTGATTTGATCACCCGATTTGTGTATACATTTATATATATATTATTGGAAATTAAAACATGTTTTTAGACAATATCTATTCTTCTATGAACATATTCTTGGATTGTGGTGATATTTTTTACTTTGAAGAGATTTATGGAGAAAACTCACTAATCGGGAGAAGTGTTTGAAAATTTTTCAGCTACACGGCACGTAATTTTCTACCCGCCGTGTACATTCAGATGAGGACATGGATCAAAAGGAAGAGTACACACCCATGTCACCAGACAGATGATACATGCCGTGTGGATTACTTTTACACACCATGTACTGGCTTCTAGATGCGGTTGGTGGTGCTTTCTAGGGACTACACACCGTGTGTGGCGGTGCTACATGTCGTGTACTCTCCGCCAACCAATCGTTGATGTTGTGGGCATCCAAGATGGTACGACTTTCCACCCACTGAAGAAAAACCCTAAAAAAGTCCATTGATAAGACTACAAGGTGTGTACTTTTTCAGACGCTATGTAATTCAGTTTTCTATAAATAGAGGCCTTGGCCTCCGGTTTGAGAAATCAAGAATAATTGAAGAGAGGGGAAGTTCTACTGCCAGATTCTCGAGCCACTGTTGTGCTACTGCTCCGCCATTCCACCTTTCGACACCTCTCCTCAAAGCTTATTAGATGATCTCATCAGGTATCGAAGGAGTTTCTTTTCATTATGTCCTATTTTTGTGACTAAACACCCCTTGTGTTGGGGATGTGGAAGATGAAGGATTATTGTATGTTAGATTGATAATTATGGTTTGATTGTTCTTATAAATTATTCTTATTCTTCTTTGACCATGGCTGATTACCACTGAATATTTTGATCGGGACCAAGGGCAGAATTCTCAGGGACTTAATAGATAAAAAATGGTGAACTCTTTCATGATAATTAAAAGGATTCATTGATTCATAAATTCACTAAACTAAAAGCAAGAATTTTGAAACACGGACTACCAGAACAAGGAGTCAATTTTTTCAATTCATAGACAAAATCAACCAGATCAAGGGAATATTGTCATAATTAAGAGACAGAATGTTGAATAATTATGAACAACACAACCATATAAGAAATCCACATAAAATCTCCATAATCATCATATCCCCAACATGCTCTTTTTTCTGCTAAACATATTAAAAATCGCTTGTTTTTTTCTCTTAACTTGTTAATCATATTTTCAAGTAAATAAAACAGTTTCAACAATCAAAAACAAGAAAATACACTCTAAATTCATAATAATTCATTAAATTAATTCTAAACTCAATTGAATTAAATCACACACCAAGTTCCCTATCAATCGACCCTGCACTTGCACTACACTAATTTAAGAGTGGGTAATATCAATTTGAGACACTGATAACATACCATCGGTGAAATGACTAACCAAATATTGGTGTTGTTTCTGGTGAACATATGGTTCAAGTGATGAAATTTATTTTCATTAGTAATTATTTAGGTGAAAATAAAAAAAATCACAAAAATTTCATTTCTATTCCCATTTATATTTATCTTTTGTTTTTCTTTTTATGGATGGGTTTTGATTGTGTTTGTGCCTAATCACGGGTTCATGAACCAACGCATCCCACGGTCCAGAATCATTGAGTAATCATATATATTTTTTATTGACACAGAAATCAAACGAACATTGTCTCGTAGTCACCGTGCATTGGTGGAAACACACAACCAAAATCCATTAACCATGTAGAACAAGGTGGAGGGAGAACCAACCATTGATGTTGCAACTGAACACCCATACTAGGACAAGCAGCCTCTCACTGCTGGTATACCAGATCAGGCACCTGGAGGCTTCAGGGAATTTATAACGACCCATACATTACATACATTGTTAATACTTCGAAATTGAAGCACACTTATTACAACATATGACAAAACCACAAAGGACCGTATAGGTATAGTGTCTTTAGAAACTGGGAAACATAAACAACTGGTTCATAAATCTTCTACAGTATCTCCCATTTATTTCATCATATCTAGGGTCCCTTTTAGCATATTCTACTTAATATCCATCTTCCTGACCTGGGGAAAAGAAAACATAAAAGGGTGAGCTCAAATGCTCAGCAAGGGCAAATAAAGGAGATAAAAATCATATCATATCTTTTTGAAAATCAAAACCTGCAAAAGAGATCATAATATCTTAACGTGGAATAAATCATAGAAGTGGAAATGAGATCCCCATAATCATAACATAAAACTTGAAACTTTGTGGCATGCACACATAATCATGGAAAATCATTTCTTGTTAGTCATGACTCATTGCCAAGACTATCTTAGTGGACAAAGTCCCTTTCTGAACCGAGTTCAATCCTCGTTTCAGTCCTGTATCACTGAACCGAAATAACCTTCTGTTCCAGCCATGTCTATCTCATGAGATATAAAATCTTTACCCAATGCATTGGAGGGAGATATAGGTCCCACCCATCTTATAATGAATCCTTTCTTATGTGTGCCACGTAATCATAAATCATACATCATCGCATAACACATGTAACAAAAATGGGATTCTTGAAACATCATGACATCATAAATCAAATCATATAAGATAAAGGAATTCATAAAAATAATTCCATCACAACATGATCAAATCAATGTAATAATAGGGATAAAAACAGAACCCTTTTATTATCTTAGATGGAAAATAATTTTGATAAAATACTTGAACTCCATTCTTGAGGAAAATATCCTTTCTACTTCAAAAACATTTTTCCTTTCATAACATGTCATACGACTTTAAAATAAAAGAAGATGATTAAAAATAAACTTGAAAACTTGTAAAGGAAGCTTCTTGGAAATAATGTTTTAAAAATCCATTCATGCCGTATAAGTTAAAAAAAACGTTCTTCGTACTTTTGTCGGAAATGTCAAAAAGTACCTCGTACAGAAAAACGACAAAAGATTCCTTTCATATTCTTTACTAAAAACTCACCGAAGGGTAAAATTGGATTTAAACTATTGTAAGTGGATGGAAACAATATTACATATTGAGGGAACATGGATGTGGATGATAAAATACACCCCAATAAATACTTACGAATAAACAATCTCGGATAAAAATGAGATTGTGATATTTCCCTTACCTTAGGTCCGACTTGCTTTGTAAGTGTCCGAACCTCCTGTATAATGGTTTAAATAATGTTATTGACTTATTCCAGAATCATACATATTGATATGATATCATATATGGTCATATTATTAGCTTCTTGTTAGTAATATTTCATTGTTACTTGTTACTCGGGTCTTTATAACTTTTTGTTCTTATGCGTGTTTTGTCGAATAAATTCTTATTCTTATATTTAGGTTATAGATACTTCATTTACATAATGGTATTAGTGTATTATATACCATATTCATTAATTCAATTCATTTATATAATCATTATGAAATGAAGATCATGTAGAACGAGTCGCATCACATCGTGGAGACGGTATTCCGTACGTACGCACGAGTGATGATATCGTTCCTATGATAGTGGAATTGTATTGGAGTATATATATATTATTTCAGTATCAATATTACTTCATAATAATCATATATAGTTACTCATTACACCATTATACCCATCCTTGTAAGGTGATGGTGGAAAATAGATTACACCACGGCGTGGAGACGGTATTCCGTACGTACGCACGCGCGGTGATTTCATTTTTCCGTAGGATGGATAGAAGGTGTATTAGGGTTGTTTCATATTTATAATAACATATCAGTATGTAAGTAATACTGATGTTATTACTTTGTCATGAAACAACTAAATAAGAAGAAGTTGAAGACAAAAGAAATTGAAAAGATCGGTAATGGATATTACCTCTTCTTTGGAACGCCTCTATGAATCCTCCACTTAGGGAACTAAGATTTGTCTTTGAAGAAGACCAGGACCTCTAGGATTATTCTAGGGAAGTGGAGAGGAGAAAATGGAAGGGGTTGGCCGAGCTTTAGTGCTCAAATTGGTGTGAGGAGGAGGGGGAGGAGGTGCCCTTTTATAAGGGAGGAGAGGGGCACCTTAGGAATATCTCAAAATATTATTTTATATTAAAGTCAAAATTGGTTTATAATGGTTCAAAAGGGTCTTATTTCGAAGCTAAAGTGGGGATGGGTCGAAATCCTATCAACCAATAGGATTTAGACAAGATTAGGGTATTATTTTAACCTTATCAATTAGATTTAACTCTAAGTTAATTAATTTATCTTTTACCGTGTCTTTTTGTTTTCTTTCACTATATGGTTAATACACTTACTATAACATGCCAAACGAACCCCAAATTGTTTATTATTAATATAAATATCCTTATCTAAGTCATTTGGCCGAACCTTAGATTTTTAGGAATAAAATAACAATTATTAATATAATATTTGATTTAAAAACTATTTTTTGTCAATTTTGACACTATTTGATATATGATTTTTTTGAAAGTCATAACAGAATTATATGTTCTAACCAAGTTAATTAAATCAACACTAATATATCATAGTAACCTAGAAAATTTGTGGAATTCATAAAAAGTCTTAAATTACATTTATTTTGGTATTTATATTATCAATTATGTCAATATTTCATTACTAAGATAATTACTGCATCATCTTTGTGTCATAAATAAATTACATTATTTGATGTCTAAAAATTACAAATAAAATATCATCATGTAGGAAATATTTTTAGCTTTCTAATGAATATTTACAATTGAATTTATCTTATGTATAACCCCATATTAAAAATGATTTACTTATTAAACTTTGATTTTAACTATTTTAACCCTTCTTTAAATAAATAAATGTCCTAATCTAATCCAAGTGGGCCTAAATGGTCATATTTTATTCCTAAGTTTGTTTTTTGTCGAATTAAACTTGTCCAATAGAATTAGGACATGTGTTAGGGTAATATTAATATCATATTTACCCTTAGTTACCCTATTTACTATTAGCCGCGTTAAAAAAAAGTAAAAAGTTACTATTCACCAAAAATTATTTTTATCTCATTGAACCACATTTTACTTACTGATATCAACCGTGTCTGTCGGATTTTCGAAATTTCATTCACAGAAGCGGTAAAATTAGGTTTTATACAAAATTCAGTTTTTAACCGACCACTTAGTGGTTTCACTATTCATCAAAAATTGAAAGTTTTCAGAAAAATACCAAAATTTCACCCTAGGCTAATTTCGATATTCTGAGTCCAAAAATGAAGTCCATTTTGAAAAATAAAATTTATAAAATTCCAAAAAGTGGTTATTACTATTCATAACGGCTAGTTTTAATAGCATAATGTTGTTTAGTGAAACTCGGTATTGCGTACGACGCAAGCTATCGAGGAAGGTCGTGATTGCGTGTAAAGCAAGCCAAGAAAGTGTTGTATAGAAAAAGATTCCTTTGATTATTTATATAACATAAAAGTCTCGGGTGTTACATTCTACCCCCCTTAAAAAGAATTTCGCCCTCGAAATTCGTCACTTTGTAACAAACAGATGAGGATACTTCTCCTTCATCATACCCTCAAGCTCCCATGTAGCTTCTTCAAGTTGGTGGTTCCTCCATAAAACTTTCACCAATCGAGTGGTCTTGTTTCGTAGGACTTTTTCGCTATGATCCAGAATCTCTATCGGTTGTTCTTCATAAGAAAGATCTTGCTCCAGCGGTACAACTTCTGAGCTGAGTACATGTGAAGGATCAGGTATGTACTTTCTCAGGAGAGATACATGGAACACATCGTGAACTTGAGAGAGATTAGGTGGAAGTGCCAATCGGTAAGCTACCTTCCCAACACGATCCAGTATTTCGAAAGGACCGATATATCTAGGGCTCAACTTCCCCTTCTTTCCAAATCCCATAACCCTCTTCCAGGGAGATATTCGTAAGAACACTTTATCACCCACTTCAAACTCCAGGTCTTTTCTGCGGTTGTCGGCATAACTTTTCTGTCGACTCTGAGCTGCTCTTATATGTTGTTGAATAGATCTGACCTTCTCTGCCATTTCATCAACGAGATCAGGTCCTAATAGCTTTATTTCCCCAACTTCAACCCAGCAAGTTGGAGTCCTGCATTTCTTTCCATAGAGAGCTTCATAAGGAGCCATCTGAATACTGGAGTGAAAGCTATTATTATAAGAAAATTCCACCAAAGGTAGGTGTTGATCCCAACCTCCTTTGAAATCCATAGAGCAAGCTCTCAACATATCTTCTAGGGTTTGAATTGTTCTCTCAGACTGACCGTCTGTCTGGGGATGATAAGTAGTGCTGAAACTCAACTCTGTATCCAGAGTATGCTGAAGACTTCGCCAGAACTTCGAGGTAAATCTCGGATCCCGATCAGATATAATAGAAAGTGGTACTCCATGTAATCTTACCACTTCCTTTACATATATCCTGGCAAGCTGATCTAGAGAGAAATCCTCTCTAATAGAAATGAAGTGTGCAGACTTTGTAAGACTATCAACTATGACCCAAATAGCATTATTGCCTTTGGATGTTTTAGGAAGTCCTGTGACAAAGTCCATAGTGATGTTTTCCCATTTCCATTCGGGTATGGGTAATGGTTGTAACATCCCCTTAGACTTCTGTCTCTCAGCTTTAACTTGTTGACAAACCAAGCATCGAGAGACATATTCAGCAACATCTCTTTTCATGCCATCCCACCAGAAGTACTCTTTCAGGTCCCTATACATCTTTGTGCTTCCCGGATGAATAGAGAATGAATAACTATGAGCCTCATCCAGCAGCTCCTTCTTTAATTCAGGGATGGGAGGAACACAAACCCGATTCCTGAACTTTATTATCCCATCACAATCAAGGTTGAATTCAGGAACATTTCTCACCTTCTTTTGTAACTCGACATCTTCTTTCTCTGCCTCTTTAATCTTCACATGTATAGATGGTTGAACATTCATTTGAGAAAGATAAGATTTTTCCCCTTCCATTATAATTCCAAGATCCATCCTTTGTAAATCCATAAATATTGGATCTTTTGTGATCCTCATCATGGATAAACTAGCATGGTCTTGTTGACTTAATGCATCTGCCACCTTGTTTGCTTTCTCAGGGTGGTAATGGATAGAGAAGTCATAATCCTTAATCAGCTCCAACCATCTTCTTTGATGCATATTCAGCTCCTTTTGTGTGAAAATATACTTTAAACTTTTATGATCAGTATAAATATCACACCTTTCACCTTAAAGGTAATGCCTCCAAATCATTAATGCAAAGATTACCGCAGCCAACTCCAAATCATGTGTTGGGTAATTTTGCTCATGGATTTTCAACTGTCGTGAGGCATAAGCTATCACCATATCATTTTGCAGAAGAACACACCCCAATCCCTTCTTGGATGCATCACTGTAGATCACAAACCTTTCTCCACTACAAGGCAGTGTGAGCACAGGTGCACTAGATAACCTTCTTTTCAACTCCTTGAAATTCTCTTCACATTCCTCTGTCCAGACAAACTTAACTCCTTTCCGAGTCAACTTGGTGAGTGGATTAGATAATCGTGAAAAATCTTTTACAAAACGTCGATAATATCCAGCCAAACCAAGAAAACTTCGGATCTCAGTTACTGTTTTCGGTCTTGACCATCTTTCGATAACCTCTGTTTTTGCTGGATCCACAGATATCCCCTCTTTTGAGATTATATGACCCAAAAATGCAACTTTTTGAAGCCAAAATTCACACTTGGTAAATTTGGCATAAAGCTTCTCCTTTCTCACGGTCTTCAATATAATTCTCAAGTGATCTTCATGATCTTCCTTGCTCTTTGAATAGACAAGAATATCGTCTATAAAGACTACCACAAATTGATCAAGATAGTCTCTAAAGACTCTATTCATTAGATCCATGAAGATAGCAGGGGCATTAGTAAGACCAAATGGCATCACTATAAATTCATAGTGTCCATACCTTGTACGGAAAGCCGTCTTTGGTATATCCTCCCTTTTGACCCTTAATTGATGATACCCTGAACGAAGATCAATCTTGGAAAAGTATTGAGCTCCGCGTAGTTGGTCAAATAAGTCATCAATGCGTGGGAGAGGATATTTGTTCTTAATAGTGATCTTGTTAAGTTCTCGATAATCAATGCAGAGTCTCATTGATCCATCTTTCTTCTTAACAAATAGAACAGGTGCTCCCCAAGGTGACGCACTAGGGCGTATGAATCCCTTATCAAGATTCTCTTGGAGTCTCTTCTTCAATTCCTGCAACTCAATTGGGGCCATTCTATAAGGTGTCTTTGAAATAGGCAAAGCACCCGGTACGAGTTCTATTGAAAACTCAACTTCACGATTTGGTGGAAGACCCGACAATTCCTCCGGAAAGACATCATCAAACTCCCGTACAATGGGCATATTCTTAATCGTGAGTTTCTCACCAACCATTTGAGATAAATAACCTTCATTTAGTGGAATCAATACCCATAAGATGGAAGAAATTTCCACTGGAAGGTTATGTTCATCCTTGCATTGATAGACGATCATTGATTGATCTGGAATATGAAATGTGACTTCCCTTCTTTGGCAATTGATATGAGCTCCATGTAGAGAAAGCCAATCCATGCCAAGAATCACATCAAATTCCACTAAAGGAAGGATCACAAGATTTGCAGGAAGCACTTTCCCACAAACTTCGATCCGAGAAGAATTATAAACTTTTGATGCGATTGATGTGCCATTAGGTGTTGTCACAGCTAACTCAACATCTAATTGTTGAGGTAATACGGTGACACCCTTAGAAAAGTCTTCAGAAATAAAAGAGTGGGTGGATCCAGAATCAAATAAAACATTTGCTACTTTAGAGTGGATGGTAAGTGTACCTTTCACCACATCGTTATCGTACTCCACATCGCTGATAGAAATTGCATGTGACTTTCCTTTGTCTTTAGCCTTAAGAGTTTTTTGACGTCGACCATCATCATCAACCCTTGGATTTGGGCATTGATTGGCATAATGCCCCATCTCCTTGCACTTGAAACATTGAAGTGTAGTAGGTTCATTCTGTGTATCCCTTCCTTTGTTTGCGTCATTAGACATCTTCTTCCCATTATCACGGCATTCAAATGCCCGATGAACTTCTTTTCCACATTTAAAACATTTACTTGTCCCTTTAAGACAACTCCCTCCATGTTTCTTTCCACACTTTGAGCATAAGGAAAAGCTCATCTTCTTTTCCGTGTGCTCTTTAGATTTTTATTTGAATTCCATCTTCCTCTTCTTATCAAACCCATGTGACTAATGGGTTACTCCAATCTCCATCTCGACATTGAGAGCACATCGAACGATTTCCACGTAGCTATTGAAGTCCCTTATGGCTAACGCCCTTCGAAGACTTGGTTTTAAGCCACTAAAGAATCGATCGATCTTACTCTCAGGTTGGATAATAATACCAGAAGCGTACCTTGCAAGTCTTGTAAAATTTGCTTCGTAGGTACCAACAGATTCATCATCCCTTTGCTTCAGTTCAAGAAACTCTTTCTCCATCTTTGTTCGGAGAATACGAGGGAAGTACTTGTTGAAAAATAAGTTCTTGAACTCGTCCCATTCCATAGACTCAATTTCATCCCTTTGCCTCGTATTCTTAACAAGATTCCACCATTGATCAGCATCTCCTTCCAAACGATACACTGCTAGGATGACTTTATCATTTTCAGAACATTGAAGAACTGAAAATATCTTTTCAGTAGTACTAATCCATTGTTCAACCACTAATGGATCAGTAGACCCGCTGAAAGAAGGTGGACGCTGCCTCATGAAGGATTCAACAGAATGTTGCTCCCTCCTTTGTTCATTTGGAAATCCTGCATGATTCATAGCTTGAGAAAGTTGTGTGAGCATGGCTACAAGATTTTGCATTCCAGCTCCCATATCGTTTGGTTGCTCAGGGGGACAATCATTGCATTGCCCATCGCATTCCGCATTAACACGGTTCCTTCGGGTTCCAGCCATTGACTAAAACCAAGAAGAATAGTGTGAGCAACACTAATTATAATAGGAAACCACATAAATCAAGAATAAAATTTTCATGCTTAAGGTCTTATCCTAGGTTATTCATGGCCATTTCTAAGATTGTGTTCTATGCTTAGACTTATCCTTAGGGTTCTTACTAAGGCTTTCACATCCTAGTTTCCAAAGGTTGACTATACCTTTCCTCTGATACCAAGTATAACGACCCATACTTTACATACATTGTTAATACTTCGAAATTGAAGCACACTTATTACAACATATGACAAAACCACAAAGGACCGTATATGTATAGTGTCTTTAGAAACTGGGAAACATAAACAACTGGTTCATAAATCTTCTACAGTGTCTCCCATTTATTTCATCATATCTAGGGTCCCTTTTAGCATATTCTACTTAATATCCATCTTCCTGACCTGGGGAAAAGAAAACATAAAAGGGTGAGCTCAAATGCTCAGCAAGGGCAAATAAAGGAGATAAAAATCATATCATATCTTTTTGAAAATCAAAACCTGCAAAAGAGATCATAATATCTTAACATGGAATAAATCATAGAAGTGGAAATGAGATCCCCATAATCATAACATAAAACTTGAAACTTTGTGGCATGCACACATAATCATGGAAAATCATTTCTTGTTAGTCATGACTCATTGCCAAGACTATCTTAGTGGACAAAGTCCCTTTCTGAACTGAGTTCACTCCTCGTTTCAGTCCTGTATCACTGAACCGAAATAACCTTCCGTTCCAGCCATGTCTATCTCATGAGATATAAAATCTTTACCCAATGCATTGGAGGGAGATATAGGTCCCACCCATCTTATAATAAATCCTTTCTTATGTGTGCCACGTAATCATAAATCATACATCATCGCATAACACATGTAACAAAAATGGGATTCTTGAAACATCATGACATCATAAATCAATTCATATAAGATAAAGGAATTCATAAAAATAATTCCATCACAACATGATCAAATCAATGTAATAATAGGGATAAAAACAGAACCATTTTATTATCTTAGATGGAAAATAATTTTGATAAAATACTTGAACTCCATTCTTGAGGAAAATATCCTTTCTACATCAAAAACATTTTTCCTTTCATAACATGTCATACGACTTTAAAATAAAAGAATATTATTAAAAATAAACTTGAATACTTGTAAAGGAAGCTTCTTGGAAATAATGTTTTAAAAATCCATTCATGCCGTATAAGTTAAAAAAACGTTCTTCGTACTTTTGTCGGAAATGTCAAAAAGTACGTCGTACAAAAAAATGACAAATGATTCCTTTCATATTCTTTACTAAAAAATCACCGAAGGGTAAAATTGGATTTAAACTATTGTAAGTGGATGGAAACAATATTACATATTGAGGGAACATGGATGTGGATGATAAAATACACCCCAATAAATACTTACGAATAAACAATCTCGGATAAAAATGAGATTGTGATATTTCCCTTACCTTAGGTCCGACTTGCTTTGTAAGTGTCCGAACCTCCTGTATAATGGTTTAAATAATGTTATTGACTTATTCCAGAATCATACATATTGATATGATATCATATATGGTCATATTATTAGCTTCTTGTTAGTAATATTTCATTGTTACTTGTTACTCGGGTCTTTATAACTTTTTGTTCTTATGCGTGTTTTGTCGAATAAATTCTTATTCTTATATTTAGGTTATAGATACTTCATTTCCAGAATGGTATTAGTGTATTATATACCATATTCATTCATTCAATTCATTTATATAATCATTATGAAATGAAGATCATGTAGAACGAGTCGCATCACATCGTGGAGACGGTATTCCGTACGTACGCACGAGTGATGATATCGTTCCTATGATCGTGGAATTGTATTGGAGTATATATATATTATTTCAGTATCAATATTACTTCATAATAATCATATATAGCTACTCATTACACCATTATACCCATCCTTGTAAGGTGATGGTGGAAAATAGATTACACCACGGCGTGGAGACGGTATTCCGTACGTACGCACGCGCGGTGATTTCATTTTTCCGTAGGATGGATAGAAGGTGAATTAGGGTTGTTTCATATTTATAATAACATATCAGTATGTAAGTAATACTGATGTTATTACTTTGTCATGAAACAACTAAAGAAGAAGAAGTTGAAGACGAAAGAAATTGAAAAGATCGGTAATGGATATTACCTCTTCTTTGGAACGCCTCTTTGAATCCTCCACTTAGGGAACTAAGATTGGTCTTTGAAGAAGACCAGGACCTCTATGATTATTATAGGGAAGTGGAGAGGAGAAAATGGCAGGTGTTGGCCGAGCTTGAGTGCTCAAATTGGTGTGAGGAGGAGGGGGAGGAGGTGCCCTTTTATAAGGGAGGAGTGGGGCACCTTAGGAATATCTCAAAATATTATTTTATATTAAAGTCAAAATCCGTTTATAATGGTTCCAAAGGGTCTTATTTCCAAGATAAAGTGGGGATGGGTCGACATCCTATCAACCAATAGGATTTAGACAAGTTTAGGGTATTATTTTAACCTTATCAATTAGATTTAACTCTAAGTTAATTAATTTAACTTTTACCGTGTCTTTTTGTTTTCTTTCACTATATGGTTAATACACTTACTATAACATGCCAAACGAACCCCAAATTGTTTATTATTAATATATATATCCTTATCTAAGTCATTTTGCCGAACCTTAGATTTTTAGGAATAAAATAACAATTAGTAATATAATATTTGATTTAAAAACTATTTTGTGTCAATTTTGACACTATTTGATATATGATTTTTTTGAAAGTCATAACAGAATTATATGTTCGAACCATGTTAATTAAATCAACACTAATATATCATAGTAACCTAGAAAATTAGTGGAATTCATAAAAAGTCTTAAATTACATTTATTTTGGTATTTATATTATCAATTATGTCAATATTTCATTAATAAGATAATTACTGCATCATCTTTGTGTCATAAATAAATTAAATTATTTGATGTCTAAAAATTACAAATAAAATATCATCATTTAGTAAATCTTTTTAGCTTTCTAATGAATATTTACAATTGAATTTATCTTATGTATAACCCCATATTAAAAATGATTTACTTATTAAACTTTGATTTTAACTATTTTAACCCTTCTTTAAATAAATAAATGTCCTAATCTAATCCAAGTGGGCCTAAATGGTCATATTTTATTCCTAAGTTTGTTTTTTGTCGAATTACACTTGTCCAATAGAATTAGGACATGTGTTAGGGTAATATTAATATCATATTTACCCTTAGTTACCCTATTTACTATTAACCGCGGTAAAAAAAAAGTAAAAAGTTACTATTCACCAAAAATTATTTTTATCTCATTGAACCACATTTTACTTACTGATATCAACCGTGTCTGTCGGATTTTCGAAATTCCATTCACAGAAGCGGTAAAATTAAGTTTTATGCAAAATTCAGTTTTTAACCTACCACTTAGTGGTTTCACTATTCATCAAAAATTGAAAGTTTTCAGAAAAATACCAAAATTTCACCCTAGGCTAATTTCGATATTCTGAGTCCAAAAATGAAGTCCATTTTGAAAAATAAAATTTATAAAATTCCAAAAAGTGGTTATTACTATTCATAACGGCTAGTTTTAATAGCATAATGTTGTTTAGTGAAACTCGGTATTGCGTACGACGCAAGCTATCGAGGAAGGTCGCGATTGCGTGTAAAGCAAGCCAAGAAAGTGTTGTATAGAAAAAGATTCCTTTGATGATTTATATAACATAAAAGTCTCGGGTGTTAAAGAATTCATCCCAAGGAACTACCAAAGGCCACCACAACAACCTCCTATAGAGTATAACCAACTTCCAAAACCATATAAGATCTTAAAAAGTCAATATTTCTCCCCTCAGGAGAAGCAATACTTGAAACATCCACCACTCAGTAGCCACCTCCACAACATACTCTTATGTAGTACGACCTGCCATTGATCCACGGAGCTAATACGAGCATCTTTCATCCTCCGGTACAGGCCCATCACTTCATGATCAATCCAGTTATTATACATCTAATCCAGATCGCCATTCAATTCGGCGGCATGCCTAGTGAAGACCCGAACACCCATCTCTCTAATTTTCTAGAGATCTGTGATAAATTCGGTTACCATGGTGTGTCTGAGGACGCCATTCATCTTTGCCTCTTCCCCATCTCTCTACGGGACAAGGCAAAAGACTGGATCAAAGGGTTGCCACAATGATCTATGCTCACTTGGGTGGATCTAGCCTAGGAATTTCTGTCCAAATATTTTCCACCTTCAAAGAAGATAACCCTGTGAAATGAGATCCACAACTTTCAGCACACGAATCAGAGTCATTGTACAAATCAAGGGAACGTTTCAAAGAGATATTACGTAAAATACCACACCATGAACTTACACTTTAGATGCAAGTCCAATCCTTTTATGGAGGACTAACAATGAATTAAAATTATGTGGTGGATGCAGCTGCTAAAGGTACGGTAACGAGAAAGTCCATCAAATAACTTTTTGAACCACTAGAATATATTTCTTCCAACAGATTCTAGTGGAATTCCGATCGGGGGACCCAAAAACAAGGTCTGTATAGTATTTATGCTACTACAATTATTGCTACCCTGTTGGATGCAGTATCCAAAATTATCGACACACTGAATCTCAAGGGTGCATCTCAAGTCCATGCGGCGAACCATCCAACATGTGGTGACTGTGGTAACAACCACATCCTGGGAGAATACCCGGGACCTTCAGTCAGCACTTAGACAAGCGAGGTAAGCTATGTTGCTCAAAACAGAGGGTCGAACCAGTATCAATAATACCAGAACCTGACATGGCGTGAAAACCTGAACACAAGTTAGGGACAACAGCAGTAGAATCCTCTGCCCCAACGACCACTTGGCTATAGTCAGCCACAATATAAGAAACCATATGCAATGAAATAGAAGAACTAGCAGGGCTCCTACCATCAGCTAGGGTGTCAAAACCCTCTCCCGCAGCAGCAAATGTAGCAACCAACTCCACCAGCTGCACAACCACCTCAGCAAAAGAATACCTCAAGGTTAGAGGATCATATGAACAAATTCATATCTACTGATGAGAATAAATTTCAGAATCAAGAGGATTCTATTCGAAGACTTGAGAAACGAATCTACCAGTTAGAAAACCATCCCTCAGGGAGACAGCCCGGTGCAAAACTAGGCTACACTGAGAAGAACCCAAGGGAGGAGGCCCATTCTATCACATTACAAAGTGGAAAGAATCTAAACCCGAAGGAACTAGCACATTATGTTGCACTTGTACTCCCTGTTGACAACAAAGGTACAGTTTCAGACCCCTCTTCATCCGAAATTCTGTCACAGGAGGCTCAATCAGAAAATGGAAAGGAGGCCGTCAATCCATTTGATCTTGTATTACCTTTTCTGGAGAGGATGAAGCAATGGAAGATGGATCAACAGTTTGGAAAATTCATGGAAGTATTCAGAAATATTCACATAAATAACCCATATGGAGAGGCTCTGACAAAAATTCCCACATATTCCAAATTCTTGAAGGAAATCCTCTCAAATAAAAGGGATATAGAGGATTTGGGCACCATAGCAATGGAAAAGGAATTCTCTGCAGTCATACAACATTCCATTCTTCCCATGCTCCAAGATCCAGGTAGCATTACTATTCCATGTACAATTGTACCCTGTGAATTTGGAAAATCCCTGTGTGACTTAGGGGCCAGTGTCAAGCTCATGCAATTAGTAGTTTTCCAAAAGCTCGGACTCCATGATTTTAAGTCTACCCGAATCGACCTTCAACATGCTAACAGATCCATTAAATATCCAAAGGAGATACTGGAGGATGTGCTGGTGATGGTGGGATGATTGATCCTCCCTACATATTTTATTATCCTAAACTTGGAGTAGGATCAGGAGGCACCTCTTATATTGGGAAGACCTTTCCTGTCCAGATGGAAAGTCTTGATCGACGTGCACTAGGGGGAGTTGAGTTTCTTGGTAGGGGATGAAAGAGTCACTTAAAATTTTCTAAAGGCCATCAAACAAACATCTTTACCCAAACATGAGGGCTGCTACACAGTGACTACGATGGATGGACAAGTGTGCAGACAAGAAGTTGACCTGGTATGTTATTCCATTTTAGATGATATGATTTTTCCAAACATTCCCACTGATGAAGCGCCAGAGGACCTGAAATTTATTGAAGGCTAGGTCTGCCAATACTGGAAACGATCTATCATTCCTTACATCCTATAGAGGGAATAAGTATAAAAACTAGTACATTCAGTTCTAAAGTAACCTGAACTAGAGCTGAAGCCTCTCCCACATTCCTTAAGGTATAGGTATTTGGGAGATCATCACACTTTTTCCATTATACGTAGTGAAGCACTATCACATGAGCAGGAGGATTTTCCTGATGATCATCTCTTTTCAATTATTGAGTCCCCTAGGCCTTGTTGAGATGATATTGCTATCTATTTAGTTACAGTTGTTATCCACCCCGACCTCTCCTTCCAGAAGAATAAAATATTCCTCTATGATGTTTAGCGATACATCTGTAAAGACCGACTCTTATTTCGATTTTGTGGATACGAGGTGATCCGACGATGCATCCTAGAGATAGAGGTTCAAGGGGTCCAGGAATATTGTCATGCCTCACCCGTTGGAAGACATCAGGGGCCGGATCGTACCATAGCAAAGATTATGCAATCTGGGTTTTCTTTCCCATCATGCATAAAGATGCCCGAGCCTTTGTTGATTGTTGTGATCCATTCCAACGTATAGGTAATATGGGATGTAGAGCCGAGATTCCCCAGCACCCCATTCTGGAGGTTGAGATCTTTGATGCCTGGGGCATCGACTTAATGGGACTATTTCTCCAATCTTTTAGGAATACCTACATCCTTGTCTGCATTGATTATGTCTCCAAATGGGTGGAAGCCACTACTATGGAACAAGACACAACTAAGGTAGTCATGACCTTTCTAACGAAGCACATTTTCAACAGGTTCGGCATTCCTCGTGTGCTGATCAATAATAGGGGGACTCACATTTCCAATGCATTAATGAAAGGAGTGTTGTCTAAATATGGGGTAAATCATCATGTGGGTACACCATACCATCCACAATCTAGTGGACATGTGGAGCTCTCCAACCGTGAGCTCAATCAAATTTTGGAGAAAATAGTGAATACCTCACCGAAAGACTGGTCGAAAAAGCTTGATGATGCTTTTTTGGGACTATTGCACCACCTTCAAGACACCACTAGGGATGTCATCATTCTGCCTTGTCTATGGAAAACCATTCCATCAACTAGTGGAACTGGAACACAAAGCATATTGGGTCGTCAAGGCCCTAAATTTTGATCTGAAGGCAGCTGTAGGGAGTTGAGAGTTCCAACTATCGGAACTCGATTAAATCAGAAGGGAGGCGTATCAGAATGCTAAATTGTACAAGGAGTGGACAAAAGCCATCCACGACTGGATTATTTCTTGAAAAACAATTCAACCCTGTGATAAGGTACTCCTCTTCAACTCTCGTCTTTGCCGATTCCCCAGAAAACTCATGTCGAGGTGGTCGGGATCATTCCAGGTCATATGAGTATTCCCCCATAGAGCGGTGAAAAATTCTAAGGAGTATGGTCAACTGTTCATGGTGAATTACAAACGACTGAAGATTTACCCTCACATGGAAGATACAGTGGGAATGATCTCCACCACCCCTCTTAGGTAAGAAAAGGTAAGTCAGTCGAGCCAATGACATAAAAAAAAGGCCATTCATGGAAGGAAACCTAGAGGTTACACATCGTGTCCCACTTCTATACACGACGTGAAATTATCTTTTTTGTTTTTAATCTTAATAGTATAAATATATAGATTAACAAACATAATAAATAGGGATGATGTTGATGTCTATAGCTAAGTCACTGGAGTTTATCCGAGTCGTCACTGGTTCGAATCCCTCCATCCTTGCCTTCGACGCCGGGTTCATTCCTTTTGAACTCTTGTTTTTATTACACGAAGTGTGTAGTATTTTCAAAATACTATAATAATTTTATATATATAAGAAAACTCATGGTGGGAATGGGCCTGTTAGCAGGGTCACAACCCATAGACCAAATGGTCCTGGGTTCGAATCCTGATAGCCGGTGCATTCCCTCCATCCTTTTTATAAATAAAACCACACGACGTGCATTTCGATATATGCGGGGTGAGGCTAGTTTTTCAAAAAACTAACTGAAATACATTTTCAAAATTATAAATAACAAGCATGTAAAGTTGGCCAATTGGAAAAGTCTCGGCCCTGGGTTCAAAAGACCCTGGTTCGAATTGCGCTAATCTCCCAATTTCATCCCAATCTTTTCATAAATAAAACCAAACACTGTGTGTTGTTTTTTTTTGCCCATGTAGGACTTTCCCTATATAAATAAATAGTAATAGTTAATAAAACCGGACAGTACTATAACCTTCGCATCAGTGGCTAAGGGTGTGCGCTCGAACAAACCGATCACGGGTTCAAATCATTCCACAGACATAGGACCGAATGATGTAATTCTCTATTTCCTTTTTTGAACTACCCATTTTGTATTTGTCCAATACATTACGTGTATAGATTTATTTTCATTAAATTTTATATATGTATATATGTCATTTTATTTTTATTAATATTAATTATTATATAGTTTAAAATAATAATTATAATATATATAAAAAAAAGGATACACGACATGTTTGGTAGATTACATGTCGTGTAGTCCGGCTATAAAAGTCGGACGCCCTACACATCCTATGTCTATGTTGTGCACCCCCCCCCCTCACCGTTTCTTCTCCTGGAAGCTGAACGACCCACCTCCCCCAAATCTGCCATTTTACTTCGTTTTAAGGTGTGATTTCTTCCACATTTACTTCGTCGAAATAGGTATGATGTTCTCCCTTAATTATTTCCGAGCTTTTGTAGCTTTTAGTTTGTTTTTGGATTTCCTGACTGTTTGGCATCCGACAGTACACATGCTTGCTTGAAGAACACATGGTGTATACTATTGTACACAGACACACCCTAAAGAATTTTAAATTTGATACTAGAAGATGTGAATTTTCGGTACACACAGTGTACTATCCAAAGTCGTGCCCGTGTCTTTCCTTTTACACGGCCACACATCCCTTGTTTGACTACATGACGTGTATGTTCAGTACACGCTGTGTATTTTATTATATGGTGCAACCCATTTCTAGTTCTCTACAAGGACAGGACCTCATTTGATTATACATGTTGTGTAGTGTTAATACACACCGTGTACCCTTCCCTGGCCAGTGACACCAAATCGGCGTGTCTATCCAGAGCACACGGGTTTCTTACTTGCTTACACTACGTGCCGTGTACTCTGGATTACCCGTCGTGTATTTTTATTTTTCTTATTTTTCACACATTTTCATTTTCATTTTCATTTTTTTATTTTGTTTTTGTTTTTCATTATTTTTCATGTTATGGTGGATAGAGACCCCTCACGAGGGAAGTGGCCCATCTCCGCTACTGAGGAATAGGTACCCCGCTTTCGTCGGATACAACTCTGGCACACGACTGCACCAGCTCCGGACCTCTCGATCGACCAGCCTTCTTCTCTGGCCATCTTGCCACCACCTTCCACCTCAGAAGCGACTGGTCCTATCATGACACCTCCAAGCTCCACCATTCCATCAGCTGCCACACCTTCTGAGCCATACACTGTTGCAGCTGATCATTCGGCGGTAACCTCATCCAGAAGCCCTTCGACTAGAGAGGCTGCTCCACCACTAGAGACGACTCCTGCTGCTGCCCCACCTAGGCCGGCCCCTCCTACTACCCCCTTTCCCTGAATGGTCTTCCTAGTCACGGACCTGGCCCAGGACCAGCTCCGAAATTTTTCTCAGTGGACTATTTAGTTGAGCGGTCACTATATTGACCCTGCAGTGCCTCAGCAGCTGGGTATCTGGGAGGAGTTGGAGGGGCTTCTCGGCCACACATCGCTGCTGGATATCATCCAGGTCAGAACTCTTATTTATAAAGATTTATTTTTGGATTTTTCTACATCTTTCTAGTTCGACGGACCTGAGTACCAGGAGACACGGAGCGATATAGTCCCAAGAGTTCGATTTCAGATAGGCGGCCACCAATTTTCCCTTTCCCTGCCTGACATTGGCTGAGGGTGTGGGTTCTATCCCCATCCAGTCACCCCGAAGAGAGTTTCTACCATGCTCTGCCCTGAGTGCCCGACCCTCATGGACACATGGCGGGATATTTCAATTCTTGACCCCTGCTACAATCCCACCTCCTAGAAGAGCACCCTCATCCTTGACCCTCTCATATGCTTCACTCACCTGTGCTTTAGTTCCATACTCTTTCCCCTCCATGAGGATATGGGGGTCGTGACTAGCCATGACATGGAGCTCCTTACTTGTGTTCTCACGCAGCACTACCCGGACCTTCCTTACCTTGTAGCCTCGTACTTCCATGCCATGTTCACTGGCCGTAAGGGCAACCTGAACGATGTGTTCTATGCTACTCGCCTTGACCACCACCTATGCATTTTTTATCCTTCCCTTCCACATGACCGACTAGGTGAACCCCAGCAGATGGACTTTCTCAAGCTTATTCACATGGGAATAGTTTGGAAGCAGGGGGAACCTACTTTATTTCTCATGCCCCGCCTCCACCTCCGACTGATCCTCCTATCCCCCAACCTCACCCACCACCCCTTGACGACCCTCTTTCCCCAGAGGATGCCCATTCACCTCCTTCCTCACCCCTTCCTACTAACTCCCTCATCCCTCATTCCTTTACCATTCCCCCACCTGGCACTTCCTATGCCCCTTCCCGCTCTGCACCCTCTATTGACCCTCCCCTTACCATCCACCTATATGTGATCACTCTCCGCCTCCACCTGACTTGCCTAGAGTAACATAAGTCTACTCTTCATCAGCGCCATGTCTGTATTGAGAAGATGGTTGAGTTGCACCTATAAAATCATCATATTCCCCTTCCTATGTTGGTTGCTTCTTCCCCCATTCCTACAGCTTCTTCCGTACAACTTGTTGACGTTGCCTTGGCCATGGACTCGATCCTTATATTTACTATCAGTGCTAGTCCATATCCTCTTGCCGAGCTGGCCATTCTAGATAGTCCTGCAGTAGTGAGCCTCACGCGGGCCGAGTGCTCTTCTTCTTCCACTACTATGGCTGCTGCTACTGACCCCCTTGTATTGGACGTTCTGTCCCCTGAGGCGATGCCATTATAGTGAAATTTATATTAATCTTATGTATCTCTTTTGTCTTTTTCAATGCTATGATATTGTTCTTGCTTGCAGTATTCTTTTTCATCGACAGTTATAGGTACCATGGAGCGACTTGGGCATCACTTTTCATGAGGGGAGTATTTTTTCCATTTTTTTCTATCCCTTGTAGTTAACTTCTTTCAGTACTTTCCCTCATCTTTCCCCGTTGTTTTTCCCTAGCCCGCTCATTACCTTGATATTTCACATTGTGGACCATGTGCGGTATTATGTGTGGGGGAGCCTCTCTTTCTTTTACCTTAGTCTTTTCCCTTCAACAAATCTAGGAGACATCATTATTAGATTATATATTTTCAAATGTGAAGAACTTTTGGTTAATCATATTTATAAATGATAAAGATATCAGTAGGAACTTTTTGAGGGTTTCATGATTATATTAGTTCTTAAGTATTTTTAAATGATTTTTGATATAGTTTCAACTGAAACTTGTAATCCTTGGATAAATACATTGATTAGGCTAATCATTTATATGAATGTCATGACCTGATTGTCGCTTTGTTTTTTTCCTACTCCTGAGAGGTATTCTAAACCCCTCATCGTATTTCTTTTTAATACCCACTTTCTTGAATGATTATTAGGATATACATAACACCAGAATTTGAAAGTTTTTTTTTAAAAACATAATGAAATTTTGAATTGCATTAAACTGATTGAGGAATTATATTGTTTCATCCAACTTATCTTGAGACCTAGCCTACATTTGATATTCTTAAAGCCCAATGAAGCCATGAACATCCTTGATAAGAAGCCACATTACAAGCCTATTTTCCTTCATACCCTATTATTTTAACATTGCATGATTATTCATTTGAGCTTTAAAGAGAGAGTTGGCAGTACATGGAACATTTTTGTGAACAGTCATGAAATTAAGAGTGGGGTACCTCTAAGATTATTTGGTGAAAAAGGGGTTTTGAACCTCTATTCATTGAATTCATAAGTGATTACCTTGTTCTTTAAAAAAAATTAAACAGACAAGGGGACCTTATGTTCATTTTCATTAAGAATCCTACTTGACTAAGGGAGATGGTGGTGATAGAAAAAGCATTTGACAGAGATTATGGAGGATACATTCCTGTTAAGCTTAATTTTGAATATCATGCAATTTTGTTTAAAGAAATTAGCCTTCCTTTTACAAGCCTCATAATTTTTTTCCCATCATAACCTACCAACCCTTATTCATAGAGAAATCTGAATCTTTTTGATAAAGTCCTCATTATTTTTTCAATTCTATTTTCTGAATTAGAGAACAAGATATCTTGCAAACCTGTGGATAGTGTGCATATAACATATATTGAGCATAACTTCGAATAGAAATATCTTTAGTGTTGTGTATGATTTTCACTAGTAAGGTAGATCATCAAGTGACATGTTTATTTTTGAAAGGATTAAAAATGTGTTAGAAAATTATGGATGTAGTTTAATAAATTATATAGGGTGCATGATTCGAATAACTTATGAATTGATTTTTTTTGTGCCTTTTAAAATTTTCCTTAGTGACTGTATCATTTATAGTTATGATTAATTGAATGCCTTCCTTTTAAAGGTATGGACTATTTTAATTAGATGTAGAGATTTTTCTTGAGGGCAAGCAAGTGACTAAGTGTGGGGGAGTTTGATGCACATGATCTGTGTATACATTTTTACATATAATATAGGAAATAAAAACATGTTTTCAGAAAATATATATTGTTTCATGAACATATTCTTTGATTGTGGTGATCTTGTTTACTTTCAGGAGATTTATGGCTAAAACATACAAATTGGGATATGTGTTTGAAAATTTTGCAACTATAAGACATGTACTTTTCTACACGCCATGTACATTCAGACAGGGACATGGATCAAAAGGAAGAGTACATGCCCAAGTCACCAGCCAGACGATACACACTGTGTGGATTACTTTTACACGCCATGTATTGGATTCTAGATGTGGTAGGTGGCACTTTATAGGGACTACACGCCGTGTGTGGTGGCGCTACAAGCCATGTACTGTCTTCCAACCGGCTGCCGACTCCGTGTGCGTCAAACACGGTGCGGCTAGCCACCTACCAAAGAAAAACCATGAAAAAAGGTCATTGAAAATAATACATGGCCTGTACTTTGTCACATGCTATGTACATTAGTTTTTTATAAATAGAGGCCTTGGCCTCCGGTATGAGATATCCAAAATACTTGAAGAGAGGGGAATTTCTGCTGCCATATTCCCGAGCCACCATTATGCCACTGCTCCGCCATTCAACCTTTCGACATCTCTCCTCTAAGCTTATTCGATGATCTCATCAGGTATTGAAGGTGTTTTTTATTATGTCCTATATGTGTAACTAAACACCCCTTGTGTTAGGGCTGTGGATGATGAAAGATTTTTTTATGATAGATAGATTATTATGGTTGTTATTATTCTTTTAAATTCAACTTATTCTTCTTTGACTATTTCTCATTACCACAAAGAATTTTGATCCAGACCAAGGGAAGAGTTCTCTAGGACTTAAAATAAGAATAATGGTGAATTATTTCATAACCATTAAAAGGATTCTTCGATTCTTAAATGTTCTAAACTAATAGTAGGAATTGTGAAACACTGAATACCAGACCAAGGAGTCAATTTCTTCAATTCCAAGAAAAAATCAACTCGACTAAGGGGATCTTTTCATAAATAAGAGCCAAAATGTTGAATTATTATGATCCACACAACCGTATAAAAAATCTGTATAAAATCTCCACAATCACTATAGCCCCAACATGCTCTTTTCCTTCTAAACACATTAAAAATCACTTGTAGTTTTCTCTTAAATTGTTAATCATAATTTCAATTAAACAGAAGAGTTTTAACAATCCGAAACAAGAAAATACACTCTAAATTCACATAATTCACAAAAATAATTCTAAACTCAATCGAATTCACGCACTCACCATGTACCCTGTGAATCGACCCCGCACTTGCACTATACTTGTTTAAGAGTGGGTAATATCAATTTGGGACATTGATAACATAACTTCAGTGAAATGACTCACAATGATTCTTCATAATGATACTCATTTCATACTAAATTCATACTAGAATTAATCAGTGGATGGAACCAGAATGAACTTGATTAACATTTTGTATGATGGAAAAATAGTTTTGTAGTTGTCAAATGGGATGATAACATGAGTGAAGGATGTTGTGGTCATTTCTAATTAGTTTTCTAGGAACATGTTCAACAATGTGTACCTTAAAAAACTCTTGGACTCAGAAAAAATGGATGAAAGGATTTTTATGGGAGTTCGAGTAATTGAGACCATAGAGGAAGGAATATTCATATTCTTTTTTGTAAATAATGTGTATAGAATCACCCAAGTTAATGTATTAGAAGAAAAACAGGTTTTTTGACTATGGAGAAGAAGAACATAATGCATGTAAAGGAAAAGGAAAGATAAAGGGTTCTTTTAAAGAAATGGATGTGAATATTGGCGTCTCTAAGTCATCATTAAAGGTAAAATGCATTAATTTTGGAATGAATGTTCATCATGAAAATCAATTTCATTAGGGGAAATATACCAAAGTGAATAAAAAAGGTGGGAAAAGTAATAATTATATTTTATTTATGATGATGAGATGACATAAGAAATGTGATAGGAAAGAGGAAATAAATAATAAGATGAGGTAGCCATCATATGGATTATGGATAATTTAAAAAATCATTTTTTTATGTATTTGGATACAAATATTATGTTATAGTAATGATGAAGTGTACAAGTATTGTTCATGTTATGTGTTTCTCTCGGTATGTACATGTCTATGCTGACTATTTCAGATATAATGGAAATGTTATTTAATGAAAATGATTTATTTTTACATAGAGAAAATAACTGTTAATATGTACTTTATGTTGAGATATTGTTTTTTGGATGCAGATATATTGGATGAATATGTAAATTAGAGGGTAAAAATAAACATGTAACTAAATAAGGACCTATTTACATGTGTTTTATCCTTGAATTGACAAATTTTACCACAATTATTGAATTTAAGGTATAGATCCATAATACTTTGGAATAAATAAACAAGGACATTTTCAATAAGGATTTATGGTAATTCTGTTCATTTCAATGTTTCAAGAGGGTACTTGATGAATTTATTCACATTTATGAATGTAACAACGAAGAGGAAAATGAAGACATATGCGCGATCAATGATAAGTTAATTTCATGACCTTATTTATAATATTTTGGATATTTGTATTTTAGAATGGTTATAAGGTAAAATTTTTAAGAAATTTTTATGTTAAAAATTAGAGGAAGTATTTATGTATTGAGATTATATTGAAACCTTATTTAAAATTCAATTTTTTGATTAAAATTATTTAATGAATTTATATAATATATATATTTGGAAATTATATTAGTCTGGTTTTGGAAGAGGATATAATGTATATTAGGTGGAAACTAGTCATTTTTTGCAAGGCTATGGGTTAAGAACCCATGACAGAAAGATGATAAGTATTCACACCTACCATTGACCTACGTGATGTCTTTATTAATGTGTAATAATTTTTTATGAATAAGTATTAATGATAAACCATTAGAGTTGATTTTTTTGTTTATAAATTTATATTTTAACCATATTGATATTGAATAATTCATAGAGTCCAATGGTTATACATTTCATTATTTTAAGTGCCTTATGATTAGCTAAATGAGAATTTTATTACATAATGTTTCGATGTTAATTTCTGTATATCCATTTCTTGACGTAATTGACGAAATAAAAATTGATAAAAGAACAACCAAAGAATGATTTTTCATACAAATATAACAAGAATTTTTCCTTATATTATTCATAAATAATTGAATTTATCCACAATTATCAGAAAACAAATATTTTTCTACTACCTTAAATTTTGTTGAATCAATAGTATTTTAAATCATCTCATATATTTGACATTGACTCCATCAACATTTTATTGGTAATTTACTTGTATTTGTCTATTGAACTCAATAAATACCTATGAATATTTATTATTTTCTTATAAGTATGTGTTTTCACGTGCCGCAAATGTTATCTTATGTGGAGACATAGTAACATATTTTTTTGGGTAACTGTCATTTTTCCAACATTCCCTTCTCAAAGTCTATTTTTTGATTCATTTTTACAATTTGGGTTTATAAGAATAGAACATTAATGTATTAAAACACTTATAACCTATATAACATTTGATAGAGCAATTCATTTCATGGGTGGTATAATGTTACCACCCTAGATTTAGTGAAATGTATATTTTTGAATTAATTTAATCTTTTTTATATTCTTCATTCCGTGCAACATTGAAAATAACATACCATATATTAAACCACTATGTTGGGATTAAGTTATAAGAAACACCATGTTAATATTTCACTACATACAAAATAATTTTGAGCATAATTTAAAAGATACATTGTGTTTAGCTTACATTATAAGCCGGACTGATAGTCCTTGATGGCTTGCATAACTTGCAAGACCAAGTGTTACCGAAGAATTATATAATATTGAAACAAAATTAATATAAAATGATGTTACATGGCCATTATGTTTATTTTTATGAATATTATTTATCATATTATAAAAATACATTTTTTAATTCATTAGTTAAAAGTTAAATTACAATGAATATAAGAAAAAATTGAATATAAATTGAATGTTATTATAGAAAACTATTTTTATTCTCGTTAAGATATTTTATCCTAAAAAATTAAATTAATTAAAAATATTGAGTGATATTAATATAATATATTTATTATATATCCGTTAAATTGTATTTCAAAATAATCCAATTGATGTGATCAACATAATATATCAAAATACCTAATTTCGAACATAAAAACTAATATTTTTATTAAGGTGATTCTACAACCTTTTATAAGAGAAACTCTTATAAATATAATTTTTTTGTATTTTATAAAGATTATATGTCAAAAAAAATTAATATTTGAATTATAAACATAAAAAAATTATTATGATTAATTTTTGGTAATTTTCTAGGATGTTTCATGTTTTGTTGAGAAGTGAAAATACATAATTGTAATTCAAAACTATAATTTGATCTAATTTATTTATATTGTTAGAATACATTTAAAATTAGTTTTATTTTTTACTTTGATTAAATTAATTTCAAATAATATATTTTTGTTTACTAGAATCACATTAAAATTAACATTGAAAATAAAAACATAGAAAATTATTAAAAATATTAACATTAAAAACCCACATTTTAGTCTTGTTTGCGAGATTAAATTTAAATTTCGTTAATCCTATCCAATGATTATAATTTGAAAAAATTAATATTATATTTTAAATAATCATAATTTTTATATTTTAATTTTGTAAACTGAGTTTTTTACCAATAATATTAGTGAAATTAATTAAATAAATTACAACAACGAAGGCAAACTCAACATTGAAAATGGAATAAAGTGTAATTTTAAGGGACCAAATAACCTATAAAATTATAAAAAAATTATTTTCATTAATCATCCATTAACCTTCCATTATTAATTTATTTATATTTTTATAACATTGGTAACATAAAAACATGGGCACACCTATCATTTCTTCAAAAATATGAAGTGCATTCTTTCCCTTCCCAATAGAAGGCCACCACTTCCCACCATCCACAATCCTCTAATAAAATTAAGGTTATTCCATTATCAAAACAAGAAACTTATAAAAATCCCTTACACACTCATTTAATCCAACCATTGGGAAAAAAACAATCCAATTAAGCCATTTTGAGAAAACTAATAGGAGTTACCCAAAAAAGAGGTAGTATACCCCCACAAGCTCCTTTATACTACATTCATTCTCCATCCACTCCAGTCTCATTATTTCATGAATATAATAAATAAATAGTGTCCAATATATAATTATATGTTTTTATTCTATGTTTTATACCTAAATATACAAACACTAACATATAATGGGTATGAATCATATAGTTTATGTGTGTGACGAACTACGACCTCACGAAATGATGATTGTTCGTTAGTCCATTAATTCCTTTCATGTTTGGGAATTAAGATGGACATGAAGTTTATATAGGATTTATATGATATATATGATACATATTATGTCTTTAGGTTTATCAAATTATTTTACAAAACATGTCCTCATACTTTCCATTTTGTTTAAATATGATAATTTCGTTTGAGGAAGTGTTGACTACTGCCCCCTCAAAGCGATGCGATTAATTCCAAAACAATATGAATTGTATTAAGGATGTTCATAGTCAAATTATTTTAAATATATAACATATATATTTTACTGTAATTATATTATATAAATATATACATTTTTTCATTTTCTTTCATTCGTTCAACATGAAAATAAAATGTAAACAACATTCATGTATACGTATGACCTACCGTCTCCTTGAACCATGTATTCCATTTCAAAATTCAATATTAAATATAAAATTTTACTACAATATAGTGTTTACCAATGAAATTTATATCATGGTATGCATTTGGGAAATAATTATATACACATTTGGATCAAAATTATAACAAATTAAACCACATGTAAAATCAAGGAAAATATTTCTCTAAGTGAAATATTAACTTAGAATTGTATAATAACAGGTAATATAATTACAAAATGAAACTATATATGGTATTTGATAAAATTGTATGGTTTTTTGAAGGATTTATAACAAAATTATATTTATTAAATGGGAAGTTTGTACGTGTATGACAAGAGTCAAGACACAAGGTAAGGAAATTTCATCACAAATTTTTATTTCCAAGTGATACATGCTTTATTGACAACCCATTCCATTTGTATGGTGTTTATACATCCCATGGATGTATTATATGATTCTTATAAATAAATTAATTGGTATTTACATATCTATTTTATGATCTTCATTTCCATTGTTTTATGTTCCAAAAGATACCAAATTCGTCAACTATTTTTGTCTCAATTTTCTTTCATTGAGACACATTTCATGTTATGAAAATATATTTTTCCATTAGGTGTATATACTAACATTGACTTGTTATATCATGATTATTTTTCCACAATTATATTTCATGATTCATGTAAATTAATTTTCTTTTATTTAGAGTATGTTTCAAAGTTATAGAGTGGTAAGAGTTTAATGAAACAATCACATCACATTTATAGATTATTTATGATTATTATTTTTTTGATAAAATGTTATGATCTATGTATGTAGAAAACTAATTTTTTTAGTATACTCTATATATTCATGATATATTCATGTATTGGAAACAGTATTTCACTCAATGTTAAATAAGATAATTATGAAATTGTTTTTAAGAAAGAACCACTTTACCCTCCATTTGGTCGAATTCTGTGTTCCTTAAAACAGCGATTTCCAAAAATAATTGTTTTCAAAATTTTTCTAATATTATCAGATGATCATATAAAGAAATTTATACCAATGTTTTAAATCTTAAACATAAAATAGTTGGTCTATAAATAAATCTTCTAGGAATTTGTTTTGATCGAGACACTTGTATAACCTTATTACAGTAAAAAATTAATGTTCGACATGTATGGATTTACCAACCCGAAAGACCAACATTCCCTTTATCATACATTAAAATATTAAAAAATTAATATTTTAAAGAAATTTTTTACTAACATTCTATTCAATAATAATTTTTAATGTGATAATTAAATAAAAAAATGAATTATTTTTCTTATATTTTATATTTTTTTAAGGGAAAAGGGCTTTCAAAACGTTTTCAACATTTATTTATTAGTATTTAAATCTATTTCAATGAAATATTTTTGAAAGGATTAAAAACAATATTTCCATGTAGTCAAAAATAATCATTTATTTTCATTGTGAAATAGTTATTGTTTTAAAATTTATTTGTGAACTAAGAACAAATATTTTCCCCCTGAAACGTTCTTTAGGACAATACCAAATTATTTTCCATTTAAGTTGAAATGTATTTCTGTTACTGATTCATTTATGAGATATGATACAATGTTCCCATTCATATTATTTCATTAATGGTTTATTATTTTATAGAACTTTACTAATAAAACCCATTATTCTTCCACATGTCATATGATTTTGTAACCCACTTCTTTTCATGGTTTGTGATTTTAAATATATGATTAGTAATTCAATTTAATTTACATTGGTTATGTCTTGATGGAATGTTAAAGATACCCATTTCCTTTCATCGGTTTGACATGATATTTATTAAACACCCTTCTTTCAGGGATCATGATATAATGGATCTATTTTTATCTTGTGTCACATGTTTGTATGATTTCATTATATAAATTGTTGTACATATATCTCCATCCAATGAATTGGGTATTGATAATTTTTATATGACTACAAAGGGTACACAGTTAGTATCTAATTCTAAGAAAAAAGGTGCATGGGTTGTATTCAAATCCTAAAAGTTAGAGGTTACACGGGTTTTAGCCCTTTCCCAGTGTACAAGATTGTATATTGGTTGTTTCTCAAGCCTAAAAGTAATAGAGTACATGAGTGGTAGTTGAAACCCAAAAATAAGAAGGTATATGGGTGGTAGCCCCAGAATAAATGAAATAGTTTACATAGACTATTAGGACAAGTGCCAAGCAATTACATGAGTCAAAGCCTAAGACAAAAATGTTGGGATGGTATTGGAAGGTTGACTTGACATATGATTTTCTATGATTATGTGTATTCCACAAATTGCATTTCAAATTAATATGTTATGATTTCATGTCTTATTTTATTTTTCACATTATTATTAAAGTCTTAAGAATAGATAATATTTATTCCAGTAGTCATGTTGATGATCTTTTATATGTTGGGCATGATATTTTAATATTGTGATCACGTTCTCATACCCCTATGATCATGTTTATGCATACATGTCACGCTAGTTTACACTTATTGAGAATCTAATCCAACAAATTTTTATGGTTCCTTCCCCAATTTATGAACATATTTATTAATTATAATGTGTCTTAGAAGGGTAATAGTCCTGAAGAAAATAGTGGGAGATAAACTAGCTTAGTTATGTACTATTTTGTATCTTTCCATGTTTCCCAAGGAACTAAACTTATAAAATATTTAGGTGTCAATTTTTATAATGTTTTAAGAATTCCAAATATGTTATGTAATGTATATATACATTATGAATCTATTTTTATTAAATCCAAAATATCAAGAGAAATATTATACCAAAAATATTGTTATTGTGGATACCAAAATGATGTGGTGGTAGGTATGAAAAATATTTATTTTAGAATTGTGGTCTTACTCTTTTATTCTGGTTCTATGCATTCATTTATACAATGAATGTTTAGTAGAACTATTCAATCAGCACCTAAGAATATGGAGGTTAAGTTCACTATGAGAACAAAGTATGGGGAAATTATTTCATCCAAAATATATAACTCCTCATAGGTTAATGTTTTTAATAGAGGCTCCCACGAAATACTGGGTTACTTCTTTTGATGGAGCATGATGATATATTAGGAATGGATTGGATATATATATTAAAAGATGACATCAACTATAAAAAAAGAGAGATCACTCTTATAATCTTGACGAATCCATCATTTCTATATATGTGTATGGATGAGGGTGAAACAACCCACGAATAATCAGATAAAGTATAAATATTATTTCCTTATTAAAAAACATATCTATTTCAAATGATTGAGACAAAGTGTACACTAATGATCAAAGACATTTATTTCATGAGGGACTATAATTCTGTGTTCACTGAATAATTTCATGGCATTTCTTCTTTCTGAGAGGATGAGTTATTAATTGAAATTATTACAAGTTCAGATCCAATCTCAAAGATACTGTAATAAAGTCCACCATTCAGTTTGAAGAACCAAATAATTAGTTACAAGAGAATTTTGATCAGGATTGTATATGCTCGAGTGCTTCACCATGGGTTATGTTGGTTCTCATAATCAAGAATATTAATGGATCAATGTGTATAAAAATTGTCTATCATGAGCTCAAAAAATCACATTAAAGAAAAAAGTATCCCCTTCCACATATATATGACTTTTTCGACCAACTATATAGGGACAAATATTTATATTTGGTGGAACATTGGATGGAATATCCAAAATTAAAGACAAGGAAGGAATATATTCCAAGGATTGTCATTCAAACGAATTATGGACATTGTAAGTTCATAGTGATGCATTTTGAAGTGGATAATTATCTTGAAATATTCATAGACAATTATGAATACTGTCGTAATAGATTACCTTGAAATTTTTTTGTTAGTATTTATAGTTGATTTTATAATATACTCCAAGAGAAAGGTATAACATAAGGATAATTTGAATAATGTGATAACGACTTTTTGAAGGGAGAAACATTGTGAAAGGAATATCAAATGATAGTTTTTAATGAAGTATCTTTCTCACGGAATGTTATCTCTAGTAGGAATATATGTGGATCGATATAATAAAAAGGAAATCAAAGAGTGGACCATGAAAATATATATAAAAGAGATTTAAAGTATTATTGGTCGAGATGATTATTACAATGTATTTGTGAATAATTTATTAAGATTTTAAATACCACTATCCAAGATTACTCATGAGGGATAAAAGCTTCTGTGGACTAAAAAATGTGAACACTACTTCTGAGAATTTTAAATGGAGGTTTATCAATATTCCAATTCTCAGTCTTTTGATAAGTGGGGTACTCTTTTTGGTATAAAACAAAGCTATAAAGAATTGTTTAGGAAGTACACTACTGAAATATAATAATGTGATAGACTATTCCTCAATGTAGTTGAAAATCCATGAGAAAAACTATGATATGAATTACATGGATTGGGAAACTATGATCTTCATGTTGAAAATCTAGCGGTATTATCTCTATGGGTAGAAGTGTTAAATTTTTAATAATCATAAGAGACTCATATTTATATTAAAAAATTTGATTTTAATATGGTATGGGAAATATGGTTAGTTATCATCAATGATTTTGTTTTTTAAATCCACTACAATCATGGAATGGAGAATAAAGTGGTAGACTATATATATAGAAAGGAACGTCCAACATTACAAATGATATGAATTGGGAAGGAACTAATATTATTATACTTTAAAAGGATGGACATGAAAATAATTGAGTATGTAACATCATCAATCCCCTATCAAATTATTTATTAATCATTTCTCGTGTAGAAAATAATGGATTCTCAGTGAAATGATTTGGATCTTTTGAAGATGATGAAATCTCATAGAAAATAAAAATTCTTTGAGTTCCTTATTGATGATGAAAGAGTCAAAATATTTGGGATACAACTACTTGTACCATCTAATCAAAAGATAAATAATGATATTCCAAGTGACACACATATCTCAACCTTATCCATTCTCCCAAGAAGCACATTAATATATCATGATCTCTGAGAAAACTGTTTCTGGAACACTATGAATAAGAAGATAGCGAAATATGTATCAATGTGCCCAGTTTGTCAGAAATTTATTGCAAAAAGGAAAAATTATAATTGGAAGATGTATCCATTATGTATACCAACATAGAAATGAAAAAACATCACCATGTACATTATCACTAGACATTCGAAGACATCCAGGATAAACAATTCCATATGGGTTGTTGTGGATTGTCACACAAATATGTCTCACTTTATCAGAATTAGATATAGAATATAAATAAATTGGATTTCATGGATAAACATAAGTTATACGGTAAGGAAACATGGAGTTCTGATATTGATTATATACAATAATTAATTGAGATTCTACTCTAAGAATTAGAAAATTATCCATTATTCTCTAAATAATGAGAGGAGCCTCATTAGAACATATCATTCTCAAACTGATGTCCAATATGAGTGGATTATTCAGGAACTGGAAGACATGTTGAGAGCATGTTCTAGAAACTTCAATGGTGGAGGGGACCATCATCTTCATTTTAATGAGTTCTCTTTCAAAAAAAGTTTCCAATCAAGAATCCAATTGTCTCTATATGAATCCCTTTATGGGAAAATATGCAGACCACCAACATACTGGGATGAATTTGGTGAACGTAAGCTATTATGACTATAAATTGTCAAAGAAACTGTGGAGAAGGTGAAAAACATTCATCAGAAAATGAAGGCAGTCCAAAGTATATAGAAGATCTATGTAGACTATCATCGACAAGAAATATATTTTGATGTTAGATACATGGAATTCCTCCACATATCACCAAGTAAGAAGATCATGATATTTGGGAAGAAGGTAAATCTAAGTCATAAGTACATCATCCTCTTCATGATTCATGACCATGTCAGAGCTATGGACTATCAAATGGCACATACACCAACCATGTTTCATGTACACAATGTATTCCATGTATCCAACTTGATGAATTACATACCAGATCATTCACATGTACTTTATCCAGAGCTGCAACATTTGGAAAATTATCTCTTTTACAAGGATTAGAAATTGTAGATATTGGAGAATAAAGATGAATTTATACATGATAAGAATACTCACTTAGTAAATGTACAATGATAGATCCATAAGTACACAATGTCAACATGGGAACCAAAGGATGTGATGAAGGAGAAATAGCCAAACCTATTTATGTGAAATAAAATTTCAGGGGTGAAATTTCATAATGGGGAAGAATATAATGGCTCAAAATTTTATCCAGGAAAAATCCCTTCTATTAATTATTACATATAGTAAAAATCACATATAATCACATAGATAATATAATTCAAGCATTAAAAATTAGGAATGAATAAAATAAGAGGTATTTTTATAAGTTATAGAATATATACCAATAGAAAAATAAAATTATCTTTTGAGTATTTTTGGTACCATTAAGATTAGTAATCTATCCAATAGAATATTAACCTCACCAAAGAAAGTGTAAATTAAATTTTTCTAAATTATTAATGAAAATATAATTTATTTATTTCAAGGAATATTTAAATAATCATTTAGAAATTCTAAATAAAGTTTGGAATATTTGAATGTTTTAAATATATAATAAAAAATTATTATTAATATAAACATATAAAAGATAATTCATTTTCAAAAAATTTGTTCACAAATTAGTATTTTATTTATTGATGATTATAGGGTATTTTTATGAGACCATAAGTAAATTTTCAAAGTGTCACAAAATCAGTAATAATTTTTAAATTAGTATTTTTCAAATATATGATGAATTTATTTAAAGATTAAATTTCTCATAAATAAAAAAATAATAGAATAAAATGGATTCCATTTTTTAATTATACACATAAAAAAGGACATAGTGTATTTTTTATATTTTTCTAAAATATTTTTATTTTTGTGAATAGTGAAATACAATAAACTACAGTATCTAACATGGAATGAATTATTTAATCATTTATGATGTATGGATTAGTTATTCCAATAATATCTAACTCTCCTAAACCTTTTAAAATATTTAACCATGGGAATCCTAACTATTCATAGTCCTGATCAAAATTAATATACTAAGAAATAATGTATTAAAAAAACATCAATCGCCACCCCTTTAAATACCACATCTCAACTAATATTTTCATCACACCTTCTAAGACTTTAATATTTCTCAATTTCTTCCCAATAATCCTACCAATTCTATACCCCATATTTTAGTGCCTTTATTGTCAAAAAAAGTCCAATTCCAATTTCCCAAATGGGGTTTTCAAGGAGAAAATTCAAGAGGTAAATTCCTCTTTATTTTTTTTAAATTAATTTTTAATTTATTTTTAATTTATTTTATTTTTTCTTATACCCTCATATAACCCAATAAAAATGGAATGATAAAATCCTTAATAGATATATTCAGGAATTTTATTACATTAACAGAATAATATATCATCAAATATCTTCCCCTCTCCATTTTATTGTAAAAATGGAAACATCGTATGTGATGTGTTATTTTATGCCCTTCAAGGATGAAAAGTTATTGTTTTCATTCAACACCTTAAATGGTTTTCCTAAAACCATTAAAATGGTGAACTAATATATTAAAATTTATGTTATCAATTTTCTCTTATTTTAGAACTAACATATTTACATAATATTGAATATTAAAATAAAAAATGTTCGTTGTGATAAAAAACTGCCCAAATTAAACAAAATGAGTATCGTTAACATTTTATATAATTATTCATCCTCATATATAGAAAAAATGTTATATATGACTAAATAAATTTATGGAATCCTTTTAATGATATATAAAATCAATTATCGATAATTATTCCTATTTTACACGATCTTTCATGCATTTATACATGTGAACTGATAATGAAATCCAAGAAAACAAACACTCTCAAATGATTGAATTGACTCAATAACTCATCAAATTGTCCATAAATGAACGTAATACAAATTATATTAAATATAATACTTACAAAATTGGTTACATAATAATTAATTAATTATTATAATTTTATTATCCATGATATTAAAATAATGAAATCAATCAAACATAAGGAAATGATATTCTCAAACCCAATACATTTAATTGGATTATTCTCTCTTCCATGGTATGAATATTCATATATTGTTCTGAAAATATCATCTAACATTTATTTTATTAGATATACATGTATCCAATCATATTTTATTACAAATATATATTTCCCAAATAAATATTCTTTATGAAAAATATATCTTTTACTTCTCATTTGATTTTTTATTCTTCAGTAATGATTGATGATTTTTATACCACATATGTTATTAATGTTTTATTTTTTGAAAAAAATTATTCATGAATGTATGATTTATGAAATTATCATGAATCCAAATCCTTTACATAGTTTATTTTATGTCTATGATTGATATATGTTCTACATGGAAAGCATGATCATGTAAATATTATTAATTAATGGGTGAACTCGGAATTATATTGAGCTCTAATTCATTGATTATTTTAATATATCTGAATAGATATAGTCGAATATGTGTGAAAATGATGTTATCATTGTTCAAAATAATGATGTTATAATTATTCACATATGATATTGATGAACATGATGAATGATTTGTTCGAAACCATGTGTGGTAGTTGACCCATTAGACATGATGTTTCATTTTTATGGATTGACATATTTTATGTCATTCTCTAGTTATTCCTTTTAGGATTATTATGATGATCCCATGTCTATTTATGTTTGATATTTATTTTTCTCACACATGTTATATTGATTCATTTTATTATCTACCCTCTAATAAGGATTTTACCTCACCCCATTATTTCATGTATATCATCAGGTTAATAGTTATATTATGATGTACATGAAGATTACTATGAAGATAGGAATAAGGAATTAAATAATTTTTATGATTTATTATTTAAATATTATGTGCTATCTTAATTTTCTCAACAAATAAATCATTTTGATCCTGATAAAGTAACACAATAATGTTTTTTATCTTTAAAATGATGTAATGATAATATATTAAAATTAAGGTTACTATATATTGTGTATGGTTCACATCCTTTTGTAAAAAATTAGAGGAACTATGTGACCCACAATATTGAGTTAGTAGAAGTATTCTTCACAATAATTTTTTATGACACAGCCTAATGGGATGCAGTAAATCAAATATTCTAATAACAAGTTTCTCACGTATATCTTCACTGAGATGGATTTTAACTTGAAACAGAGGTGTATTATAGAGTACCCAATGGATTAAGAATTTGAATTTTTCTACACTCGTACAAAGGGGAACATAGTACAAGATTTTCATAGCATTAGATATTGTTAATAGTTCATGAACGACAATTTGAAGTAGTTAGACTCATTACAATTGTCCTTTTCAGATGGAGATATAGAAGTTTACCCTTATTCAATGGTTGTAAACCCCCCCCCCCCCCTTATAGCGATTCATTGAGGAAGATCTTGGGGATACCTACTATGAGACCCTATGGACAACGATATCCATCGAACAATTTCGAAATGAATTTTATGTAGGTGGTTTCATGTTGTTGTCTTTAAATTGCTCATGATGGTACTGGTAAAATTGAGGAAGGATGTTCTGAATGATTACTATACTTCTATATTTCATGTACAATGAGGTGTGTAAAATGTGTACCAGGATTATCAATGTTAGTTTTGCTGGCCAGGTATGATGAAGGGAGTTGTATGGATTGTCTCTAGATGACTTATTGTCACCATGTTAATGATGAGAACCATTTTCCTGTGGGTTTATCTCAATACATTGAGGTTTTATAGTGGTAGTGGAATGATATATACATTTACTTCATGATTGGATTTCCATTTACATCCATGGGACATGATTCAATATTGGTGATTGTATATCAACCTAGAGTGTCAGTCAACTTCTTGTCTATTCAAGAGAATAGTTTAGTTGAGATCCTCAGAAGCCTCTATATGTATGATATAATCCGAATCCAAGGATTTTTGTGGAAAATAATTTTTGACAATGATTATTTATCCACATATTTTTTGTGTAAGGTATTAAAATAGGTGTTTGGGACATAGTTATGTTTAATCACAACATTCCACCACCAAACTAATGGTTAGATAGAGTATACCCTTCAGGTCTTGGAGGACATGTTGTGAGCTAACAAGTCAGATTTTTTCTATAGATGGGAGGATCACCTAGATCTAGTGTATACTATATAAAACAATATATAACATTACACCTTTAGTATATATCCATTCATGTATTTTTATGGGAGACCTTGTTGGTCACCACTTAGCTGGACTAGCATATGAGACTCAGTATTCATTGGACCTAATATCATGCAAGAAACTACAATGATGGAGAAAATAATCCAGTAGTTGATGAAGAATATATTGAACCATAATAAGCATTTTGCAGACAGAGGATATGGAACTTTTGTGTTTGATGAATGATACCATGTATCCCTATGGGTTTCCCCATGATGTGGATTATAGAGATTTGGCAGGGGTGGAAAGCTATATATGGGATTTATTTATCTTGTATAGATACATCATTGTGTTTACGAGGTGTAATACTACCAATATATAAAATTTTAGTTAAACTGGATAGAAAACATCTTCCATGTGTCGCAGCAAAGAAGTTTCATGCATGTCCCATCACATATTATCAATTAGGGAGCACTGGACATTGAGTATGGAGTTACATTAGATCTGTACCCAGTAGAGATTATTGATTGAAAAAAATGATCCATCATGATTGAGTGATTCTTTTAGTCTACATGTGGTAGAATCATTATAATAATTAGGAGGGAACCTTGGTACATGAAGCTCAAATTCATTCTTATTACTGAAATTTGTTTTTGTACACCTTATTTTTTATTTTTAGGATGTAAATCCCCATGTTGGGGAGAATGTAATGACTCAGATTCTCTATGTATTAATTGTTTTTATAATGTATGAATTATTTTTTAGACTAGAAACTATGATGATGTGTGATTACAAGAACAATTTTTTCAGAATAACTGATTGAAATATACTAAATATATTAAATATCATGTGGGAATGGATTTCCTAAAAAGGTATAATAACCTTTAAAGGTAGGATTGGATCAGAAATCTGGATGGATTGTTGAGTATAGAACATAGGTTTTTTCAACTTCGTGACCTAAACATGGTTGATGAAATGCATTGGCGAAAAATTCCTCACGGGAAAGAAATAAATTATATACTATAATGAAATTAAATTATTTTTATTTAATTGAGTCAGTGACAGATTCATATTTAATTAGACAATTAGGATATAATTACAAAGATAACTGCTTAACTATAGAGCTATTGCAGAATTCTTGGGGAGATCATTGTAGGATCTCCCCCAGATGAGATTCTATTGGATCATGGATTGGCGATAGATGTGCAATATAATTGATGGATCTAACCAATGAAAATGATTCCACTTCATTCATCATCAAAAATAAATTTGAATAATGGTAGTATTTTTAATTATTGGATTTTATTCTCATTCTAATTTCCAATGATGAACACAAAATAATCAACCAAGATATTGATCCACGGTTTAGTTTTCTTGTGGGATGTTTTTATTTTTAGGTTTATATTTTTTGTTTAATTTATAAATGATTGATTATTCACATATAATTCTAATGATGATGAATCGAGGGAAAAAATTAGATGAGGCTTGTTCTTTGTGTCTATGGTTGTGTATTTATCCCATATTTATCTTTATCCATCATGGGTGTTCTTTGTTGACCCGAAGTTAAACATCCACTGATAAATTTATTTTGGTGCACATGTTTCATAGAAAATTTATATTATTCTGTAGATCTAGGATTGAAACGAAATGAAGGGGGTGAAACGATGGATGCAGTGAATGATTGGATACACTTTGATACCTGATATTGTGTTCGTGATTCCACAGCATAGAATAAACAATGAGTCAGATTCCCAAATGGATTGAAGAGACATAATCTATAAAATTTCCATGTTGAGGTTCATCTAGGGTAGATCCTCTATTTTTAGTAGGATTACATTCAAGATCCATGGTGTCGTTGATGCAGATTAGTGAATAGGGAAGAACCAGTGGGTTATTGAAATATATAACCCCATAACATGTAACCAAGGATTACATGGTGTGTTGGTCTCTCCCAATTGTAGTTAAGGGTTTCAATAGAGTGTTAAGGATCACACATAATTGGACCCAGTGACATGGAATGTGACCTCTTTCTAGTGGCTCAATATTTACCTTGGAGGGTAAACACACACGATATTAAGTACGTGGGCATGATCAAATCATCTACTCCCACATAGACATAGATTTTCTTGATGTACAGAGAAATACCCATTTACTATTACATGGGTTGAGTACCTGAGAAAACTATAGGTCATGTACTATTACATAGACATAGACATGAGGCACTAGCCATTTACACGAGTAGGACCCATGTCAAAGGGGCACAACGTGTAACCCTACTATAGACTATGAAAATCCTAAATATTTTCATGGACCAATTTTTTTTTGTATCATGGGAAGGATTCATTAGGGTTTATTCCCTATATCCATTCCAATAGGTTTATTATGAAATCACCTCTAACTCATAGGAATAATATCCCTTCTGTAGGTCTTATTAGATTTATTTTTTGGAATCCCATTGTGAGGCCTAAAGTGATATCCTCTATTCTTCAGCATTCCCAAGGTAGAGTTCATAGTATTATTATGACCAACACTAAGCGGACATCAAACTTCTAATTAGGAAGTTAATCCAGATTGATTATTCAGTATACCCTATGGCCTTTGGTGTGATCCTTAACTATTTATCATATATCTTCGTACCTTCATCATGTACATATTATTGTGAGACCTCACAAGCACTACATATATGATACATTTTATTATTGTTATCATACTCAAGAGTGAGTTCACTCAGATGATTTATATATGGAACTTTTTAGATGGAATCCTAGATTTGTATTAGGTTTGTGAGTTACATTTATACTGATATTCCTTATTAAGAATATATTGACTTTAATGTTATATTTGTTGTATAAATATAATATTGTATTTCTGATTGTATTATTTTTTGTATACTTTACAGTTTTTGGTTTTCTTGTTGGGTATTTTTATACTAACCCCAATATAGGATTTACTCTCCTGTAGCGTTTCTTGTAATGATGATCCACCATTTGATAGTGTTTTAGACAACCATGGACTATAAGGTTATTTGTAAGACTGGAAAGATGTGGGTGTGGTCCAACAGTATCATTAAATTAGTCCCCAATTGTTTTGGTTAGAACTATTCAAAATATTTTTGGTGGGATTTTAAATTTCCCTGATTACTTTCCTTTAATTCATTAGGTACTATGGTTGTGGTATTTAGATATAATCAAGCATGGTTGTTATATTTTTTACATTTTTTAATTGTATGGGCTTGTAGATGTGTGACTATTTATGGGTACTTAGTCTATGGACTCCCTTGTTTGTGATATGCAAACTCAGCACTGGTCTCCATCACCTAGCTTATTCATGGTGTGATTAGGGAGTCACGTAACATTCCCATTTGGAAGGGTCCTGAAAAAATATCTCATATTCTTAATGGTTTACTCATTTATCATTTATGGAATCAATATATATATATATGATGGATCATTTTTAGAGATTACCATACTAAAGCAACATATCAAATTTTTTATATGAAGGACACTCTATTGGACCAATGATTTTCCATGTAACAAAAGATAGGTTATTTTTCATTAATTTACAATTTATCAGTCAAATATTCACATTTAGGAGGGAATGTAACATAATTTATGAGATTTTTTTCCATGTAATATTATTAAATATTATATGGAATTAATTTTAGACCATGAGATAAATTGACATGTGATTTAGAGGCACAGTCTGCCCGGAATAATTTTTTGAAATATATTAAATATATTAAATTTCTCTCACTTGTAGTTTCCTTAAAAAATGAAATAACATCTAAACAGGTTCCTAGATCCAAAATTTGAGGGGGGCATTATGTTCGTAGAAGAAACTTTACCTTTTCTGAGGCCTTTCATTAGCTGTCATGAGTTGACTGTGATGGTTAGTTTTGGACATTGAATGAGTAAAATAAATTAATGGTTTAATTTATTTATCCATTGAATTGACGCAATGACTAAAAGCCTTTATGTAGGTTGTTATAAAAAAATTAATGGTTTAGCTACATAACCTTGGATGTCTCTAGAAATTTTGGAGAGGATATCCTTGGAGAAACCTCTCAAAAAATGTCGATGATGGATCGAGTGGATCATGGATCAAGCAGATGAAGGATTGTTATGCCAATAGAGATAGAGGATTTTGTCGATGATGGAAAATCAATCGCTCATCACCAACAATAAATCCAAACTTGAGGTAGGGAGTTCAATTTAAAATCTTTTTTAACATTCCAATATATAATGATGAACAAGGATCAACCCATAAATAAGTTGACCCACAGTTTGATCATTCATACATAATGGGTTGATTGCGGGTTTGATTTGGGGATGATTATGATAATTGTTTGTATTTATCTTGATGATCATTCTAATTCTAACGTATTGAGCTAGAAATTTACGGTAGAGGAGCTTCATTCCTCAGGTTTTTTATATTTTATTTCTTCCCCCGATTTTTCTTCATGCATTCTTCATTCATCATGGGATATGAATGGATAATCAATCACCTTTGATTCATGGTGAATTGATTTATGATTGTAGATACGACATTAGGATGACCTTGAGGAGGTGTGACGATGATGTCAACTGATGTATCATAATATTTCCCAAGATATCGTTCTTCGAGTGTTCTTCATGTGGGTGATCAGATTTAAATTTCTGAGTGTATTGGAGACCCAAAACATTCCAAATAAGTGATGTTATGAATAGATGACTTCATATCTAATGTTTTTGGATGATTCATGGCCAAAACGGTTGTTGAAGCACAATGGAGATGACTGGAATACATACTATGGATTTTGGAAAATCCTGATGAACACAACAATTATTTAAGAATATAGGTAGTATGGGAACTCATGAGTGACAGCTAGGTTTTTATGTAGCTAAGAAGATCCACATGGATTGTGACACCTATCACACGGCATGTGGGACCTTAACCAAGACTTTATGTTTATCTCAGAGGATACACAGACATGTGGTGGAGTACACGATATGTACTCCACCACATAACTAAACCATGACTGGTTACATAGGCTACCCCTTGTACAAGTACACGTGAAAGAGGATACGGGTTGACATCATGTACCAGTACACGGTCAGGACACACAGGAGGACCCTAGATGGATTGAAATGATATTTATACCTTTTTACATGCTGTGTAAATCCTTTTCAAAATGACATGTTATCCTGACATGGGTTGTTGGACACGGGCAGTACCTCGGGTGAAGGGAAATTATGTGTGACACTTGTGCACACCGTGTATCCATATATGATTCTTATATTCCTTTTCCACCATATATTGGACATGTTTTTTAAGGTTCATGCCCTTGATTGTGTCCATAAAGGTCAGTGTGTATCATTTCTTACAAACTGAAGTATGATTCCTTCAATAAGACATCCTAGATAGTGGTTTTGGAATTCCTAGTGAGAGATCCTCTATTCATTCTTCATGGCTTAGGTAATGTTATGGGTATATATGTGACCAAATTCACATGGAGTTGATTCTATTGTCCGTGTTTTGTTCTATATGGAGTTGTTGGTGTCACCCCATCACCCAAAATGTGATCCTCATCTTATGTGTCATATCTCTTTACATATCATTCAACATATCTCTCCTATGATGGTATCTGAAAAAAAATATCTATGATGGATGTCATTGGTGTTATCGGGCATTGGAGTGTGTTCTCTCGGAAGAGTGCTTTGTGGAATCTTTATGTTGGATCCCTAGTGGTGGTATGAATTAGTAGTGACATACCTCTGGACTGAAAGTCTTGGTTTGAGAATATCTGGATATCATTGTTATATGTATTCAACATATGATTGTGTAGAGTGGATTTTATATTTCGTTTGTGTATTTATTTGTGGTTTCGAAGTGTCTAACTGAGTATTGTTATACTCACCCTTGAATGGGGTTCTCTAGTATGTGTAATGTCTTGTACAAACGAGTGGCCTTTTGATGCATACCAAGATGGACCAGGACTAGATAGAGATTTGTGAGTTCAGGGAGTCTAGGGTGTTCCTACGTCTTTGACCATAAATCCCAAAAACATATTTGTTTACATGTTGTATTTTTAAGTTGATAGACTCTTCTAGTGGACCTATATTCTGGGTCATTAAAAACTACTTTATTTAGTTCTACCATACTCTTTTGGTTGGGACAGTGGTATGCTTGCATTTACTTTCATAATGGTTTTTACATTTTTTTCATTTTAGACTGGGAAATTTGTGCTCGTGTATAGGTAATTAGGAAATGTCTCCCATGTTATTGATATTCCTACTAAGTTCTAGTCACGAGCCCCTAGCCTATTGGAGGTAGGCTTCGGGAGTAGTGGCATTACCCCCATTGGATGGGTTATGGAAGAGTGGTGTCATAGGGGTGAGTTTTAATTTAGGATTGAGAGTAAATGATATTGGTTTGGGGAAACTGTGTTATGTTTTTTGAGTTTTTATTTCAGTCCAAGGATTCTAGTGTTTGTACAGTGACTGATTTATCCATACATCAGGACTCTAAAAAACTACTTTTTTACTCGGTACATGAGAACACTAGTTGAAGGGAAAGGAATCACACATGACTCATATAGTTATGTTTTTGGGTTTCCATTTCATTAGTGAGTCATATATCCAGATATAATAATTTATTGTGGTACAACTTGTTTTCCTATAGGATGCATCAATGATGCAAACGAGCAAGAATCTAGCATCCCAACCCCTTCGATGACCCCATTAGTGACAAGTAATTAGTACAGAGATCAGTTTCACAGATTTTTCCTCAAGTTTGTGCATCAGCTATAACACAAACTATGTAGCTACATATGGTACCTATAATAAAAGTAGAGGTAGAGATTCTTCTAAGCGCATTTCATGATTTATAAAGATAGAGACCCCTTATATTCTTTGGTGATCCTTACCCTCTAGTGAGTGGGGACTGGCTTGAGGTGGTGACCCCAGTTTTCTATCTAATTAGATCACCATTTGATCAGATGGTGGTCCTGACGGCGATTCTTATAAAAGATCAGCAGGGTGATCATGGAGTTAGCTATCCATACTCATGAAAAGGTGTGTCTCATATAACGAGATTGAGAACCTACACAAAGAATATTTTTACTGGTTACTTTAAAATATGTATTCATATAAGAGCTTATTCAGCACCAGTTTGAAAATATGATAGTATCTACTTTATCAATGAGGTTCATTAACCATTCCAAGTACTCAAAAAACATGGCTAGGGATTAGTAATTCATGGCTTAAACCTTTGAGTATGGTTTTCATAGTGACATTCAAGCTATTATATTCCTTATAATCCTTCTTACTTATCCTGGGGTGATAGACATAGCTTTGGTGGTCGAGGGCTTCTTGTCTGAGTAGAGACAACCAACGTTACATAGCAGTGGATAGTTTGGTGCTAAGGCATCAGTATTAGGGAGATTACATCGGTATCATGGATGTAGAATTTGGATGCATTTTATGAGGAAATCATAGATAGAGGATCTGTAGTTTAGGGTTCAAAGGGTGGATCGAGTCATCCTAGGGAGAGGAAGTGCTTCTCATGTGATGGCTGGTACATCTCACTCGAGATTGTCTAAACCAACATGATGCTGACATGGAGATAGTGGATGGACCACCGAGGTAGAGGTAAATGTAGGAGTAGGTAGATCCTTAGGGTAGTGGATTATGAATAGGATCCGGGAGATCCATGGTAGATGGCCAATGCTTCATCATTTTAGCACCACTACCCATAAAGTGTAACTGCCAGGATGAGAGAGTTGGAGGATAGGGGCGAGGACAATTGCATGCAGTCAAGGCTTATGAATGAGGTTCTCCATGGTTGATTCAAGGTTAAATATGTGTCTATTTGACTTTATCATCCATATTAATAGACAAAGGTTCTATTCATTCCTTCTTCTCCACATATCTTGTTTGAAGTCCTATGATTTCGGTAAAACTATGGAATCGATCCTTACGCATGGAGACACCTCTTGGACGATACTTAATGATCACCCATATATTTGAATATCATTACTTTACCCATGGAGGTTTTTTCTTCATTTGGGACTTCTGGTTCGAAATTTTGAGGCCTTACTACGTCATTCTTGGAATGGATTGGTTTTGTTCGGTCCATGCCTAGATTGACTATTTTAGCTGAAGGGTGCAGTGTGTCTGCATTAATGGAATGTGGTTTTCCATTGTTAGTGAACATGAATCCCATACAGCATTTTATGGACTCATTTATATAAGGGTTAATACAATCACTCATCATAAGGCTACCACGGCCCTTAGTTCAGCAGATGTCATGAGATTCTAGTTTCCAGAAGTAGTGGTAGAGTAAGAAGACATATCCCCTACAGATGTTATAGGATTACATCAACATTAAAGGATATATTTTTATATCAATATTCACCTTGGGAAAACACAAATATCCTCACCGGCTTATGAGATCGCTCCCATAAATCATCACAAAGTAGATGGGGTAGTTTGAGGATTTACAGAGGAAGGGGTTTGTGAGACCCAATGTTTCACCCTTGGTGGCCCTTGTTTTGTTTTCCAAAAAGTTAGATAAGAGTTTGTGGTTGTGTGTGGATTATTTATTCTTGATCTAGGTGATGGAGAAGAACTAGTATCCACTCTAGATGATATATGAACTCTTCAATCATTTTAGAGGGGCATGGTGGTTCTTGGAGGTTGAACTCAGATCGGGCTATCGCCAACTGTGAGTACGGGATGAGGATAAACTGAATGTTGATTTCATCTGCCACTATAGTCATTATGAGTACATGGAAATTCCATTTGGAATTATGAACAACACAATAGTGTTCATGAGACTCATGTAATGGATCCTCCTGCCATACATAGACCGGTTCGTGGTGGTCTTCATTGACAATATCATTGTGTACTCGGAATCTGAGCAGGAGCATGCAAGGCACATACAAATAGCTCTAGACATACTCTAATAGCACTAGATTTATGGGAATCTTTAAAAGTTAATGTTATAGATTTATATGATCCACTTTTTGGGATATTTTATCTCATCAAATGAAGTTATAGTGGATCCGGCCACAATGATCGCAATGCTACCATGGATACCACATAGGAGCATGGAGAAAGAGCATATCTTCCTTGGGATGGTAGGATATTACTAGAGATTTATTGATGTTTACAAAAATATTTCTATTCTGAGGAATGTATTTAGCAAAAAAGGTGTAGCCGTTTTTGTGGATGTAGAAGTATCAACAGTATTTTTATAAGTTGAGGCAGTATTGGATGAGCACCCCGATCTTGAGATTGTCAGAGGAGGGTGTCATGTACGTAGTGTTTCGAGATGAATTAGGGACACGAAATGATTGTGTTTTGATGAAATGGAAGGTGGTGATGTCCTATGTTTCATATGAGTTAACAAAACCTAATAAAAAATACATGAAACATGATCTTGAGTTGGTATTGGTAGTCTCCATGTTGAAGATGTTGTGACACTTCCTGATGGGATATCAGTTTCACATCTACTCTAATAACATTGTCTCAAGTATATATTATCTATGAATCATGTGAACATGATATAGAGGTGGTTCCTAATGTTTTCTCCGGAATATGACTTTGAGAACATCTATACTCTTGGGAAGTGGAATGTGGTGGAATATTATCTCAACAAGAAGATTGAGTTTGTAGTTGTTGGATGAGGTATTAGAGAAATTGTCCATGTTGAAGACTTCCATCATGGATAAAGATGGGGTATCTTACCTCTAATTAATGGTTATTACCCATAAAATCATACATTGAGTGATGTAGGAAATAATTTAGGATATAGACTTCGAGCCTCTACATGCTATGATATCCACAATACATAGAACTGAGTGATAATAAAAAAGTAGGGATCACATTGTTCTTTTTTAGGAAGAATTTTTGTTCCAATGGTGTTGTAGGAGTAGGTTATATGTGATGTTAATACATCCCCAATGGTGGTACATCTATGTGTGGAGAATATATAATAGGACCTTTGACATTAGTTCTAGTGGCTAGTAATTTACAAGAGAGTTTCAATGTTTGTCTCTCAATAACCATGCTTGTTAGAAAGTGATGGTTGATAAAAAGGTTCATTAGGGTTTGGATTAGTCCCTTGAGGTGGTGAAGTGGATGTGGGATGCAATATCAATGGACATTGTGATGGTTTTACCGTGTATGTCCAGAGGACATGATTCCATCTGGGTGATCGTTGACTAAATCACCATGTCATTCCACATTATAGATATCAGGGAGTATAGTTCAGTAGAGAGCATGGGACACCTCTACAAAAAGGAGATATTTTGGATTCATGGGGTACCATAATATATTGTTTCATATATTGATAATTGGTTTACATCTTAATTGTTGAAGGGATTGAAAAATTTATTTGGGACTCAATTACTCATGAGCACAAAAAATTATCAATAGACAGAGGGCCAGATACAGAAGACCATTCTGGTTCATGGGGACATGCTACAAGCTTTAATGTTGGAATTCTGTCATAGATAGTAGGATATCCTACCATTGGTGGAGTTTGTTTACAACAATAGATACCACTCCAGCATTTGTATGGAACTGTTTGAGGCCATGTACGGTAAACCCTGAAGGCCACCTCTTTGTTGGACGAACCCATGAGATAACACACTTATGGGCCTAGAGTTAGTGTGAGCTACCACCGGTAAGGTAAATATCATCCAGGAGTGGATGAATATGGAACTAATCCTATAGAATTCATATGCTGATATGAGATTATGGTCTTTGGAGTTCTAGGAAGGAGACCATTTGTTCCTTTGGGTCTCTCCTCGACATAGGTTTTGGAGATTTTTCAGATATGGAATGTCTTCTTGGATGTTCATCGTCCATTTTTGGTTATTGTGTAGCGTTGGTGAGGTGGGGTACTGACATGATATACCCCAACAGTTGCGTCGAGTACAATACATCTTCCATGTGCGTAGTTGAGGAGGTACATGCATGTCCCATCACACGTCATCGACCAGGGTGAGCTGGAAATCATAGATAGAGCATATTTCACTGAGTACCCAATGGATATCAGAGATTGGAAGTAGAGGATTCTTCATGGTCAATTGATTACCTTAGTGCTGGGCTAATGGTACCACATGAATCTTTTGGAGAGCATGTGGGAGTGGGATGATCCTATTCATGCACAATACACATATCTTTTTAAGTATCCTTTTGCTTTGGTTTTTTGGGGACGTAAAGTCCTAAGGCCGTGAGAGTGTATTGTACCAGATTTTTTCATATATTATTTTTAAATATTATATGGAATTAATTTGGGAATGTGAATTGAGACGACATGTGATTCGGAGGCATGATGATCCAATAATAAATGATTGAAATATATTAAATAGAGTACATGATTGGGTTTCCTAAATAAGTAGAATAACATATAAATGTGTGCCTTTATCGATAATATGTGTGCACCATTACATTAAAAACTATTTTTTTTATCTTAAGAGAGTTATAACATGATCCAGCACAGGTCGGCTGTGAATGTTAGTTTTGGACATTAGAAGAATAAAATAAAATAACAATTAATTTTATTTATATGTCGGGTTGACACAGCGATTGAAATCATATATGTATTTTGTTATATAGAAATTCCAATGTTATCCACTTTACCATGGAATTCTCTATAATTGTTAGAGAGGAGAGACTTTGATAAGCCTCTCGACAAATGGAAAACACAGATCGAGTAGATCGTGGGTCGTTGCACTAGCATAGTTGGAGGATCCCATTGATTCAGGAAACACAATCATTTTCATCAATAATCTATCTAAAATATAGGTAGGGCTTGAAATTTCATTTACTTTTTCTTGTCATTATATTTAATGATGATTGTGGATCAATCCATGCATAGGTTTACCCACAGTTCGATCATTACATTGGGTTGTGTTGATTGTGGGTTTGATTTGGGGATGATTATGAGTATTGTTTTGATTTAGATTGATGGCCACTCTAACAAGAACATGTTGATGCCTGAATGAACAATGACTGAGGTTTATTCCTAAAAAATATTCTATGTGATTTCTTCACCCTATTTTTCACAATGTGTTCTTTATTTATTACGTAATATGAATTAATAATGGTTGCAACTTCAATTCTTGGTGCAACGATCCATGATTGTAGATCCAGCATCGTTAAAAACTATTGGAGGTGTGGAAATGTTGGAAACAGACATATCAGAGTATTTAAGAAGATATCAATCTTTAATCATTCTATGTTAAATTAACCAAAATCAAATTTCCTAATGAATTGGATGCCCAAAACATATAGAATTGGTGATGGAGTGACTAGACAAATTCAGATATGGAGTTTCATGATTAGGCATATTCGGAACAATGGCCAGATCAAGGAGGAAGAGAACCACTGTGCAGGCCATGTATTTTGGAATATCTGGATGAATATGATATGCATTTTTGAATACATGAAATGTGGGACCAAATGGGTGACTTCTAGGGTTTCAGGTTGTAGGGAAGTTCCACACATCATGTGACACATGTCACACTGCATGTGGGACATTACTCGGGACTTGGCATGTATCATTGAGTATACATGATCATGAGGTGGAGTAAATTAAATGTCACATAAATGACTTATATTAAAGTTAAATTCCATTTAAATTCCATTTATTCTTTGTTTTGAGGGTTTCCTTCTCTTTTATGGAGGAATGGGTGAGTTTTAATGAATTGGGCCAAACTGTGAGCCCAATTTCAGATTTTAAATTAAATTTTTATTCCTTTATTACTCCTTCATTATTCAACATTTTTCATCCATTATAATTCCTAATTTTCATCCCCTGACCTATTAACACCACCATATTAATTTGGACCTTTTAGGAATCCATAATCATGGTGGATATGGGTTTTTATTTAAGGGATTGGGTCTGCCCGAAAGACGATTTTCTACATTAAAAATAAATTTAAATTATTTAATATCTCCTTAAATATTTGCATTTTTTCAGTGATTCCATCTCTCACCCAAGCCCACATACATGAAGCGAGAACGCATCCCCTCCTCTCACAATTTGGAGCTCAATAGAGGCGCTAAAGTTGTCAAAACGTATTTGGGTTTCAGAAATCACCAATATTTGGAGAGGTAATTGATTCTTTCATAACTCCTTCTATTTTTACTCTTTTCCCCCATTACAGTTCCTACATGTTATCTTAATCCTTGTACGAACCTCCCATTAATGGTTGGATGTTTTCAAATTCTGATACTGGTGGATATTGGGTCGTTTTATTCAAGATTATTTTAGGTAAGTGTTTCTCTCTTCAATTCCTCAATTCTCCTTATGGTTTCCACCCAATTTCATGAATTTATAGAATGTCCAGACGTTAGGGTTAGAACCTAGGGTTTTATTTGGTTTATTATTGGTCAAATATTGTGTTCTAGGGCTGGATTTATCTTCATTGTGTTGCGGTGGTGGTGCGGTTGATGTTTCGCACCAAGTTTTGAGGGATTCGACACTTTCGGTAGGTGGTTCCAAGTGTAAATAATTATTGATGAGTTAGATTGCTGTATTTATTCATTTTTCATATTCCACATATGTTAGGTGTGGTGAAAAAACTGTTTATGGTTAATTTCTATAAGTGTTTAATTTTATATTTTCATTTTAACTTGAAATTGGGTGTTTTCGTGTGTAACTCATGATGTATTATTTTGGTATATTTTATAACATATGGAATTTGTTTACTAAATATTTTTTGGCCTTCAAATTCTTGTTTGGTAATGTATTAGTGCCTTGTGGGCCTAAAAAGTGGGTTTTTGAATTGGTTTTATGTGTAAAACATTGTTATACTTCTTGAGAGTATATTATGAAAATGTGTGTTTTCATTTGGAGCATTTGTAGTATTTTTCAAGATGATTTTATAAAACATGAAAGTGGTTTTATAAATGTATATAGGGCTTCCAATTATTTTTTGTATAGTAATTGGTATGGGTTTTGGTCTTAAATTGGGGTTTTGAAATGAGTTTTCTGTGCAAGACATATTTACAACACTTGGGTTCTTTTTATGAAAATTGTAATGATTTAGTTGGTTAAAAATGTATGAAAAGGGTGAATATGTACTATTTGGTATGTGTGTTCACCTATTATGGTGTTTTGAAAGGTGAAGTGATGTTTTAATATGTCAAACATTTTTAGAATGTTTTGTAAATTTCGGAAATGTTTTATTAAATTGTGATGTTGAAGAGAAACTTGTTTGTGGGTTGTTTCGTGTATGATTGATGATAAAATGATTTTGAAGGTAAAAAGGGTATTATTTAACAATTGAGTGGGATATTTTGAGAGTTTCAATATATTTTAATGGTTTTATAAAACTGTTTAATAGATTTGTGGAAGTGTTAAAGAAATGTGAAATGTCTTGTGGGCTATTTTGGTGTGATTCAGATTTCAAAATCATTTTGAATGAAAAGTGGACTTTTGTGACTTGTGTTGTATACATTTTGGATTTTTAGTGAATGTTTTATATATAAATGATATTTACTTGTGAAAAGTATATTCATTGACCTGTTGAACTTATTTGAGCATAAAAGGAAAACCTGGGTATCTAGGTGGGTGAATGTGTACTAGTATGCTAGTGAATCCGTGGGGTCTGGCCTCAGTTTCACTTAGCATGATTGACAATTAAAAATCTAACTAAACTATGATAATGATGATTGGGGACCACTAGGTTATGGTTATGTTCCCTACTAGTGGCTCGTGCAGGTGAACAGATATTTGTAATGATTACTCTCACCGAGATACGAGGTTCCTGGGACCTACAGCTAGCTAGAGCCTAGGGGTTATTTCCCATTACTTTTGCTCACTATATATTTTTTACTTATCGTCGGCATATGATATGAGTGGATGGAAAATTAAATATCTTTGGTATTTATTTTAAAAATTTTACTGTTTAAATTATCCCACATGAAAACTAATTTTAACAAATGTTGCATCTTTTAGAAATTGTAAATAGAATTTCATGTTTTTGGAAACTTGCATGCTTTTCATCATAAAATGTATATTACATGGAATATCTTATTGGTGGTATCCTACTAGTAATTGTCTCACACCCTACTTACACCCTTGGGTGTAAGTAGACTTGGTTATTTTTGTTTTCGCAGGTTGGGTACAGTTTTTAGCGCTAGTGGTTCTGGTTTCTAGTTGGTCTTTGGTAGTTAAGTCTTATGGGGATGGCTTGAGGGAGGTGCCTCTTGCCATGTGGAGTTTATTGGGCTATCCTTATTTGGTTTTGTAACTTTTTAATGGTATTTAAACATAGTTTTAACTTATGTAATTCAGTTCTGAAATTTTTTAAAAGACGGTTTTAGTTGAAAAATCCATATTTGTTTTATTGAGTTTGTTTGTTGATTAATGTTTATAAAATTGGGTAAATCATTCCCAATTCTCATTATATGATACCCGGGAACTTGCGCCAGCCTGTGGGGATCGGGAACCCCCTTTCGGGCATTGTCATGGGTTGGGTTTGGGGCTGTGTTTGGTGGTGACTAGATTCAGTTCGTGACAAAATGGTATCAAAGGAGGTTCAGGTTAACTCTTTGGGTCATGTTATTTGTGGAAGATTCAGGATTGTATAGAGTTAGGATTTTTGGGACATGGTATTCTAGTTATGGGTAGTGTTCCTGAAAACCACACCTCATGGAAATATTCATGTTTCCATGGGAAGTCTGGATTTATCTAAGTCCTTCGGTTTTCATGGTTTGATGATGGTTAGGGGAAATGAAAAGAGAGTTGGGTTAATGGTCTTAGTGAGCATGCAGGGCCTGGAAAGCCATGTGGGCCCGGGGATCGTCCCTAGAACACTCTCTATGATAGTGAAGTGATTGGAATATGGTCTCCATCCATATGTCCATGTTTCCCACTAAAACTAGTTTCCTCTCGCATTGTCTTGTGTTCTATAGTTTTGAAATCATGGAACTTTGGTTTTAAAGTGACTTGATTTTAAGAAGCGTAAAGTTTTTGTGAAATGAATTCTAAATAATGAGGGGATGGTTTGGTTAATGAAGTCGTGGAATTGAATTTTCATAATTTTTTTTTTGAAATGGAAAATGGTGTGCTTACACCTATTTTGAAAGCAGGAACTATATTGATGTTGGTTTGGCAATGTGTTTCCAACAGAGTTTTCTAATCAATCAAAGGGTGTTTTATTGGGATGAGATGTTTTGAAATTGATCGTAATATCATGAAATTGAGTTCTTTTCAAAATGGTTGTGTCTTTCTGAATTTTTTTTGATGTCAGTTTTTATTTTGATCTCGTGGTTAGCGGTTTTGATAAAAATGATGTGTTGGTTTACCGTTTAGTTTTTGAAAAGTGGAAAGACTTTTTTTACCTTTGGTATTTACATGAGAATTCACATGCATGGGGTTATATGGGATGATGGGTAGTTGATGGAACGAATGGATGAGTGTTGGGATGGATATGAGGAGGGTGCCTGGTGTGGCACAGAAACATGCATGTGTAAGGCCCATGGGGTACCATTAGTGGATACACTAACCGTTGAACTGTTGGTTTTCAAGAAATGTTTCTAAATAAAAACATGATGTCTTGATAAATTATTTGGGCTTGGTTATATTATTTGTTTTTGGAGAATGCTGATTTTTTGGAATGTTTTGAGTCCAAGAACCCCTCCTATTTGAACTGTGTTTTGGGTTTATGTTTGGTTGGTAAGCTAGGTAGAAGGACAGGTTAGTAGTCTCCTCTGAGATATGTTTTGGAACATCATTATGGTTGTTCCATTCATGTTTTTGGATCTGTTTTATGGAATTTTTGACCAATGGTCCAGCATGGTTGGGTCCTTGGGTTCTCTCATTGAATAAGGTATGCCCCCATTAAGGGTTAATGCATAACTATAGTGCAACCTGGATTGTTTCTCCATTGGAAATTTCCCCAGTTGATCAATATAAGGAATATATTATCAATATTTTTTTATTGAGTCAACACCCAATCTTTTCCTTGATTTTTTGATCCTCTTGTAGCAGGAGAGTGCACGTGGAAGGTTGAAATAGACCTTAATTTCTTATGTTTCCTAATTCGTCGAAGTTAGAAGTGGTCTAGGGTTGTTAGTGGGGATGAGTGTCTCGATGGTGTCTAAGAGGGCCTCTGGGTTCTTCATAGTTTATTTGAAGGATGAGTTCATGTTAAACCACTAGTGTGGGAAATATGGTCATGATAGGATATTATGGCCACTTTCTAGAATTCTGTGTTGTTTGGGGATGTTTTATAGGGTCTCTCTTCATGCATTGTTTATATCAGTTGCAATGGTCTTGTTCGGTGATGACGTATGATGTCCTATGCTCGATTGACCATAAATGTGAAATTTGGGAAATCATCTGAGAGTCTCTATTATGTTGGGAGAATGTATCCTTCGAAAAAACATAAAAATATTCCATTTTAGAGGAAGTTTAGTATAGGTTTTCTTTACTTCTATTGTTTCTCACCCGAACTAACAAGGTGTGATGTTTGTGCATCTTCTAAGACCATGTTTTAGTGAAATATCAGGTTAGGGTAATGTGAGTTTGGAATGTGTTATGTCTTGGAAAACTTATATGGGATTGCGTTGTAGTTTTTGGTTGCACCAAAAGAATAATTCTCATTCATGGGATTTCCAAGGCCTAACTACAATGCCGAAGATGCTTCAATCATTTGAGCTATAGCCATAGGTCTCGGAGAGAAGCTGGCTCGTAGTCAAGGGAAATGAAAGGGTCGTTTAAACCCTTATACAAAGTCATATCCTCAGTATGATAGTTAGGAAGAGTTTAAACCTATGGTGTCATCATCTTTCTTCTATTTTTCAAGTTCAGTGGTAATAGGTGGACGAGCATGTACCCATGTCATCGCGCAATGTTATTCCCTCCCCCTTTGGATTCCAATGAGTCTTTAGAGAACGATTATAAATTTGTCTAGACAGTATGAGCACAAAGTTTGCGAACGATTAAGAGTGACTATGTGAAAGAAATCAATGCAAAAAGATTGATCAGCATAGTTAGTTCACGGTTTCACAAACTGTGCGGACTAACCATGCGACCTACCCAAATCTTGAAATTTTTTGGTCTTTCTGTGTCGGCTCATGATGGTCGGTTAAGATGGTTGGTTCTTATGGTGGGGGGACCCACGATGATTCTCATGTATGTTACTTCTGAAATTTGAACTAGATGTCTACCCTATTTACTAGGGAGTCCATTCAAGCCTCCCACTATTAGTGTCCTGATTCTGCCTCGGAAAAAAAATATTGGTTGGCTCTTATGGTGGGAGCGTATTTTTGTCCCATCGTACCAGTAACATAGATTTATCCATGATCTTTTCTTGTTGGTTGGTAGTATAATTTGGAGCTATCAAGCTACCTATATCTTCCTTGTGTAAATGTTTAGATTGGAGAGTTCCCAATGGTTTATTTATAGCAAGGTAAGTGTAACCTTGTTCGATGTTGTCGTTCGTTTGGGTGAATTGTTTGAGTCTTGTTCGGATTGTGTTAAAGGAGTTTTATTTTGGGATAAGGTTGAATGTGATTGATCATTTCAAGAAAGTGGTGTATGTTTTGGTTTTGCGAGTAATCCTTCATCAATTGAACATTGGAGGTGTTTTCGCCTTTGGGGGTGAAACCTAACAAGGGAGTACCTCTTGGTTTCTCAGTTGGGTTTGGTTGTTACTTTGGTATTGATGTGACTTTCCAGGGTTGAAAGCATTCATGGTGGGGATAATTTTCACATAAATGACTTATTTTAAAGTTAAATTCAATTTAATTTCCATTCATGCTTGGTTTTTAGGGTTTCCCAAGCTTTTATGGAGGAATGGGTAAGTTTTCATGAATTGGGCCAAACCGTGAGCCCAATACTAGATTTAAAATTAAATTTTTATTCTGTTATAACTACTTAATTTTTCAGCATCTTTCATCCATTCCATTTCTTAATTGTCATCTCCTGACCTATTAACACCAACATATTAATCGGGACCATTTAGGAATCCATTATAATGGTGGATATGGGTTTTTATTTGAGGGATTGGACCTTCCCGAAAGCTCATTTTCTGCATTAAAAATAAATTTTATTTATATAATATCTCCTTCAATATTTGAGTTTTTTTATTCCAACTCTCACCTGAGGCCACATACCTATGGCTCCCCAAAATTTCATACTACCATAATTTGGAGCTCAATAGAGTCACGAAAGTGGTAGAAACCTCTATGGATTTCAGAAATCACTTAGATTTTGAGAGGTAAATTGATCCTATCATAACTCCTTATATTTTTACTCTTTTTCTCCCATTATATTTCCTACATGATCTATTAATCATTTTAATAACCTCCCATGAATGTTTGGGTGTTTTTAAATTCAGATACTGGTGGAATTTTGGTCATTTTCTTCAAAATTGTTTTATGTATGTGTTTCTCTCTTTAATTCCGCCCTTCTCTTTAGGGTTTCCACCCTATTTCATAAATTTATAGAATTTACAGAAGTTAGGGGTCGAAAATAGGGTTTGATTTGGTGTATTTTTGGTCAAATATTGTGTTCTGGGGCTGGATTTATCTTCCTTGTGTTGCGGCAGCGGTGCGGTTGATGTTTCACACCATGTTTTGAGGGATTCAACACTTTTGGTAGGTGGTTCCTTGTGTAAACAATTTTTGATGAGTTATCTTGATGTATATATTCATTTTTCACATTTCTATTATGTTAGGTGTGCTGCGAAAACTTGTTATGATTAATTTGGATAATTGTTTAATTTTATATTTTCATTTTAACTTGAAATTGGGTGTTTTCATGTGTAACTCATGGGGGATTATTTGGGTGTATTTTATAACATATGGAATTGGTTTAATAAATATTTTTTTGCCTAACAATTATGGTATGGAAAGGTATTAGTGTAATGTGGGCCTAAAAAAGGGTTTTTGAATAGGTTTTATGTGTAAATCATTGTTATACTTCTTGAGAGTATTTTATGAAAATGTGGGTTTTCATTTGGATCATTTGTAGTATTATTCATGGTGATTTTATAAAATATTAAAGTGGTTTCATAAATGTATCTAGGGATTCCAATTAGGTTTTGTATAGTAATTTGTATGGTTTTTGATCATAAATTGGGTTTTTGAAAGCAGTTTTGTGTGGAAGACATATTTACAAAACTTGGGTTCTTTTTATGAAAACTGTAAATGTTTTAGTTGGTTAAACAAAGTGGGAAAAGGGTGAATATGTACTTTTTGGTATGTGTGTTCACCTATTATTGTGTTTTTAAAGTTCAATTTATGTTTGAAGATGCAATAAAAATTTAGAATGTTTTGTAAATTTCACAAATGTTTTATTAAATTGTGAAGTTGGAGCGAAACTTGTGTGTGGGATGTTTCGTGTATGTTTGATGATAAAATTATTTTGAAGGTAAAAAGGGTATTATGTAACTAGTGAGTGGGCTGTTATAAGAGTTTTAATATATAGGAATGGTTTTATAAAATTGTTTAATGGATATGTATAAGTGTAAAAGAAATGTGAAAAGTGGTGTGGGCTATTTTTGGATGAGTCGGATTTCAAAATCATTTTGAATGAAAAGTGGACTTTTGTGACTTGTGTTGTATACATGTGGGATTTTTTGTGAATTTATTATATGTAAATGATATTTTAATGTGAAAGTATATTCATTGACCTGTTGAAATTGTTTTAGAATAAAGGGAAATCCTGGGTATCTAGGGGGGTGGATGTGTACTAGTATGATAGTGAATCCGTGGGGTTTGGACTCAGTTTCACTTAGCATGATTGATGCTTACAACTCTAACTAAACTATGATGATGATTATTGGGGACCACTAGGTTATTTGAATGTTCCCTACTAGTGGCTTGTGCATGAGAACATATATTTGTGATGGTTACTCTCACCGAGATACGAGGTACCCGGGACCCACAGCTAGCTAGTGCCTAGGGGTCATTTCCCATTGCTAGTGCGCACTTGATATTTTTTAATTACCATCGGCATATGGTGTGAGTGGATAGATAATTCAGTAGCTTTTTTATTTATTTTAAAAGTGTTTACTATTTAAATTATCCCACCTGAAAACTGTTTTTATTTAATGTTGCATCTTTTAGAAATTGTAAAAAGCATTTCATGTTTTTGAAAACAATCATGATTTTAGTCTTTAAATGTTTATAACATGGAATCTCTTAGTGGTGGTATCTTACTGGTCATCGGCTCACACCCTACTGACACCCTTGGGTGTAATTATACTTTGTTTTTTTTTCGCAGGTTGGGTACAGTTTTACTGCCTGTGGTTCGGGTTTCTAGTAGGTCCTTGTTGGTAAAGTCTTATGGGGATGGCTTGAGGGAGGTGCCTCTTGCCATGTGGAGGTTCTTGGGCTGTTTTTATTTGGATTTTTAACTTTGTAATGGTCTTTAAACATAGTTTTATCTTATGTAATTCTGTTCTGAAATTTTGTAAAAGACGGTTTTCGTTGAAAAATCCATATTTGTTTTATTGAGTTTATTTGTTGTTTAATGTTTATAAAATCGAGTAAATCATTCCCAATTATCATTATATGATAAACAGGAACTTGTTCCAGCCCATGGTGATGGGAAAGCCCTTCGAGCCTTGTCACGGTCTGGGATTGGGGCCGGGTTTGGTGGCGACCAGATTCAGTTCGTGACACGACATGTACTCCACCACACGGATAGACCCTTACCGGTTACATGTGATATCCCATGTACCGGTACATGGGTATGTGGACACAAGTTGTCACCATGTACCAACACATGGGAGGAGCACACATGCATCCCCTTATGGACAAACACAACATATATGTATTTATACACACCGTATATATCACTTTATACACAACATGTTTTCCTGACACGACTCGTTGTACATGGGTAGTACAAAATGTTAGGGGACATGGTGTGTGACCCTACTACATGCTGTTTAATCCTTTCTATGTGGCATATATTATTTCTCCAATGTATCTTAGAAATATTTCATTAGGGGTCAGGCCCTTGATCATTTCACTGATGGTTGGTGTGTATAATTTCATAAACACTGGAGTATGATCCCTGCATGTAGACTTCATGGACAGAGTTGTTGGAATCACCTGTGAGACCTGGTGAGGGGTATTCTATTCATTATTTGTAACCTATGTAGAGTTATGGGAATATAAGTGACTAACATTACTAGATAGCAATCCTCAACTAAGAGGGTTCTTCCACATGGATTTGTTGGTTTCACCCCATGGCCCTGGCTATGATCCTCATATATTGTATCATATCACTCATCAGAACTTTCAACATATCTCTCTCATGACAATATCTAACAAACAATACTTCTTAGACAGACTTCCTAGGTATTATTGGACTCTAGAGTGTGTTCTCTCATATGAGTTCTTAGTGGAATCTTCGAGCAGGATCCCTAGTGGTCGTATGAGATAGTTGTGACATAACAATAGACTATGTGTCTTGGATTGAGTATATCTGGATATCTTAGGTATATGATATGGACATATACTTGGGTAGAGATGGATATATCTTTCTTTGGTGTGTTTCTTTGTGGTTTTGGGGTGTCCTACTGAGTATTGTGATAATAACCCAAGCACAACTATTCCCACACGTGTTGTGTCTTGTGTAGATGAGTGACATTTTAATGAAGTCCTAGGAGGACTATTACAAGACCGATCATTGTGATTTATGATAGGATGAGGTGTTCATACATCATCAAAAAGCATTCCCAGAACCTATTTGTTTATATATTGAACATTGTAGTTTATAGACTCTTTTTGTGGGTTTGTATTCGAGACAAATTTACTTTGATTTCTGTACATTGGTTATACTATATTAGTTTGTTCTGTGGTACACCTGCATTTCCTTTCATAGTGTTTTTTACATTTCATCATTTTGGGATTTGATATTTGTGTCTGAGTGCGTGATTATAGGAACTTATGAAATTCCACCCATGTTAGTGGTATTACTTCTCAGTGCTAGTCACTATCCCATGGCCTATTGGACGCTAGCTTAGGGATTAGCGGCATGGGAACCGTAGGGATGTGTCATGACATGTAATAAAGGATTAACACCTCGTGGGTATGTTTAATCCTGAATAGATATGTGATTACTAGATCAGAATTTTTTTATCAATTTTAGAGGATATTTGTATAAATTGCATTGGTATCATTTTTTAATGTGTGTGGGTGTGGGTGGGTTTTTATATGGTATGATTCTTTTAAAGATGTTGACATGTTTTAGAGAATATTTCTTTCTATGATTAGAGAAATATTACTTCACTAGTCTATGTTTTATTGATCCTCAATGTCTATAATTTCATGAGTAATCAAATAAGGTGTGGATTACTATTGATTTCTTTATTTAATGAATTTATATAAATATTATTTTGTCATAATTATTTTAACATAGATTTAAAACAGTACAATGTTCATGATATAATGTTTAGATTTATAGATATCAAGTGATTAGGACAATACAAAGTGGATGTAAAACTATAAAATGTTGGGGTTATAAAGATAGAGTGATTCTCAATTGACCAAATATAAAATTCTAAAAAATTAACGTTACCGAGATAAAAAATAAGGAAAATAAAAAACGAAATCTAAAGGATAAATTTTTATGATTATACGGAACTGAGGAACTATATAATGGTAACTATCCATACATTCAAGAGTCTACCAAATAGAATATTGAGTTCCCATTATATGGGAAAAAATTGAAAAATCATCAAAAATAAGAAATACTAATATTATCATATGGAGACAAATTAGGGATATTCCTGATCATGAATGGATGTATAATTTTTGAGAATAATTTTAGTTATAAAAGATAAATATACCAAAAATGATATTATTAATAGATAGAAGTTTGTGTCCATATTAAACAGAGATATATTATATCTACCATACATAGAGATTTGATGATCAGAGAGACTCTCGAATGTTCCACCGAGTAGAAAAAAGTGGATTTATTTGACAAATAAGATCATATATAAGTGTTTTCACACCATATGGTTGTTTGATGAAATTTACAGTAATAGTTCAAAGTTAAACATTTTGACAATGTTGAGTTGGAAATTCAAAAATCATAAATCAAATTGATATTCGAGGAATGTTGGAAGAGTTTATTGATTATTAGATTTAGGGAAACATTAATGTATAATGTTGACTCCAATTTTTTGGTGACTTTTCAGATGGTAAATTGAAATTTTTTTTAAGAGGGAAATTTAAATATGAGATTAAGCTCATTACATACTTTTCAGAGGAAGTACTTGTTATATAAAGGGGTTAAATATTATTGAGTGGTGTTGATATAAATGGGAATAATGTTATTGTGTTTTAAGAGAATTCATTATGATATTATGACTAACAATAAAAAAAATTAAAGGAGAGGAAAACAAAATGTAGCATACTAGAGAAAATTATAATGGAGATATACGTACTAGATATATATGCATCTGTAATAGGTGCATCAGATGGAGAATAGGAAAAAATAATATTTGACCATGTTTCATTAGAAAAAGTTTCATTAGATAAATGATTCCAGATAGAGGAGAACCATATATAGATTTTATAAGGAATACATGGAGTATGTAAATTAGGAAGAAGTAAATAGAACTATTTAGTATGAAAAATAACATAACATAGTGACTATTACCTTATGAACATTTGTGGGAGAGGAATAAGAAGATATTGGGATTTTATATATTTTTTGGAAATTTTGAGACAATTATAACATTTAGATACTAATTTAATATCTTTAAGAATTTTTACACATGAAAACATAATCCAACATTCTTTTCAAGGATTTATAACTGAAGAAGGAGGACATTATGTAATAGGATCAATACACAAGAAGGAAGATCATTTATCTCTTGGGTATAAGATGTTTCCAAAGAGTATTGTGGATGATGGACATGGTATAGCTATTCGTGAATGAAGATTATATGACATGGAGAGTTGGTGGATATAACCATCTATGTTATAAGAGTTATTTATGGTGGGGTAAATCTATGGTAAATAGGGGAAACAATTTTATGTGTATATAATGAGTTGATTCAGGTGATATTGTAATCATGATGAATTTCGTTGAGAATAAATGTTTTGGAGGATAAACAATACTATAAAGAGAATGAATTTTTACTAAACCATGAAAATATCATGTAACAATCTGTCTCACTCTATATTTTTTTAACTTATTATGATCTATAATTATCTTTGAGTGGATCAAAAACACTATCAATTTTCAGAGGTTATGTTACATGAAGAAATTATAAAATAATTTGGTCACTAATTCACCCATCCCGCTCTTAGTGATATTAAAAATATATTTGAAAATCAATTTGTATTGAAACCCTATTTCCATTGAAATATCTGACTATCTACTAATTCTAGGAATATAAATTTACCGAAAAACATTATTGATCAAATAGTTTATTCCAAACACTATCATAGTTGCAGAAATATGATGTTACCCTACAATATATCTATTATACTTGAAGAAAGAGATTCTTCTATTTAAGTATATTCCCACATTAATGGGTGTTTTGTGATAACCTACAATAATAAAAAATATTTAATTTAATATAAAATATTAAAATAGTATTTTTAAGGAACTCCCTAAGAATGTTTATACAAATATTATGGGGTTTATAACTAATAAATATATGTTGTAAAAGTTTATAATATTATATAAAGAAAACAAGAAAGTCATGGAAGACAATTTACAAGTCTGGAGGTGTAGATTTAGATTTCTTATTATAAATGATGATGTAAAAAATTGATAATAACATTACAAGGGTCAATGGGATGTTGATGAATAATAGAGGATATTTGTGAGAACATAGAAGATTCTACAATTTTATGAATGTAGTGACAAAAATTATAGATATTTTTTTATCCAATTGGGTAAACTAGAAATGATTGAGATGATTTATATTTTATTGACCTTAATTTTTTTTGTATCATGTAAAATGAGAAAATAAATAGTCATTGAGAAGAATACTAAGGATTAAATAACTTTTTATGATATATTAAATGGGATTCTCAAATACAACAAAAAATAAAAATAATCAAGTGAATTAAATGGTGAGGTTTCTGAAGAGAACATCATTAAAATTATTCCATTACGTTTTTAGAGATACAAATATATTAATTAGAAAGGAAATGTATTCTAATATGTTATGTGATGGAATTGTATTAATAGTTTTTATTTTTTAGGAACTAATCTAATGAATATGATTTATGAATTTAATTCTAAATAATAATGTAAAAAGGATCAAAAATATTATTTCATGAAAAAATTAAATTCCTTTATATTGTTGAGAATAATTTGATGAGTGTAAGAGGGAAGAAGGATTCATAATATAATAATGAGTTTTATGGTGAAATTAAAATCATGGATCGTGTTAATATGTAAGTGATTCATCGTGTATCAGTGACTGTGATGAATAATGAAACAAAATATTGGGGAAACTAAATGAAAATTTTGAAGAATCTCTTATCAAAAATACAAAACTCAAGAAGAAGAGGATAATGATGTTGAAAGAAACTAAAGAAAAATAACTGGGCGTGGTGATAATGTCAAAAAGGATGTGTCATAACTGAATAATATTCATACATATAATGGAAAATAATTTATCTAGAAAATAAAATTTAAGATCATGAAAAAACACCATCTTGGATAAAAGAAAATTGATAATGTTGAATTTTTTAATGGAATTTATGAAATAATGATTGAATTTATAATAATTTATACAAGGTGGAAATTCATCTTTGTTAATTATTGGATTATAAAAATAAATAGTTTTTAGTGAAACTATAAATGTTTATTACTACAACAAAATGATTTAAATTTGATTGAAGATGACTTCACTATAGTAGTTGATTTTAAAGTATAATCTTCTCAATCTTGTGAAATAAAGGATCCAAAAAGTATGGTTGAATCTATTCTCAAAAATTCTCAATTAAAATATTCATTTATTGAAAATACAGGTTTATTAGATAATAATGAATTGGGAAGGTCTAAGACAATTAGTGAGAAATAAATTTCTATAAGGAAAGTGTGGAATTCATTAATATTATCCCCTCATGAATATTTATTCCCATAGTGTGTAATGGAAAAATTTATAAAATAATTAGATCAGAACTACTATAAATTTTAAAAATCAATATTTATAGGTCACTTCATGTGTTATAGAGTGTTCTTGGAATAAATGAAATTTGTTTTTAAATTTATCTCCACCAAAAAATTGTTATAGATCAAGGTGGGAATCTGATAAAAAATAATAAAACACATTTCATGATTGAAATATTTGGAATAAAAGAATTTTTAAAAGGATGAAAAAGAAAACATTTCAAATGAGGCATATTAAAATGGCAATAATGTTGAAAAAACAAAAAAGATCAAAATAGTTAATAATGGAAATAAATAATGCTTAGTTATTTGGCAATATTAAATGTATGAAAGTGACAAAATAGTGGAAGAAAAAAAGTATGATGAAAAAAATAGAGGATGCATGATTCGAAAAATGAGACTGAATTTTTTGATAATATTCATACTAATGATTGTTTAAATATAAAAAATAAATTGAAGATGTCTGAGAAATATGGTATGGAACTAAGAATAACAAGAATAATTAACTATCCCAATAAGAAATCATTAAAAGTTTGTTCAAAAATTAAGTGAACGATGATATTTTGATTGATTAAGAGAAGATGAAAACATCATATGATGTCTCAATAAATGAGAAAAAATCCATTAATATCTATAATGGATGATAAAAATGAAGAAAAAACAACTGATGATAAGTTTAAGAAGAAAATTTTGAATTGTAGACTTAGAGAAGTATATCACATTGAATGTTACATCTAATGAACATTGATGTTCCTCCTTATTATGACTATTTCTAATTATTTGAACTAACTTGTAGGGACTTTGATTAGATGAAGTAGTGGTGAAGGATAAGTGATATATTGGTTTTACTCCTAGAAGTGATATTTATCATGAATAATTGAAATCAATATAATGAGTAATAAAGTACCATACTTCATGGGGATAAACACTAACGATAAAGTATGACTACCATAGTTTCTATGGTTTTATCAAATTGATCTTTAACGAAGATTGAGAATTATAGAGAAAGATGAGATGTAGTGGGAGTTTTGTTTATACCCAAGATTTTTTATGTGTTATTTAATGTCCTGGATTTTTCGTATAATATTTTTCTATATATAATTATTTTGAGACCAGAAAATCTCATGGCATGCGTTTCTGAGGCCCAGAGTGCCTGGAATGATCTGTCGAAAAATGATATGTTAAAAAACACACACATGATAGGTTTTCCTAAAAAAGTGGAATAACTCTTAAATAGGTTCCCTGATTAGAAATATAAGGGAACAATTGCATTTAGGATAGCAGGATTACCCTAGGTGCGACTTAAGATTAGTTGGTGCAGGCCTCCGGTGAGAAATCCCAAAAATGGCATAACCGTAAATAAAATAATTAAAAAAAGTTATTTTATTTTTAAAATGCTTATAACTCATGAACAGTGACTTAGATTAGAAAACCGATACCACCACTGAGCTCGTGAGGTTATGATTTCTTTAGGCAGATACTAAAATTGGCTGACGCGGGCCAACTATTGAAGTTAGTTTTTGGCCTTATTTAAAATTATTAAGTAATAATTATTTTATTGAAAAAATCCATGACTTTTAAATAGTAACTTAGATTGAAAATATATGAGAACAATTGAGTTTGAGGGGACGTTTTTCCCTTGTTCATATCCTAACCTCGACCGGTGTGGGTCTAGGGTCATAGTTAAGAATTTTCGAAACATTTTTAGGTACGTTTATTAAATGTGAGGGTGAGCTTTTCTATCTCTCGACTCATTGATCGGATCAAAAATCCAATAGAACCATTGAATATGCAGTTCCAGGATTCTCTTAATGGATGCTTCACTTCGAATGTAGTTTGTCTACAGAAAAAGATTGATTTTTGAATTTTTAATAGAATAATAAAATAGCATTGTTATTTTATTTCTGTCTAACTTTTCCTCCAACGGAAAAGTGGTAGTGGCAGGACTAATGACGTGTCTATACATTAAATGGATTGACTCCTCAAATCATTGATAACATTTCGTTTGGAATTATAATGGTTTCTATTAAATGAACCCCCGTTAATTCCACATGTGTTACTCACCCTCCCACTCTCCTATTTATATGAATCTTTGGGAGAGGTATTGAAAATGACTTCACCACGTAACGATGTTCTGATAAATTGTTACACTAACAATCACATGGAGGATAGATCCGGTTCTAGCTGGCGGTGATGTGCAACACTGAATCATAAACCAAAGGTTGATGTTTGAGAGGCAATGTTGGTGGCTTATTGCGAGGACAACAAACAACAACTCTTCCTCAATCACATGCGTTCTTAAATTATCTTGAGGTATGGTTTTTGATTAAAGTTCATCATTTCACTTTTCCTTGCATTAATTCAATATCATACTAATGGGGTGTGTTCAGGCCAAAAAAACAAGGTCCAGACCCCCCGCTGCTCCTTTTACAATGCGTTCTTTGGTAAAATTTTCCTCAGGGTGACGACTTCGAGATGACGATGGTAGCGCCGAAGAAACCACTGAAACTCAAGGGCACCAAGTTGGTGGTGGCTGGAGGAGGCCCACAACCATAAGTCGTGGGTGTTGAAGGGCAGCGCGTGACATAATGCTGCGGAGGCTGGAGGTGGCTGACCCGAGCTAGCTGGGCGGGACAAGGGGTAGTGCCCGCAGGCGTCGCCGGCAGCAACAGCGGTGACCAGTGGGTTTTGGGAGGTGGAGAGAAGTGCGGCCCCGCACAATGCTAGCACATATGACCCCCCCCCTCGTCGGCCAAAATGGTTGACCATATCATTATGAGGAAGCGCCCCACCGACAGGCTGGAACAACCCCGCACCCACCGGGCCAGCTCAGAAGACTCGTCCGCCTTCTGGCGGACAGGGCCGAGTCCCCCTCGACAGGTCAGGATGACCCCGACAGGATGAACCCAGTAAACTGGGCTGACCCTTACTGGGCCAGACCCGAGCGGGGCCATTTAGACCCCGTGACCCGTGGCGTCGGGCTGGCCAGACCAAGTCGGACATGTCCCAGACCAAATATGTCCTGTAATAAAGAAGCTCCCATAACTGACGAATTGGATGTCTGTTCGGCACACTGTCAGTGGCGTTGGGATCTCATTTGGGAAGCAGTCCCTTTGGCATATTCTGGTGGGCATGACCGAGGTGGACCAGACTAATGTGTGATCACCCTCGTTTCACAGAAATAGGTGTAACTAACAGACCAGACATCCATTTGATGAACTTCTTATGATGCCAGAACCCTTAGGACAAGGTGGTCTTTTTGGTATACTCTATTTGAGTTTTATAGAATGTTACAGTATTTCTAGGTTGGATCAAACCCAAATTCAATGGGGGCCCTAGGAACTAAAATGCATTTAATTCACAGACCGGGCGTCCAATTGATGTGTCATCTATTTCATTGTAACCCCTACACCATGGTTGTGCATTGGGATAATTCTTTGTGAAAGTTTGTGGTTGTTGAGGTATCGCTGATGGGTAGACGGTCTGTTCTCCCAAACGTGGTATTTGTGGGAATCCAGTGGCTGACAGTAAGGCAGAGGTTGGAGATAGATCATAAATTTGTTTGTACCGAGCGATCCTTTGTGGGTCAGCACTAATCCTATATGGGTCAGCGCTCAGCGATCCTATGTGGGTCATCACATACCAGTCCTATGCGGGTTAGATACTATGTGGGTCAAATCTCATCAATCCTCTATGGGTAAGTGCATATCAATCCTATGTGGGTCATTGTGAGGGTTAGTACCTATCAACTCTGGGTGGGTCAGATCCTGTGTGGGTAAATTTGGGGGTTAGTACTTATCAATCCTATGTGGGTCAGACTCAGTTTTGTTAACAATACTGCCTCTTGATAGAATAAGATGACCAAGCTTTACAACTAATCATATGTACTTATGTGCTTTACTTAAACCTACTGTGTGTTGATTCTTTTACATTTTTGGTGTCACCTTCATGGGGTTACCATCATGGTGTTACCTTTGTGGAACTTTCACCTTCATGGTGTTACCATTGTGGTTTTCCTCTTTCATGGATCAGTTGTGCAGATGGCTAAAAAGTTGGAGCATTATGTTTCCTCATGATTGAGATGAGTATCTTTTGATAACATAGGTATATGTATTGTAATATTCCTAAGTATAGTTGATTACTGCTTCACACTTTGTGATTGAGGTCTTGATTTGTGGTTTTTCCATTGTGGAACTTTGGGAGACCTTCAGGGGTCTCGGGGTCCCAAAAGAGTATTGTTATACTCACCCTGTCATGGGCTTTTCTCGTACCTTGTTGTTTCTTTTGCAGAGGATGGACATCATCGATCAAGTTTGAGGGTTCCAAGACTGGATGGTGCTCACAGGTGGACCATTGGATGTGACGTGAAGTAGGACTACTAATCGTGAGTTGTACTTACCCGTCTGGTAGGATCCTCGGTAGAAATTCCAGGAGTTGTTTTTTCTTTTCTAGCAGTACTTTTACTTTCTAGTTGGGCTTGTATTCCGACCCTTTTTTCATTCAGCACACGTTTTTCTACAGCAATTTACTTTTGGGTTTCTTCTTGCTATGATCTTGGATTGAGTGTTTGTACAGGTTTAGAAGCAATGCCTTCCCGTAAATGGATATGCCTTTTCGGTTCTAGTCGTCATCCCCTGTAATGTGGAAGGTGGGCTTGGGGTAGTAATGTTATGGGCCACGAGAGATGGGTATTGAAAAGGTGGCTTCAGAGGAGATGATTCTACCAATGAACTGGGACTCTATTCATTTCAATGTGGCAATAGTGTTATGTTTTATGTGTGTGGTTTTCAGTTTAGGGAATCCTGTGTTAGTGGAGGGGCCAACGTATCCATACAACAGGACCATAAATTCTGATATCCGACTCGGAGCATGAAAACACGGATTTCATGTGTTTTGTTTGTGTTTTACTTTTGATATCCTTAAGTCAGATCACCAGGTATAAATTTTTGACCGTGGTGCACCCGTTTCCATTTAGGATTCTTCCATGTAGACAACCATCCCATAATCCCAAGAGATTATATGATTATGGCCCACCAAGCGATGAGGCCTCGGTGCATGTCCCTCTTATAGTGTTATCACCTTTGGGTGTTGTACCAGCAACACCACTACATGTTGGGTAGCCATTTCCACCAGCCCCACTAGTAAACAGTGCACATCAACTAAGCACGTTGCATGAGTTTCATCGACAGAGGCCTCTGAGGTTCCAAGGTGAGACAGATCTGTTTGCAGCTAAGAATTGACTGGAGGTTGTGGCTAGAGTTTTCCACCTAGTTGAGACACAAGTAGATAATTTGGTGATCTTAGCTACTAGTCATTTCCAGTGCGTGCCCATGAGGATGGTCCACATTGTGATGATGCTTCGGTGCATGGACTGTTACCTGAGATGGAACCTTTGGGTAATGTTCCAGCTATATCACTGCCTGTTGGTCAGCAGTTACAACCGGTGATACAGGTAGAGGACCCATGTAGGCTTAGTGTCGTACACATGTTTCAGCATAAAATACCCCTAATGTTCCTAGGCGATCCCAACTCATAGGCGATTAAGGACTGGATTGAGGAGGTGGCCAAGTTTCTATCTGGTCAGGGCCCCATTCGATCAGATGGTGGTCCTAGTAGAGAGCCTTCTTCATGGCTCAGCTGAATGATGACAGAGTTTAGATTAACCTTATCCTGTGAAGAGGTGACTTTTTTGTAGACAATCATGAGAACCTAACTCAGAGAAGGCGGTATCTTACTGTAACATCCCAAGTAATTAATGAAAAATAGATATTTTTATCTATGTCTATTAATGAATTAGATAGTGTTTTAGAGGCTTAAAATGAAAATAAATCCAATCTTAAGCATGAGATACACTAATATTTTTTAAAAGATTGTTTTTCTGCCTTTTAGTGGAAAACCATTTTTAAATCTATCTTTTGACAATTTTATAAGATAGTTTTGTCAAAATAAACTTATTCTTTATTATTGGGAAATCAAAATTTACTTTCTGTGAATTTTTGGTATTTTTCTGACAATGTTCATTTTTTAATGAATAGTGAAAAATACTACATTTTACATCAAAACTGCTTTTTAATCTACAATATTTATATGATTAGATTATCTTTTGAATTGGTTTTAATGTTAAATTAGAATATATTTTTACCATTTAATCCAATGGTGGTCATTAGGATTAATTTCACTTTGTAATTTGGCATAAACTAATGCCAAACTTTTCATAGATATTGTTTCAAAAAAACCCGCTATTTGTTTTGACAATGAGAATTATTTTTAAATCAATTATTGCAATTTCTGTGTTTGGAATTTGGTAAAATGGATTACATATTTGGAATCAGAAGGTCCAAATTATGTAATCAAGACTCTTTTCTTTTTGGACATTATGAATAGTAACAACGGTAATTATCTTTAATTATCTTGATTAATGAGTAATTGGGTAGTTAAGGATAATAAAATGAAATCATAATAATAAAAAAAGACCACAACTTGTGTCTTAAGGCTACTGGTTGTCTCATGGCCGACCATGGGATGCCTTGTGCCAAACTTGGGGGCCCCATGGAATCACTTTTGTGAGAAAGTGACTTTTTATCTTTTAATTTTTAAAGAATGTTAAATGTGACAAAGAATGTATCACCTAGGTAAAATATTTTTAATTTTGTCTACATTAATGATATTTTTAACTATAAATATTAATTAGAAATATAAAAATATTTCCTACATCAGGATATTTTTTTTATAATTTTTAGACATTAAATTTATTAAATTATTTATGACATCATGATGATGCAGCGATTACCTCATAAATAAAAGATTTAAATAAAATGAAATGATAATGTAAAATCTATGACCTAAACATGTCCAAAACCTATTGGATGGGTGGATTTCGAACCCTTATCACCTTACCCTCAAATTATATCAATGTGGGACCTTTTGAATCCGAAAATCATTTTCAAATAATGTAACATTTCTTTACTTTCCAAGAGTGCCCCTCCTCTCCTCTTATAAAGGGCCCCCACCTCTACCTCCTTACCCACACTCCCGAAGCCTTTGGCTCGGCAAAACTCTGTCCATTTTGTCTCTCCAATTCCCTCTCTTACTCCTTAAAGCCTCACTTTCTGCAGAATTCTTCCCAAGGAAGCCTTTGAGCTCAAACCAAAGGGAGTTACCCGATTTTAAGGTAATGTCTTCACTTGAGTCCTTTTGTTTTATTTTTCTTCTCCAACCCCCTAAAATCTTTTTATTCATTTATTTTGTAAAACCTACAGTATCTTAAATATACTATGATTTTGTTATAAGAAGGATTCGAGCTACATTTACACACACACCTACATCTAATGGTTAAAGGACATACTGTTTCCGTGGATGGTGAATTTATGCCTCCCGAAATGATGATTGTACAACATTCTATGAACACCTTCAAAGGTGGCCATTAAGATGTCACTATATTTTTATATGATATATAATATGTTTATTTTTTCCTTAAGCTTCTGTATTTTTCATTTTGCGCGTACCATTATGGTTTCCATTATGGGTAAATGCGATATCTTCATTTAAGGAAGTGCGGACTACCGCTGCCTCAAAGTGATTTGATTCGTTAAATACCATATGTGGGACATATAAAGGATGGAACAATGATATTAAATATGATATTATACTGGATTTATAATATACCTTTATATCATTATGTTTCCATTCTATAAAATACAAAATACAAATGAATGTAGTGTTCATGCGTATGTACGGCTTACAGTCTCCATGAATGGTGCATTTCAATAAATACCTCTAAATGATTATGTAATATTATAAATGCATGTATATACTAGATATATATGATATATAAATCATGATTATAATTCTGGATATAATGGATACATGAACAACTTGTAATTATAAAGGGTTTATTTTTGACTCAAGTACCATTGATCGTTAAAACGACCGTTATTAACTTAAATAATTACATAGTGTTAATGACATGGAAATAAGTGATATAAAAGGAATAATGAACTTGAAAAAGGTTCTTAAGCAAGTTGAAATTAACTCAAGTTTATTATTCAGGACATTAAAGAACGATCGAGTCAAGCCGGACCCGAGGTATGGGACTTCGTCTCAATATCCTTTCATTGAGACATATTTTGTTTCATACACAACATTCTTTTATACGGTTTATAAAACCCTTTGACTTTTATGTTTATCCAAAAGGAATATTTTTTATACGAAGCGTTTTACTAAGTGACAAAAGGGATTTTTTTTCGTACGTATGCGGCGACAACGACTTCTCCGCCGCCGTGACCATTATTTGAGTTTCATCTTCCTCTACAAGCCATACCTTTTTTTAAAAGAAAAATAAATACCATGTTTTACGTTTCTTTTATTTTGGTATTGAAAATGGTTTTCATAATGTTTTTATATCAATGTGTTGTATTGATATCTTGTGATTTAAAGGTGGGAATGTTATGTTTCCTTTATGCATGTTTTATGTGATACGATTATGTTGAGGTTCTTGGGAATTATTATGAAGACGGGTGGTTCTGTGATAAACTAAGGGCGGGTGAGCCCAATATAGCTCTCCAATGCATTGGGTAACGCGAAGGAGTGAAACGTTAAGGTTTCTCCGAAGAGATTTAGGGAATATACTGTGATGGGTATTCCAAACGTAACCAAGAGGGTTACTCCCTACGTAAGAATGTTATGAATTCCTCAAGTTACCTTTATGTCTTATGATTTTTATGATTTATTCATGATTTGATGAGGTATGTTAAAGTGCTTATGTTTTGTGGGTAAAGTATGACTTCATTATTATGTATATATGTACCCATGTTTCCTTTCCATATTTTTATATCCCTTACTGAGCTTTTTATGCTCATCGCATGTTTTTTGAAATGTTTTTCATAGGTCAAGGAAAGGTACATGATATGATGATAGTTTCAAGGAAGTGTCAAGAAAGAATCCATGTTTTATTTTAAATATGTTCCATTGATGAGAAAGAAGAATACTATCTTTATGTAACCACTTTGTTCATATGTGGAATGTAATGAAAGTTTTATGATCTAATTCTCTAAAACTCTAATCCTGAAAAGATCCTCATTGTGTAATCGTGTAATAACTCAAGATTAAGTAAGGATTAAGGCTGGGGCCTTATATTTGGTATCAGAGGTCGGTTTAGATAAATTTAGGAGTTATAATTCTATTAAATGAGTATCCAATTTTTTTTATGGTCAAATTGAAGTGATATAGTATTTGAAGATTACCATTTTGCTTCATCTAAGACATGTTTGTTCAGAATGGTTTTCCGCAGAGGAAATAGGGAAGTAGTTCTAGGAAGGCATGTAGAAGGAAATAACCTTCCGAATCAGCATCCTGAGATGGTCATAATTGGAACTTAACATTTTGTTGCAGTAATGGCGCAGTTGACTCAAGCGATAAATGGAGCTAGTATCCGTACACGAGATCAGCCAAATCAACCGCAGAGGAACATGTAAGTGGTGGAACATTTCATGAGGCAACATCCCCCATCATTCAAAGGATCATTTGACCCTGTGCTAGCTGAAGGGTGGATTAAAGCACTGGAGAAGATTTCCAATGTCATGGGGTGTTCAGACAATCAAAAGTTTAGTCTTTCTATTTACCATTTGGAGGGTGAAGCAGATCAGTGGTGGTCGATGGATAAAAATATCAGGGACGCCGATGAGATTGATGCTCTCGACTGGGATGAATTCAAAGTTATTTTTCATGAGAAGTATTTTCCTAAGGATGTTCGACTTAGGATGGAAAAACTATTCTTGGAATTGAGGCAAGAGGAAGACTCAGTGGCTACCTATGAAGAAAGGTTCACTCGATTGGCAAGGTATGCTCCAAATTTTATCCGAGACCTTGATAGTAAAATCAATCGTTTTTACTCAGGATTAAAGCCAAAATATCGAAGGTAATTAGCTTCTCATGGGTTGAAAAGTTATGAAAAGTTGTTCGATGTGCTGAGAAGGTTGAAATGGAGTTTGCCGATGATCAAGTGTTCTATAACAACCAGCAGAAGAAGAGACCGAGGTGGCAGGAGAAAGGGAAGAATTCTTCAAAAAAGTCTGATGGTAAAAATCTAAGTTTCCAGTTTGTGATAAATGTGGCAAAAGGCATGCTGGGGAATGTCTTTTGAATTCTAGAAAGTGCTACTGATGTGGTAAGATGGGACATAAGGCTCGTGATTGCACTGAAAAATATCAAGGAGAAGGTAAGACCAAATTTGATTTACAGTTAGTGAAATGTTTTAAGTACAATGAGATGGGTCACTATGCAAACGAGTTTCCGAAAAAGAGCTTGGGTAATGAGAAGTAGTTAGACTACAAGTAGAAAGGGGTGGTGAAATCCTTTGCAACTACTTCAGCAGATGTCGGGCCATCAAATGAAGTTGTATCAGGTACTTTGTTTGTTTTTTCAGATTATGCCAGTGTGTTGTTTGATTCGGGGTGTACACATTCTTTCATCTCTGAAAACATTTCTAGTAAAATGGGAATACCATCTCAAGAACTGACTCCTGAACTTGTGGTAAAAACACCTGGGGTAAATGTTGAGGCAGAAAGAATTTATAAGAATGTTCCTATCCTTATTTGTGGAAAGAACCTACTTGCAAACCTTATTGTTCTAACTCTAATAGATTTTGATGTTATCCTGGGTATGGATTGGATCTCTATTTACCATGCTAAGATTGAATGTAGAGCTAAAGAAGTTTCTTTTCCGAAAGACTTTCAGTTTGTGTACAAGAATGAACCCTTACTATTGATAACTTATCAAGAGGCCAACAAACTTGTAAAAGATGGAAATGTATGTTACCTTGCACACATCGTTGAAAATAAAGGAACTGTTCAGATTAATGATGTGCCAATGGTAAATGAGTATCCTGATGTTTTTCCTGATGAGTTATCTGAATAATACCAGATCGGGAAGTTGAGTTTACTGTTGACTTAGTTCCTGATGCTAAGCCAATTTCAAAACCCCCTTATCGAATGGCTCAAATTGAACTTTTAGAGTTGAAGGATAAATTGCAAGATTTATTAGAGAAAGGATTCATTCGACCTATCACATCACCATGGGGTGCTCCTGTTTTATTTGTTAAAAAGAAAGATGGTTCAATGAGACTTTGCATTGATTATAGAGCCTTGAATAGCATCATTGTTAAGAACAAATAACCATTTCCTCATATCGATGATTTGTTTGATCAGCTTTAGGGAGCTCAGTATTTTTCAAAGATTGACTTGAGATCAGGGTACCATCAGCTGAAGGTAAAAGAAGCAGATGTTCCGAAGACTGCTTTCCATACAAGATATAGCCATTATGAATTTGTAGAAATGCCTTTTGGGCTAACCAATGCACCTGCTGTATTCATGGACTTAATGAATAGAATTTTCCACGAGTTCTTGGATAAGTTTGTGGTGGTTTTCATTGATGATATTTTGGTGTTTTCTAAAAGTAAAGTGGAGCATGAAAGACATTTAAGGGTTATCTTACAAACCTTAAAAGAAAAGAAATTGTATGGAAAATTCAGCAAGTGTGAGTTTTGGTTGCAACAAATTTCTTTCCTTGGTCACATTGTTTCTAAAGATGGGATAACTGTTGATCCTGGAAAAACAAAAGTTGTTGAAGAATGGCCAAGACCCACAAATGTAACAGAGATTCTTAGTTTCCTTGGTTTGGCAGGCTATTACCGAAGGTTTGTTGGAAATTTTTCATGGTTATCTAGTCCAATGACTTTGCTAACTCGGAAGGGTGTTAAGTTTATCTGGACAAAACAATGTGATGATTGTTTTCAAGAACTGAAAAGAAGATTGGTTAATTCCCCAGTTTTGGCACTACCTTCCAGGAATGGTGAGTTTGTTATATACAGTGATGCTTCATTGAAAGGACTTGGTTGCGTCCTAATGCAGAATGATCAGGTAATTGCTTATGCTTCAAGACAGTTGAAAACTCATGAGGTATATTACCCTACACATGATTTGGAATTAGTTGCTGTTGTTTTTGCTTTAAAAATTTGGAGGCATCATTTGTATGGAGTAAAGTGTGAAATATATACTGATCACAAAAGTTTAAAGTATATATTCACTCAAAAAGAGTTAAATATGAGATATAGGAGATGGCTGGAATTAATCAAGGATTATGATTGTACAATTCATTACCATCTGGGAAAATTAAATAAAGTGGCTGATGCTTTGAGTCGAAAAAGTAATTCTTCATTAGCAATGTTGCGTTTGGAACGTGATCATTTGGTTAAGGATTTGATGAACTTTGGCATAGATGTTGTTGGTGCAGGATGTTCTTCTGTTTTGTTTCAGGTATCAGTGAGATCATCTCTATCAGATAGAATCAAGCAAGCACAGAAGCAAGACAATGAGTTGCAGAAAAAGGTAGAGTTGGTTCAGAAAGGTATGTTGCCTGAATTCAACATTTATAATGATTTTGTTTTGAGATTTGGGAGGAGACTGTGTGTGCCTTGTGATTCACAGTTGAAGAGTGAGTTGTTATGTGAAGCTCATAGTTCTCTGTTTTCAGTTCATCCTGGCAGTACTAAGATGTACAGAGATTTGCGGGAGTATTACTGGTGGGATGGAAAGAAAAGAGATATTGCTGATTTTACTGTGAAGTGTTTGACATGTCAATTGGTTAAAGCAGAGAGGTAGTTACCGAAAGGGATGCTTTAGCCTTTACCTGTGCCAGAGTGGAAATGAGAGAATATATCCATGGACTTTGTTGTGGGATTACCGAAGACATCTCGAGGTAATAATGCAATCTGGGTTATTGTTGATCGCTTGACTAAATCGGCTCATTTCCTTGCTATACGAGATCATTTTTCCAAAGATCAACTTTCCTGTTTGTATCTTAAATAGATAGTCAGGTTACATGGAGTTCCCCTCTCTATTGTATCTGACCGTGATCCCAGGTTCACTTCTAACTTTTGGAAAGGCCTTCCGAAGTCGTTGGGTACTGAATTAAATTTTAGTACAACTTTTCATCCTCAATCAGATGGGCAGTTACAATGAACAATTCAAAACTTGGAGGATATGCTGTGAGCTTGTTCGATGGATTATAAGGGAAGTTGGGACCAACATCTCTCTTTGGTTGAATTTTCATATAATAACAGTTTTCATTCCTGTATACAGATGGCACCATTTCAGGAATTATATGGGAAGCGGTGTCGAACTCCAGCTTTCTGGGATGAAGTGGGTGAAAGGAAGTTGATGGGACCAGAATTGGTAGAAGATATGGCAGAAAAAGTTCAGCTGATTCAGAAACACATGAGAACAGCTCAGAGTAGGCAGAAGAGTTATGCAGACAACAGGAGGAAGGATCTAACATTTTCGGTAGGTGATCATGTTTTTCTCAAAGTCTCACCATGGAAAAGTGTGATGAGATTTGGTAAGAAAGGAAAGCTGAGTCCAAGGATTATTGGACCATATGAAATTTTGGAGATATTTGGATCAGTTGCATACCGGGTGGCTTTACCTCCGAGTTTATCTCAGGTACATAATGTTTTTCACGTTTCGATGTTGAGAAAGTATATGCCAGATCCATCTCATGTTTTGAGTCCAGAGGTAATTCAGCTAGAAGAGAACCTATCTTATGAGGAACAACCGGTCCATATTCTTGACCACAGGGATCAAGTGTTACGAAATAAGGTGATTTATCAGGTAATGGTTTTGTGGAAAAAACACATGATGGAAGAGGCAACATGGGAATCTGAAAATGCAATGAGGGATAAGTACCCCCATTTTTTCGATAAGTAAATAAATTATGGGGACACAATTTTCTAAAGGGGGGAAGGATGTAACATCCCATGTAAGTAATGAATAATAGATATTTTTATCTATGTCCATTAATGAATTAGATTGTGTTTTATAGGCTTAAAATGAAAATAAATCCAATGTTAAGCATGAGATACACTAATATTTTTTTAAAGATTGTTTTACTACATTTTGATAGAAAACTATTTTTAAATCTATCTTTTGACAAATTTATAAGCTATGTTTGTCAAAATAATCTTATTATTTAGGATTGGGACATAAAAATTTACTTTGTGTGAATTTTTGGTATTTTTCTGACAATGTTCATTTTTTAATGAATAGTGAAAAATACTGCATTTTACATCAAAACTGTTTTTTAATCTACTTTATTTATATGATTATATTATCTTTTGAATTGGTTTTAAAGTTAAATTAGATTATTTTTTTACCATTTAATCCAATGGTGGTCGTTAGGATTAATTTCACTTTGGAATTTGGGAAAAACTAATGCCAAACTTTTCATAGATATTGTTACAAAAAAACCCGCTATTTGTTTTGACAACAAGAATTATTTTTAAATAAATTATTGAAATTTAAGTGTTTGGAATTTGGTAAAATGGATTACATATTTGGAATCAGAATGTATAAATTATGTAATCAAGACTCTTTTTTTTTGGACATTATGAATTGTAACGACGGTAATTATCTTTAATTATCTTGATTAATGAGTAATTGGGTTGTTAAGGATAATAAAATGAAATCATAATAATTCAAAAAGACAACAACATGTGTCCTAAGTCTACTGGTTGTCTCATGGCCGACCATGGGATGCCTTGTGCCAATCTTGGGGGCCCCATGGAATCACTTTTCTGGGAAAGTGACTTTTTATCTTTTTATTTTTAAAGAATGTTAAATGTGACAAAGAATGTATCACCTATGTAAAATATTTTTAATTTTGTCTACATAAATGATCTTTCGAACAATAAATATTCCTTATAAATCTAAAAATATTTCCTACATCATGATATTTTTTTTATAATTTTTAGACATTAAATTTATTAAATTATTTATGACATCATGATGATGCAGCGATTACCTCATTAATAATGGATTTAAATAAAATGAAATGATAATGTAAAATCTATGACCTAAACATGTCCAAAACCAATTGGATGGGTGGATTTCGAACCCTTATCACCTTAACCTCGAATTATATCAATGTGGGACCTTTTGAATCCGAAAATCATTTTCAAATAATGTAACATTTCTTTACTTTCCTAGAGTGCCCCTCCTCTCCTCTTATAAAAGGCCCCCACCTCTACCTCCTTACCCACACTCCCAAAGCCTTTGGCTCGGCCAACCCCTGCCCATTTTGTCTCTCCACTTCCCTCTATTACTCCTTAAAGCCTCACTTTCGGCAGAAGTCTTCCCAAGGAAGCCTTTGAGCTCAAACCAAAGGGAGTTATCCGATTTTAAGGTAATGTCTTCACTTGAGTCCTTTTGTTTTATTTTGCTTCTCCAACCCCATAAACTCTTTTTATTCATTTATTTTGTAACAACTACAGTATCTTCAATATACTAGTATGTTGTTATACAAAGGATTCGAGTTACACTTACACACACACCTACATCTAATGGTTAAAGGACATACTGTTTCCGTGGATGGTGAATTTATGCCTCCTGAAACGATGATTGTTCAACATTCTTTGAACACCTTTAAAGGTGGCCATTAAGATGTCACTATATTTATATATGATATATAATATATTTATGTTTTCCTTAAGCTTCTGTATTTTTCATTTTGTGCGTACCTTTATGGTTTCCATTATGGGTAAACGCGATATCTTCATTTAAGGAAGTGCGGACTACCGCCCCCTCAAAGTGATTTGATTCGTTAAATAACATATGTGGGACGTATAAAGGATGGAACTATGATATTATTTATGATATTATACAGGAATTATAACATACCTTAATATCATTATGTTTCCATTCTATAAAATATGAAATAGAAATGAAAGTAGCGTTAATGCGTACGTACGGCCTACCGTCTCCATGAACGGTGAATTTCATTTATTACCTCTAAATGATTATGTAATTTTATAAATTCATGTATAGACTGGATATATATTATATATAAATCATGATTATAATTCTGGATATAATGGACACATGAACAACTTGTAATTATATAGGGTTTATTTTTGACTGAAGTAACATTGATCGTTAAAACGACCGTTATTAACTTAAATAATTACATAGTGTTCATGACATGGAAATAAGTGATATAAAAGGAATAATGAACTTGAAAAAGGTTCTTAAGAAAGTAGAAATTAACTCAAGTTTATTATTCAGGACATTAAAGAACGATCGAGTCAAGCTGGACCCTAGGTATGGGAATTCGTCTCAATCTCCTTTCATTGAGGCATATTTTGTTTTATACACTACCATCTTTTATACGGTGTATAAACCCCTTTGAATTTTACTTTTATCCAAAAAGAATCTTTTTTATATGAACCGTTTTACTAAATGAAAAAAGGGAATGTTTTTGTCGTATGTATGCGGCGAAAACGACTTCTCCGCCGCCATGACCATTATTTGAGTTTCTGCTTCCTCTAAAAGACATACTTTTTTTAAAAGAAAAATAAATACCATGTTTTACTTTTCTTTTATTTTTGTATTGAAAATGGTTTTCATAATGTTTTTATAACAATGTGTTGTATTGATATCTTTTGATTGAAAGGTGGAAATGTTATGTTTCCTTTATGCATGTTTTATGTGATATGATTATGTTGAGGTTCTTGGGCATTATTATGAAGACGGGTGGTTCCATGATAAACTAAGGGCGGGTGAGCCCGATATATCTCTCCAATGCATTGGGTAACATGAAGGAGTGAAACGTTAAGGTTTCTCCGAAGAGATTTAGGCAATATTCTGTGATGGGTATTCCAAACGTAACCAAGAGGGTTACTCCCTATGTAAGAATGTTATGAATGCCTCAAGTTACCTTTATGTCTTATGATTTCTATTATTTATTCATGTTTTGATGAGGTATGTTAAAGTGATTATGTTTTATGGGTAATGTATGATTTCATTCTTATGTATATATGTACCCATGTTTCCTTTCCATATTTTTATATCCTTTACTGAGCTTTTTATGCTCATCCCAAGTTTTTTGAAATGTTTTTCATAGGTCAAGGGAAGGGTACATGATATGATTATAGTTTCAAGGAAGTGTCAAGAAAGAATCCATGTTTTATTTTAAATATGTTTCCATTGATGGGAAAGAAGAATACTATCTTTATGTAACCACTTTGTTTATATGTGGAATGTAATGCAAGTTTTATGATCTAATTCTCTAAAACTCTAAACCCGAAATGATACTCAATTTGTAATCTTGTAATAACTCAAGATTAAGTAAGGTTTAAAGCTGGGGCCTTATACTTACCATAAAAAGCTAAGGGGAGAGTGTTCCCTAGAGCTTCTATAGCTTCAGCTGGATGGCATGTTGGTAGCTGAGGATTCATCGAGGTGTACCCACCATCACAGGTGCTCATTAAATACAATACGATCAGTGCTTTAGGGGTTGGACCTCTAGGCGAGGTGTATTTAGGGATATCAAAGACTACACTATTCATCTATGCATTCCTACATATATTAGGGTGATAGATAGAACCATTGTGGTTGAATGTACTTTAGATGAGTGGATACAACCAGTGAATGTTAGTAGTGGTAAAGTATGATACTAGCACCCGTATCCAATACTTGGGCATGTAAAATGTTTTGGGAAGAGGAAGTGATAGGGTCAGATGAATATGCGGGGAGGTAGATGTGGAAGTAGAGTTAGTAGAGCAGCATGAGGCAGTATACATTTCGAAATTTTACAACCCCCCCCCCCCCAATGTGATTCCCACCAGGCTCTAGGAGCTGGAATACAGGGGATGGGAGTAACTTCAAGCAGTCAAGGAGTGTGACCCAAGGGCTCTAGGAATGATTCGAGGTACGGTCTATGTCTACTATTAGCGGTTGTATTAATATTCATAGGTACCAATCATTTCTTTTTTCCACGAAATCTTGTTCAAGACCTAGATTTTTCGGTTAAACTAATTACCTGACCCATACGTCTGGAGATACCTCTGGGAGTAGACTCGATAATCACACATTCATCGATGGTGTGATCTAATACTTGAGGTGAAAGATTTGGTTGGAACCACTTCATGGAAGTGTCAAGGCCTTACGTCGTTAGTTTGGGTATGGACTGGACATCCACAATTTGTACTCAGATTGATTGTTTTAGGAAAAAAGGAACTAGTATATCTACAGCATTGGGATGTGGTTTTCCTGGTTCAGCGAAAAAGGAAACCCAGATAGAACCGGATAAAATCATGCATAGAATGGTGCATTCGATCACTATTGAGTCAGCCAACCTTACCCTCATGGAAGTAGGAGTATGATAATTCAGTTCCCAACAGTAGTGGCAGAGTGTGGGAACATCATTCCAGAAGATGACTCTAGGATTACCTCCCTGAAGGGAGAGGGACTTTTTCTTAGGACGGGTACTACTAGATATTTGTAATAGAATTCTCCTGGGAAGCGGCACACTTTTCAGCATTGACCATGAAGGGGTATCATTTCTTGTGGATGGAGAAGTGTTAGTAGTTCTTTTAGGAGCTGACAAAGAGACTGACGAGTGCCCCCATCATTAGGCCACCAGAAATGGGTGTCGGGTATGATGTTTACTACAACATGTGAGGGACCATACTAGGTTGTTTCCTGATGTAGGAGCAGGCAGTGATCCCTTAGGGATCAAAATAGTTGAGACATCACTATAGGAACTACGATACCCATGACCTAGAGTTAGAAGCAGTGGTCTTTGTACTGAATATGTGGCGGCACCACTTGATGGGTGTACGATTTACTATTTACTCTGATCACAAAAGTCTCAGGACTATCTTCTCATAGAAGGACATGAAACTAAGACAACGATGATGGATAAAGTTGTGCCAGGACTATGACATTGAGATAGTCTATACTCTTAGGAAGGGGAACGTGGTAGCAGACACACTCATCAGGAGGTCTGGTCTACAGCTACTGAGTGAGGAATCAGAACAGCAAGTCGTATTACTGATATCCTTCATGGATAAATATGGAGCTGCGTACCCCCAGTCTTTGATTGTGACACTCCAAATTCTTCAGTGAGTTCAAGAGACACAACTTAGGGACGTTGACTACAGGGTCCGATGTGCTTAGCTATCCTTATTATGGTCTCATGACAGATTTTTCGAATGTGGGGAGCATGTCGTACTCTTCAAAGGATGCACCATGGTTCCAATGATGTTTGGGATGAGGTTTTGAGGGAGGTCCATACATACTCTTTAATTATACATCCCGGAGTGGAAAAGAAGTACCAGGACCTCCTAATGTGCGTACTGGTGGCCTGGGATGGAGAAAGCAGTGGGAGAGTTTCTTTTATGATGCCTCACTTGTCAGCGAGTGATGGTCAAGCATCACGTTCCAATAGGCTTAGTGCAGTCACTTGAGGTACCAAAGTGGAAGTGGGATGGTATATCCAAGGACTTAATGATGGGTATACCATGGACGTCCACAAGATTTGATTTTGTCTGGGTGATCTTTGACTAAATAACCCAGTTTCCCCCATCATAACCATATGAGATCAGGGATCAGTAGAAGGCATGGGACACCTCTACATATATGATATAGTATGGATTCATGGGGTTCAATTAATGAGCATCTCTGAACATGACAAACGTTTTACATCCAAGTTGTAGAAGATATTACTGGTGGCATTCAGGACTCAACTACATTTGAGCACCTCCTTTCATCCCCAAATGAATGGTTAGATAGAGTAGACCATACAGACACTCGGGTAAATGATTTATACTTGCATCCTATGTCATGGTATTAATTTTGAGGATCAATTTTCCTTGGTGGAGTTCACCTATAACAACAGCTATCAATCCCTTATAAGTATGGCACCGTTTAAGGCCTTGTAAGGTTGACCTTCCAGATCACCTCTATGATCGACGGACCTAGAGGAGTCAGCACTTATGGGTCTAGAGTTGGTATGAGCTACCAATGAGAAGGTACAGATCATCCAAGAGTGGATGAAGACTTCAGAGAGCAGACAAAAGTATTATGTTGTCAGGGGATGGAGACCTTTGGAGTTTGAGGAGGGAGACCATGTCTGCCAACAGGTCTCACCTCGATGTGGTTTACAGAGATTGGGGCAGCGTGGAAAACTATCTTTGAGGTTCATCGGACCATTTTAGGTACTCAACAGAGTTATAAAGGTGTCATATTTCCTATCTCTTCCCTCGCATATGCAATGATTTCATAATGTTATCCATGTGTCGTGGCTGAGGACATGCATGCATGATCCATCGCACGTTATAGACTAGGGAGAGTTGGATTTTAATGATGGGGTGAATTTAACAAATTTGTCAGAGGAGATTGAGGATCACCAAGGGAGAGCCCTTTGTGGATAGTCAATCTCTATTTTAAAAGTTATGTGGCAGCACAGGAACCTCTAGGAGAGCACATGGCAGTGGGAAGCTCATATTCGTGCTCAATACCATCATTTGTTTGATTTTATTTTGTTTTGGCATTCTGGGATGTAGATCCCTATGGCGGGGAGAATGTAATGTCCCGAAATTTCTGTTTAATATTTTATTATATATGGAATTATTGTGAGACTGTAAAATCTAATGGCGCATGATTCCAAGGCACAGAGTGCCCAGAATGATCCTTCGAAAATTGTTATTTTTAAAATAGTGCACGTGAGTTGTTTTCCTAAAAAAGTGAACTAACTCTTAAATGGGTGACAATATTATAAATTCTAGGGAACATTTTTGTTTAGGATAGTGAGTTTACCCTTTGTGTGACATATATTTAGTAGTCATAGGACTCTAGTGAGAAAACCAAAAAATGGAATAACCCTACATAAATAAATAAATAAAGATATTGTATTCTTCAAATGCTTATAACTCGCAAATGGTGACTCGGATTAAAAATATGAGACCACCGATAAACTCGTGAGGGTATGATTTCTTTAGGAAGATAATAACATTGGCCGATGTCGACCAACTATAGAAGTTAGTTTTTGGCCATAAATAAAATTTTTAAGTAACACTTATTGTATTGTTAAAATCCATAACATTTAAAAGGTAACTTGGATTGAAAATCCCAGATTACTATTGAGTTTTTTGGGACATATCTCCCTTACGCAAATTCTAACCTCGATTAGCATAGGTCGAGGGGGACTGTATATAATTTTTTTAACTATTTTTTAGGTATGATCTGTAAATGCATGGATGACTTCTTCTATCTTTTGAATCGTTTCTCGGATCAAAAATCTGAGAGCACCATTGAATACACAGTGCTAGGATTCGTTTCAAGGGAGGATTTACATTGACCATAGTATGTCGGGAGAAGAAGATAGATTTTGGACATTTTAAATGAATAATAAATTAACAATGTTATTTTATTTCTTTCTTTCCTTCCCTCCAACGGACAAGCGGTACTTGCGGGACCAATGATGTGTCAAGGATTTAAATGGATTGATTCCTCAAATACATTGTAACAGAGTCATTGAAATTAGGATGGTTTCTATTAAATGAACCCCCATTAATTCCACGAGAATTACTCACCCACCCCTCTCCTATTTTTATAGAGTACAGGGAGAGGTAATGCCATGAATTCACTAAAAGAAAAAGTTCTCATAAAGTGCCATGACATCAATCACATGGAAGATGGATCCGGTTCTAGTGGGTGGTGACGAGAAAAACCAAATCACAAACCGATTTATGACATTTGATTGGAAATGTTGGTGGATTGTTGTGGGGATGATGAACACTGACTCTTCCTCAATTGTGGGTGTTCTTCAACGATCTTGAGGTAGGGGGTTTGTTTAAAGTCCATATTTGATCTTTTATTGCTTCTGTTGATTATCATATTAATGTGGAGGGTGTGGGCCAAAGATACAAGTATTTATCCCCCCACCACTTCATTAAGTTTCATTCTTCGGGGACATTTTCCTCAATGTGACGACAGTATAAAGACGAAGACAGTGCATAAGAAACCTACGAACCACTGGAACAACAATTCAACGATGACCGATAGTGGTTGGAGGAGACCCAAGGAAACTAGCCAGTGGTGGTAGAGGGCGGTGCATAACAGCATGCCACAAAGGCCGCTGGCCCAAGCCACCCTCGCGGGACAAGGGGTGGTGTCCGTAGGATCTGGTTGTGGCTTCAGCAACAGCCATCCAGACATTGCTAGTGGAGAGCGATTTGACCCCGCACCGTGATGGGTAGGTGGACCCTCAGTCATCCAAAATGGACGACAGTTACACGATGGGGTAGCACCCCACCAGCTGGATGAAACAGCCCAGCACCCATGGGGCCCTCTAGGAAGACCGGTCTACCAAAAGGCGGACACAAGTCGGCCAAGTGGTTTGGGCCGGACTCGCAACCCAATAGACCATACCAGCCTAGTTGGCCAGGATGCACCCTCCAGCGGGTCGGGCCGAACCTGCGACCTAGTGGGAGAATGTGGGTGGGTCGAGCCCCACTCGACGGGCCGGGCCAACTGCGGCCCGTACCCGAAAACCGAACAGGGCTGACCCCGATGGGCTAGACCTAGTAAATCTGCCTGACCCTTATCGAGCTGGACCCATGTGGGGTTATGTATACCTGAGGACCAATTGCATCGGGACAGCTTGACTGAGTTAGACCGCGCCCAGACCCAACCGGTCCCCAAATAAAGAAACGCTCATAACCAACGAACCTGGTTTCCGTTCAACACCCAATCAGTGGCGTTGGGGTCATTATTTGGAAGTAGTCCCTTTTTCATATTCTAGAGGGCTTGACCAATCTTGGCCAGACCATGGTGCGATCACCTTTGTTTCACAGAAAGGATTGTCACAAACAGACTGGGCATCCTTTGGATGAACCATCTAACTAGCCAACACCATTAGGATGAGAAAATATTTTTAGTATAATCCACATGAGTTTTGCGGAATGTTGGAGTGCAGTTGGGTTGGATTGAACCCAAATTCAACCTGGCCCTCATAATAAAAATGCTAATAAGTCACATATCAGGCGTTTGATTGATGCACCGTTTGTCACATTGGAACCCTTACGATATAGAAGTTCTTTAGTATAATTCTTCATGGAACTTCTTGGATGTTATGGTATGACCAATGGCTTGCGGATAGGTCCTCCCAAATATTCTAGGATCTGGGATTCATTGGTAGTAAGTGAGGCGGAGGTTATAGATAGATCATAAGGTGGTTAGTGCCGAACGAATCTGTGTGGGTCAACCCAAATATTGTTTGGGTTAGATCCTATGTGGGTCAGATCTCAATGATCGTTTGTGGGTCAGTGCATACCGATCCGGTGTTGGTCCTTGTGGTGGTTATTACTTATCGACTTCAGGTAGGATAGATCTTGTGTGGGACATTGTGAATGTTAATACCTATTGATGTTGTGTGGGTCAGACTCTGTTTGGTGTGCAGCAGTGGCTCTTGACTGAATAAGATGATTAATCATTATGACTAATAATCTATACTTCTTTTCTTTACTTGTACCTGATGTGATCAATGTCTTTTATCTTTGGGGTGTTATGTTGGTGGTGTTACCTTCATGGTGTTATATTTTCCATGTTACATTTATGGTGTTACCTTCAGTGTGTTACCTTTGTATTACTCTCACCTTCGTGGTGTTACCATCATGGTTTTTCCATTGTGGTTTTTTTAAATAGGGATCAGTTGTGAAAAAGGATAAAAATATGGAGCCTTATGTTTACTCATCATTTAGATGAGTATGTTTTGATAACATAGGTATATGTATGGGAATATACCTAAGTAGAGTTGATGACTAATTCGTGATTTGTGATTGAGGTCTCGATTTGTGGTTTTTCCATTATATAACTCTAGGAGACCTTTTTCCATCTCAGGGTCCCTACTATGAATTTTTATACTCATCTCTGCATGGGTTTCACCTACACCTTTTTGGGTATTGTGCAGACGACATGCAACATTGATCGAGGTTGTGGGAGCTAGGACTTGATGGTTCTTAGAGGCGGACCATTTGATGTGACATGACGCATTACTACTGATCATTATTTGTACCTACCCTTCATGTAGGATCCTCATTGGATGTTCCAGGAGCTATTTCTCCTTTTCTAATTGTACTTATACTTTCCAGTTGGGCTTGTATTCGGGAACCTTTTTCTTTCAGCACTATATTTACTAAAGCAGTTTACTTTGTTGTTGGTTCTTGTTCTGTTCATGGATTTTGTGTTTGTAATGGATTAAAGGAAATGAATTCTCATTAAGGGATACGAATTTCTAGGGCTAGTCTCCATCCCCCGCCCTATGGAAGGCGGGATTGGGGTAGTCACGACATAGGCCCCAGGGTACGAGTCGTGACATGTTCATTGGCATGGATGTATTTTCTATCACTAAAAACATACTCAGATAGATCCTGAAATAAATTTGAAGTATTAACAATAAAGAAATTGTTACACAAAAACAATTAATAGGGTCAACATTAATCCCATTGATTAGATAATTTTGTATTTTACATCTGGTTTTCCATTATAGACATACATTTTACAAATTCAGGGCTCATTTTTAAGAGGTTCACATTATTAAATTGTTTTATAATGGTATGATCATAATATTATGAGTATAAAGAATATGGTTTGAAATGAACCCTATGTTTCCCTCTGTAATAATATATAAAAAATATGGAGAATGAAAATAAAATTCACCCATATATGTGGGATGAAGAATTGAGGACATGTATTTAAGTAAAAGATATATTGGGATATTGAAAAAGAACACAATGGTTTTTTTACAAAGTGTGTTTATTTAAATTTTTTACATGTGTTTAAAGAAGAATTATCCTATAGAAACATAGGTATGTTTTATAGAATTGTAGTTTCTTTGATTAGAGTAACATTAATATGTCAGATGATTCTTTACTTATCCTCAATTTTTCAAATATCATGATTACTCAAATATGTTCATGATTAAATATTTTTCATCATAAATTGAATTTTTTAAAACATTATTTTTTTCGATGGATGTTCTCAATTACATTTGTAGCTAAAGAAGTTTTTACTTAAAATAATGAACTGAATAATTTACATGTTATGAAGGCTCTAAAAGGTTGGAGTTCAAATTGTATAAGTTTTGGGTTAAATTTACTGATGGTTCATTGACCCTTCTTATGGAGAAAAACAAAGGAAGACACCATATTGAGTTAAAAAATCATGAAAATAAGTAAAATTTAATCCATTGGAGGAAATGTTCTTATTATACAAAACATAGGAAAAAATTATGGTTATCATACATACATTTTAGAATCTAGTAGATGGAATCTTGTGAGTTTATTAGATTTTGGAAATATGTTATGAGAAATATAATGCGAAGTATTAATATTATTAGATATGGGTGTTTTCTTGATGTTGAAAACATATAATGGATGTAAAATGTATGAGATCAATTTGATTTTTACAAGATGAAGAGAAATATGATGTTATAAAAAATAGAGGTAAATATAAATTCATAACACAAAGAGACCTGTTACATCTACCAAATAGAGAATTTTAATGATCTAAAAGACTCTTAAAAGATCCAATGTACAGAGAAATGTGGGTTCATCAAACAAATGAGACCGAACAATAGAGTTCCTATATTGGATGGATATTTTAGGAACATTACAAAAATATTTCTAAGTAAAAAATTGTAATGATGCAAAGATATGCATTAAAAAATTATGATTTTAATTAATATTCAATAAATATTTGAACAGTTCAATAATTTTGAGAATTATGAAAACATTGAAAAATAATTTTGACTCCAAATAATTTAGCAACATTGAGTGTAGTCTTATTAAATTTTAGATAATTGTGTAATACAAAATCATATCTTCGACTATATACATGATTTATGGAGTATTTATTACAATATTATGGGTTGACATATTTTTAAGTAGTTATTATATAAAATGAGTGCATTTTATTGGATTTTTGGATAGTGTGAGATGATTTTCCAATAAATAACCCACTTGGTTTTAGGAGAGGAGTACAAAGCACCATGTATCCAAAAATTTGTACTAGAAAAACTAATTGATACACATATGTTAGGAAGAGGTCTATATAGTAGAGTATGGGATAGATGAATTTTATCCTATGTTTAATTACAGGAAAGCATATTGTATGGAAGAGAAACCCATTGGTTAATTGAATCCATATTCTAAAATGAGTAGAAAACTAAGGTAAAATAGATAACAGAACACATCTTTAAGGTGTAACCAACATATAATAATGGATTATGAATTATGGAGTAGATAAAAGTTGGTCAGGATGGAGTATACCCATTCCATACAAATATCGGGATGAATTTAGACCTTTTAGATATCAATTAATGGTCATTAAGAAGTTGTATAGATGAACATGTTATCTGTCATTCTTATATATGAGGTACATATAAAGAATGACGATTTTTTAAAATAGTATAAACAATGATGAAAATTGAGGTTATAGGAGGGGGTATAACCCGTTTCTAAATTGGTTCACAGTCAGTGGTATAACCAATTGTAAAATGAGAAGATAAAATATTGACATATGGGGGGTATGACCAACTATGGAATAAGAGTTAGTCACTATATGGAAGAACTACGGTCTACAATTGGAACAATTACGTGGGTGTAGAACTATTTTCTACTCATTATTTTTTTAATCCAAGAATAGTTAGATTGGAATCCATGTTTAGGGGATTGACCAATTCAGAAATGAGTAGTTCTTTATACCAAACCATATAAATATCATGTGATGGTCCCTTTATTTATATTTTCTTCATACAAGTTGAGTTTGAATTGTATATTGGAGTATATTTATAACTCTAAAAAATTTTAGAGTTTGAGTTATGAGAATAATTCATCAAATAATGTGATCTATGATTCTTCCCCCCCTCCCACTCAATAGTCAAACACTGATTTGGGAACATCAAACACAATTTTACAGTTGTAATAAAAAAAGAGAATATTTAATTTTCCCACAAGTATAGGTAGAAGTATTCTAATTTTATCCATGTTATATTAAGTGACATGAATATTCAAACGAATATATTGCATCTTTTTTGTGTAGTGTAACTCCCAATTAATATTCTATATTCCATTCCCTAAATAAATATAATTGGTTGGTTCGATAATTTTCCTCACATGAAAATCCAAATTAAATTTAAACTACGGTAATTAATTTTTTTAAATTTTAGTATTATAATATCGAAAATAAATTAATCGGTATAAATGATAGTAAACACATTATTAAAACATCATAAATAGGATAAGTTAAAATGTTTTGTAATATGAGTTTTCCTTATTAGGATCACCCTTAAAAACATGGAAAATAGTATTCATATTAAGGGTTTTCACCAGAACAATCGCAATTTTTACAATATGAATTATTGTATGACTGTAATTGTATTTGAGAGATTTCCAATCTTATAAAAATTTCATTGATATCTATACTCTTTGAACTTCCACCCATGATTACCACTAGAGCATACGTTATACTTAAATATTACATGAATACCTTGAGGGTCATATATGAAAAAATTAGGATGATATAAACTTGTAATTATAGTTATAATAATATATTTAAATATCAAATTTACATCATACATTTAACATTTTTTACTTTTAAACAAAAATGGTGATCATTTTTACACTAATGCATTGATTAATATCAATTATTCTATTTAAATAATTAATATTATAATTTTATGCTAAAAAATATTTCATCTAAAATTTAATTTAATTTGATTTAATATATGATAGATGAAATATATTTTTTATATTATTAATATATTAACTCAAATTTGAGTTTTAATCGATTGGAAATATGAATAATAACATTTGAACTTTTAAAAATCCAATTCCCTATAAAAATAAATTTCACTAAATTTCTATTCCTTTTATATGAAATATAAATTTGCATTTCAAGATATATTGACATTAAGAAATTAAATTCAATTATATATATATATTTTTTGAAAATATTTAGTAATGAATATTTGGTTTTTGTAAATTGGTTTTAGATGAGTTGAAAAACACACAATTTTTATTTTTTATTATATAAATTTTAAATTTATCATTATATTAGACTGAAATGAAAATTTTATTTATTTTTTAGGACCATGAATATATTAACAGAATAAAATTATTCATTTTGGAATACTATGATGAATTTACGAATAAAAATTTTAACAATTTGAATCATAAAATCTCTTTTAATATTACAAATAATTGTTTTCATCTTTTTCATTTAATTTTATATTCATAAGGTAGGATTATATATTTTCATTTATTGAAATAAATATAAATCATAATAAATTAATTAAAAAACCAATTAATTGACTACAAATCAACAACATTGATAATTTTATTCAAAACACAACTTTTTTATAAAAATAGACTTATTCTTAAAAATGGTTTTGACATGTAATTTATACTACTAGTAAAATTAATATTAAAACACAATATTTTTTATTTGCAAAAAATATTTTAACTGAAAAGATAAATTAAACCAAAACTATGAAATAAATAACTTTTAATTATTAAATATTAATAATAAATTACTTATATAAAAACTAATATCCAAGCTGAATTTTTTTTTGAAAAATGTAAAAATATGAGAGTAAAAGACTTAAATAAATGTTAAAAATTGTGTGGAAATGTATTAATATGGATTTATTAACCTTAAGCCATAGTAAAATAAATTAATTTAATTATTGGTTCCACTAGACCATTGAATTGTGACATTACCTTCTAAATTATTTCCAAATTTCACTACACTCCATTATAAATGGAGCCATCTCCACTATATTTTTCTTCAAAACCCAATCATTTTATATTAGAAAAAACTAAAAAATAACTTCCAAAAAATATTATAAAACGGATATAGGTTCTTATCTTTCCTAAATACAACATCTCGAAGCATTAATCCAATTTGAAATGGATCTCATCCAAGGGACAAGGTAAAATTCTCAATTAATCAATTTTTATTTATTTTATTTTCATTATTCTTATTCTTAATTCTAATATTTCTAAAAAATTGAAATATATACATATTTATGATAAATATACCTTAATTTTATCATTTTTATAAGATAATATTTTCTAGCTTTCTCTAATAAATTCACAAAACAAAAATGTTTCTTTCGTTACCAGTACACTACCACCTCCTTAAGCGATGTGGTGAATTTATAATGGCCACCATACATGGATGATATAAAGGGGGTATTTAATGAATAAAACTATTATTGATAACATTTTTAAGATTATTAAAATAATTCCTACTTTTCATTACATTATATAGAAAATGATAATGACACTTGTTTGTACATATGGACTACCATATCCACAAAGAAACATGTTTAAATTTTTATCTCGAATTTTATTCAATTAAAAAAATCACTTAAAATTTGATTGACCCAATAAAAATAATATATATAATATATTTATTAATATTTATTAATAATATTACAAAAAAAACACTTTCTTATATATACTCACCGATCGATTATATTATGTTACTGTTTAGGTCAGTTTAACTACATACATGAAACGTGATATGAAGTTTTATTATTGATGAATATTGAAATATAAATTCTTTTATTTAAAGAAAAAATTATTAAATAACATTTAGTTTATGTTTATGAAATATTTATATTATTATTTAACTAATTACTTACATAGTATGTTTTCCTATTGTAAAATTACAGAAACAAACTCAATGTCGATTCTTTCTTCATGAATCATGACTAAAATTATCATGAGATGAAACTATAGAAGTGAAATTACATATTAATACTATATTAATGTATCATGGATAATCTAATAATTATTTACTTGGAATAAATAAATGATGATCCCTATCGAAACTTCAATTAAAACCTTAAAAAATTAAAATGGATAACATTTGATAATGTAAAAAAATATTAACTATGTAATAAATGTATATTAAATAATTTTAATTGGATATTATTAGTGGTAATTGTAATGGATATGGTTTTAAAATAATTTATTAAAATTGTTATGATTATCATAAAAAAGACTAATACACTATAACCGAAGTTGAGAGTAAAAGATAAGGGGGTTTCATAACTCAAATTATTTTCTTGAATAATAAATATTACTCACTAAATATGGTTTCACAAGATGATTTAAATTTTTGTGGTGATATTATAATTAATTTCATATTTATTTTCCATGGAATTAAATTGATGGATCTTTTATGGTATAAAATGTTATGATGAGATGAATAATTTTTATTCTCCCTAAAAGACCTTTTTTCTTCCATATCTATAATTTATCGTCCCACCAATGTTTTACATTTTTTTTAAATGTGTATTATTTCTGATAACCTTAAAATGCCTCTTAAATATTTTCATATTAAATATTTATCAATCTTCTTGTTATGTGGGTTTCAATAATTTATTTGAAAAAAATTTAAAAATGCTTTTTTAGGAATATACATTTCAACTTCGAATAGAAATTTCATAGGGAATAAATTTATGTAACTTTCAATGATACATTACCATACTAATTTCTAATTGGTGTTTCAACAAGATCATCATGTTACCATCTTGATAAATATTTTTAAATCGGACTCGTAACTTCTACTTTTTATGACTATGTTATCAAATGTTTTTTAAAAATTCAATTTTGTGGTTTCATTTCTATTTTTCCCTTGATAAAGGTCAAAATCATGTCGATTTATGGTTTAGTAATCACTCTATTAATGAATCTATAATTTTTTTTGTGGAGATTAAATATTGATATTAATTGTTATAATCCTTGATTCCATTTTATGCAATGAAATTTGGAAATGAAATGATACACATTTTATTTCCAAGGGTTATTTATGATATGATCAACGATTAATTTCAAGAGGAACAAATATATATATATAGGTATATATGTGGGGTACTATATCATTATATGATTATTAGGTGATGATTTGATATATCAATATTTGAAGAATCATTGACATTATGATAGTTTCTTCACAAATTAAAGTGCAGATATGCTCAGACTTATTCACAAATTAAAGGGTGTGCATGCATAGATTTGTTCTCTAATTAAGGGGTGTATATTCACGGTTTTCTTAAAAAATTATTTGATTTAAATTCTTGTAATTTTTCAAAAATGTAATGGTGGGATATAGTATTATTGATTTATTATATGATTATTCAATGTGTTTAGATTTATTCCAATATTTTTTGTTATGATTTGTTTCAAGGGAATGTTATATTTCCATTCCATCTGCCTATGAGTATTCTCAATGGATCATGTTTATTATCTCATAATTCTACAATATTTCCCCAGATTATTTGTTATTTAATTTGAGATTACATGTCGTTTTATCATTAATTATGGATAAATTATATTGATATATTCCCATTATAAAAATATATTTTTATAGTGCACATATTTTCAAAAACTCTAATAGTCATACCCTTGAAGAAATGTATGTGATTTTTTCCCTTACATTAAATTTGATATCACCCATTTATTTTTTTTCTATTCCCCATTTAATGAAGATGAATATAACATAATTGAAGTGTATATGGGGTACTAATGTACCTAAATTATGAATAAATGATAACAAGTGTTATAAAATAAATTTTGTATATAGTTAGTTTGCAAACATACAAACCCTTTGGTTCTTAGGATTGACTATTTATTGTTAGTTATAATGTTTCACTTCTTTAAATGATGTAAAGTAATTAAATTTTTATCCAAGTTCATCTCATATGGTTTTAAATACCATGTCTAAAGATTTTTTTAGTATGAGACTCATGAGTGCTAGTCTAAGGCGCCTCAATTTGTATTAGAGTATGGTTGTGAAATTTTTGAAAACTTGGTAAAGTCATTATAGATATTATTATTGGATAACTTTTGTCAATTCCTTTTGTATAATTCTTAATGTATGATTAAATCATGTAGTTTTGTTAATTTTGAGACTTTACGGTTTTAAATCAATGAAATCTCTCTCATGATATGAATACGTGGATTTTGAATTTGACCTAGATGTACCTAGGAAAAGTAAACCCTAAAAGTGGTGTATTTTGTATTAATTCAATAATCACTTAGTGCATGGAGAAGACGAATAACTATATAGGACAGATGAAACTCTCAGGTTATATGTGTTTGTTAACAACCATCTCTTTATGAATAATTATGATGGATTTATTATGATTTTGATTTGGGTTAAGAACTAGGATAGATGTCAACGATAATAATCATTGATTGAACTGATATTGATTTATGATGAACAAAATGTAAATGTGGTGGTTTTTATAGGAAATAAGTTTCAGTTAATTTCTTTTATGAGAATATTTATCATAATTATCTTATGATATTAATTACTCATTAACCGCCTTATACCATATTTTTAAGTGTTGTTTGGATCTAGGAGGAAACGAGTTTAAATCGAATTCCATGGGAACCAATAAAAATTTCATAATGAAATACCAAAGAAGATAAGAGATAGAGTGTTTACTGTAGTGGTAATTCCTATCCATATATCACAATTTGCCATTAAACCCTATAATTTTTTAAACCTTCTATGTAACGACCTGGGTATTTATAGAATAATAATTTTCCATATCTATTAATATTAATGAATAATATTTTAATTTTATATTTAATAGGAAACTATGTTCGATAGTGTACTCTACACACAACACTGGGTTTCTTCGAAATATTATGTTGCACACAACATTGAGTTATACTGAAAAATAATATATTATTATTATTATTTGTAATGGTAGTTAATCCATATCCATTATAATGCGATAAATGAAAATAAATAAATAAATTAATATTGGATATTTTTTTAAATGTATTTAAATTTATCAAATATATTTAAGAGGCTTAAAATAAGAATGAATCTGATTTTAAGAAAGAAATACACTAATATTCTTTAATAGGTCAATTTACAGCCATTTGATGGAGAAACTTCTTTAAATATATTTTATTAGACTTTTATATGTTTCATTTGAAAAAATAAACATTTTCATTATAATTGGGACATGAAAATTTAATTTGGTTAGATTTTTGGTATTTTTTCTGAAAAATGTCATTTTTAATTAATAGTGAAAGTACTACATTTTAAGTCAAGACTGTCTTTTCATATAATTTATTTATATGATTAAGTAATAATTTTAAATTGTTTTGAAGTGTAATTAAATTATATTTTTTTCATTTAATCAAATTTTTGTAATTTTATGTAATTTTACTATGAAATTAGACATAAATACCCATCAATCTTTGGGTTGTTTTTACTTCTTAAAAACTTGAATTTTGGTTTTGACTATGAGAATTAATTTTATATAAATTTCTACAACTGATGTGATTTAAATATGAAAAAATTGATTTCATATTTTGAATCCGGAGGTCAAAATTTTATAAATAGTTACCTTTTAATTTCAGACAATATGAATAGTTACTTTAGTAAATATTTTATTTACCATTATTAAACAGTAAATCTCTTAAATAAATGATAAAAAATAATAATATAATAATATTAAATTACCCTAACACATGTAATAACTCTATTGGATGAGATATTTCTGACCATGGTCATCTTAGGGTCGATTTTAGGACCCCATGGAGCCACTTTTGTGTGAAAATGACATTTAATTATATTGAATTTAACGTTATTTAAAATCTAAGCTATGCATATATCGTTTATTAAAACAATTTATATACTGGATTATATAATAAATATATTGATTATTAAAAATAATTATAAATATAAGAAGATTTCATACATCATGTTATTTTTTTATAATTTTTAGACATCATATAAATAATTGTATTTAAGACACAATGATGATATAGTGATTACCTTATTAATGAACGATTTAAATAAATAAGATTATAAATATTAAAATAAATTTAAATTGAAACATTTTATGCCATACATGATGTTTTTGGATGAGTATGACTTTTTATTTATGAAATAATGATTTTTTTTCTAATAAATCAAGTTGTTATGGTTTTTTTTAAAACCTATTATATGAATTGTATACAAATTGACATAAATGGGTTTTTAAATAAATTAATATTTTATTAGATGATATATTTGTCCTAAAAATCTATGATTCTGAAAACTAACATAGATTATGTTACAAATGTCATTAATGGTCCATTTTGGGTCTGTTGTCATTTTATTGTAACTAGAGTAACCATATATTATGAAAATTCAAGAAGACGTGGTAAACATTAATTTTTTTAACTAAGGATTAAAGCTAAAAGATATGTTTAATTTTATGATCTAAACATGTCTAAAACCCATTTGATGAGATTATTTTGACCCATGAAGATATTATATTCTAAATATAACACTTTATTATTATTATAATTCGAAATAAATTAACAATAAAATAATTTTTCAAAACATTCCTAAAGTGCCCCTCCTCCCTCATATAAAAGGACACCACCTCTTACTCATTATTGTCACATCTCAAGCAACTTGTCTTGTCCAAACTCTACTAAAATAATCTCCAAACATCTCTATATTACTCCTAGAAGACTTCCCATATGCAGAAGGCAATTAATGAAAAACCATTAGCTCAAATCAATAAAAGTCACCTAATTTGAGGTAATATCTTCTCACATGTTCTATTCCATTATTTTTCCTTCTCCACTCTCTATATTCTTATAATTCTTTGTTTACATAACAATAAGAGTATCCTAAATATACCAGGTTGTTGTGATTAATATTTTAACTACACTTACTCCCACCTCCATCTAATTGGTATAGAACATACTCTTTCTCTGGACAGTGAACTACTGCATCATGAAACAATGATTACTCAATATTATCCTAACACCTCGTATGGTGGAAATTTTTATATAACAGAAATTATATATGATATTTATGATATTTATTTTATCTATATTTTTATTTTATTCTCATTTATAACATACCATTATGCTTTTCATGTTTTATAATTATGATAATATTATTTGAGGAAATGCAGACTACCGCCCCTCAAAGTGATATAACTCATTAATTCTATACATGGATTGTATAAAATATGCTATTAATGAAATTATATTACATATATTTAATATATATTATACTGGAATTAATATATTCATATGTATCATTTATTATTTATTACTTTAAATATGAAAAATAAATGAATGTAGCGTTCATGCGTGGGTACGACTTACCATCTCCATTAATGGTACATCTCATTTCATATATAGAAATTAAATGAACTATTATAAATAAATATATAATGGGTATATATGATATAAATGGTATCTAAATCATGAATAACATTTGGTAGATGGTGGATTATTTTCCAAATGGATAATTTATAATTATAACAAGTTCATTTTTTACTCAAGTTCCGAACATCGAAAAAATGTTTGATATGAACTCAAATAATAACCTAATTATTATATCAAGGTAATAAAGGATATAAAAGAAATAATAAACATGAAAAGGGATCTGATGCAATTATAAATTAACTTATCTTTATTAGTCAGAAAATTAAAGAACAAACAAGTCAAGTCGGACATGAGGTAAGGGACTTAATCCCAATCTCCTTTAATTGGGGGATGATTTGATAATATAAACCTCCTTCTTTTACATAGTTTATAATAAACCCCATTGTAGTATAATTTCATTAAAATATAATATTTTATCAACAAATCATTTTAATAAATGACAAAAGGAGTGTTTTTAACGATTATGGTGACAATGACCTCTCTACCGCTGTAATCGTAATTTGATATTATCATTCCTCTATAAAAATTAATGTTTCAAAAACGAAAATAAATAACTTATTACATTTTTGGTTGTTTTGGTATTGAAATGGTTTTTGAAATTTATTACTATTTTAATATATTGAAATTATATCTTCTGATTTAATATTAAATTTTATGATTGAAATGTTGATATTTGCAATCTTGTATGTGTGATGATTATATATTGGTACTTGGACATTTAACGGGTGGTTAAATGATAAACCAAATGACTATTGATTCTATGATAAAGCAAGGATGCTTGGATATATTATATCCTCTAATTCATTGGGCATGAAAGTCAGTTGTTTGGCTATTCAATTTTTAAGAATGATTTGTTGAAGTCAACCATTTGGTTATTCTATTTATGTATGATTATTTCCCTTGATTACCTATTATATGTCATGTGTGGTTTCTATGGTTTTTATGGTAATATTTTTGTTACAAAAGTGTTAGAAATTAGCTTTGTTCATTGAATTGTATTTACTACTTCATAAAGGTGAATAGTATTTCTTATGATACATTATTCATGGATTACATGTTGCTTTAAAAAACTAACAGTTTTCCTTCTTTTTGTATCCCTTAATATGATTTTTATGATCATCCAGCATTTTGAAATGTTTTTCATGGGATTTAATCATGAATAGTGTCATGGATAGGATCAAGGAAAAGTTATGATGTTTAAGTATTAAATAAAACAATTTTATTTTTTAAAGTATTTGTTTCTTGAGTGAAAATGGGTAGGAAGACTAAATGTCTACCTTGTAATAGTAATGGTGTTATGTATAATTTATGGCCTAATTATATTAAGCATTAATCCGAAAAATATCCCCAATGTGAATTATTAAATTAAATCAAGATTGTGTAATCTTTAAGTTTGGGGCCTTATAGTTGGTATTAGAGGTCGGTTTAGATAACTTTAGAGGATAAGGTGTTATTTAAGAATAATTGACATAACAATAATGGTTAGCATATTATAAAGGGTCATAGTTATTTTAGATAAATTGAATGAGTTTAATCAAACATTAATCAATATATCATAGTGTTTACCCTCATCATATGATATTATATAATGATTTTACTTATATAATCACAATGATATTTTTTGTTTTAGTAAATGGATGGATCTAGAAGGCACAAAAGTAACAATGGATGTGATGGAAACTATGGTGGTTTTTTAAATGAGAAACTGAATGAAATGGGAGCTGCAATGAGAAATCTTGTGGTTATTCTCAACAAACTATCAGGAATCATGATTGATCACATGAACCTTGGTGATTTTTATAAGGAATCTTATATGTGAGAAACAAATCCCTTCGGATTATTTGGTAATTATCATAAAGGTAAGATTATGGAAAAACCATGTGTCAGTGATGTGGAGAGAAATACCTCGGAAAATTCTTCAAAGGGATGAGAAGATTATATAAGTGTGGTAATGAAGGTCATAAATCATGAAACTACCACAGAGAAAGGAAGCGTCTAGTTAACTTTATGATAGGGAAAGATATTCTTTCCAAGGGACAAATTTAATTTCATAAATGTGGTGTGTATGGTCATTATAAAAATATATGTCCTACAAAGTATTATATTTTCTTGCATTTACATAATGGATAACCTTAGGGGTTCATATGAAATTTTTTTTGATGTGATGTATGGTTATTACATTTTGGGATGCAAAATAAAAGGTATTAGATAACCATTTAGGATAAAATAGGTAACAGTTATTTTTTATAAAATTAACATATTTTTTATAATTTTATAATACTTTTTTTCTTTTAGATAAAGGACACCTCGTGGGATGGTTGAAAAACCATCTCATCCAGAAAGGCCATAGGAATCGAACCCATAATCTAAGGGCCACGGGGGTGCATCACCTACCACTGGCCTACATGAAGTCCTTGCTTAACATGACATTTTATTTTTAGGGAAATGATTTTATTGATAAAAAATAATTTGATTTGGGGTATTATGTTTTATCAAATGGAGATCCTTTTTATAAGAAAATAATTTGGTGATTAAGTGATAATGGTTATTTTGGATGACTTTTTCTCTTTTTGGAACACTATATGCCTAAGTATAATAAAATACTTTGGGATTTCAATTGAGGAGTAATGGTGGAATTTTATTTTAGAAAAATATCTATTTTTAATTTGGAAATACAAATATTAGGGTTATTTATGGAAATGATTAACCTAGAATACATAATATATTATTAGGATAATTACTTTTCATTATTAGACATTAACACAAGCTGATGTTATTTGGAGATAAAATTTATGATTTTTGTAGAAGAGTTTGTGATAAATTTTTTCTAAATTTTGGGATTCAAACATTTTGTGGATTGTAATTAATAATTTTATGTACACTTTTGAATTTAATGGTCTTTATTGAGCTTTGGGTATTATTTGTTCAATTTTTGAGATTAAGAGTAGTTTTTCTTTTATTAAAAGATTGTCATTTTTTGGGATTATCTGATCTTTTACTAACCATTTTGGTTTTGGTTATTGCCTAAAAATAGAGGATATATATGGTTCATATTTTTTGGATCAGGTTATTCTCTAGAATTTGATTATAGTGCTTCATATTGGACCATCTAATCCTGAATACTCATTATTTGGAGAAGATATATGTTTTTGGTATAAAATTATTAAAAGATAAAACTCAACATTAAAGTAAGTATTTTTCCTGATGTTCTTAGTCAATCTCATAAATAAATTCTCCAAATATATGAATGGGAACTTAAAAAACAATTTACATTTATATTTACTACTGGGGAATCAATGACCATTTAACATATCACAATTATGTGGTTTTTTGGTGGTTAAATTTCTCTGGATAATGTTTTCTGTCACTCTCCATTAGAACATGATCGTTAATTTTCTCTTCTTTATCCATGTTATCATGGAATCCTAGTATGTGTAATCATAATTGAACACTTTAATTATCTTTCACTATTTTAATGTTATGTTTTTTATTGAATCATTTTTCGATGTGGCACATTGATTTTCCATGCCCAATTTTAAAATTGCAAGGACGCAATTTCTAAAAGGGGTGAATGATGTAACGACCCGGGCATTTATAGAATAAAATTTTCTCATATCTATTAATATTTATGAAAAACATATTATTTCTATGATAAATATGACCCATTTTTTTCTTGAATACACAACTAGAAACAACTGGTTTATATGAAATATAATATTGCACACTGCATTGAGTTATTGAAAAAAATAATAAAATATTATTATTATTTTAAATTGTAGTTAGCGCATAGCTATTGTATTGATGGGAATGAACATAAATAACTAAATTATTATTACACTTGTTATTTAAATGTGTTTACATTTATCCAATAAATTTTATATGCTTAAAATAAGAATGAATTCGATTTTAGCTTGAAATACTGTAATATGCTATAAATGGTCTATTTACTACCTTTTGATGGAGAACTCTTTTTAAATATATTTTGTTCACCTTAATTGGTTAAATTGGACAAAATAAACTTCTTCTTTATAATTGGACTTATAAAATGTACTTTTGGTAAATTTTTGGTATTTTTCTGAATACAATACAATTTTTAATAAATACTGAAAATACTGCATTTTATGTCAAATTTGTATTTTCATCTAATATAATTATTGTATTAAATTTTAATTTTAATTTTTTTAAAGTTTAATTAGATTATATTTTTATCATTTAATCCAAATTGGGTCATTGGAAGTAATTTTACTTTGAAATTGGACATAAACAAAAGTTAATCTTTTGGTAGTTTTTACTTCTTAAAAACATGCCTTTTGGTTTTGAGAATGAGAATTATTTTGAAATAAATTTCATCAACTTCACTATTTTGAATTTTGAAAAATGGATTCCATATTTGGAATCAAGAGGTCAAAATTATGGAAATTGGTACCTTTTATTTTTAGACATTATGATTTGTATCTTGAGTAAATATATTATTTACCATAGTTAAAGGGTAAATCTGGTAAATAAGGGTAAAAAATAATATTATAACAATATTAAATTTTCATAAAACACATCCTAACATTTTTGATGAGATATTTACTACCATGGGAATCCTTAGGACGATTTTAGGACCCCTTGGAGCCACTTGGGTGTGAAAATGATAATTAATTTTAATTTAATGTCAAAAAAATATAACCTGAACTTTTATCATTAATTAATAAAAAAATTATGGGTTTATATAAGTGATATCTTCGACTATAAATATACATTATAAAGATGAAAAAATTTACTACATCAAAGTTTTTTGTTTCGAATTTTTAAAGATCACATAAATAAAATTTATTTACTATACATTGATGATGTACTGATTACCTTATTAAAGAATGATTTTAATTAATGAGATTATAAATATTAATATAAATTTATTTTGAAATCTTTAATGACATAAAAGAATTTGATGGAATATTATGACTTGAAATATTTGAATTAATTATGTTTTTTCTAATTAATCTTGTTTTTATGGATTTTTAAAAAATTCATGATAAGAATAGTATAAAATTTTACATAAATGATTTTTTAAATTAATTAATATTTTATTAAATGATAAAATAGTCCTAAAAATCTATTATTCATCCAATTGACATATATGATGTTAGAAATGTCATTAATGATCCATTTTGGGTTTCTTGACACTTATAGTAACAATAGAAACCATATATTATGAAAATGTAAGAAGACATAGTAAGAGTTAAATTATTTAACTAAGTAATAATGCTATAAGATAAGGTTAATTTTATGACCTAAACATGTCTAAAAATCACTGGATGAGTTTATTTCGACCCATCCTCATCTAATATTATAAATATCTATCTTTTTTGTTACGAGAATTCTAAAATCAATTAATAATAATGTAATAATTTAAAACATTCCTAAATTGCCCCTCCTCCCTCTTATAAAAGGACACCACCTCTAACCCATTACTCATACCTCTCAAGACAGATGTATAGTCGAAAATCAACTCCAATAATCACCAAACATCCCTATTTTTCCTCTATAAGCCTTACCATTAGGCAGAAGGCAATTCAAGAAATCCCATTGTCTAAAATCAAAAGAAGTTACCCGACATGAGGTACTGTCTTCTCTCATGTTCCTTTCCATTATTTTTTCTTCTTCACTCACTATTCTCTCCTTATTATTATTATTCCATAGAAACACTAATATCCTAAATATACTAGGTTTTTTTATGATAATTATTCTAACTAAACTTACACACACCTCCATCTAATAGGTATATAACATACAGTTTCTTTGGATGGTGAACTACTGCCTCACAAAATGATGATTGTTCAATATTCTCTCACCATATCTTATTGTGGCCATTATGATGGAACTGTAATTATATATTATATATATAATATTTTTTTAACTCTGTTCTACTATAATTATCATATATAAAATACCATGATTCTTTTCATATTTATAAATACGATAATTTCATTTGAGAAAGTGCAGACTACCGTACCCTCAATGTGATATGACTCGTTCATGAAAAAAATGGAACATATAAAAGAAGGAATTAATAAACATATGTAACATATATAACATATTTATTTTACATTAATTATAATATAACTATGTATCATTTAGTTTTCATTCATGTAAAGATGAAAATGAAATTATGGTAGCGTCTATGTGTATGTACGGCTTACCGTCTCCATGAAAGGTAGATTTCATTTCTTATATCCAAATGATTTAGACTATTATCAATACATATATAGTGGAAATATATGATCGATCTGATATTTAAATCATGAATATTATTCAAGATATAATGGAATTTTGACCACATGTACAATTTATAATTATAACAATTTCATTTTTTACTCAAGTTCCGAACAATGGCCAAATGTCCCATTTAAAATAAAATGATTAACTAATTATTATAGAAAAGTAAAAAGTGATATAAAAGGAATAATAAACATTAAAAAATGTTTGGAATCAATTATTTATTAACTTAAATTTATTATTCTAGAAATTAAGGAATAAATGATCCATGTCAGACACAAGGTAAGTTTCTTAATTTCAATATAATTTCATTGCAACATGTTTGGATAATATGAACCTCATTCTTTTACACAGTGTACAATAAAGCCCTTTGAAATTTAATTTCATTCAAAAGGAATATTTTATCTAAGTATAATTTTACTAAATTACAAAAGTAATTTTTTTTACATTTGTGGTGACAATGACCTCCCCACTGTCGTTATCATTATTTGTGATTTGGATTCCTCTATAAGCCGTATTGTTTTTAAAATGAAAAGAAATCCATTATTCTGTTATTAGTTGTTTGGGTTTTGAATTTTTTTGAAATGGATTTAGTATTTAAATAGCGTGGTATTTTTTCTAGTGAATGCATATTAAATTTTTTGATTGAAATGTTGATATTTGAAATCTTTTATGTGTGATCATTATGTAATGGTACATATACATTTCCAGGGTGGTTATGTGATAAATTAAATTTTGGTTGGTTCCTTGATAAAAAAAAGCATGGGTGGTAACATTATAACCTCAAATGCATTGGGTATGGAAGTTGGTCATATGTCTATTCTATTTGTAAGAATGATTTGTGGTATTCCACATCATGGTTATTCCATTTATGTGTGATTATGTCCCATGTTTACCTTTTATATTTTAAGAGATATTTCTATGGGTTTTATTGCAATATTTTGGTTCAAAAAGGGTAAGCAATGCGCTTTTATTCAGTGATGAGTATTTACTACTTGCTAATGGTGAAAAGTATTACTTATGATAAAGTATTCATGTTTTACAATTTTTTTTTTAAAAACTAATTGTTTTCCTTCTCTGTGTATCCCTTATTGAAATTTTTATTCTCATCTGATGTATTGAAAAGTATATTACAGGATATAAAGATGAATAGAGTCAAAGATGGGATCATGGAAAAGTTTTGATGTATAAGCATGGTAGAAACCCATGTTTCTTTTAATGTTTTTATGAGTAAAAATGGATAGTGATTATAATTTTATAATTTTTCATAATAAAGATATTTTGTATAATTTATGGATTAATTATCTAATTCAATAAACATGAAAATATCCTCAATGGTAATTGTTAACATAATTCAAGAATATGTAAGGTTTAAGTATTGGGCCTTACATTCTAGATCTCTGAATAAGAGAAGGAAGGGTTCAAATGAAATTTCAATAGATATTGACCATGGATAAAATAAGATTCAATTTCCTAAATTCCAATGATGAGATAAAAATCATCATGATGTAGGTCTTATTGATATTAGAATTGTTTTCTATTTTATAAAATATAGAAAAAATAAGAAAATCTCTATGGAAAAATTAAAAGAACAGTTAATTATATGAAATTAAATATAGTAAATCGTGAGTATCACTATCCATTAAATTTCTTAAATTATGGAAACATTGGAATTAATAGAGTCAATACCCAAATAAAATGGATATAAAAGATATTATGAATCATCAATTTCTAGGAACAGGTAAAAAATATAAAGCCTATGAAACAACGATTACTGAAGTCAGTTTTAAAAATGATATGATATGATGAAAATTTTTCATCTACATAGAAACAAGAAGATTTTTATTTGATTCTTTTATAGCATAATACATTATACCAAGAAGGTTTTCTATGAAACTCAAATCCACACCATAATTACTAGATGTTTAATTATTAATAATAAGATAGATTTTTATAATTATTGTATCTCGTCATTGTGTTTCTGAAAAATAACATTTTTTAAATCATATTATAACCCTTTAGATAAATTTAATAAGAATTTTTAAACGGATTGATTATCTAAACATAGATGAAAAATTCATTATTGGAATAATGAAATCAATCTTCATATCGATCGTTGATACATTTTCAATTAAATAATGATTGTAAACATCCTCTAGAAGAAAATCACATGATTCAAGTATTGATAACAAATTTCGATAGACTATTGGATAAATTTTTTAATGTCAAACTCAATATTAGGGATAATCCTATTCTAAAAAAATTCTTCATTTTCCTCTATTAAAATACCTCTATAAATTATATATTAAGTCACATAAATCTATTAAATAGGCATAGATATTTCTATTATTAAGTAATAACTAAAACATGTGAGGATAAAATTTATTTAACAGGGAAAATATAACATCCTATTATTTTTCAATTTACATTTAATTATAAAAAATATAATGTTCTGGATAGGTTGTTTCACATGCTTCACTAAACTACAAAATAAAATGATAATTAAAAAAATATTAAATTTTACAATTATTTGTTACCAATAAAATGAAAAGGTATAATATGAAATAATGAAACTATTAAACTATAAAGAGTGGATATGTGATGGGATTGATTAATATGAGTCTTCTGGATTAGGCACACATATCTATGATTAGAAAAGGGGTTTTGTCACTTGGGTCATATCAATACCAAGAGAAATATTCAATTTTAGAATTATGGTATGAGAGTTATCATAAGCCTGATAAGTTCATGAATGTATATATTATCATGAGATACATTCTATCTAAATAATAGTAAAGAACAATTTTTTTAGAAAGGTTTATTTTCATTCATGTTTGGTTAAACCCTCATTGGTTTTCCTTTTTGGATTAAACCCGAAGATAATTCCCTAGGGAGAGTTGGTTTAGTGACTGGAAGAAAGGGGGGAGGATCAAGGGTGACTGGGAATGGATATGGAGGAAATACATGGAATGTATTCATTACATGGTATTTATTGAATAAACAAAATTTATTCAATTACAAGGCATGTGTCTTCTAAGCATGACCATGTTTCATGCTGTGGACTAGGACTTCCTATGATGGGAGAAACCCAATCATTTCTAGGTGTGTAAATGATACACACCTTCTAAATTCACTAGATTTTTTAAGGGAGGTATACATCATATTTTTGGGCAAAGCACCATTTATCCCCTAGGCATAACTAGAGTTTAATGGGAGAGCACCACCCATGTCAAATGTAGGATTCTCTTGCTCTCCTCCATCTAAACTCGAATCAAACCACTGTTTTCTCATTAGAAGTGTATTAGTAAGATATTAACTCCAATTACTCCTATATATCATTTATTTATCAATATTTTTTCATATATTGGTGCAACATGATATTCATTATTTTCATGGAATTGGTTTATTTTTTCAATTTGTTTTGTTCGTCTTTGATTCAAAGGTTAATACTGGATAAGTTATAATCTACATAAAAAATTAATCTGTCCTAGTAATTTTACGTAAAATATTATCTGGTTTATAGAAATTTTATTGTGTGTTACATTCCATATCATTGTACACGTTTAAATAAAATGTGTATTACCTTTTTAGTTAATTGAATCATGTTGCAAAACTTGAGTAGACCAATATTAAACCATTGAAATATGTTTAACACGACCATCACCACCCTATTTTGTGCACTTAAATAAAATCCATGTTTAATTAAAATATATAAATTTCCAACTTCCTTTAATTGGATTTGAATAACCATGATTTTTATATTACATTTTGTTTAAATTAAACCAATTCATTTAATATAATTAAAGTGGTTAGAAAGAACACAAAATGTTTTGTATATTTATAAATATGGATTAAATAATTATTGAAATGTGATACCCTTGGTTACATGGGGTTAAATGAATTTATATTATTTAAATGGAAATGAAATATTATTATTATGATTAGATAATGGATATTGGTCAGTGGACAATAGTTCAGTGATTAGTTGAGTAGTGTGTTTCATGATCCCTTAAGTTGGGTGATCGGAATGGTGTCTCACACTATTAATGTTTACATGGATGATGGAAATGGTGCTACATGTTACCTCTCATTTGGTGTTGGGAATGATGAATCACCCCACTATTAAGAGTATCAATCATTTCGTATTTCATTCCCATGAGATTTAGGATTACTATCATTTTTGGTGCCTATAACAAGTTTGACTTGATTTGGATGCTTAAGTAAATCAATTGGTCCAACAAGAAAATTTTATCAATGTATTTTAATATATATGTAATTTTAAATGTTGTGTATATAAATTTATACATATTATATATGATTACTTATATATGGACACTGTAAACTGATCAGTCTTATTCTATCTTATGTCAAAGGAGGAAGTGTTTTCTAGTTGTCCTACATGAACTTTAGATGACTAGTATTTATTTTCAGTATTATATAATATTCCTTATACATATTCACTAGTATTCTATATGAATTTAATTATTTACTCTACACACCATTGGTGGTTCACTAAATAGTTTATCTCAAATCCTATTCTGGACAACCTTGGTAAATGATTATAATTTATGTTTGTTTCTATTGACAAGGGAAACCTCCCTATGAAGATTGATCAATATATTTTTTAGCATGTACAGTGTGATTAGAGCATTGAATGTATAATTTTGATTCTATTGTATATGTATTTTTAACTTTTGGTTTGTTTCTATAGATGGTTATATATTCTTATTCCATGTACCCATTATACCACCTTCTCTACTTCAGCAAGCCATAACACCATTCTGTATATGACTCAACTAATGAATTCTGACTATTATTACAATTTCATTCATGTTTATAATTATATAATTTATTATTTTACTTTTTTACATTATTAAATTGGTTATACAACGATTATTATATTTTATTATTTATTGGGACCACAATACTACTCTATTAAGAGGTTATAGTCTCCCCAATATACCACCTTGGACACTTTATGCTAGTTCACAACCTCTAGAATATAGGGAGGTGCATCTGAATCAAAGTGACCCATTGGACCGAGGAATTTTTTAGTGACTCACTTTTTGAGACTTTACATAGTGGTATAAGAGCAATTTTATTTTCCATCTACCATATAATTTTGGTTTTAGATAGGATGCTAGGATTTACAAGAATTTATTAATTATCATGTGAATTGGTGTAACTAAACTACATATAGGGGAAACCCATGTTACCTAAGATGTAATGTTATGGTTGTTGTATTATACCAATTACGGTTGTTCTAATTTCCCCATTTGATGACACACATGTTTTTTTGATGTTATTGTTTTTTCATACTATTATTAAGGATTCCATTTTTCCATGGATAGATAGAAAAATTCGGTAGTATTTCATGAATCATTTTATGTACTTTAGGACTTTAACACCATGTATTTTCCATGACACATTTTCTTCATGCATGTGTTTCCTATAGCATATAGTTAGTGCATTGACAATATATGGAGGTGTGCTAGCACTACTAACTAGATGAAATTATTTGACTAATTAAAGTACGTAAATCAATAAAAATGGTGTTTCCCATTAAATATATGATGGAACCTCAATTGTAAAATTATACTATGTTGTGGGAACTATCCCTAATAGTTTCATAGAACGGAAAAATATTAGTTGATTTCATTACATGAATTCAACATGAAATTTATATAGAATGTTCTTCTTTTAAGTTTTTATGGGGATTCATTTAACCAAATCATTTTAAATGACCTATTACATCCTGATACTAGATATATAGGATATCCCATAGTTACAAGATGTTCCAATATCCAATTATGATGAGTATGATTGTCATAAATTTGTAGTTGAGAAACATTTAACTAGAGAATCATATATATATACATATATATAAGAATACCCAAAAATTTAAAGTAATCATTTGAATGAAATGGCTACTACTAAATAGGATTACATTCACTAAGTAAAGAGTACATTCCTCTTTACCTTCAATTCACACTCCATATATGAGTACCTCTATCATGTGATACAAGTCCTAAAACAAAACCCTACCTTAGTGGTCTAAATTATGGAGTGTCTCTTTGATTTTTATGCTACGGTGTGGCCTTCCATTAAAACATATAGGTAGAGTTTGGAGTATGAAGGTATGTTAAACCTTTTTAATGAGAATTCTAAATTACTATCCTATTATGTGGTTTTTTCATGACCCGTCCCATAGGGTCCAATGTCATTACTACCCTAAGCCTGCCTCTGATATATTTGGGGACAGTGAGTTGCACTGAGTAGAAATATCCCATAATGTGGGGGGTATTGGCCTAATGTACCTATACTCCTGCACACATCTGAAGCCACAAATTCTAAAATGTAAAAACTCTAAGTATACAGATTCATTCAAACAACTATATCCCACAGACATAGTACAAAAGAACTGGAAAGTAAATCAGAAAAAATAAAATTCCACCAAAAAGAGTCTGTAAAAAATTCCATCAATACAAGTTGATGTGCTGCCCACATCATCCAATTCATGGAAATAGAAAGAAAAAGTTCTTTAAATACATTTTCATAAAACCATAAATTATTGAACGTGAGGGAACTAATACTAGGAATTCTATTAGATACTGTAGGATCACACCTCATCTATCTGAACTTACTAAGCACTATCGCATCCTGGCACAACTAGGAGTTCATCAAATGGTTGACCATCTTCACAAGACATTTCATGTATGGGGAATGCATGTGTTGGTGTGAGTATAATAATACCTAGTAGGATAACCAAAAACCAATGTAAAAATACCATGAAGGAAACACCCCATTGGAAATACCTTAATGAAAATTCTTTTCAACTCCACATAAGTATATGAAAATAGCTCATATAAAAAGAGTTATCTATAGATAATAATTTCAAGACACAAGGTATATATGTATGCCATAACCAATTAATATCCCCATGATTTTGCTCAATTCTTTCTCGTTTCAAGAGAACTCACTCATCTAACCATGATATAATCGGAGACACTCACTACAAGGTCTAGATCCTTGGGGCTCATGATAGAGAAAATATTTTCAATTAATTTATATTTAATATCATTGTTTTAAACCCACAAAAGTGTTCCTATAAGATGCATTGTTTCATTTTTATGATATTGGTGTTACTTTTAGTTGAATAGTAAAAATTGGCCATTTTATATTTTTAACAGTTTTAAATTATTTCTATGATATGGCCTTAAAATTAAATACACTGATCTAAATTAAAAAATTCTTTCTTTTCCAGATTCTACACGTTCAGAGATTCATTTACTATTTTTGGACTAAAAGCTAAATCAGCCATATGGAAGCTGAAAAGAAGATCACAAGTGGGAGAAAGAAAACTGTTTGCAGTTCTACCTAGTTTTGGTGTGGGCTTCATAACTCATTCATGGAGGACCCAAATATTTTAATATTCGGTGGACGGATGAGAAAGGCGTTTTGGAGCATCTTTTATGAAGGTCCATGTGAATTGGTCGTTTATGGGGACATTAAATCACCCTAATATGGAGGATTGTGTTTTGGAGAGTCTGACTGGACAGAATAAATGCTTAGAGTAAAACGAACATAACTCTCGGAATACATGTCCCAATACGCTGATATTTTTTGGGGTCACAACCAAGGAATTTATGAACAACATTCAAGAAGGGCTCAATGCATGAAAATTTCATTTAATGGAGCTAAAACGCGTCAACATACGAGGGAAAAATTCTGGCTATAAAAGGAGGAGAGCTCCACCCTCTCAAATCATACCATTCTACATCCCATACCATCTAGGACACCAAGAAGGAGAACTTTTCGGCTTTCTTTTTTATTTATATTCTTTTTCATAGTTTTTTAATGACTTATTCTTACCCATTCATCTTGATTACCCTTACCATGGTGGGGTAAACTTTTGGAGTGATTGGGGAAGGGTTGGTTTTCTACATTGTAATGCTTGAGTTCTTGGACGCAATTGAATAAATTTCTTTTTTCGTCATAGATATTATCAATTTCTCATAGCAGATTTTTTTATCAAGTGTGCACGTTCTTGAATACTAATTCTGTTATTGATTTTTTCCTTGGTAAAATAATCATTATCTCCCTCCACAAATTTCTGGTTTATATATGATGGAATAAACCAGGAATTAATGGTGAAGTACTCGACGATCTTCAGTATGTGTAAGAGGTGTACTGAATGTTCTTGATTTTTTGGGATAAACAAAACCTGATAGGGGATTTCCCATTTCAATTAAATATATTCAATACAACAATTTTACACATGGAAGGAGAGTTGACCAAACCAAGATCTTGGTAAGGTTTTCTTTCACAATAATAATTTCACCAAGGAAGTGAGAGGAAACGATTGTGGAAACTCACTTTAATAATCAAAGAAGAAGAGGTTTGAATTAAATTGAACAAGGGACGAATTAAAATTAAAAAACCCACCCCGACCTAATCACCTTTTTATTCTCATTGTGCAAATTTCCTTTCAAAAGAACAACATTTGTACCCCCGTTTTAAAGTGACAACCCGATTTGTGTGCACTCCACTTCGGGTGACATCCTAGGTCAACAAAATTACTACATTTTAACTTAGGAAATAATTGTTTTTCCATTTCCTACGGCAGGTGTGCGTCAAACATGGCACCGTTTCCGGGGAGGTAGTGCAACAACAAAAAAAAAATTCAAAATTGAATGACCCACAACTCAAAAGAACAATTAATTGAATTTGTTATAGAAATTGAAAGAACATTATCCCAACTAAAAAAAGAAATCTTCAAGAAATATTTGAATAAATAGATCTCTCAGATTCAAGTGAAACTCTTATTGTTCACTCTGAACCAGAAATCATGGCAAGAAATCCCAACCAAACCCTACGTGATCTATGTGCACCACAATTTTCCATTCAAAATATCCAACTAATTGCACCCAATGAACCAAATGATTATGAATGACATGTTAATATTATTCCTGTGCTTCTGTAGTTTTATAGTCTTTCATGAGAAGATCCAAATCGGCACATGCAAGAATTCAGATACACGTGCTCAAGCTTCAGTCCAAGAGGAGTACCCGAAGACCAATTTTAGTGGGGGGGCATTCCCCTTCTCACTTGAAGGAGCAGCTAAAGAATGGTTGTACAACCTGCAACTGGGGGAAATCAGTGATTTTGAAGACCTAAAAAGAAGTTTCATAAAAAGATTATTTCCCACATCGAGGAGCACTTCCATCAAGAAGGAGATTTACATCATAAGAAAATCAATAGGAGAAACCCTCTACGAGTACTGGGAGCGCTTCAAGAAGCTATCCCTAGCAGCCCGCATCAAGAAATGGAGGAATGCCAATTCCTTAAATTCTTCTACCAAGGACTTATAGATAATGATCTAAATCATCTTGATACCTTATCAGGGGGGGGTCCCTGATTGACAAGTCACATACGGATATCAGAAAATTAATTGAGAAGATTAATCAAAACTCACAATAATTTTGACTAAGAGGAATGAGGTCCAGGGGGATACATGAGGGAAAAACATCTAATTCATCTACATTGATTGAAACCAAAGTCGATGACCTTGAAAGGTTATTCTGTCAAATGGTTGTAACACAAAAAAATGGACAAAAAGCTTTAGCTCTGGTATGTGGTTTATGTTATTCTTCCAATAATTATACTGACCAGTGCCCTGAGATATAAGTGGCATAATATTTTGATGCGCCCTTTCAACCAAGACAATTCCAACAAAATCAACTGCATTAACCCCACACCCACCAAGTATATGGGAGCCAACAAAACCAGATGAGACCATTTAACCAGCACCCCAGTCAACCTTCTTACCACCACCAACAATACCAGAACCCCCCTCCCTTCCAACAATCTTATAAACATCCCTTACAACAACAAAAATCTTTTTATCCACCGCCATTCCAAATAAAGACATATGAACAACCATCCACTAGCACACAACCTTCTATGGAATAGCTACAATCCAAGTATGAGGGCCTAGAAGATAAGGTTGAAAAGCTGGCAGACACAGTGGGAAGTCTTGTCGAAATCATGTCCAAGAATCCAGGGAAGCTTCCATCCCAAACAGTGCCAAATCCTAAATAGAATGTTAGTGCAATAAAAACAAGAAGTGGAAAAGAAATCCCACCTCCATCCAAACATGAATCTGAAATAATACCACGCATTCGGAGGGATAATGATTCAGAATGTCTTGTGAAAATCCACCAAGAAGATGAAAAGGAAGAGGAGGAGGAGAATGATAGGCCACATCATAATAAACAAGAAACTCCAACGCAAATAAAACAAAGGGAGAAGAATGAATTACACCCAAAATTTCCAACAAGGATGATCAAATCAAAGAAATTGCATGAAGAAGCACTTCAAAAAGAAATTTTAGACACCTTCCAGAAAGTGGATATCAATACCCCCTACATGATGCTATTAAAAAAATCCCTAAATATGAAAAAATTTGAAGGAGTTGTGTACTAAAAGAAGGATTCTGGATGGAAATAAAGAATTAACTTAGGAAGAAGTGTCTCAGCATTGATCACACCACCGATACCGCAAAAATATCATGATCTAGGGACTTTCTATATTACCTACACTATCGGTTATTTAAATTTCTCTAGTGCTTTGTGTGATCTAGGTACTTTAATAAATGAATTTCCTCACTCGGTATACACTTCTTTGCAGATGGGAGAATTGAAGCCTACTAGAGTGGTGGTCCAGCTCGCAAACAGATCCATAGTTTTTTCAGCAGGTGTTCTGGAAGATGTTCTTGTAAAAGTAAAAGATCTATTATTCCCAACTGACTTTTATGTGCTGAAAATGGAAGAAGACAGAAGTTCATCACACTCACCCATCATCTTGGGAAGACCATTCTTAAAGACAGTGAAGACCATCATCAATGTGCATGAGGGAACACTCTCAATGGAGCATAGAGATAGTCGAGGGAATTTCAATATACTCGAATCCATGAAGAATTTTCCAGATGTTCATTCACTGAAAGAAATCTACCACAAAGAAGTAAAAGAAACAAATAAAAATTCAGAAGAGACAACCTTTGAATTCTTGGATAGTTTGTTAGAAGAGGCTGGATAATCAAAATCAGGAGAGGATGTTGAGATCAAGAAGTATAAACTCAAGGAGTCCGAACATGAAACGATTCCCATAGATCTCCAGAAGGAACTTGCTACAAAGGAAGAAAAACTAGCTATGAAGAATTAAATAAGCCTTATAATGGAACATGAGCTGAAGAAGGTCAAGGAAACCCCCATTAAAACTATAGAGTGTAAAGGATATTCTCAAACCAATAGGAAAAGGGGAATACAAGAAAAAGAGGAAAAACCCAAAACCAGGTTCGTATGGGTAAAGAAAATTGAGGGTCAACATCCTGCCTCAAGAGAAGAGAGGAATTTTTAAATGACACCACAAACCCTTAAAAAGAGTTATGTTCACTTGGAAACAAGGAAGAAACAAATATACAAAAATATTGAAAATCATTCCAGAAGAACAAGATTTCAGGGGTTTTGCTGGTGTTGTGGTATCTATGGACACAAATTAGACTCTTGTTGGTACAACATGTCTTTACCAGGAAATAGAAAAGAACCTATGGAGAAGATCCTGCTCCTCCAACCTATCTATCAATAAGATCCATCAGGTTGTACCTCTCCTTCACACATTCTTCATATTGTGATTTATTTGAAAATTGGTTTACATGTTAAATCCACTTGAATTAATTGAGGGTACTTCAATATTTAAGTGTGGGGGGGAACCTTTCTAGTATAGGATTTTATTTTTATTTTTGTTTTAATAGAAAAATAAAAAAAATTCTGTTTTCAAATTTATGTGTGTTTATTTTTCAATTTTTGGTGTGTTTTTTGAAACTTTTGAGCTGAAATGATTATCATTAACATATTTGAAACCCATGTCAATGAGTGAACCAGTCTATTTACTGAAACCGAGCTTAAATTAATGCTGAAATAACTTGGTTTCAAGTTCAAATATTTTTGAATTTCATGAAAAGTACACAGATTTTTGAAACCCAAGCCGTATTTTACTGTCTATATCATTGAAATCACTTTCTTGTGAGGCTTCTGAACCATTTTTGTCATATTCTTTTCATTCACCTCATTTCTTGAGAGAACCAGACCATTCTTTCTTTAACTAGATTTTGATTTATTCCTTTCAAAACATGAGGGTTTGGGGTACGTGTGTTTTAAATGATTGAGGCATTTATTTGGTTTGAAGCCCCCTTTTCAAAATAATCCTTTTCATTATGGCCCAACATTACATTTATCCTTCATTGTAGCCCCTAGTAGCCATGAATTTCCTGTTAGGTTAGCCACATTACAAGCCAATTTTCCCTATCCAACCTGCTCTTGATGTGAAATAGCATGATCTAATTTAACATAAGTGTGGGGGAAGATGTATTCTGGTGTACAAACTCATTTGGTGATAATTTTGGTGGAATATAAAATGTTGAATATTTTATGTTCCTACTGAATATTTCATTTTGTTAAAAACTGTGCATTTCTGGAGCTTTCATGATAAGAGAATTTTTTCCTTTTTGGAGCTTCCGATGTAAACAAAAAGTATGTTGGGAATATCTGGAGCTTTCAAGAAAAATCAGGTTTGAAAAAATGGGAAATTTTGCTGCTAAAATCCTGAGATGATTGAATGATGATGGAGCTGAGTTTCTACAAAGGGGAAGGTAAGGAGACCATATTTGAGTGAAAATTATAATCTTGCAATTTTGCATCAAAATGAGCCAAGCCCTCCTTTTTCGGCCTCAGAATTTTTAACATCTAAATCCTACCAACTAGAAGCCATAGAACAACCATGAAAAGTCCTCATGATAAAAACATGTCCTTGACTCATATTGGGTGGAGAATTATTAATTTATCAAGCCTATGGTGACTCTTGTGTGAGTTTGGATGAGAAAAGCCTTATTTAGCATTATCATTTGTGAGATGAGAGAAAATTCAAGTGAGGTAGGTGTTTTGTGTGCATGGGATAAGAAATTAAATGGAAATATATTAAAATCTAAAATGGATAACTTTAAATAATTGTTTTTGATGAGTCATGATATCTTTTTGTTTCTTGGAATTGATTTGGTAGATCTCATTGATATGTGTATTGGATTTTATTTGATTTGATTTTTACTTGTTCAGGAGTCCAATTGATAAGTGTTGGGGAATTGATAGAGAAAATATTTTCAATTAATTTATATTTAATATCATCGATTTAAACGCACAAAATTGTTCCTCCAATATTAATTGTTTCATTTTTATGATATTGGTGTTATTTTGAGTTGAATAGTAAAAATTGGCCATTTTAGATTTTTAACGGTTTTAAATTATGCCTGTAGTTTGGCCATAACATTAACTACACTGATCCAAATTGAAAAATTATTTCTTTTTCAGATTATATACATCCAGGGAATCATTTACTATTTTTGGACTTAAAGCTGAATTGGCCATATGGAAGCTCAAAAGAAGATCACAGGTGGGAGAAATAAAATTGTTTGCAGTTCTGTCTATTTTTGGTGTGGGCTTCATAACTCATTCATGGTTGGCTCAAATATTGTAATATTCGGTGGGTGGATGCGCAAGGAGTTGTGGATAATCTTTTAAGAAGGAAGGGCCGCTTGAATTGGCCATTTATGGGGCCAATAAATCACCCTAATATGGATGATTTTGTTTTGGAGAGTCTGACTGGACAGAATTAATGATCAGTGTAAAACGGACATAACTCTCAGAATACATGTCCAAATCCGCTGAGATGTTTAGGGGACATGGTCATAGGATTTATGAACAACATTCAAGAAGGGCTCATCACGTGAATATGTCATTTAATGTGGCTAAAACGCATCAACATCTGGGGGAAAAATTCTGGCTATAAAAGGCGGAGAGCTCCACCCTCTAAAATCATCCCATTCTCCATCCCATTCCTTCCGGGACACCAAGAAGGAGAAATTTTAATCTTTTTTTATTTCATTATTTTTCATAGTTTTTGTAATGCCTTATTCTTCCCCATTCATCTCGATTACCCTTACCATGGTGGGATACACTTTTGGAGTGATTGGGGAAGGGTTGGTTTTCTACATTGTAATGCTTGAGTTCATGGATGAAATTGAATAAATTTATTTCTTCTTCAAAGTTGTTTTCAATTTCCTAGAGAGGATTTTATTATCAAGTGTGATCATTATTGAATATTAATTACGTTATTGATTTTTTCCTTGGTAAAATAATCATTATCTCTCTCCACTAATTTCTGTTTTATATACGATCGAATAAACCAGGAATTAGTGGTGAAGTACTCGATGATCATCAGTACGTGTAAAAGGTGTAGTGAATGTTCTTGATTTTTTGGGATAAACAAAACCCAATTGGGGATCTCCCATATCAATTAAGGATATTCAATACGACTATTTTACACATGGAGGGAGAGTTGACCAAACCGAGATCTTGGTATGGTTTTCTTTCAAAATAATAATTTCACCAAGGAAGTGAGAGGAAACGATTATAGAATCTCACTTTAATAAACAAAGAAGAAGAGGTTTGAATTAAATTGGTCAAGGATTGCATTAAAATTAGGAAACCTACCCCAACCTAATCACCTTTTTAATCTCATAGTTTTTTTTCAATCATTTGAATTTCAAATTTATTTCCAAAGAACTACATTTTTACCGCCGTTTTAAAGTGACAACCTGTTTTGTGTGCACTCCTCTTCGGAAGACACACTAGGTCAACCAAATTACTACATTTTAACTTAGGAAATAATTTTTTTCCCATGCCCTATGGTAGGCGTGCATCAGCTCTACCCAAATAGATCATATTGGTCAATAAAGAATATGAAACAAAGAAAGATGAGACTCTAACCAGAGAATACCACTCACCTAGTCTTGATCGACCTAAAACGTAGGAAATCATGCTTCTAGAATACCACGAACCATACTGATGATGCTTGTATCATAGGGGATCCTACCTATAGAATACCACTAACACTACAAATGCAGCTAGTTATATGGTGGACCAATGAAAATTTCTCATAGATTATTTCGATTATACAAAACACCACAATGGGTGACAGAGGATCACAAAAGTCCCAAGGAGTGATGACATTATCCTATATGGGACTTAGTCTCAAGAGGGGAATAAAATCATGTTGTTTGGATGTAATCCTATAATTAACCCTCAAGGAAATGAAAATGGGATTAATCATAACCTGTAACATTATGAAAAAACCTCTCCAAATTCTCTCATTGGGGTCATATCTTCCCCGAAGTCCCAAATCCATAGACATATTTTCCATTATATGTTCTTTTTAAATGTTATGGAATTTTGATGTTTCAGATGTGGGTTACTGGGCATATGGACTGACTCACGGTCATTCCACTAACCATGGTGATCAAGGACTGTGGTCGAACTCCCCACGGCTTCCATGGTCGACTGTCATGGCTAACCATGCTCCTAGCTACCACCACCACATGACATCTTGACTGATCCTGGATTAGGGTCAGTTTCCTTGGTTGATCATAGCCCGACATTGGCCATGGTTCCCCCAGGGCCGACATTTTTTTTCCAAGACCACTCAATCCAGATTGATCCACCAAGCACAACACATCATTGTAGGCTCATCCCATAAATGCTTGGCCATATCAAGGCTGGAACCCTCCCCTTGGACTGCATTTCCTGGCTTGCATAGCCCACTCTGCTCGAACTATGCTTTCTAGTTTTCCATATTCGATCAACCTACACCGTTTAGCATGCCTGGCCCACCTACTCCCCTCGACCCACTATAAGTCCACGTTCCACCCCCCATCCTATGGATTCGCCACATCTCATGGACTCTGAAACACATGGACACCAACCTTGTTTCTTGCGGCCACTGTCATGGTCCTCATTCGCGAGCCCCATCATACCCTATGTGGTTGCAGACCACATTCCACACAGCTGCCATCACATCCTCTTGTTGTTGCTACATCTGGTCACCTTTTCCACCAATTACCACCCCCATAGTTCACCGAACATTCCACCTCGGGTCGATAATGCCACCGCCTCACCTATTCAGACCATCATGTAGGACCCTCAATAGTGGGCCCTTCCAAAGACCATCGATTCTCTTTCAATGATCATATTTCAAAACATTCAGAGATTTGTTCTCCTCGGGTCCCTATCTACATATATCGGGCCTCCGTTTTCAGTATTCCTCCAATTTCAGGGTCTGATCATGTTTGGAGCCACTAGAAAAGTCAAACTGTGGCTATGATGGTCAAACGACGATGAAGGCGATGAACGAGGGAGATAAAATCACAAAGATCACTCTAATGAACGAATCTTGGACATTATTCATGTTAACCTCAATCAGTTTCCATTAAGTGGATAAAAAAACAAAAAAAACAATATTAATATAATCCTGCAAATAATTTCATATACCACAACAATGATTGATCCATATTCCAATATATTTGTTGATTGTTTCTCATTTTTGTAGAATATACAAACAGGGAAGAAAAACTCACAACAACATTACCTACCTTGATTCCGATCAGATGCTGTTGAATGTCAATCATCCTGTCATTATACCATGATCAGTTGAATCTAAGGGATTTCATTAATTCTATCCATCATCATTCATCAATGGTTTCTCCAGAGGCTCTTTCCCCACTAATTATGTGAATTATAGGGTTTTGGTTGTGACCCTGGATTCTTGAAAAATCCTTTTTATAATAAATGTTTGGAAACATTATGAAAAAATTTATTTAAATCATTTAATAATTATTATGTCTTTATTAACTTTTTCCATTGATACCCACAGTCACCATTGTTAAGTTGCACCAATGTTAAATCCACCATTCTAAGATAATAGGTGCCAACAAATTTCTAATTCAGGCACATGTTTTTTAATTTTTACACTTTTTTAGGAAAAATTTTCATTAGTGATATTAAAAGTTTATGTGTTTCAAAGAAATTCAAGGAAAACAAAACATAGAGATTACACATTGTATCAATATCAAGTCCCAAAATCTATCAATATAATTTTTAAAAATAATTGATGGGAAAATCTAAGATGTTACATTCTCCCCACCTTTGGGAGTTACCTCCCCCAAATCCAACAATGTTCAACTAAAATAGATGAGGGAACTAAGCATGAATATGAGGATCCCCTACTATGTTCTCTCTAGTATATTCCTGTGTTTCCACTAAATGTGTATAGAGGAATCAACTGCCCATAAAGGATCCCCTCCTTCTGATCATCGGTCTCCACTGGATACTCTGAAAAAGTAACCACATCCTCAATATCTAGCTTACACTATTCAATGACATTCAATAGGTCATGCATCTTCTTCCTCAGCTATAACATGTAAAGGACATCACATAACCACTCTAATAATAGGGATAGATCCAAGTAGTATTTGACCTTAACAACTGTACGTAGTATCTGGAAGGTTCTGATAAACCCATGATATAGATTTCCACCCCATCCAAATCTCTATAATTCATGTCAAGGAGAGACCTAACGGGACACATAGACTCCTTCATCTAACATAAAAGTCCTATGCCTCATATAAAAAAAGACTTATATCGCATCTTGGAAGTATGATTTTCTCCTAGATGATCTTTACATTCTATGTAGTATCCCGTACCAACTCTGGACCCATGAGTGTTGACTCTCTTGTGTCTTCCCAACAAGGTGGCGACCTGTACAGCCACTCGTACAATTCCTCTAATGGTTTCATACAAATCCATGAAGGATATCTATTATTATATGAAATATAGACCAATGGTAGTTGATCCTCCCCAAAATGGCCCAAATCCCACAAGCATTCCTACATCATGTCCTCCAGAATATGAATGTTCGGCTGAGTCTAGCCGTCCATCTAGGGGTGAAATGCTATGCTCAAATGCAACTGATTCCTAAACGACTCGTAAAATCCCTTCAAAAATCTGGATGTGGAGAGATAATATAGATATGAAAATATCACTAATGAGACTCTGTTGTTGAAACTATATATTGAACATAGAGGCATCCTAATCAATCTAATAAACTCCACTTCGGAATAGCTTGGATGTGGGCCGAAATGGAGAGTTGTTCAACAATCACCCAAATGGTATCATGCACCATGTATTTATGTTGTAAAACCATCATGAAGTATATTGATATCCCATCCCCCATCCAATCAAACTCTTTAAAGGGGTTTTTCAATCACAATGGAACCTGGTTACCATCCTTCACATACAAATATTAATGGAATCGGAAAACAAAATCTTCAACTCCCTGCTTCATTTCCAGCAAACAAAACTGATGTTAGAGATCATATTACCGATTTTAAAACATTTATGTACTGCCAATGGGTATGTATGGGGCTCCATCATATCCTCCCCCCACCACAATTCCATTGGTTCTATTGTACATATTTTAAAATAAAGATGTGATCCTCATATTTTGAATAACCATCAGTAGTATGCCCTGTGGACATCTAAGAACATAGGGTATCATAGTTGGTGTCTTCAAGATGTACCTTTGCAACTTTCTATAACAGTGGTGGGGTTCAAACAATGATTGGAGGCAATATACTCCACCTCTATTCACAATGAACATCTGCAATGAGGCCATCTACTCTGATGCCCCCATTCATTCACTGTGAACTAGATCTATTATAGAGAGAAAATACTACTACATTCCCCTTCTTTGGAGTATTCAAAATCTCAAAGCAATAGTCCTAGAAGAACATTATCAATCCCATTTGTCTCGTGATCAGATCCTTTTGGGAGAGGATATACATGAGACTCTTGTGATCCTAGTAGACTCTCTCCCATCAGGTAGTTTTTCCACATCTTCAATGTAATCTCTACCATTTCTAGTTCAAGATCATGGGTTATGTAGTTATAATCATGCGGCCACAGCATTAATAATCCATAGAAAATCACCTTTTACCCATACATCAGGACATAATCAATCTAGGTCCCTAATGCATCACATAACAGCACATAATTGACAACCTCTTCTGGTAATCTCAAGATTTGAGTGCTTGTCAATATCTATTTCAACTACTGAATAATCTCCTGGAACTTTTCCATTAACACGAAAGGTTGTCCCCTTCATATAAAATATGTTAAGGGTGATTCCACTCTAGAGTGGTTGTCCACAAAACCTCCAATAGTACTAGACCAAACCAAGGTAACTTTTCACCTCGGTAACACTCATAGGTTGCTCCCAAGAAAGAACCACCTCAATATTTGCTGGATCCAATACAACTCCAGCAACTGAAATGACATGTTCCAGAAATTTTACCTATTGAATCCAGAACTGAATCTTTGAGAGATTAATGTGAAGCTAGGGATCATAGGGTGTTTCGAAAACCATACTCATGCATCAACTATGATCTACCCAGACACTGAGTACAATAGGATGTCATTAATGAATACCACCACAAACCAATCAATGTTAGGGTGAAAGATATGGTTCATGAGTTCCATGAACACATACGAGAAATTAATCATTGAAAAAAACCACACCATGTACTCTTAATGACTATAAAAACACATGAAAGCCAGCTTCAGTATATCCTCTCCTCATATTCGCAACTGGTTATAGGATTATATGAGGTCGATCTTCTATAATAGACATTCCCCATTAAACTGATGAAAGAGGTCATTGATCATCATTAGTGGATATTTTTTCTTCTTAGGTACCTGGTATAGTAACTGAAAGTCCACACATAACCTCAATATCTCATCTACCTTTTTGGAAAATGAATCTCGGGCAACCTAGGATGAAACACTGAGTCTCACGAAGCCCTTCCACTATAGGTACTCCAACTATACACTCCGCTTGCGATGCTCTATGTGATCCATCAAATATGCAAGTGTATATATCCGTTCTTTCTCAGTAATTAGATTAAGACAAATTTCTATCTACCTATGGGGAGGTAAAACTGAGACATCTATGGGGAAGAGGTCCTCATTCAACTCCACGATAGGAGGAAAATGATTGTCCATATCATCTACTTGACCATGGGTGAGGCTGGACAACTGATTAGTAAACATCTTCATTCTCTTATATGTGAGTCCATCCAATGATACATGGATTTCCTTTTCACCAAAAAAGAAAATCCTAGTCCCATAACTACAAAAACACAACATTATGTGCCTAAAACAGCCAATCTAATCATGAATTATGGATAACCAGTCAATACCAAGAATAAATTCATAAGTCCCTGATGCCACATCCAAGAGATATAAATCGAAAAACTCACCTCTAATAGTCATGTAACACTTCCATCACTATTGGGATCATCAAATCTTCTCCTGTTAGTGTCTCTAGGCATAACTGTCAAGTTAACGGTTCAACCTGAATCTATGAGTCCTTAACAGGGTTAGTGGTAAGAAATGAATGACTAGAACATATATCTATAAAAAATAAATATAAGGTGAAAAAGAAAAAATTCATACCAAGTATCATCCATGGAACAATTGGTCCATAAGCCTCTATCCCCTACAACTGGTCTCATCCGTATATAGAAGATTTCTGGTCCTATCATAGACCACTTGTAGGGTGATATTGGAGCTTCGTGGCACAATCCAACAATGTGAAAGATCTCTCCTGTATAGAAATCAATGGTCTCTTTAGATAAGAGTTCTATTCTGTCACATTGATATTGGATCACATAAAAGAGCTTCTATATCTACAACAGGGTAGTATGACCTTGGAAGAGTATTCAGTGATGTTTAGTGAACTTTCACACTACACCATATATATTGTACTAAATCCTATGACTGGTAATTCATTGTGGCTTACTTATATTTTTTTCATGGTCTGATTATATCAGGATAACACTTGTTATATTCTCTATTTGAAAATTACAAGTGTGGAACTAAATAGTATTTCCTTCATTGTATTTCTGGTGTGGGGTTTTAATCATTGTATTTTTCTTTTGTGGTTTCGGGTTGTTCTATAAGGTATTGTTATATTCAATACTGCATGGAATTTTCCTAAAAATGTCATGTATTGTGTAGACGGTTGACCCTTTTACAGAGTCCTATGTGGACCAGGACTAGGCAGTGCTTAGTGAGGCCAAATAGATGAGGTGTGATCCCGTAGTTTCATACAGAAATCCCAGTATCTTTTCCTTTCGGTGGGATCATGAAATGTTTTCTGTAGAGGAGTTTCATGATCTTGCGCTTTCACATACCTAGACAGGGTTGGTGCGGGCAACACATCAACATGTTCTATGGGACCTCCTTAGAGGCTCTTCTTAGTGGGCTTGTATTTTTTCCTTGTTTACTTACCTATTATTATATACTATAGTTGTATGATATGGTGGTCTACATGAATTTCTTTACTTAGTGTTTTTATATTTCATCATTATTTTTCTTAGAGATGTTTGTTTTTTATAGGTACATTCGGCTAATTACTTCTATTTGTGGGATATGCATACTCAATGCTAGTAAGTAGCCCCTAACCATTTGGAGGCATGCTTGGGGTAGTCACACCATGGGCCACTCTTGGATAGGTTATTACATAGGTGTATAAGAGGATCAATGTTGTCACAAAGAGGGATACCATAAATCTATTTAAGGCTCAGCCTCAAGATGGGACTACAATCCAGTAGCATTGATGTAATGCCGTATTGTACCCTCGTGGAAAGGACCTATAGAATTCTCTCAACCTATACTGGAAAAACTAAAAATTACCCACATTATACCAAAATGATTGTCTCGTATCTAGGGTCCCAACAACCTATATGGACCTTTAATTTGATAGTCCATTTAGAGGTTATAGAGATTTGAAATTACGGAAGGGGGTCACTGGGCCTATGGAGGTACTCAGAGTTAGTCCAACAATCATGGCAGTCAACCATTGAGTTTAACCACCATTGTTGACCACCCCTTGGCTACTTCAATAGACTGTCACGGACGACCAATCCCCAAGCTTTGATGGGTGTGTAGAAGCTTTTCAGCATGTGGCTCATCGTCGACCCCCGATGTCAACTGTTGAAAAACACTAGCCCCATCAACCAAGGTCTAACATGCATGGCCAGGTCCACTCTATCTGGCCCAAAACACCTATCCCAACCCATCTTCCCTATCCCAACACACTCACATTCAATGTGCTTGCTCTACTTGTCCCATGCCTCCTGGCCTACCTGCCCTGCTCAATCCGTTGGTCATCTGTGTTCCTTCACAACCTGCGACCATAGAACCACACACACTGGCCACATTCCACACTACCCCAAATGTATTCTATATATTTCATCCCTACCATCTCCCACACATCCTCCAACTACATTCCACACTATGGTGCCACCGCCTCCAATCATCACTGCCTTGGGTCTCCATCACCGCCACCTTGGGTTTCCAACTCCACCTCCTCTCCTCACTATAACATCTTACTGGACCTACATTGGTGGTCATGTTTTAATACTACTGATCCATATCTGATTCTCAGATTTTGAAAGGTCACAGATCTGCACTTCTCAGGTCTCTATCTGCATAATCCCAACCTCTATTTCCTAGATTCCTATAATCTCACTTCCAATCATGTTCGGAGACACCTAAGAAGTTGAACAATGGCCTTTGTGGTCCATGGTCTCCAAATGGCCCAAAAGCCTTCATTTTTTATTGATTTTGATAATCCACCATTCATGTGGTGTGGTGAAACCCTTACAAGGCCCATAGGTAGAAGTATTACATGGCCCATAGGCCCGTGAGGAATTCATTGCCTATAGGCTTCAAACATAACATACATCCCAGACTAACTACTTGGAACTGCTCATCCCAAGAATCTTCATTGTGGAATTAGATCTCTACCTTCGCATGGCTGTTCGGCTAGGTTTTCCCATGCATGCATAGGCTTGGCCCAATTTCAGGTGCCATACCCTCTCATTCTTGCAATCCATTTAGATTCTGGTATGGTGAAATCTCCTTTCTCATCCTCCTTTGGGAGTTTGTTTCATGTAATTTTTCTTTTTTACATCTTCACATATAGTGGCCTGAAGTCCTAGAGGTGGAATGAAGGCCTTACTGATCCAAAGTCATGTGTGTCACAAAGACCTTAAAGGATTTCGGGAACAAATCGGTTGTTCGAAGGCCCGAACAGGGGAATAGTCTCTGCTGCTACGGTGCCAAATACTACCTGCTACAGTTTCGCTGCAATACCTGCTACCCTACCCTGCTATAGGACCCGTAAATAATCCTATTCCTGGATTTGATCCCGGTTCTCCTGGATGCACATAAGGAGTCCTCGCCAACCGGGCTGAGGATCATGTGCAAAACATGGTTGTTAATTATGTCCCCCTCTTTTCCCATGTAGTGGGTCTGTCAACCCAGAGAGATACACATTACCTAGCTAATTCATGACATTGAATATATCTTTTCATAATATGAACATTTTCGGAGCCTGAATGGACTTGATCCTGTGTTAGTTCCCCCAGATAGCGAAATGACCCATCCAGTGTACCACTCGACTAACGCCCTGGGGGAAAAACGTGGTGGTCAATTAAGTCACCCTCCTTACCCGTATGGCGGATCCGCCAACCCATGGAGATACATGTACACCATATAAGCCATTAAATTGAAAATACATATTCATAATATGAACAGTATTCAATCGTGGCATGACTCGAGCCTGAGCCAGTTCCACCAGACAGGGAAATGGCCCAACCGGTGAACCACTGGACTAACACCCTGGGGGCCTTTAGTGGTCCACGTTGATGAGCACCATAAACATGGTAGATAAAATCACAAGGAATTCATTGATTAATGAATCTTGGAATTTGTTTGTGTAGGCCTCAATTCATTTAAATTATAATGATAAATAAAGGGGAATTAAAATAAATATATGAATAATACCACAGATAATTTCCCATCCCAAAACAATGACCACTCCATGTGACAATATATTTTTTGGTTGGTCAATGTTTATCATATAATCTATGAAGGGGGATGAAAAACTATAAACAAAAAACCCAACCTCAATTCAGATCAGTCACTAATGAAGGATTATCTAATCTCATTGTTCCTTTATTTGTTGAATCTGAGGGGTGTCATTCATTCAATCTGTCGTTGTTCAATAATGGCTTCAATTGAGGATCTTTCTCCACATATCAAATGAATTTTAGGGTAATGGTGGTAACCTGATATTCGAAACAAAGAATTATTAAATGAAAAGTGTCTCTGCATCATAAAATATATTTTTTTGAATTATTTAATGATGATTACGCCCATTTTTACTTTTTCCATAGAAGACCAATGGAAACCAAATATAATTCAAGCCTTGGGTAATCCACCATTCTAAGATCAATGGTTCACTTATATTTATGATCTAGGAAACCATTTAATAAATTTATAAATTTTTTATGAAATGAATTTTCTCGTGCTATTAAAATTCTCAAAATTTTTTAAAAACTGTTATGGGAAAGTCATGCCTCATTATTACATGTCATCTTAGTTCCTAGTCTCAAAATCCAGTAGTATAATTTCTAAAAATAATACCCGGGAAAATATGAAAAATTAAATTTGTAATCTAATTGTTAGGAAAAAATACATCGAGGAAACATTTTCATATTTTTTAGTTGATTGAGTTTGTTGAAAAAGAGGATTTCCATGGTCATTTGTGGAGTTCCAGAGATATTTTTAACATGGTATGTTGAAAAAGACCCTATACATAGTATTTTAACCTTAGAAGTGGTATAAAAAATTCCACACACAAGGTGACTTTGTTTCCTAGTGTTTTCCAAATTTTTTTTGTCCAAAATTTGGAGGATAGAAACCATTACAAAGGTTTTGATTCCTGAAGGTGTTATGAAAATATAGTAGAATGAATGAGTTTTCCCAATAATGGGTTGATTGAATGGAATTCCAGGAAGTTTTTTATCATCGTGAATGAGAATCGCAAATCTATGAAGTATTGAAAGTAATATCTAAGGCTATGAGAAGTTTCCAAAATACGAAATTTCCCATGTGCTTCGGGAAGATAAAGTGAATAATGAATGAGATGAGGCATCTTTTCAAAAATATGATGAAGAGGATGGATTATTTTTTTATGTGAGGAAAAAGCTATAAATAGGCCTCTACCCCCTCCCCAAATGAGATAAAAAGTTAATAATTATTCATAGGATCTAGATTCAAAATGGTGGGTCTTGTGAAATGTTCATGATGAAATGATTTATGTGAAGGATTTGAATGCCTCTTGAAAATTGTAGGCATTATTAATGTGAAGGTGTTTGTAAAGGATATAAAAAAATCGAATCTTATCAACTTCATGAGCTCTATATGAGCTTCTAAAAAGATTATTCTTTCACAAAGTCTAGGGGAGATTCATGAAAGGAATCCGGTTTGCAAAGGTTATTTGAGATTTGTGAAAGGGGTGTGCTTTTTGAATGTAGTGAGAATCGTGAAGGTGTTTAAAAGGAAATTTCCTAGAGAATCTATGGTAAAATGATATTCAGAAAGTGGATGATAGAAGAACATCAACAAACCATTTTTCTACAATTGAGTATGTTATCATTATAACTAATTAATGTACCTACATGTTGATAAATATATGTTTGTATCCCTTCTAGAGCAGTGATAAATGAAAAAGGAAGATGGTTATTCCTTCTATTGGAAGTGAGCCATTGAAATAGAGTTACGAATGAACCTTTGGTAGATGATAGATGTTTATAAAAATTATAAAGGATGTGGGCCTTGGTATATAATTGATATAGCCTAAACCATAATTGGGTAGTGAGCATTACTGGATTTGGTACATCATCACATTTTTTATAATCCTAAGACATATAACATTGATGTAAAACCTTGTAAAATTGATGTGTCTCATGCATAATTCCATTTTTTCATTCATTTCTATTGGAAAGGGAGAGAAGAAATTTTTATTTTTCAAAGAATCTAGACTTAAATGGGAAGATGATTTAATCTAGAATACCGAAATTCACCCATCTCATGGTATTTCACATAGTTGGGATATCCTTTGGTATCATATGGAATGATTGATTGTTAGTGGTGCCCCCTCATTAAATGAAATGGAGGTTTTTAGTCATAAAGTAATTCATACCTTCGATGAAAAAAATCAATTAATGAAGAATCGAATGTATCACATATTTCAATCATTAGGAATGGATGTATATATATTAGTGATGCATGGAATTTTATCCAATATCGAATGTGGTTCTTCATCAGATCCTGAATGATGAGAATCAAATTCTGACACCAAAGACAAAAGTACATTAAGGGATCCCATATAATTTAATATATATGAATGTTTTTTCATGTAAATCATCACATTATATATTGTAATATATTCTAAATATTTAGGAGGGATCATAATAATTCAGAGAAGTAAACCTACAATTTCTGTGGAATAATTATGAGGATATGAAAATTTACCCCAATGATTCCATGGATTCATTAATTGACTGGTCGAATGTTACTGTGGAAGAAATGAGTAGCCTTAGAGAAATTATTAATTATTTAATCATTTTGAATCACATATTGATAAGACATCAATGTCACTTCAATCCAAATGTTTCTATTTTGGATGATAAAGATCTAAAAAATATGACATTGGATAACATGAATGGAACAATTGTTTAATTAAAAAAGATACATGATAATAATGTGTCTATGAAAAAAAGGAAGTCCAGATATGTGGCATTGAAGTACAAGAAGAATATCACCTTTGAAGATGTTCAAGAAGAAGAAGAGATAGATGAGGTGATGTCATTCCATACTTCAAATATCCAAACTAGAAAAAGGAAATTTAAATGGGAAACTCCTACTTGAATGTTATCGATGTTGATATGTGGGAAATCATCCATCAAGGAGCCCCAGAATTATTCAAGAATATTAAGAGGATTAAACAGAAATTCTCATGAAGAAGTCCTCATCCTATGTGAGTGGTTAGAAAACTGTTGAGATAAATTTCATCAAAAGGAAATATATTCTTTCAAAAGAAGATGATAGTTCATATGAATTAGAGGAAGAAGAGTTGGGGGACTCCAAGGATCAAGGAGAAAATGATATGGTGATAATTCTTAGAAATTAAAAAAATATGGATTTTAGAGATAATGAACATTGAGAATTAAAAGTACGAGATGAATTTTAGTTTTAATTAGAATCAAGTCATTACTAAATATATGGTTATAGATCCAAAATGAAGAAATACAAAAAAGTACTTTAGGATTCAAAATGTTATATGTGGGTGAAGGATAATGGGACGTCTACAATTATAGATGAAACTGTAAACCTTTAATCTTAAAATCAACAGAACACATATATGATCAATGAGTACAAGATCAATGATGAATAGAAGAAAATGGTGACTGATGGTTTGAATAATACAACAAAAGATCAAGGCTAACTCATAGAAATGATTGAGGGGGAGGTTTCAATCCTTTGAAGGAAAGTGAATGTTCATAAGAAACTATTTACTCCAACAAATTTGGCCATAAATTCAGTATAAAATATCAATATAGATACCAAATATCTAGTGAAACATGCAATTGAATTTTATGAGAATAAAATGATAGATATGAACATTATAACTGGTATGGGCCATGATCGAAAACAAAAAAGAAGTAATAGTTCATGATAAACAATAAGAACCTACACTAATTTTAATAATTTATTTTGGTCAAAATTATAAAATTTATAAAACCCAATATAAAACATTTATTGTAGTAGTGACATGCAGAAATCACTGTGCAATAGATGATAATTTTTTGGAAGGATGGGACACACACAAAATGTTTGTTCAATTTTCAAATTGTATCGATGGGAATAAGATCCATAAAGGATGTCATAAAAACACAATATTCCATGATATCATTTAATGGTTAGTTTTTTAGGTGTGGAGGAGTTAGACACACGGTGTGATATTTCTCATCAACAATGTAGAGGAATGTGCCGAAGAAGAAAATATATATTCATCAGCCTCAGCTCATTGTATCAGTAGATGAGCTAAAAATGAAAAATAAATTTGTATCCTTAATGGATGAATATGTTCCATCATAATTTGTGGATGATCAAAGTTATGTATCTGTATTGGTTAGAAAGTGATAAAAATGAATAAAAATTAAGATATATGAACAAGTAGTCATTAAATAATTATATTCAAAGCATTAGACCACACTGGAACATGTATTATTAATAGTTGATGAACCTCCCATCTGAGAATAAATAAGGAACTATTGATAGTAATTGGATATAATAATGATTTTATTTTATGATTTGATAATGATGAATGCCTGAAAATTATTGGCATAGGAAAAGAAATGTTTGGGGGAAAAGACATGAGACACAACAATGTCTTGGTTGTGGAATATATCAGTCGCAACACGATAAGTGTATGTCAGTGGTGTGAGTCAGGTCATTATATATGGTTTTCAATGAAATTATGTATCATTTATTAATGAGGTGGTGTAGTTCCTTTTGTAAAGAAATCATACAAAAGGGAATTTCAATGTTGTAAGTGGAGAACTAGATATGTGATTTTTATCATATGATGAAGAAAAAACGTTATAGAATAAACCAATTTGTCATTTTATAAAAATTTCACTATAAGATATGTTGAAATTTGATTTCTCTTGAGACCTAAAATTGATATTACATGTTTTTACCTATATTTGGGTTTTTTTCAACAAGATAAGATCATTCGAAAGAAATTAAATTGAAAGGAGAAAAGGTCCCAAAAATTTCTTGAGTATGTGAATATTGATTTGTCGATACCTACATCAATAAGAGATATTATTAGGATGATTTATTATGTTATCCTCATTAATGAAATTAGAATAATGGAATGGGTTTCAATAATCACTAAGAAGTATGAGGTGTTTAGTTGTATAATAACTTATTGAAAGGAATTTGAAGACATGATGGTTCAAATAATCTGGTTGATATGAATAGATAATGTAAAAATGTTCAAAAATATCTAAGTGTAGGATTGTCATGTGAAACATGGGATAAGGAACCATGATTCAACATTAAAAACTACATATAAAAATGGAGTAGTTGAGAGAAGAAATCAAATTATGAACAACATGTCTAGAATAATTCTTATTTAAAAAGAACTTTATAAGATGCTAGGGAGAGAAGTAGTGATTAAATAATTCAATACATAATGTATCCTGTTATCATGAAAAAAATAAGATAATACTCTATATAATCTATGGAATTGAAAAACTCCAACACTAAATTACATTCATATCATCAAAATTAAGCGATTCATTCGAAATAAGTAGAAACATTGGAAGTTTGAATCCCATTGAGATGAAGGTTTATTCCTTATATACTCAAGAAAAATCAGTTAATATAAATGATTCAATAAGAGGCTATGAATGTTAGTTTTAATAATGTTGTAAATAAATTATATAAGTAGAATAATTTTCAGCAAATACATGATTTGTTTCGGGAGAATTGTGTTGATGAGATAAGAAGATCATGGGAAGTTCTAGTTTTCGTGGTTGATTCATAAGAAGAATAAAATATTTCAATGGATGAATATAATCTAGTATCTACACAAATGCCAAAAAGATGGTTGAAAATTGATAGAGATAACATATTTGTCGATCTGATATCTCTATTATAGAAAATGAGAATGAAGACTCTAATAAATTCATTGTTCTCATCACATGTAGAGTGTAAATTGTTGGAGGAAGATGGTGGTTATGATTATTGGATTAAGTATGTGAGAAAAACCGTGACTGAAATGATAAGAATCTGAAAAGGGGAATTTTTTGAGGTAAATAGATAAAAATGTAATGGGGAAAATGGACTTTTGGAACATTATGTATGCATATAGTGTAGAGATCTGAAAAATTTATTAATAGAGTGTGATGTGTTCTCCCAGATAGAGGGTATTAATGTTAATGCAACATTTTATCAATTCTCAAGGACATAGTAAATTAGATTATTATTGGAAATTATAGTGAAATTAATGTTCATTGACTTCCATATGGATGTCAAGTCAATATTTATGAATTGGGTTCTAAAGAATAATATTATAACAAGAATCCAAATGGTTTTCCATTCATGAAGTTGAGAACACAGTTTCTAATCATAGAAAGGAACTACATTGTGTAATATCATAAGTAAATAAAGAATACTACATTTTCATACTTATTAAAAGTTGTGAATAAAATATTATTTTTAATTTAAATTTGATGTTTTGTTCAATGGCATACCCGATATGAAACAATGGTTTTCTTTGAAATATTACGTTGCAAACAACGTCGAGTCATACTGAAAAATAATAGTAAAATATAATTTTAAATGGTAATTAATTACGAGATGTTGTATTGGCAGGAATGAACATACCTAACTACAATATGATTATACATGTTTTATAAAGGTTTTTACGTTAATCCAATAAAATTAAGTGGCTTAAAATGTGAATGAATCTAATTTTAGGCATAAATACTTTAATATTCATTAAAAGGTTGATTTACCGACATTTTGTGGATAACCATCCTTAAATATAGTTTTGGTAACATTTATATTTTATATTTTACAAAAAAAAATTATTATTTTGAATCGGGACAACAAAATTTACTTTGGGTAATTTTTTGGTATTTTTCTGATAAAATTCCTTTTTTAATGAATAGTGAGAAATACTGTATTTTAATTCAAATCATCCATTTAATCTAATTTATTTATATGGTTAGATTATCTTATTAATTTGTTTTAAAGTTTAATTAGATTATATTTTTACCATTTAATCAAATGTTGGTCATTGTAATTAATATCGCTTTGAAATTTGACATAAACAAGTGTCAATCATTGTATAGTTATTATTTCTTAAAAACACTCTATTTGTTTTGAAAACAGGAATTCATTTTAAATTAATCAATTCAATATCTATGTATTTTATTTGGTAAAATAGACATCATTTTTGAATTTGTAATACCAAATATATCTTAGGCTGAATTTTTCGTATTTTTTTGAAAAACATCAATTTTTTATAATTAGTAAAAACACTACGTAGTAGTTAGAAAAACATACAACTTCATTTAAATGTAATATTATCACTTCAGTGAATTGAATTTAGAAAATTTGACATACATTTTTTTTGTTAGTAAGTAAAATGAGGTTCAATAAGATGAAAATATTTTTTAGCGAATAGTATGTATTGACTTTTACTTACCGCGATTATAGATAAATAGGGTACTTCAAGGTAAAAATAATATTATAATAATTTAAAAATACCGTAACACTTATCAGAACCTTATATTATGAGTCATGGCAGGACATTACAATCCTTTGGTTATTTTTTGGCCATTTAATTCCATTTGGGTTAGATAATGACATTAATAAATTTTTATTAAATGTAAAAATAAAAATATTATAAACATGTATTGTTTTGCTAAAACAATATTTATGTTGGGTTGTATAATTTATATATTTTTCTATTAATATTTATTACAAAGATAATATGATTTCCTACATCATGGAATTTTAGTTATAAATTTTAGACGTCAAATAAAAAAATTATTTATGACACAACAATGAGGTAGTGTTTACCTCATTAATGGATGGTTTAAATAAATAAGAATATAATGATTTAAAAAAATATCCATAACCAGTCCAATTCATATTGGATGATTATTTTTTGAAAAATATTAATCTAATAATTGACTTTAATATGTTTTTTACCATTAGAAAGTGATACTCATTATATAATAAAATAATATTTTTAAACATTCCGAAAGAGATCATCCTCCCCCTTATAAAAATACATCACCTATAACCCATTACTCCCACCTCTCAAGCCCCTTGGATAGTCCAAAATCTACCCCCAATAAGCTCTTAATAACCCACTCATCCACTTATAACCCTTTCCTTAGGCACAAGACACATCATGAAATTCTTTTGGTTCAAACCAAAGTGAATTACCCGATTTAAAGTTAGCGTCTTCTCTTAAGTTCTTTTATATTATTTTACTTCTCCAACCCCCTAAAATATTTTTATTCCTTTAATTTATAAAAAATATAGTATCCTCAATATACTAGGTTGTTTTTATCTGAAGTATTAACACTGAAATTTCACGCACCTACATCTAATGGGTAAAGAGTGTATTGTTTATGTGGATTGCGAACTACTGCCTCACAAAACAATGATTTTTCAATATTCAAATAACACCTATTATGTTGGCCATTAAGATGAAACTATATTTATATTTTTTATGTATTATATTTATATTGTATCTATACTTCTAAATTTTTCATTTATATCATACCTTTATGGTTTCTATAATTGGTAAATACGATAATTTCATTTGAGGAAGTACGGACTACCGCCCCATCCAAGTGATATGACTAGTTCATTCATTTTGATCAAAATTTAAAGGGCAGAGTTACTGATATTATATATATGATATTATAATGAACATATAATATATTTATGTATCATTAATGTTTTTTTCCATTAAATATGAAATATAAATGAAAGTAGCACTCATGCGTATGTACGGCTAACCATCTCCATTAAAAGTGAATTTCGTTTCTTATCTCCAAATGTTATGTACTGTTATAAATAAATATATATACTAGATATATATGATATATATGTTATCTACCTCATGAATATCATTCTGTAGATAATGGTCTTTTGACAACATGAATAACTTGTAATTATATGAAGTTAATTTTTGACTCAAGTACCAAATATCGACAAAATGACAATTATTAACATAATTGATTATGTAATGTTTATAACAAGGTAATAAGTGATATAAAATGAATAATTAATTTGAAAAAGGTTATTAGTAAAGTATAAATTAACTTGAGTTTATTATTCAGGAGATTAATGAAGGAACGAGTCATGTCATACATGAGGTATGTGACTTCATCTCAATCTCCATTCAATGAGGCATACTTTGACTTATACATGACATTCTTTTATATGGTATATAAACAGATTTGAATTTTCTTTTCATTCAAAGGGAATATTTTTCTACGTGTTTTTTTACTAAATGACAAAAAATAATGTTTCTTTTAACGTAAGCAGTGATAATAACCTTTTCCACTTCTGTGAGTATTATTTGATCTATGGCTTCCCTAACAAGATGTAATGTTTTTAAATGGAAAATAAACACCATATACTCTTCTACATATTTTGGTTTTGAAAATGGTTTTGATAATGTATTTTTTATGTAAATATATTTAAAAGATGTGTAAATGGTGTCTATCCTTTATGTTTGTTTTATGTGTTATAAATATGATATGGTTCATGGAAATTTTTTATGTATACAGGTTGTTCCATGATAAACCTAGGGCGGTTGAGCCTGAGATATCTCTCCAATTCATTGGGTAATGTGACAGAGGTAAACAATATTGTTTCTCCTTAAAGATTTAGGGAATATACTGTGATAGTTATTCCAAATGTAACTCCCTACGTAGTTGTAAAAGTTGCAACGTATGTATGTCATGGATGCCATGAGTTACCTTTATGATTTATTTTTTTTATATGTTAATCAAAAATATTATGATTTCATGAGGTATGTCAAAAAATTTATGTCTTTTGGGACTGATGTTTTTTACTTTTTTTTAAAACCCTTACTAAGATTTTTTTGCGCATCCCTAGTTCAGAAATGTTGTTCACATGCCTTAGGGATAAATACGTTAAAGGATGGGATCATGGAAAATTTATGATGTCTAAAACATGAAAGTAGACATGACTTCTTTTTTCATGTGTTTTTATTTTATGAAAAAATGGAAACTGAGTAGTAGTGTCTAGTTTGTAATTTTTGAGATTTAATGTAATAGTTATGGCTGAATTCCTCAAAAATATAATCCTAAAAAGATCCTCAAGGTGAATTATCCTTTTAATTCAAGATTATGTAATGTTTTAAGTCTGGGTCCTTATAGTTGGTATCAGAGGAGAGTTTAGTCGACTTTAGGAATTGGAATATTATTAATTTAATTTCCATAAATTAATTTCTATTAATATTGAAATGATATAGAATTTATAGATAACCATGTTGCTTCGAATGTGATATTTCTGTGTTCAAAATGGTTTTCCATAGGGGAAACAGGGAAGCTATGATGGACGACATCTGGAGAAAGACAACCTTCTACATCTGCAACCTCAGATGGTCAAAATTTGAATTGAACTATTTGTTGTAGTGATGTAATAGTTGACTCAGACTATAAATGGTGGTGGTATCATTGCAGGACATCATCTAGAGCAACCCCATAAGAACATTTCAGTAGTGGATAATTTCATGAGGCAACATCCCCCATCGTTTAGAGGATCATCTGACCCTGTGAAAGAAAAAAAGTTGGATTAGAGCCCTAGAAATTGTTGTGGATGTAGTGGGGAGTTCAAAATATCAAAATATTAGTCTTGTTGTTTACCATTTTGAAGGAGAAGCTGGTCAGTGGGGGTCAATGGTAAAAAAACAGGGATGGTAAGAAACTTATGTTTATAGTTTGTGAAAATTGGGTTAAAAATCATGTTGGGGAATGTCTTTTGAATTTTGGTAAGTGCTACCGATGTGGTAAAATGTGACATAAGGTGCATAATTGTATTGAAAAATATCAGGTTAATGGTAATAAAAAGTATGATTTACAGTTAGTGAAATGTTTTAGGTGCACTGAAATGGGTCATTAAGAAGATGAGTGTCAAATGAAGAACTCAACTGAGGTAAATTAGTCGGAATACAAGTAAAAAGGGGTTGTAAATTCCTTTTCAACTACATGAGTAGATGTTGGGCCATCAAATGAAGTTATATCTAGTATACTATTTGGTTTTTCAGATTTTGTCAATGTGTTGTTTGATTCAGGGTATAAACATTTGTTCATCTCTGAGATGTTTTTCAGTAAATTGGAAAATTCATCTCAATATATAAATCCTAAACTTATGGTAAAAACACTAGGGGAAATGATGAGACAAAAAGAAATAATAATAACCTTCTTGTCCTTCTGTGTAGTATGAATCTACATATTAACTTTACTGTTTTTCCTTTAGTAGAGTTTGTTGTTATTTTTGGTATTTATTTCCATTCTATTTATCATGCTATGATTAAATTTAGAGATATAGAGGTTTATTTTCAATAGATCTTCAGTTTCTATACAAGAATGAACACGAACATTTGATAACATATCAGGAAGCTCAGAAACTTGTAAATGATGGAAATGAATGTAACATTACACAAATTGTTGAAAATAAAATAACTAATCAAGTTAATGTTGTACCAGGGGTAAATGTGTGCCTTGATGTTTCTCTTGATGAGTTTTCGGGTATTATACCTAATCGAGAAGTTGAATTTACTGTTGACTTAGTTTTTAATTCTAATCCAATTTCAAAACCCCCCTTATAGAATGGATCAAATTGAACATTTAGAGTTAAAGAAGCAATTGCATGAGTTATTAAATAATGATTTCATTCATCCTTGAAAAACACTATGGGTGATCCTATCATGTCTGTTAAAAAGAAATATGGTTCAATGAGACATTGCATTGATTATAGAGCATTGAATAACATCACTACAAATAACAATTACCCTTTTCCTCATATCAGTGATTTTTTTGATCATCTCCAGAGATATTAGTATTTTTCAATGATTGATTTGAGGTCGGGGTAACATCAGTTGAAAGTAAAGGAGTCAAACATTCTGAAGACCATGTTTCATACTAGATATAGCCATTATTAATTTTTAGTTATGCCTTTTGGGTTAATCAATGCACCTTATGTATTCATGGATCATATAAATAGAATTTTCTATGAGTTCTTGGATAATATTGTGGTTGTGTTCATGGATGATATATTTGTTTATTATAAAAGTAAATAGCACTATGAATTTCATTTAAGTATTGTTTATCAATCCTTAAAAGAAAATAAAATCTATGGTAAATTCCACAAGTGTGAGTTTTGGTTACAAAATATTTTTTTCCTTGGTCACATTATTTCAAGAAATGGCATAAATAATGATCCTACTAAAACAAAAGTTGTCGAATAATGGACAAGACCCACAAATATTATTAAGATCCATAGTTTTCTTTGTTTGGCAGGTTATTACTGGTTGTTTGTGGAATATTTTTCATTATTACCTATCCCACTGACTATGTTAACTAGAAAATGTTTTACTTTTATTTTTACAAATGAATGTGTTGATTGTTTTCCAGAATTGAAATAAAAATTGGTTAATTCTCATGTTTTGGCATTACCTTCTAGAAATGGCGAGTTTGTTATCTACAGTGATGGTTCGTTGAAAGGACATGGTTGTGTCCTTATGCAAAATAATTAGGTAATTTCTTATACTTCACGTCAGTTGAAACATCATAGGTTAAATTAACCTACACATGATTTGGAATTAACTGATATTGTTTTTTCTTTAAAAATTTAGAGACATCATTTGTATGGAGTAAAGTGTGAAATATATACGGATCAAAAAAGTTTGATGTATATATTCACTGAGAAAGAATTAAACATGAGACATAGGATATGGTAGGAATTAATCAATGATTACGATTCCACAATTCATTACCATCCTAGAAAGGAAAAAAAAGTGGTTGATACTTGGATTAGAAAAAGTAATGTTACATTAACCTTGATAAATTTATAAAAATATACTTTGAATAAAGACTTGATGAACATTTTCATAGAAGTTTTTGGTATAGAAAATTACAATATTTTTTCAGGTGTTAGTGAAATCATCTCTATCAGACAGAATAAATCAAGCATAGAAGGAAGATGGTGAGTTGCAGAAAATGGTAGAGTTGTTCTAGAAGGGTCATTTTCCTGATTTTGAAGTTGATAATGATTGTATTTTTAGATTTGGAAAGTGATTATGCATGACTTTTGATTCATAGTAGCAGAATGAGTTTTTATGTAAAGCTCATAGTTCTATGTTTTTAGTTAATCTTTTTCTTACTATGTTTTACATAGATCTTCAGATGTATTAATGGGGGGATGGAATGAAAAGCGATATTATTAACTTTAGTGTGAAGTGTATGACTTGTAAATAGGTTAAAGCAGAGTGGCTGTTACCAAAAGGGATGCTTTGGCCTTTACCTGTGCCAGAGTGGAAATTGGAAAATATATCCATCAACTTTGTTGTGGGATTAAGAAAGAAATTTTGAGTTTATAATGCAATATGTGTTATTGTTGATCGATTGACTCAATCTTCTTATTTCCTTCCTATTCAAGATACATTGTCTATAGATTTACTTTCTTGGTTGTATGTTAAATAGATAGTCAGGTTCCATGGATTTCCCCTCTCCATTATATCTAATCATGATCACAGGTTTACATCTATCTTTTTTAAATCCTTCATAAGTTGTCCGATACTGAATAAAATTTTAGTACATCTTTTCATCCTTCGTCATATGGGAAGTTAGAACAAAAAATTCAGACCTTTGAGGATATGCTACGTGCTTTTTCACTAAATTAACAGAGAATTTGGGACAAAAATCTTTTTTTGATGAATTTAAATGTAATAATGTTTTCATTCCAGTGTACAGATGGCTCCAATTGAGGCATTATATAGGAAGCAATGTTGAACTCCAGATTTTTTAGATGAAGTTGATGAAAGGATGTTAATGGGACTAGAATTGGAAGAAGGGATGATAGAAAATGTATGGTTTATTCAAAATCACCTGAGAACAGCTCAGAGCAGGCAGAAAAGTTATGCAAATAACCGGAGAAAGGATCTTTATTTTGAGGTAGGTGATCATGTCTTTCTCAATGTTTCTCCATGGAAAATTTTAATGCATTTTAGAAAGATGGAAAATATGAGTATGAGGTTCATTGGACCCTATGAAATCCTAGGGAAAGTTCGATCAGTTGCGTACAGAGTAGCTTAACTTCCATGTTATCCCAAGTACACAATGTTTTTCATGTTTCATTGTTCATAATGTTTATGTCGGATACATCTAATTTTTTGAGACCATAGATATTTCAGTTGGAATAGAATCTCTCTTATGAGGAATAACCAGTACAGATTCTTGAATGAAGAGAGCATGTGTTACTGAATAAGTTAATTCATCAGGAAAAGGTTTTTTGTAAATAATATGTATGAAGAGTTAATGTGGGAATCTGAAAATTATAATAGGTAGAAATACCCCCAATTATTTGATAAGTGAATAAAATCATGAGGATACAATTTTCAAAAGGGGGGAAGGATGTAGCATCAAAGGTAAATAAAGAATAATACATTTTCATATTTAATAAAATTTATGAATTTAATATTAATTTCACTTTAATGGGGATGATATGTTCTATGGCATACATGATACGCAACAACGAGTTTCTTTGAAATCATACATTGTACACAACATTGAGTCACAATGATAAATAATTATATAATATTATTTTAAATGGTAGTTAATGTATAACCATTCTATTGGTAGGATTGAACAGAACTGACTAAAATATGATTATACATGTTTTTAAATGTTTTTTCATTTATTTAATAAATGTTAGAGGCTTAAAATGTGAATAAATCTAATTTTAATCAAAAATACTCTAATATTCATTAAATGGTTGATTTACATCCTTTTGATGGAATACCATCATTAATTTTAGTTTTTGGCCACATTTATATGTTATATTTGTCAAAATAAAATTATTCTTTAGAATCGGGACATCAAAATTTACTTTGGGTAAATTTTTGGTATTTTTCTGATAAAATTCATTTTTAATGAATAGTAAAAAATACAGTATTTTAATTCAAAACTGCCTTTTAATCTAATTTATTTATATGGTTAGATTATAATTTTAATTGGTTTTAAAGTTTAATTAGAGAATATTTTTACTATTTAATTCAATTTTGGTCATTAGATGTAATTTCACTTTGAAATTGGACATAAACAAGTGTCATCTAATGATAATTATTATTTCATAAAAACATGCTTTCTGTTTTGACAATGGAAATTAATTTTAAATAAATTAATTAATCTTATTTGATTTAAATTTGGTAAAATAGACATCATTTTTGAATTTGGAATATCAAATATAGCATAGGATGAATTTTTGATATTTTTCTGAAAAACATCAATTTTTTGATGAATAGTGAAATCAATTAGTAGTAATTAAAAACAGACTTCTTCATTTAAATGAACTTTTATCACTTCTGTGAATTGAATTTAAAAAATCCAACATACATGGTTGTTAATAGTAAGTAAAAATTTATTCAATAATATGAAAATATTTTTAGGTGAATAGTAACTTTGGACATTTATTTACCGCGGTTAAAGGTAAATAGGGTAATTCCAGGAAAAAATAATAATTTAAAAATATAAAATTATCTTAACACATGTACTAACCTTATTTGATGAGTCATAAATGACCAATAAAATCATTGGGTGTGGTTTTTGGATTTTCAAAGCCATTTGGGTAAAATAATGACATTAATAACTTTTTATTTAAAGTTAAAATAAAAATATCATAAAAATGTATTGTCTTGCTAAAAAACATTAATGTGGGGTTATATAATTTATATATTTGACTATAAATAATAATTATAAAGATAAAAATATTTCAATCATCATGGTATTTGATTTATAATTTTTAGACATCAAATAAATAATATTATTTAAGACACACTAATAATGCTGTGTTAACCTCATTAATGAATGATATAGATAAATAAGATTTTAAAGATTAAAACAATATCCAAAACCAATAAAATTCTTATTGGATGATTTTATTTCTAAAAGGATCTATCTTATATTTTACTTTAATAGTTTTTGGACCTTTATAAAAATAAAATCATTTTATAATAAAATAATATTTTCAAGCTTTCATAAAGAGCCCCACCCTCTTATAAAAAGCCCTCATCTCTAACCCATTACTCACACCTCTCAAGGACCTTGGATCGTCCAACACCAACCCAAATAATCTCGCATTATCCCTCTCATCCACCTATAAGCCTTACCTTTCATAGAAGTCACTTCAAGAAATCCTTTTGGTTCAAACTAAAGGGAGTTACCCGATTTAAAGGTAACATATTCTCTTAAGTTATTTTCATTTATTTTTCTTCTCCACCCCCTAAACTATTTTTATTCCTTTATTTTATAACAACACCAGTATCCTCAATATACTAGGTTTTTTTAGGAGAAGTATTATAACTACACTTGCACACACCCCAGTCTAATGGGTAATGGACATATTGTTTCTATGGATGGACAACTACTACCACACGAAATGATGATTGTTAAATCATCTCCTACCACCTTTTATGGTGTCCTTTATTATGGAACTATATTTATATTAAAATATATATATATATATATATATTATTTATATTGTCTTTAATCTTCTCTAGTTTTTATTTCTAAAATACCTTTATGTTTTCCACAATGGGTAAATACAATAATTTGATTTGAGGAAGTGCAGTCTATCGCCCCCTCAAAGTTATATGACGCGTTCATCCCATATGTGAAAGTATAAAAGATAGAGTTACTGAAATTATATATATGATATTATACTGAAATTATAATATACCTATATATCATTATTGTTTCAATAATTTAATTTGAAATTGAAATGAAAGTAGTCTTCATGCATACGTACGGCTTACCGTCTCCATGAACAGTGCATTTTATTTCTAATCTGCAAATGTTTTGTACTTTTATAAATAAATATATATAAAGGATATATATGATATATATGATAGATACATCATGAATATAATTCTAGGGATAATATAATTTTGACCACATGAACAACTTGTAATTATAAGAAGTTCATTTTCGACTCAGGTACTAAATACTGACAAAATGACCATTATTAACATAGATGACCACCTAATGTTTATAACATGGTATTAACTGATATAAAAGGAATAATAAACTTCAAAAATGTTCTTAATAAAGAATAAATTAACATTATTTTATTTTTTAGAATATTAAATAATGAATGGGTCAAGTCAGACTTGAGGTAAGGGACTTCTTCTCAATCTCCATTAATTAATATATACATTGATTTATACACGAATTTCTTTTATTTGGTGTATAATCACCTTTGACTTTTCATTTCATTAAAAGGGAATCTTTTTCTATGAGGTATTTTACTAAACAAAAAAAACGAATGTTTATTTTAATGTAACCGGTGACAATGATCTTTTCCTCTATCGGGAGTATTATTTGATCTATGGATTCCATAACAAGACATAATGTTTTTAAAAGGAAAATAAATATCTTATACTCTTTTAAATATATTGTTATTGAAAATGGTTTTTATAATGGATCATTTATGTCAATATATTTAAATGATGTGGAAATGTTATCTTTCAATTATGTTTGTTTTATGTGTTATTAATATGTTATGGTTCTTGTGATTTGTTTACATATACAGATGGTTCCAAGATAAACGTAGGGCAGGTGAGACAAATATATCTCTCCAATACAATGGGTAGCGTGACATAGGTAAATGATAATGTTTATCCTAATAGATTTAGATAATATAATATGATAGATATTCTAGATGTAATTACCAACATACCTGTGAAATCTTAAACCTATATATGTTAAGGATGACACAAGATACCTTAATGATTTTTTATTTCATCGTGTTATTGATTATTCCTTTGATTTCATGAGCTATATTTAAAAGCTTGTGTTTTTATGGACTATTTTTTTCATTATTTTATAACCCTTTTTGAGAATTTTATGCTCATCACATGCTTTGAAATGTTTTTCACAAGACTTAATGATGAATAGGGTCATGGATGGGATCAAGGAAAATTCATGTTTTCTAAAACATGGAAGTATACATGACTCTTTTTTTCAAGAGTTAATTTTACGAAAAAATAAAAACTGAACTGAAGTTTCTACTATGTAATTTTTGAGATGTAATGTAATAGTTATGGACTAATTCTACAAAACACAAACATGAAAATATCCTCAATTTAAAATATCCATTTAATTCTAGATAATTTAATGTTTTATGGTTGGGTCCATATATATAGACTGAATAAGTCATTGAGATCATGGTAATTCAGGCTCGATCAATTTTTTAAGAAGCTTGGGTTTTAGCGTGTTGGAGCTGATTTCCAGTAATCTGTCAACACATATAGTAATAAATGTATGATTATGTTAGTATATGTCAATGTAATAATTTTTTTTGGATCAGATAAAACTCATTTCATGAAATTCACATAATTTATGAAATGAGAATTCGAAATTTCAATGATCAGTGAATTATCATTTTTAATTGGTTTACATGTGATACATGGAAATAATGACACATTTATTTCTCAATAAAAATATTCGACGGAGGTTAAGATAATTTTGTGAATGGATAACTCCAATGAAATGATTAATCTGGTAACTTTCATAATGAATGTTTCATGGGATGATGATGGTAATTAAGTTAACATCACAATGTAAAGGGAAATCATTATTAGCATGCTATACTTGATAGTGAAAATACATTTTTTTCAAATTGATAGATAAAAATTTTCCAATAAATATATATTGAATTAAATTATTTTAAATTACACCAAATGGTTACTTTTATTTTAATTTCCTCAATTTATGATATTTATGTCATTTTAGTCTTAATCGTAAAAATGACCTATTTTGTATGTTTAACTGTTTGAAATAATATTTTCCTTATGAAAAAAAAATTATATTTTCACCAAAATTGGGAAATTATTTTTTTAGGATTATAAAAATCTAGGTCATCATCTCATACATCTTGACCAAATGCTAAATCTTCCATATAGAAGCTCAGAAAAGCACACAATTTGAAGCGTGAAAACTATTTACAAATCATTCTATTTTTTGTGATGGGTCTCTAAATCGTCCCTAATGGGAAGAATTACAATGAAATTAGATTGGTGGACATGATGTAACAACTTTGTTGAAGTATATGATAAATTAAGTTTCCATTTTCATGTTCATTAATGCATTCTAATATGATGTTTTTTAATTTAGGGATTCTAAATGGACCCAATAAGTTGTTGGGGTAACATAAGAATTAATCTCGTAATACATCTCAAATAAAAACATATTTTGAGGAACGATTCCAAAGATAGTTATGAACAAAATTCATGAATGGTAAAATGAATAAGGAGGTATTTTCTTCAACCAACAACCTGTCATATTTTAGAGAAAAAATACTATCTATAAAAGGTGTGGAGATCCTCCCTCTCAAAGCATCTCATTCCATCCCATTCCTAATTGGACACCAAAGAGGAGAACATTTTTTTCATTTTTCATTCATTTATTTTATTTTACATATATTTTTATTGACTTCTCCTTCCCCATTTATTTTGATTACCCTTCTCAGGGAGGGTTAATGATTTTGAGTGATCAGTGGAGAAGTAGTTTCCCTTTTGCAATGTCGGAGTCTTGTGATTTTATAAAAAAAATCTCTATTTCTATTGAATGATATCTATTTTAATTGGTTTCCAATTACCTTAGAGATATTTTTTTTATTTTTGAATTCATTCATTTTATATATATTTAGTAGAAGAACATTATACTCCCCTGTATAGATTAATTTTTCTCGATTGAGAAGATTGTGTTAGGTGGCCTGTGTCTAGAGATCATTTGCATTTGTTTGAAATAATTGAATTATTTCTAGATTTATATGGATAAAAAATTACTATTAGGGATTTTAATAAATTTTTTTTTGGAATTATTTATGAACATCTATGCACCCAGTAGTAGTTTTCATTACTTCTCTCAACCAAGGGTGATTGAAAACTCGATTGAGGAGTCAAAAAATTATCATTCAATTGGAAGATATGAGAGATGATTTCTAAGATAATGATGTAATTGAAAAACCAGATACTACCCTAAACCCATCACTCTCTCCATCACTTATGTTCAAACATTTTTTTTTCAATTTTGGTCTTTATTTTTAAACTTAAACAATTCCAAAAACAACTTCTACTTATTTCTCAAAAAAGTGACATACTATTTTGTCTACACAACTCTTCAATAGACTACATATGTTGTCCACTATACACAACATTGGTAATAGTAAATATGTTTTTCACACCCCATTAAATAAATTCATAACACATCCCAAGTATAAATATATCAAAAAAATCTCAAATAAATAGTCCCTCATGGATTGAAAATAAGATTTTGATATGTTAAGGGACCAATGGATTTTATCAAGATGTACACTGAAAAATATCATCAACAACTATTAGTATATATATATATATAGAATGGTATGGATAAAAAGATGATATAACATCAAAATCAAGTTTTTAATTCTATCATGGAAGAGTATATATTTATTAACTAATAAAGATACAATAATTCATTTCATTGGAATCCACAGAAGTTGAGTATACTATGGATTCTCATGTGTACAGAAAATATTGTGGATGAAACAGCAGAATTGTGACATGGGATTCGAAGTGTAATATTTTATCCCATTAAAATAATTCATGTTTTATAAATCTTTTCAAAACATCAATTACATCACCAAGGGTCAAAGAACATTGAAATAGAGTATCATTTTATCTAGGAGAAGTTGGAGAAAGGGATTGAGAAGATGGAGTACGTGCCTATAGAACTAAAGGTTGAGAAATTCTAACCAAGGCTTTATTCAAAGAATATTTTGAATTTCATTGATAGGATCTTGTCATTTAGTCAACTCCCCACACAAGAAATAGTGTGGGAGTGGGAGCCCCTCTCTCTGAGTGTGTAACGAATTTACCTTCGGGTTCCTTGACAAAGGGGGGGGGGAATTTTGTCTACCAAATGGGAAAAATGTATATATCAAGATAGGGTGATAATGGATATATGGGGAGTTTTAAACTTCTCAATTCATAATATGACCAATAAATTTATATATATCATGAATGGTGGGATCTATGATGAACGAATTTGAGTGGTTTTTGAATCAAGTGATTCATTGATGAGATTTACATAGTATACTTATTTCTCAAGATGAGCTTGGATTATGTGGTCTTTGAGTGAGTGTTTATTAACTCTATGATAGCTATTTTAATCCCATGAAGTTATTATTGGATGATTATGTAAGAAAATATAATGAGGAATCTAAATTTGAATATGTCAAAAAACCCATAGGTGTTGATTATATGGAAAAATACATTAAGGTAACACTATAGTATTTTTAGGTTGATTGTGTTCATTTAAAAGGAGTATTTCTATGGTCAGTTGTGGATTTCTAGAGTGAATTTGTATAGAGTAAGTTGAAAAATATCCATGATAAAGGAATTGATTGCATTTAATATGTATATAAAAATGTTTACATAATGTGACATCATTTCTGAATGTTTTATAAATTTTTGGGGTCCAAAATTTAAAAGATGGGTATAATAATGAAAGATGGATTTCCTTGAAGTCCTTATGAATTTATGGTAAATGGAATGTGTTTCATGATGACTATGTTCTAAGAAGGGTGTTTAAAAAATGGTAGGATTATCATGAATGATCATCACAAATGCGATAATGTTTGATGGTAATCTCAATGTCAACAAGAGGTTTCGCAAATGGGAAATATCTCTACATCATTGTGAGGACAAGGAGAATCACGAATTAAGTGGGAGATATTTATGAATAGGTGATGATGAGTATGAAATGTTTTAGAATAGGTGTTAATACATATAAATAAACCTCTACCACCATTAAAAACGAGGGATATACTTACTGATGATTCTATGGCTCTAGATTTGAGAAGATGAGTCATGAAGGTGGTTCTTGGGAAAATGTTCATGAATAACGTAAGATCATAAAGGATCTAAAAGATGAAAAAAAATTATTCATTAGGAAGGTAATAGAGGTTTTAGAGGTTATATAATTCCAAATAAAAGATGTGATTTTCATAATGCATATGTGATCTTTGTGAATGTTTTGTGATTCAAAATGTCTTAGTGAGATTTGAAAAAAGAGGTTACATCATGAAGGATATTTGATATCTAAAAAATAGGTGATCTTTATGAAGGATGTGGGAATCATGAATGTTTTCTTCAAGTGAATTCGTTGTGAATACCAGCTAAATTAGGATTCCAAATGTGGATAAAAGTAGAATTAAATAAATAATTTTTCTACAATAGAGGATGTATTCATGATCACTAATGAAGGGACCTATATATTGATAAACTATGTGTGTATCCCTTTTAGAGGAGTTGGAAAAGGAAGAGGAGTATATTGATCCATTCCACCAACAATGATCCCTCAAAAGAGAGTTACTAAATGACCCTTGGGAAGCATTTATCTCTCCCAAAACCTTCTAAAGGAAGTGACCCTAGCCATATAATTTATGTAGCGAGGACATTAAGTTGGAAATGATACTTAGTGGATTTGGTACATTTCCATATCCTGGTTTAATGCTCCTTGGGTGTAGCCTTGTGAGGGTGAACCAAGTAAAATTGATGTGTCTCATGGATGATTTCATTTTTTTCATGAATTACTATAGGAAAGGGAGAGAAGAAAATTTGGTTTACAAATGAAACAATATCAAATAGGTGATTTTTTTTTGTTTTTTTAACCATATAAACTACATAAAGTAATTTAATTTAGTTATGTTAACTCTTATCAATTACTATTTTCTCATCTAAGGCATGAATATGGATTTGTAGAATCATGAAACCATGAAATATTCGATTTGTACTCTCGGAGCACAGTAGTGAACATGATCTAAATGATTTAGGATATGATCCACTAATGATACCTACCATAGAGACACAAGAGGCATGACATTCTATTCCAAACATGATCATTGGGAAACAATTTCAAGAGGGACATCTATGCATTATTCATTCCATTCAATGAGTTATTTGAAATTCCCTATATATGGAATAGTTGAATCAAGAATTTAATTATAAACATCCTCCCACATTTTTTGGTAATGATGGACCATAGGATGTAGAATCCTAGATTGAGGTAATGATTTCTTAATTCAAGAATCCAAAATTCCTCTGGTGTGGTGGTTGAAGAATGTGACTTATATGTTATGTGGTTCTATCATGGAATAATGGGATGTCAATTCCCATACCAAAAAATATTGAGATATGTTCTAGAATGATTTATAGATAGTATTATATGGTTATTTCATTCAATAAACATTGAAATATGTTGGAGCTATGGAGTTTATGAATTTTAGTATGAAAATTGTTTTCCGATAGAGCATTGTTCTTATCTTTATGAGGTATACTGATTCAAAATAAAATTATCTTCTAATGAGATCATGAATATAATGTGATTTGATGATATATTATTATAAAACATATTATTTTAGTTAAATTTATTTATATTAACACTATTTCTAATATATATTAACAGACCCTCATTACTAATCAAAATTTGAGGGAAGTTGATGGTGTGAACTTGCGTCGTTTAACTCCCAGACCTGGAAATGGATCTTCTAGTAAAAGGAAGAATTAAATAATTTTTACTTGAAGGGTTATTAGAATTCATAAATCACATTCTAATAATTTAATTATAGATCTTCATTTTGGGAACATGGAATCTAGATGCTTAGTGCATGTGAGAACCAGTTGAGTGAAGAGGATTTAAAAGGATGGGCTATATTCATCATTTCTATAGGAAATTTCCATTACTCAATAGGGTGAAAATATCTACATTGACACCATACTCTAATGTTGGACAAGTATTACATAAACATGAAGGTAGCTGGAATACCTCCATCCACTCATACAATGGTGGTAGTCAAGCCTAAGGGAATCAGACTTAGGATTGGCAGTTCCAAGATAGCAGGCCTCCACAGGGTGGTTATGTTGTGACTCATGGTTGTGATACTGGAAATTTACATGTAGTGGAAGATATGATGGAGGAGAATAGTGAAACAAATTATATGATTTTAGTTTTTAATCTAGTTTCCTCTACTGTATTGTGTGGATTATTTGATACAGGTTTATATCACTCTTTTATACATGCAAAATTTTTGGAGAGTATGGGCCTTTTGCATAGAATTCAAGTTTTTTGATGACACCCAATACCCTATTGGGTATTTGATCTGGTTAAGTTCTTATATTAAATTATTTTCACCTTGATATTGGTGGATATGTTCATGTGAAATCATTTCATCTTCAACATGAAAATGTTCAATGAAATTCTCAAGATGGACTAGTTATTTTCTTATCGATCTCATATCGATTATTGTGAGTATTAGGAAATGTTTGCATCACTAGATGGTGGTAGAAATTTTCAGAAGGGGTAGTCAGATGTCCATTCATGAAAAGAAAGACATGAGTATTAGTGAACATGTTGAGTGAAAATCCAGATTGAGATTATTTTCTTTGATGATTAGGGATTATGACTTACCATTGTTCCTCCTATAGTTGAACAATTTAGGGATGTCCACTAAAATGAATTTTCTAGGCTACCTCATACGTGGTTAGTAGAATTTACAATTGAGATAGATCATAGAGTGGTACAAGTGAACATTAAACCTTACATAATGGAACATAAAAAAGATTGTATAACTCAAGAAGTAGTTGTAAGACATCGAGGCTAATTGTTTTATCCTACGAAGTACCTCACCATGGGGTTCATAAGTCCATTTTTCCAAGAAGTCAGATTGTGCACTGAGTATTTTCATGGACTACCGATGGGTGAACCAACTCAAATCCATGAATCAATATGCATTTCCTTGAATATACAACTACTATTATCATCTCTTGAGAGAGAGAGATAGGTTATTTTCATATATTGAATTTATATATATATATATATCATCCTTTTTCAAAAAAAATATTTCATTAATATAGAAATTTCTTATTTATAGGAAATTATATAAATAATTTTCTAAATATTTTGAAATTTTATTTAACCAAATGCACTGCAATTTTGAAATAAAAATTAAAAATTACCGAAAAGATATTTTTTTGGAATATTTTATAAAAAACTAAATTTTCAATTAAAAAATATATATTCGAAATTATATTTTCATTTAATGAATTTGAAAAAAAATTATTTTTTTAACTGGTTCTAAAATTAATGATATTTAAATTATATTATGAAGAATAAAATATATTTCATTACAATCAATTTTATAAATATTTTAGATTTTAATATATTTTATACTTCACAAAAAATTTCGTTTAGAAGTCGGTTTGTCATCTTATTCACATTTATTATTTTAAAATTAAATTTTCTAGTTTTTAAAATTGAATTTGAAAAATGGATTTTATATTTTTTATCAGAATAATTAATTTTAGGTAAAAGGGTACACTTATTTCATGTTTATAATTAATAGTAAAAAGTAAAAAATAATGTACCTTGATTATGTAATAAATAGGTTTCTCTAAAAGAATAAACTACAATTTAATGGAAAAAATAATCTAAAAACATTTCTAAATTATATTTTCTGTCTATATATCGACCCAACAACATCTTATATTTTTTAATTGTCTATTATTGATCTATATATAATTAATAATACATTATTATATTTTATTCTTTTTTAAAATTATAAATGTGTCTTCTCCCCCACTTATGAAAGGAAACCTCATCTTCTCTCTTATCCACACTTCAAGATCCTATTTTTCATCCATTACCTACCCAAATAACATCTTTATATCCCACCCATTAACCCAATGTAAATTTTTTAGAAAACACTAATTGAAAGGATTTAGGTACAAAGCTAAATAAGTATTCTGAAGAAGAGCTAGGATTTTTGACCATGTATTTTTATTTTAGTCCTTATGATACAACATTTAAATATTATTTAACCATACTAAAAAATTATACAAACACATTTCATATAATAGTATGTTATTATTATAATGGAAAAACCTATATCCACCTCTTTATCTACAAAATGGGTAATAAAATCGTCATTTGTGTGTACAGTTGAGTTTCACCTTGCAAACCGACATAAATCATTTTCTATATCCAACTCTCATGGATTGATATAATGATATATTTTTGACATAATTTTAATTATTTAATAATAATATCAAGTCTTCCTCCATAACATCTTAACATTTGGATAATTATATCAATGATTTTATCTACGTGTGGACTACCCCTCCATGATGTGATATGATTAATTTTTCTAATTTTTTACATGGATGATATTAAAGATATATTAAATGATAATATATATGATATATACGATATAATAATATTTATTTATGTTTTTTTAAATTGTCATCTTTATTTCATTCCATCAATCGAAATGTTAATATAGTGTTCATTCATACATACATATTGTTTTCCCCATGGATGGTTTAATTTATTTTTCTATCCCTAAAATTAAAGGTTGAATACGTATATATATATATAATGAGTATATATATGATATTTAAATAATTTTTAATATTTTTTTATGAAGGAACCGTGATCAATGTACCAGGACAAGAACTACTAAACTAATACTATTAGGAAAAATGAAATAACAAACTCATAAAAATGATGATTTAATAATTATTAATAAATTGATTTTTGAAATATCATAAAGTGAAAATATATAATATTTTAATTATGTATATGATTATCGTTTATAATTATCCAAAATATAATTTTATTATAATTGTGGTTAGAGTTATTTGAAAGCATGCCGAACTTCGGGTAAAAAAAATTCATTTAGGTTGTACTTCTATGAGACAAATTCCATATTCATAACTTGTTTCTTTTTTTAGGTTTATATACTTCCAATGAATTTGTTTTAGTATTAAACACACAAAAAATATTTGGCAAAAAATATACGTCAAAAGATCTCTCATTCTTTGTGTTTTTATTTTACTTTTACCATTTTGGTATGTGTTTTATGCTATACTCTAATTTATTATCGAGATTGGTTCTGATTATGTTTTTGTTTATTAAATCTTATGACATAACTCTAAAAAACTCTGGATTATTATTGAACTATTTTAATATTATTACATTACATGTATTCATTTAATTTTCATCTCATTATATCCCTAGGGGAATTTGATTTCATTTTTATTGAAAATAAACTGTGTTTTAATAATCTACCGGGAATCATTATCTTCAACATCCATGTATTAATAAAACATTTTGATATTGAATTACTAATTTTCATATGAATATTAAAATTAATTTTCACACATGACTTTTTATTTGTAAAAATATTAAATTTAATCTTATTTTTATCTTAAGAACAATATAATTTTTGCATTATATCAAAAATATGAAAGGAATCATTATTTTAAAGAATAAAATATGTATTAAATTTCCTTCTATAATAACCACTCAATGATTTGAATATTAATGTAAAATTCTCAATGGTTATTTTAAAATAAAATGTTTTATTTAATAATATGTTATTTTTTACATTTTAAAAATGTAAATTCAACATGGAAAGTGTATTTTTCTATTTAAATGTTCCATGTAATCATTTGAAATCATTTTATATATAATAAAACATATAAAAATGTTTCCAAATAATTGCTGGGAATATCACAAAATGATAACCTCCTTATTATTTCTCTCTATGTTTTATTATTTTGATGATAAGATATTTATTAAACCATTTCTTTTTGGTAGGTTATGGTATGATGAAATGTTTATGAGACCTGTTTATTTTTTCATGGGTTATGATATGTGGAATGTTTTATGATCTTGAAATAGTCATATTTATAGTTTACATTATGTTGTGGGTGCATCTATAAGTATATATATATCAAATTTATTAGGTAAATTTACAGACATCGAGATAAAAATATGACTATAATGGTGAGTTAATCAAGTTTAGTAAAGGAATATATCCACTATGATAGTCTTAGGAGTGAGATTTGACTATAATGATAGGTTGAGGAGGGATCCTAATCAACTATGATAGTATTTTATATGATGCATGAATTCTATGGAAATTATTCTCTATTATTATATGTTTTCTGAAATCTATTTCTTATGAAAATGTTATTCTTATAGGGATCATTGTCATCTATTACATTATGATCCATATGTTATGAACATCTATGATTTATTCTAGGACCCAATATTATGATAACTGAGGTGAAGGGTATAGTTTTCAAATATTATGATATTGTTTTAATACATATATGATAATGTTTTCTTAATGTGATCACTCATTTAACTATGTTTTACCCTTTTTGGGTGTCAGAGATCACGTTTTCTTATGTTTCCTTTCCCTGGATTATGAGAAATGGTATTCTCTAGGAAGTTCATAATTAGAGATATAGTTAGGAAAAACTATGTGGAAGACAATGTAGATATATTATGAACTATATTTTTATGTATCCATTCTTCCAAAGATACTAGACCAACATGAATCTAGAGTGGATCATTATGTAATGTAATAAAAAATCATATGAAAAAATGTAACATCTATGTAAGAAAAGTTTGTGTAACTATAATTTTTATTAGTGTAAGGATTAGTTACATTTAGAGAAAATTTTGATAAAACTATAGTGAGAACCCTTGGTATAGATATATGTATAGAATTATAGCCTAATATTTGGGTAATTTTATTTGATGAACCTGGATAAACATCGGTAGTAATTGATTAAAATGAATATGTATTGATTTAGTAGTCCGATAAATTATTTTTCATGATTACATAGAGTCCCACTATAATTATAGTTTCTCACATAATTATTTTTGTCTTTATTCAATGAGTCGAACTTGAATGAATCATGCTGATGCTAAATATGGTGGAAAATGATATTATTTTCCACCTAAGTACACAAATGAAATGGGAATTCTAAGGAATAAAATTATTTTTATTCTTTCAAAACCATCACAATCTATGAATAATGATGACCATAAAAATGAGTAAATGATAGAATAATTTTTTTATGTATTTCAAGATGAAAAAATCTATTTCTTTAGTATGACATCTAGTATACATGTTACCGAGTAATGGATCAGTTCTGATGAAAATATATTTCACATTATCAAATGTCCATTGTAGTAAAAAGTTATTTTGGATGTTTATTGTTTGGAAGGGAAGATAGATCAACATTGGAATCTTGTAAAAATAACAGGAAATGATAATAAATTCACTTCATGGATTGGGATTGGTTTATGTAATTATTTTTCAATATGTACATTCCTCATATTCTTTTTAAAAAAGATAAATAGCAATTTCTTGAGCTAATACAGAAATATATTGAATGTGTTAGTACATGTGAGGAATCTTTTTGAAGTCATTGAGGAATATATATCTAGTATTATCATTCAACTAGAAAGAATGTTTCATAACTTCACATGTTTCTTAAAACCATGTCTTCAACAGTCGTTAGACATTAGAGACAACATTAGCATGAATAAATTATTCAATGTGGAAACATTTTGGAAATGTACAATAGAGTTAGTCATTAGTCTCATGGTTTCATTAAAAAATTAAATATTGAAAACAATTAAAAATAAAAAATTTAGGGAGAAATAATTTATTTCATTCAAGACAAATGTATGGATGGAAACATGGAGTAAATTTTTTAAGGGGACTAGTAAATGTTTTCTGTCTCGAAAGGAAGGTGATTGAGAAGTTGAAAATTGAAGTAATGGGAAAAAATTATCTAATTATGTGAATATAGAAATACATCCACATAATGAACCACCAAAACCCTAGTTTTTAAAATTATATGAGTATCAAAATTATTCTAAAAAATGTTCAAAACCAAAGGATAATGATGATGATCAACATTTACACACTCTTAAGCCAAGATATGAAGTGATATTTCATGCAATATCTATTACTGAAGTTGACAAAAATGTGGTGACATTTACACTTTCTATGCAATATGGAACTACAAATACCATATTTTATTCTATATCCAACAACTTTTTATATGGGATTAATTTTATAGGATTATGAAAATACCACCTCAATGATTAGATATTGAATTAGCAGTGAAAATTATATATTAGAATGTTGATTACATCTCATGAATATGACTATTATCCTATTGGTGTTGTAGGAATGTGTTTCAGGAAAATATCATTATTCTCCAACTGCTTAAAATTGATGATATATTATTTATTGATTGGATGTGTTTTAATAAATCCCACACCAGTTGAAAAAATGGATTTCATGACTTACAATCTGATACATCATAAAATCATCTATCAATGTGAAGTTAAGTATGAAGTTTTGAGGAAAATAATATCCATTATATTTGAATTTATTCCATTAATAAAGGCGTGTTTATTCCATATGGTTGGGGAGAAAATCAACATGAAAGATATACCTACTGTGTAGGTGTTTTTTGATGTGTTCTTTAAAGAATTTTTTTATTCATCTAGTAAATTGGGAATTTGAGTTCACATTATAAATCATACCTAGTGCTACACCTATATCAAAGTCTGCATATATTGTTTCCTAGATAGAGTAGTATGAATTAAAGAAGATCCAAGAGAATCTTATAAAGGTTTGTATTCAGCCAAATGCATCACCATTGGGTGTGAATATTCTTTTATTAAGAATAATGATTTATAAATATGACTCTTCATTTCTTATTGGGAACATAATATGATCAAAATCAATAAGAATTATATAAATACTCTTGTTGATTACTCTCCTGATAAACTACATTGTGTTGTATACTTCTCCCATATCAGTCTTTATTCTGGATATCATCAATTACAGTTCAAAAAGGTTTTTTTACTAAATATTACATTATGTACATGATATTAACATTAGGAATAAGTAGTGATAGGGGATGTCCTTACAAATTACAACACTATATAAATGGATTTAATAAATAATGGATTTATAGATAACAATGATCATATTTTTGTATTATTTTTATATGATATTTTTATATATTCAAAGACAAAATATGATCATGAAGCTCAATTATGGATGGTTCCAAAGACCGAAAAGATTGATATTGTGTTAAAAAAATTTACACATTGTGATTTTTTTCTTGAAAAAGATTTATTTTTTGAACATATAATATACTTATAATGTATATCGATGGATCTATCAATGAAAAAACATACATAACATTCACCCTTACCAAACAATGTGATGGAGATCCATATTTTCTTTGTTTGTATTTATATTGTTCATTTTTTTGGATAATTTATCACGACTTTATAATTTTCTCAACAAATATAACTCTAAAAAGATCCAAGTTACTTTGGGTAGATGAATTTGAAATAACTTTCAATGAAATGAAGCGTAGGGTTTTCAGTGAACCTATATTTATAGTACCCTATTGTGGAGAAAGATTTCTAATCTCTAGTGATGAATTAAAAAAAGGTATTAGGATGTTTTCTCAGGAATAATGGTGTGGTTATAGCTTATGAATAATTCCAACTGATGATTCAATAGAGGATTTCACAACTATTTATTTAGAGTTAGCTTCTATAATTTTTTCAACAAAGATATTGAGGCATTATCTTTATATAGAATGGTGTGATATATATTGACAAAAAACATTAATTACATATTCAATCAGAATGAGGTGAATATGTTCCATAGAATATGGTTGGAGTTGATTAACGATTAAGAATTTTCAACACACTACAACCATTGGAAAGATAAAAAGGTTGTAGATTGTCTATGTCAAAGGATCATGCTCTCTAATATTTGATTAGGATAAAAAAGATATGATATTTCATGATTTTAAAAGGATGTATCTAAAAAAATTGAAGGAAGGGGATAAATATTATATTTATAAAATGATACCATCTATCCAAGTAAAATTAATGTTTTTCAAAAGGAATATGTACAACTATAGATTAAGGTAAAAAATGTTCTTCAGTTTAACCTTAATTATGACGAAATGTTAAGGTTTAAAGACTATGTATGTGTTCCATCAAAACTACATTTGAAGAAGTTTCTGTTGGATGAGGCTCATTATTCATCATTTTATATTCATAATAGATGTATGAAGATATATAGTGAACTGGAATATTTTTACTATTGATATAAAATGAAGAGATATATTTCATATTGTATATCATTGTTTATGGTATGTCAAAAATATAAGGATAAGAGAAATAACATTAGGGTGTGTTACAACCATTACCCATACCGTAATGGAAATGGATAAATATCACCATGGATTTTTCAATTAGACTCCCCATGTCACAACCCGTTCCCTGAGGCCCGTGCCGTGACTACCCCATGCCCATCTTTTATAGTCCAGGGGCTAGCGACTAGCACCAAAGGCATAATTCCCTAAATCTGGGAAGGCATTTCTTTTAGAACTGTAAACACACACAATATAAACAAAACTTGATACAAAAAACTAATTGAAATTGTATAACAAAACAATGATGAAATGTAAAGGGGCCAAAAATACAAGACCAACTATAAATAACAAGTACTACTAAAAAGGAAAAAATAGATGAAAGGTGAAAAGTAGCTCCTGGATCATCCCCCACGGATCCTACATAATGGGTAGGTACATATAGCCTCCTAATCACACCACGTCTTTCAGTCTCCTCCGTGTACCGACACGTCGTATGGTCCACCTCCAGGTACCGTCCAGTCCTGGTACTCTCTTCCTGAGTCAGCATTGTCCATCAACTGCAACCAACATAATGAGGTTCGGGCATAGTCTGTGTAGTGGTGAGTATAACGATACTCAGTAGGGACCTTGAGACCCTCAAGGTCTCACAAAATACAAAAGGATAAACCACAAAGTATTAAATCAACAGATAACCCTACTTAGGTATATGCCCATACATATACCTAAGTTATCAAATAATCCATCTCAATCATGAGGTTAACACAAAAGTTACTGACTCAGCTCAACCAGGATTTTTATTCACATTAACGAAACCATGGCTGCTAGAGAACTCCTCTGTCGAGCACCGTGGGCCTACTGTGACACCAAGGCGATTCGCACTAACCTTGGACTGCTGAGGTACTTCTCCTGTCGAGTACCGTGGGTCTGATGTGTCACCAGGGTGCTCCCCACCTGGGTATTTCACGTCACCAAGGTGCTCCCCCTCATATCCTGCTGAGGTACTCCTCATGTATAGTACCGTGGGTCTTCCATGACACCAAAGTACTCCCCACTGTGGGTATTTCACGACACCAAGGCGCTCCCCACTGGTCTTGTCCAATCACTCTGAGTTGAATCGGTCAGCTGTCGTCAGGTCCTAGCCAGCTACTAGGTCTCTTCACTATGCTCGCTCGTCTCCAAAAGGATACACTCGATGAGCTACAAGTCAATACTCCAACTTCCATGATGTCCCGCGTAGATGTATCTAAAAGGTCTGCCACATCATAGGGGTCTCAACGCAATAGACGGTGCGTCAATCGGATGCCCGATCTTTGAGTTATTAACCTTTTAGTCCCAGTGGCCCAGTTGGATTCGTGCATTATCCAACCTAATAGTATCTAAACTTTACCCAAACTCCAGTAGGGTATAATCAATGGGACCATCGCACTTGAAGAATACCAGCGCCGCTAATGGTTCATCAAACTGTCGTTCGTTACCGAAGATATGTCCAATGAAAGTAAAGGGTCAGTAGTGGGCCCGGGTCTGGTCCAACCCAGTCCAACCCATTCTGGGTTGACCCAGTAAGACCTATTGGGTATGGCCCGACCTATTGGGCTGGCTAGCCTATTAGGTTCGGCACGCCCCACTGGGCCTCGCCCAGCGGGCCACGTGTGCGGTTCAGCTCGGGCTCGCGGCCGATTTGTCCCAGAGCACTATGAGGGTGAGGCCCGGAGTGGCTCGGCCCGGCGGGTGCGGCTGGGCCTGTTCGGCCAAGGCGCTACGAGGGGGATGAGGCTCGAGTGTCATGGGGCACACAGGGTTTGTTCGGATGCACATGAGGTGGTCGTGTAGGCCGGGAGGCGGCCGGGTAGGCCGGTGGGCAGGCCTGTGGGGCGCGGCCGGGCTGGCAGCCTGGCAAGGTGCCAGGCATGTCAGTGGGCGGCTGGGCATGTGGACAGGCATGCCAGTGGCAACTGGGTAGGGCACAGCCAGGCCGGAAGGTAGCCGGGCATAGCGCTAGGAGGGATGGTGGGCGGCCGGGCAGGGCGCATCTAGGCTGGTAGGTGGATGGGCAGGCTGGAGGGGCGTGGGCCAGCTCGGGTCAGCGGCTCGACTCTATGAGCGGCACAACCGGTGGGGGCTCGACTGGGGCCAGTTTAGCATGTGGCAGGGCGGGGCGCCACGGGGTCGGTGCATGTCACAGAGGCCGCAGGTAGATCAGCCTTTTTCTTCGCCACCATCGTCGACTTGTTGCTTCATATCCATGACGAATAATATCACAAAAGTGATTGACAGAGAGAGCCGACCATGTTAGATTGGCACACACCCTTCGCGATTAGGGTGATAACAATCTGTTCATCAAGGTAGGAGAACGATGAACAATAACTCACCCTTCAAAGGAAACATATCCTCGTTCAACTTTTTTAAGGAAATTAAGAACATCACACATAAAATAAAACAACCCCTACCTTTGTTAATTGATCGCCGATGAAGTCGGGGGAAGAAGATGAAGGTGATCGTCGTTCATCAAATCCGCCGCACAATTCCAATCCTGATCTCATGTTTCGGCTTGTTGAAGAAGATGCGGAGGGAAGGTCAGTTGAAGAGGTCCCATGTTGGTAGAAGCTCTGAAGATGAAGTCGAAGAAGGTCAGTGTTCTTCGTAGTCGAAGTCGTTCTTCGTTGGGAGATTTCTCCCAATAATCCTCCTCTCAAAGCTTCAATCAAAATGAACAATGCCATCCAAAATAATAATAGATTAAGTTAATCTATTATTTAATTTTTTGGAAAAAAATTCAAAATGGTGAATTAATTAACTTGGCTCCCCCTTAATTAATTTGGAAGATTTGGCACCATTAAATTATGGGAGTAAGCACCAATAAAAAAGGGGGTGTGGAGAGACTCTCCCTAATTAATGAGGGGAGTTGAGAGGTTTTCCTCTCCCACCAGTAATAGGGGGATTTAGTCTTGTGCGGTCCCCAAGTCGTAACCTCTTGTGGGAGGTTAGGTTCGGGTGGGCCACACCACCACAACCTCGCATGGGAGGTTAAGGTGTGGTGGTCCCACCTCCATCATCCATGATGAGGTTTTAACCAACAAATAAAAATTAATCCACACACTTTTTTAAATTTAATTCATTCTATAAAAACCCAAAAAATATCTTTAAATCTCCACCCACTATCGTCGAGGCGATAGTCTTCTTAAGCTAATATCGGTGCTGCGAGTTCAACAGTGTCCTCAGATTTCAATTCTGAGCACCAGTTTAAAAGTTATAAAACCCCGCTCGTACATTTACTGAAAGTACCATAACAAACATCAGAAATTTATTCCGGGAACACCGGGCCTTGGAATCATGCACCGTCAATTTTCATTGACTCATAGAATTCCCATATATTTATGAGAAAAATTTCCCCAGAATTTCTAGGTCTTCCCATTCTCCCCACCATAGGGCCTTACATCCCCATAAGCTATAACTTGAACTAAAGGAACATGTGGTGGTACTAAGCACGTATCTGAGCCTTCCTCTACCATGTGCTATCTAGGAGGTTCTCGTGCTGCTAGAGAAAAAACACCATATGTATCGACCGTCCACGTAGGACCTACTCTTTTCGATCCTCAGTATCCACTGGAGCCTCCATGAAAGTCTCCCCAACATTGATATCTAGATCTCCATGGTCAATGTTGTGAGAAGGGTAATGCACGTATCTCCTCGGCTGAGATACATGGAAGACATTGTGCACCATGTGCAACTGAGGTGGAAGAGCTAAGCGGTAAGCCACCTTGCCAACTTTGTTGAGGAACTGAAAAGGTCCGATGAACCTCGGAGATAACTTGCTACCTTGGCCAAATCTTCATAGACCTCATAGAGGTGAGACACTTAGATATACGTGGTCTCCATCCTTAAACTCCAAAGATCTCCATCTCCTATTATCAGATCACTTATGTCTGCTCTGTGTAGTCTTTCTCCACTCCTGGATGATCTGCACCTTTTCCGTGGAAGCATGTACCATCTCTGGTCCCAAAAGTGTTGACACCCTAGGGTCAGTCCAGCATAGAAGTGATCTGCAAGGTCGTCCACATAATTCCTCAAAAGTTGTCATCCCAATGGTGGAGTGATAGCTATTTTTGTATGAAAACTCCACCAAAGGTAAGTGATCCTCCCAACAAAGACGTAAGTTGAGGACACAAGCCCGCAACATGTCCTCGAGGTTCTGAATGGTCCACTCAGTCTAACCATCTGTCTGTGGATGGAAGGTGGTGCTCAGACATAGTTGCATCCCGAAATCCTCCTGCAACCCCTACATAGTCGGGAAGTAAATTTTGCATCACATTCGGAAACGATCACCGTGGCTACTCCATGTAGCCTCACAATCTCATGCAGATAGAGGTGTCATAGGCTCTCTACTAAACCCTTCTCTCTGATCAGTAGGAAGTTGTCCGACTTGGTGAGTCGATCAACAATCACCCAAATCGAGTTGTGAACCCTGGATGCACATGGAAGTTCTATCATGAAGTCCATTGATATACCATCTCACTTCCACTCTGGGAACACTAAAGGATGAACTAATCCTGTTGGTACCTGGTGCCCTCCCTTCACTTGCTGACAAGTGAGGCATCGAGAGAAAAACTCCGCAACTTTATTCTTCATACCTTTCCACCAGTGTTGTCTTCGATGGTCCTGGTACATCTTCTCCACTCCTGGTTGTACTTCTAAAGGGGATGTGGGGAACTCCCTCAACAGTTCCTCCTAAAGTGACAATTGTACCATAGTACGTCCTCTGATGAAGATGAAGTGCTCCCTACCATCAAAAAATCCATCAGCTGCCTGCCCTATGGATATATGAGCACGTCGTGTCTCGCATTCAGAATCCCCATTTTGTGCCTCCCTGACTAACTGAAGAAGTTTGGGAGTGACAATTAATGGATTGATTGAAAGCTATTCCATCTCTATCCAAAAATGATATCTACAAAGTGCCCAGTTGCTCTGTCGCCTCACCATGCAGCTATATACCAGATCACTTACTAAGTGCATCTGCTACAACGTTCCCCTATACAAGAGTATAGACTATCTCGAAGTCATAGTCCAGGAAGAACTCAATCCATCACCGATGTCTCAGGTTCAGGTCCTTCAGAGAGAAGATATACTTGAGACTCTTGTGATAAGAGTGAACGGTAAAACGTTCGCCCATCCGATATTGTCGCCACATCTTCAAGGTGAAGACCACTACTTCTAACTATGGGCAATGGGTAGAATAGTTATTCTCTTTTTGTCTCAGCTACCAAGAACCATACGTGATCACTGCTCGCTCCGGTATCAGGACACACCCCATTCCAGTCCTTGATGATTCGCAAAAGACTATGTACTCTATGACTTCATCTGTAAGCCTCAAGATGGGGGCACTAGTTAACATATTTCTTAGCCCCTGAATGCTCTGCTAGCATCTCTCGTACCACATGAATGGATTCCCCTTCTTCGTCAAGGTTGATTGTGGTTCTGCAACTATGGAGAAGTCTAGAATGAACCTCAGGTAGTAACCAGCTAAACCCAGTAAACATCATACCTTTGTCACACTCCTGGGTGGCTCCCACGAAAGTACCGCCTCAATATTCACTAGATCCACAGAAAATCCTGCCTCCGAGATGTCATGTCCCAAGAAGTGAACCGCTCAGATCCAAAACTAGAACTTCGAGAGCTTACTATAATGCTGGTGCTCTCTGAGTGAGTATTGTACTACCTAAAAATGGTAGGCATGCTCCTCCTCAGTAGTCAAGTAGATCAGAATCTCATCGATGAAGACTACAACAATTTGATCGAGGTAAGGCTAGAAAAATCATGTTCATAAGTCCCATGAACATTGTTGGAGCGTTGGTTTCTCCATAAGGAATTACCGGAACTTGTAGTGGCCATACCGACATCTAAAAGTTGTCTTTTGCACATCCTGATCTCAAACTCTAAGCTGGTGACAGCCTGATCTGAGGTCCATATTCGAGAACCACCGTGATCCCATTAGCATATCAAAGAGGTCATCAATCCTCGGTAGAGGATACTTGTTCTTCCTGGTCACCTAGTTTAGGTGACGGTAGTTGAAACAAAGACTCAAAATCCCATCCGCCTTATTGGAGAATAGAATCAGGGCTGCCCAAGGAGAAACTCTGGGCTACGTGAATCCCTTATCATACATGCCCACTAGCTGTACCCGCAGCTCACGAAGCTCCGTGGGAGCCATCCGATATGCTGGTGTAGATATTTGTGCCATCCTGGGTCATAGGTCAATGTAGAAGTCCACCTCTATGCGAGGAGGTAGTCTAGGAACATTGTCATGGAAAACATCCACATACTAGTCTTCCACTACATGATAACTTGGACTCTCCACATCAACTGATCCAGGGGTATGGTAGGTCAACTGATGAGTGATCGACTGCACCCTCCTCCGAGTAAGTCCGTCCTGTGCTGCAAAGGCCCCCTTCTCGCCGATGAAGGTAAAACTGGTCCCATCCGTGTGGACATACCATTCTTTGTTCCCAATACCGTTGATCTGAGAATGAACTATACATAACCAGTCCATACCAATGATGAAATCATAAGGCCTCGACGCTGATACTAAGAGATTCCAGCCAAAGCTCTTTCCTCATAGAGTATAGTCGCACTACCGGCACCAGTGTGTAATTGTCGAGTTTCCTCCCATAGGAGTCTCTAGCTATAATGATCTATAAAATGGATCTTTTGGAATCTTCGAGCTCTGAATGAGGGCAGTTGCAAAGAAAGAGTGACTAGCACCTGTGTCTATAGGAACTGCAGTTAAGGTGGAGTAGACATAGACCGTACCTTGAATCATCTATGGAGCTCCATGATCATAAGCCTCGGCTACCTGAACCTGAGCTCTCGCATGTCCACTTGCTCCCTGTGGTCGGGGTGGCCATCAAGTGGTGGTGGTAGTAACACCTCGAAACTTCTTCCGCCACTAGCATCACATCCAACTCCTCTTCCACATCCTTTTTCTCCATGTGGACTGCTTGATCGAATCTCTATCTCTACCTAGGAGGTCTTTCGACCGTCTTCTGATCATCCAAACGGCAGATCATACAGTCATGAGCCATGTCACCCTACCTGTTGCATGAGTTACACTGCCTGCTCATGGCATTTCTGGCTCTGTCTCTGGTGCCTCGCACAACTGATCCTGAGTCATGCGGTCGTCCACCAAATGGCCAAGTATTTTTAGACCTCTGTGACATCTGTCTGCTGCCAGCTGCAGAAGACTCTGCTACGTTATGACTGGTGGTGGGTCTCGCTACTGGTGACTGCTCAACAAGGAAAATATCCACTATGAGGGCTCTCTCTGACCCCTATTCCTATGTTGTGATGCTGAGGGAGATCATAGAAGCCCTGATCCCTCGCCTGAGCTCCTGCTCGAAGGTCTGGGCCCTGAAAAATGGGTCTCATACCATATCGGTGGAGTAGCGTGAGAGGTTTCTGAACCTCACTGAGTACTGAGCTACAATCATCCTACCGTGCTACAGATGAAGTAGCTCCTGTATCCTCACTACACGTAGGGTGGATGGAACAAACTCCTCCCAAAACAGGATCTCGATGTCTGTCCAGAGAACCATCATCTCATCGTGGACCTGGAGCATCATGCTCCACCATCTGCCCACTTCTTTCTATAGAATCATTGTAGCAAGAATCACCATAAGGTTGGCTAGTTTCCCTAACCATATGAAGACTCTCACAAAATCCACCAACCAATCCTCAACCGCATGTGGGTCCATCTCTCCCTTGATCCTAGGTGGCCTCCGGTGCTTGAACTCATGAAACGTGATCAACATGCATGCATCCTCTACTGTTGGGGTTTGTGTCATCAGTTGCGCAATGGGAAGTTGTAGCACTGGTGCCTCCACTGGAAGAGGGCCCAGCAGTGAGGCATCATCGCTCGATGGGATATCTGAGCGTACAACAATTAGGACTCTAGGTAGTTGTCCATGGGGAGTCATCCTAAAAGAAACAGATGTGACACGGGAAAAACATTAAACCTGGGGAGTTGACCTCATTGAGTAGACATAATGAAATCTTTTGAAAACACCCATGCAATTATTGTTTTCTTGCACTGAGTGGGAAATTAGAAATTAGGGTCCTGGTGTATGGATAAGTCGGTCGCCGCACCAACACTAGACTATCTGATCTGAAAACCACAGTCAGTACCATTAACACTATTGCTTCAAAGAAATTATTAGAGTCATTTGTTCTGTGGTAGAACCGACTACTCTATTACCAATTTTTTACAAACCATTCCTCGTGGACCGTACCGTGACTAACCAATCCCACCTTCCATAGGCCAGGGGCTAGTGACTGGAACCAAATATGTAATTCCCTAAATCTGGGAAGGCATAGCCTTTAGAACTATAAACACACACAACAGAGCACACAGCTAGATACAAAACACTATGTAAAACTGTATAAAATAAGAGTGCTGAAAAGTAGATGGGTTGGAAATACAATCCCAACTGTAAAGTAAAAGTACAACTAAAAAGGAAAAAACAATTGAATGGTTAAAATAAACTCTTGTATTTTCCACCACAGATCATACCTAATGGGTAGGTATAGATAGCCTCCTCAACACTCCACTTCTTTCAGTATCCTCCATGTACCGACATGTCATATGGTTCACCTCCAGGTATTGTCCAGTCTTGGTACTCTCAGCCTTAGTCAGCACTGTCCATTGTCTCCAACCAACACAACAATGTGCAGGCATATCCTGTGTAGGGGTGACTATAACGATTCTCAGCAGGGACCCCAAGTTCCTCAAGGTCTCACAAAATACAACAAAGATAAACCACAAAGTATGAAATCAACAGATAAACCTACATAGGTATATGCCCATACACATACCTAATTTATCAAGTAATTCATCTCAATCATGAGGTAAACACAAAAGTTACTAACTTGGCTCAACCAAAAAATTTATTCACTTTAACGAAACCACGACTGCTGAATAACTCTTCCTCTGTCGAGTACAGTGGGCTGCCGCGACACCAAGGTGCTTCCCACTAACCTTGTACTACTGAGGTACCCCTCCTGTCGAGTATAGTGGGTCTCGTGCATCACTAAGGCGCTCCCCACCATGGTTCTGTTGCGTCACCAAGGCGCACACCCTTGTAGCCTACTGAGGTACTCCTCCTGACGAGTACCGTGGGTCTGCAGCGACACCTAGGTGCTCCCCATTGTGGGTCTTCCACGACTCCAAGGTTCTCCCTACTAGGCTAGTCAAATCAATCTCAGTCAAATCAGTCAGCAATCGTCACATCTTAGCCAACTACTAGGTCTCCACACTATGCTCGCTCGTCTCCTAGAGGATCCGCTTCATGAGATACAACTCGATACTCCAACATCCACGAATTCCCATGTAGAATTATCTAAAAGGTCATCCATGTCATAGGGGTCTCAATGCAATAGACGACACGTCAATTCGATACCCAGTATTTGACTTATTAGCCTTTTTGTCATGGGGGCCTGGTTTGATTCGTGAACGATCAAACCTGACCATATCTCGACTTTACCCCGAACTCCAGTGGGGTATACTTAAATGGACTATCATGATCTATGAATACCAGTGCCACTGACTGTTCGTCAAACAGTCCTCTAGTTCCAATGATATGGCCAAATAATCTAAAGGGTCAGTAGTGGGCCCGGGTCTGGTCAGACCCGATTGGACCGACCCGGTGCGACCCCGTTTGGGCAGACCCAGTCTGGGTCAACCTTGTCATACCTGTTGTGTTTAGCCTAGCACATTGGGTGGGACAGATTGTTAGGTTTGGCCCGACCCGATGGGCCCAAACCTAAAGGCCGTTTGGGCAGTTCAGCCCGGGCTCATGGTCTATTTGGCCGAAAGCTCCGTGAGGGTGCGGCCCGGCACGGATCGGCCCGAAGGGCACGACATGGCTGGTTTGGCCAGGGTGCCACTAGGGGGCCATGGCTCAGGTGTCACAGGGCGCAAGGGGCACACTGTGATCGGCTGGGCACGACCGGGCTGGCCGGCGGCCAGGAAGGGCGCCATGCGGGTCGGTGGGAGGCCGAGCATGTTGACATGTAGGCCAGCGGGCCGCTGGTATGGGCACAACTAAACCCAAGGTCGGCAGGGAGGAGGCAGGGGAAGTCGGTGGGGAGCGGGCCGGCTCGGGGCAGCGACGCGACACTGTGAGCAGCGCGGCCGGCAGGGGCTCGGCCGGGGCCGGTTCGGCCAGTGGCGGTGCGGGACGTTGTAGGGGAGACACATATCATGGAGGCCACAGGTAGCGCAGCCTTTGACATCGTCTCCATCACCACCTTGTTTCTTCATCGCCATGTCGTACAATATCACAAAAAAGATCGATGGAGAGAGTCGGGCCATGTTAGTTTGTCCCACACCCTCCGTGATTAGGGTGTAACTATCGGTCCATCAAAGTAAGAGAACGATGAAAAACAACTCACCAATCAATGGAAACATATCCTCATTCTCCATTTTTCAGTAAAAGAAGAACATTGCAGATAATAGAAAACAAACCCTACCGTTGTTCATTGATCGCAGATGAAGTCGCGGGATGAATATGAAGGTGATGATCGTTCGTTGTGTCTGCCACACACTTCCAATCCCGAGGTCAGGATTCAGCTCGTTGAAGAGGATGAAGAGGGAAGGTCAGTTGAAGATGTACCAATTTGGTAGAAGCTCTAAAGAATAAGTCGAAGAAGGTCTCCGTTCTTCATAGTCGAAGGTGTTCTTCGTTTGGAGATTTCTCCCAATAATCCTCCTCTCATAGCTACCACCAAAATGAACAATGACACCGAAAGTAATAATATATTGTGTCAATCTGTTATTTAATTTTTTGTCACAAAATTCAGAATGGTGAATTAATTAACTTGGATCCCCCTTAATTAATTTTGAGGATTTGGCACCATTGAATTAGTGGATTTGGCACCAATAAAGGAGGGGGTGTGGAGAGACTCTCTCTCATTAATGATGGGAGTTGAGAGGTTTTCCCCAACCACCATTAATAGGGGTTTTAGTCTTGTCTAGTCTCCAAGTCAAAACCTCTCGCAGGAGGTTAGGTTCACGTGGTCTCCACCACCATTACCTCTCATGGGAGGTTAATGTGTGGTGGTCCCACATCCAACTTCTATGAGTAGGTTTTAACCAAAAAATAGAAATTAAGACAGAAACTTTATTTTTATTTAAATCATTCTCTAAAAACCAAAAAACTATCTTTAAATCTCGACCCACTGCCATCGAGGTGATTGCCTTTTTATGCGATTATCGACGCTGTGAGTTCAACGATGTCCCTAGATTTTAATTCTGAGAACCGGTTCAAAAGTTATAAAAAATTGGTCGTACGTTTAATGAACGTACCTGAAAAAAACTTCATAAATTTATTATGAGCACACCGGGCCTTGGAATTATGCGCTGCCAATTTTCACGGACTAGTAAAATTTCCATGTATTTATGAAAAAAATTTCCACAAAATTTCTGAGACTTTACACCACAAAAAATATAAGGAAAAATGTTATTTTGGTTGTTGTTGTTAACCATGTGAATTTGGAACACATCATTTCTATCATGGAATATTTCCCTCTTGATTGGATTAAATGATTCTAAATTAATGAATTTATAAGTTTTCTTTTGTACGACATTATATTATAACTGATCGAGATTGAAGGTTTACCTAGAAGGTATGAAAAATTCTTCATCAGGATCATGGAATAGATTTGTGTTTTTTCACATCTTTTCAACCTCAAGAAAAATGATAGGTCTAGAAGAATAAATCACACCCTTGATGATATGATGATATATTATTCTATGGATTTCAATGTTAGTTGGGATCAAAATATTCTAGTAGTCTATTTGTGATACAATAATCACATTCACTCAATCATTTAGATGGATCCCTTGATTCCCTCTTTGGGGAATTGTGTATATCTCCAATTTTATAGGATTATTTTGGTGAATGAAATATATTGGAACCTGAGATAATTTATAAAATGTAGAGAAAATTAAAACTATTCAACAACATAATGGAATCCTAGAGTTATCATAAAATATATTTTTATAATCATCGGTGGTATATAGAGTTTGAAGTGGGTGAGAAGAAATTTTTTTGAAGTTATCTATGGAATAAGTGTATTTGAATTAGAATTAAATGAAATATGATCCATAAGTATATTGGACCAGTATGATTCTTCATCATGTGGTGATGGTATCTTATCTCTTGGTGCTTCCACCAAACCATTATATAATTCATGATGTATTTCATGTTTATCTTTTATGTAAGTAAATCTGGATATATCATTTTTATAGATCTAAAAGATTATACTACTTAAGAATGATCATTTTTTAGGAAAATAACTTGTAGAAATCATGGTTCTTAGAGAGAAAGTGATACAGAATAAGAAAAATCACTTGTTTTAAGATATTGAGAAAAATAATAAATTTGAAGAATATATATGGGAAACTGAGGATGTGATGAAATAGAGTTATTAAAAAATATTGGAATAAAAAAATCTTGCAAGAAAAATTAATTCAATGTGGGGTAGAATGTGACCCCCATATATTTAATGATATTTTTCATTTCTAAAATAAATTTAATAAATTTAATATATTGTGATACTGGAAAACCAGGGTCAAAATTAATCGAAATATTTTATTTATTTATAAACTTGTCATTAAATTAGGTGTATAAATAAGAATAAACACTTTTTAAAATTTTGTATAAATTATTAAGATGAAGAAAATATATTTTTATTGATGTTATTATACAGACTAAAATTCAATAATTTTATTTAAAATATAATTGATTGGTTTCAATGTGGAAATAATATAATTAATTCCCATCACATTCAAAAAATTAACTTCAAAAATGAAACTAATTTCTAAAATCAACAATTCAAAATTATTTTATAGTTTATTTTTTAGAAAATTTACGGATAATTAATTTTTTTATGAATATTGAATGAATGATGATATTTATTAAAAAAATTGATTAAATATTTTATAATGAATATTATTAAAAATTTATTTAAAAAATCATTTTAGATAATAAAAATATCAATCCTATATAGGTCATTGTGATAAATTTTATGTGGAACATTGGAAAAAAACATTTAATACTCAGGAAAATATTTTATTGGGAAAATAACTTTGAGTGGAATCTGTATGTATAATTTTAAATTATATACTTCCATTTGTCTAAATTTAATTTTAAAAAATTTATTCCATATAAGGGTTCAACACTATTAATATTTAATAATATTTTCAATTTTTTTCACAAAATTAATTTAATAATTGTAAATTTATGTTACCATGGTTTAGGTTAAAAAAAACTTACAGGGAGTTAAAATAAATTGATAAGGATTGAAATATCTTAAAAAATAGAGTAAATTAAATTTTTTCAACATATATTCTTCCAATATCATATAATAATAAAAAATTATCCATTTTGTAACTATTTTTTAGTAATAATACATTATTATATTTTATTATTTTCAAAAGTTCCATGTGTGTCCTCTCCCAAAAATATAAGATGATATTCCATCTCTACTCAAATTAACACTAAAGGGCCTCATTTTTCATCAAATACCTAAATAATTAAAATAATTAAATCTCCAAAAATTACCTAGGGTCCTAGGGTTATTCATAAAACCATCCTAGTAAGGATTCAAGTATAATCATAAAGCGGTAGTTTGAATACGAAGTATAGTCCTTAATTTTTCATTTGCATTTTATTTATTCTTCTACCACCTTAAAATATTTTTAAACCACATACATATAATGTGGTTTTTTTGGTAAATCCTATATCAATATACTCTTCAATCAAATGTGAAGTGAAATTGTCATTCTTGTGTATGGAACAGTACCACCACATTGTCTCACGGGATTAGTATTCCATAAATTCCTCTTAGACATGGATATATTGATTGTTTAAAAAATATATATGATATTTGGGGAATAATTTTTATTATTTTATTATTATTTCATATATAAATTCTTACAAATCACTCGGTTGGAAAAGGATAATGCGGCTCATGTGTATGTGTTGACTACCACTTCTACAACATGATGTGATTCATTTTTCATTCTCAATTTACATTGATAGAAATTAGGAATTTTTCTTAAATATAATGATATATATATATTATAAAAATGTCTTTTATATGTGAATTAGTATTTACAAATCTTTAATTCCATCAATCAAAATGAAAAATAAATGTTCTAGCATACATACAACATACCGTCACCATGAACGATGTAAATCATATTTCTATGTATACATCTATAGACGAATCTAAATATATAAGTATAATTAATATATATGATATTTATATAATGATTAATATTTTTGGAGATAAATTAACCATGATCAAATTACAACGACAAAAACTATTGAATTGAAACTGTCATGAAAAATTAACATGTTAACACCCAAAAGCAATGGTTTTACCGATGACTTATTAATAAAAAAATGTTGACAAATTATATGTGGATAATTTTAGATATTATAAATTTTTACATTATACATATATATAAATTTAATATATTTAAATTTATTTTACATTCAGTTAGTGTTATTTCAATTAATGTGGAACTCGAGGTATCTTCGTATCACATTTACTTCATGGAGAGACATGCCATATTCACCACTAGTTTAATTAATATAGTGAATATAATCCCATGAATGTATTTTATGATAATCCTCATGAATATTATGATGATATACCCATCCATTTATGTTTATCTCTTTATTCCTATTTTCATTTTAATTTCATCAATCTTTTAGGGGTTTAATATTACAATTTCATTGTTTTTCGACATTGTTTATGATTATGTATCAGAAGGAGAAATATTATAGCATACCTGTAATGAAACTCATGAATATAATTATATTGTGGTTATATATGTGGATTACATTATTTAATTTCATTTTCATCTCTTTATTTTATCAATTTAAAAAAACTATATTTTTATGGAAACTCGAATATATATTATTATTTGGTCATGAATCATTATCTTGCATGTCTATGTTTTTATTAAAATGATTTCAAGATTTTTTTTTATGATTTTATTATTAATTTTTAAAATCGTTTAACCCATTCTTCAATTTATATAAATTTTTTCAATGGGATATTATTTTCCATTTCGGAACATGTTACTATGACTTTTTCCAGAAATTTGAAAGGAATCATTGATTTAATGTATACAAGACGAATGAAATATCCATCCATCATAATCATTCATTTGTTTGAATAATAATTTACAAGTTTTAAATTTTATTTTCCAATAAAATCATTTCTAAAACAATTTAAATTTTATATATTTGTAATAAGTGATTTAAAAGGAAATACTTTATTTATCTCAAGAAATATTCCAAATGATATTTTGAGGTCATTTTACTTCTTAGATATCATTCAACGTAGTTTCCTAATCATTATTAGGGTTGGGATTTAACGTATCCATCCTTATTAATTATGTGGATGTTTTAAGATTATGATGGTATGATTTTTGTGAAACCCATTTAGTTTGTATGGGTTATGCAATAATGAAATGTTTATGATACCCATTCCATTATAATGGGTTATGAAATGATGACTAGTTTTTTTATCTTGTGTAACACATATGTATGGTTTTAATAATACAATATGTGGGACTAGAATTACATATCCCTGAAATAAATTGGTTAGTGATGAATAATTTATGAGATATATTGGTCTGGAAGGGGAAGTGAACCATATTTAGTACGAAACTCTATGCCATATGACAGCCTTTTTAGTGAACAATGACTTCTATGATGTATTTACAAGTAAACACATTCCAAAATGATAGTATTGTTTGTTATCATTGACTAATTTGTAATATAATTTATATTCTAATATGTATAGAAAAAAAATATGTTTTATGAAAAAGTTATGCATATATTGATCATGTTTTTTTATTCATTTTTCATTCATGTATTATGAACATCCAAGATTTAATCAATGAACCAATATTATGACCTGTGATAAATTGTGTACTGTGTTAAAATGTTATTATCATTTTTTCACACCCATATTTTTGTTTTATTTTTAACCAATGTTTTATATTCCCCTTATTTACTAATATTGAGTATTGAATTCCCCCATTTCTAATGTTTCCCTTCGCTAGGTTATGATGAATGGAATTCTATAGGATATTTTTCAAAAAGGTGTTGTATTTATGAATAATTATGTGGGATATGATGTTCATATCTTCTGAACCAATTTTTTAGGTATCCAATTATTCAATTATTGAAGAAAAATACAACTCTAGAAAGGTTCATTTTTTATATAATGAATATTCATTTATTAATAAGAGAATCTATGTAGGAAAATGTGTGAGTTGTTATAGTGAAAAACACACTTAATCATTCTTGGGATATATATATTGAAATGATTCTAAATTTTTTAATTTTTAATAATATAAAATAATTTCATATTTAGGATGAATTTTTCTTCCACTAATGATATCAATTTATCTGTACATTCTTTCCTCATTTTATTATCAAAATTCTCATGCATGTTTCTATTTCCTTTTAGAATATGGTCAATATTTTTAAATTTTTTGGATTTAATCTTCTATAGATAAAATATTATAGAAGATAAATATTTTAATGCATGGATCTTCTTCTTAGGTCCATTCATGGTATAATCAATTTCTTGAATTTTGTTAAGCCCAAAATATTCAAATCTAGATAATCATTCCTCATGATCACCAATAATTTAACTTTTGAATACAACATAGATAATGATATTAATAAATATTTGTATACATTAATTTAAGGCCTTATCCATTCATTAAATTTAATCTTCATAGTGGGTATTCTATTCGGGAATAGTTCTAAAAATTAAATAGATAATTCCGATAACTTTTTGGGGAATATAGACAAGAATTTTTTTTAGAAAACCGACTTATTCATTTTTTTAATCCCACTAATTGTGATAATCCAAATATATAAATTGTTATTTAGAATTAATATTTTGATTGGTGTGTTTTTTACCCCCTCATCTTATTTATTTGATTGAAAACATGTGACCGAATTGTTTTCAAATTCCTCAATGATTCATTCAGCAACCAAATCATCAATTTCTATTACTTATTTGTCTTGATTAGGATTTATTAATTTGGCGAAAAATAGTTATTACTTATAATGATGAATATATATTCTCATCATATATAATATGGTATTAAATAAAATATGGAATAGAATAACATCCACTATTATTATGTTCCAATAGTAGAGAGTCCTTCTACATTGATGATTCCTTTCTAGACTTCTTTCCTTCAATTTTCATCCACATATTTTTCATATGAGACATATATTCCAAGATATCATTGACATGATATTCATAGTGTTATTCAATTGTTCAATTCATATAGTCCTTTTTGAAAATAAATTCAATCATTCATACAGATCAACAAATATGAGATTCAAATAGTTGTTTGATTTATGCTCTAATACCAATTGTACGGATCCATTTGTGATATTCCCACACTGATATGGATGAATCCATGTTGTGTGACTTATAATCCAATTTCAATTTAATATCTTATTTAACACTTCCCTTATTTGGTTAATTTATCTCTCTCTATTTCCCTCCTTCAGTACATATATAGATATAAAACAAAAATGTAACAGAGGATAATAATTTTTTTTCAATATGGTTCACCTTCCTTCAGATGACCCTATCTCACGTGTATTTTGGTTATTATCTTATGTTAACGTGTTGCTAAAAATTATTAATTGAATCTATGGAAAGGTCATTTAATTGAAAATTTTATAATGGAACCGACAAGGTATAATAGAAGATATGTCTCTTTTACCCTTCATACAAGAGAATTCCATTGAAGTTAAATTGATGAAATAAATAATTTGATGGATTGAGTTCCTCCTGAATTATATCTATGAACATTTATCGCTATCTAAATAGGTATATCAGATATTTAAATTTCCATTATTCTTATACAATATTATGGTATTGGTTAGCACTCTCAGAAGATCATCTTAGAAGATTAATAGAAAAATGAACTAAAAATTATTTCTACTTTCTGATTTTATAATGAATAATTTTATCAGATAGCTCTCTTAATGTTCTCTCTTTTATAATTCTTTAGTATGGATGAATTTTCTATATAATGTGAAAAAATTATATATTTATCAACTAAGATAATTTTTATCTTGAAATATGTCAGTTCTAATCTTTATATTTTTTCAACATTAAATATATTCATACTTATATAACACCAAAAACCTCTCATTCATTCTTTTTTACTTTTAAAATATCTTTAATTTTTTCTCAATCAAGAACCACAACCACATTAAATATTCCTCATCCTGTGTATATACATATATAATTTCTACAACATCATATCAATATGATATTGGATGTCCCTAAAGTATAATTCATCAATATATAAAATGTTCATGTCAAAGCCTCATTCAGATATTCCATTAAATCCAACTGAAGAATCAATTATATATTAATAATTCTATTTGAAATATCATTCTCTTCCTATTTATTTAAAATATTAGGAAAGGGATTTATGTCTAATAGCATGAAATTAACTTATGATGATGGTTACATGCATCTTATAGCATGTGGTGTGGAACTCTATGTTTGTGCAATCTATTTTGTTTTCATGCCAAATTTTCTAGTATGTGATAATATCTATGAACTACCAACATTTCCCTTTATTTTGTCATTCGTTTTGATCTCACCTCCAGTCATAATTTAGATTTTATCAAGATGAACGATATATGAAGAACATATCACTAAAATAATATTACGTTTCAATATATCCTCATATATTAATATACATAAAGACACATATATTATACATGTATATTTGAAAAATTACATTATATGAATTTTAATATGGATACTTTACTAAAATTAATTATGTGTCTCTTCTTGTATCAAAATTTTGATTTTTGTTGATATTTTCAAATTATCCTACATAGGAAATCCCTTTGTGGTTCTCTATTACCAAACATGGGATAATCTCAATATAGAAAAACTACCTTATGTGATCCACTTTTTCTTGGAAGTATCATTAGGATATAGTAAAACAATCCATTACATTATTCTAGAAGCCTTTGTGGGTTTGGATTTCCAGTAATCATCATAAAAATCTATAATGAAAAATTTGTATTTTTATTACATTTGGCTATGTGTATTTTGTCTTTGTGACAGAATCAATTATTTGGATTCTCGTACTTAGGAAAATTGATTTAAGTGAATTGTAAAAACACCATTTTTCAATCAAACTCACATTTCTCTCCTCTAACCAAATTCCAATCCTTTTCAATAACACCAACACTTGAAATAGATGATATAGAAAAATAACTATCAAAAATAGAAATAATATTTCTTCATGAAGGGTAGTTCATTAATTAATATAATTATAGGTGGATACATGAATGTTTTTTTGTCAGATTTTCATGGATGGAAGAATCTCCTTCCTTTTACATTATGTGATTCAAAACATAACATTTCAATGGATGTACAATTATTAACATCATCTTGGCCTAAAATAAATACTCATGTGAAATGGTTTGCATTGACCAATTTAGATTCCAAATTATTTTTTTATGTTAATGTGTATTAAAAAATCTCATTTGATAAAGATTTACCATTTTCAATATGTGTAATGGATGATCATGAAACACATATTGCATTCGATATGTTATCATCTAGAAATTCCAAGATTCATTGTATAGTAACTTCATAAATCTTCCCAATTTAAATGTGTTATATACCTTCCTTTAATGTTTTATTTCTTCATCTCATCTTGTCATCATGCATGATTCCCCATTCAATGAAATAAAATAAAACTCAATTACAATGTTCGTCCATCATCATAGAAATATTTCTAATTGATTGAGGTCATAAAGATCTAATAATATGGGTTTTTCCATAATAATCATAACTATGATGATGTAAATAAATATAAAATATATTTGTAATCAATAATAATGTAATATAAAAAGTAAAATAATATTTAGGAACATCCCTTATTTTGGGATGATCCTAAATTTTTCGAGTATTTTCAAACTCATCGTGTGTTAGTCTACTTTTATCAGAACTAGTTATTTTTTCCACGAGTTTTGCGGTTTCACTATTTATGATCAAACATTTTTCTAATCCATAGAAGGATATTACATTGATATTTATATCTTGATTTTTTATAAAGTCTATCTTTTTATTTTTTTATTAAATAATTATTTGTATATTTTTCAATTATACTTTATTCTCAAGAATGATGAACCAAAATTTGCATCCAAATGTTTATGGTTAAGTATCATATTTAACTAAAAGGGAGAATCCAAAATGATTATAATGATACACACAATGTAAGTATAGGTATCCATATTGGGGAAATGGTCATCCGATTTATATTCATACATATTTGACCATGTCGGGAGTTAGTATTTTAATTTAACATAGATATGAGGAAAATATGTGTCACAGTCCCCTCCCCAAACTAGTACCCTTCCTTGGACTGTATGGACTAAAGGGATATGATGACCTCAAAATCCAACATCCAATAGTCCAATAGTTAAAAAATAGAATCAAGGGTATATAATCCACCAATATACCCTCAACATATATTTTTATGGAATAAGACACCAGAGGAAAAACTACCTACAAATTCCATAGATAAATTATGATGTAATGAAAATATATATTGTGATTTCATAAAAAAATGGAAATACTGAAAATAGAAAAATAATCTTCAACAAAGACCATGATTATCTAATAGATTCTAAGAATACACTAAATCTAGAAATTACCAACTCAATCATAAATCAGTTCCTACTTACATGAAAAGTAGTTAATAGATATATGTAGGTTCATCATAATTGGTATACATAGGGGATCCTCATTGAAACCACTCATGAAAAATTTTAATGAATCATAGTAAATGTTTTTTGTAACGTCCTGCGTCCGGAGCCCCTCCACTGGTGCCCAGTACCCGGTTCGCCACATGACCTCAAGCGCGTTTCCACGAACGCCCGAGGCTACCGACTAGCAGAGAGGGCCTTGGTGAGTCGGTGGGGAAACTGTTCCCTCATTCGGAAAGGTATACAAGGAAAGAAAACAACAATAAACAGCGGAAGTAGTCAACAACATGCATAAAACAGAAATTAAACAACGGAAGCAATATAGATATATAACTACGATGACAATGATTCAGTCGGTACAAGTACCTAAGGAAAAAAGCAAACACAACAACGTACTGAAATACAACTGAAACCAAGTGCAAAAGAAAAAAAATAATTCTCCTCAGCATCGCGAGCCACGACTCTGTCCCATGCCCCCAGCTCCTGATGCAGTCAAGATCCTCAAGTAGAAGGGCGCTTTCCCTAATCTATACCTGCAGCAACATAGTCTTCTTGGCCCCAAAAGCATGGCCCAAATAGGGTGTGAGATACAATCACAGTAGGCAATCACCCAATGATTTATGCCTAATAGTCAATGAATAGATGGCAGTAAATAAACAAGAAGCAGTAAATAGAAAACCACAAGTAGCTACAATCCACAGTTCCAACAAGTAAAGTAAACAAGAAAGCAACCGGAAACATGAAAGAAACAGGTAACCCTCTAGGTAGCTGTCACAGTCTAACCCCTATGGTTCAACCTATATTACTAGAAACCCTCTGGTAAGTACACACAGTCTCACCCCTCTGGTACAGCTATGCAAATAAGTAGACTCTCTGAGGAAGCACTCACTGTCAATTCCCCCTATAGTCTCGTATCGTGATAAAGGCTCTCTAGGGAAGCACTCAATGTCAATTCCCCCTGTGTCCCGCGTGATAATTAAAAGACACTCTGGATAATCCCTTCCGTCAATTCTCCCTTTGGTCTCACATCGTGATTAAAAGACACTCTAGAGAATCCCTTCCATCAATTCCCCATTTGGTCTACAACTCTAGATTATCATAGTCCTGAGTGAAAGGTAAAACATGCTCAGAGCATGTGTACATCATCCAAGAAAACCTCAAGAACTACTTGGATATCAACTAAGGCTCAACAGCAAAACAAGGCAATAGACCACAATACTACAACTAGGAATGGTAATTGGAAAACGCCAAACAGGCAGAACAAGCATGGCAAGTAAAACTGAGCACAAAAAAAATACACTAATCACAAGCAATAACCTCTACTAAAGCAATCAAGCAAAGAAGGAATGTAACAAGGGCAAAACAGGAAACAGGCAATACCCCGTTCAAGGGTTTTGGTGGAAATTACACAAAATATCCATCAACTTTCTACAAAAAGGCACAAACCACCTACCTCGATCCTTGGAGATCGATATACGTGAACCTTGACGGCAGATTCCCCTTATCACGATGTAGATCTGAAAAAACACACAAAATTTTCATCCCACGATAACATGAAAACAAAGAGGAATCAAGAAACAAGGCTCAAGCAGAAGGAAGAACTCACCACTGCGATTCCAACACAATCGACCGTGCTCGAATCGAAGAACAGATGGCGAGGAAGGACTCCGTCGAAGATCCGGCCATACGGTCGCTCTCGGACGGTCGAAAACTGAAGAAGAAGACGAATATGGGGGGATAGGCGCAACCCCGGTCTATTTAATGAAAAAAAAGAAAGTACACAGTGTTTAATTTTAGAGTACACGGTGTGTACTGGGTCCTCTCCGTACACTGCCAAAAACGGCCCCCACGTCACCCCTACACACCATGTGTGTGGCTCGGGCACAGCCAGTACACGGATTCGAGCCGGATCAGAGTACACAGTGTGTACTCAAAAAGTACACGGCGTGTACTTTGAAAATTTACAGAAAAATTTTTTTTCTTAAAAACTATAGAAAAAAGGAAAAACAAACCTGAACAAAGATCCGAGTTCTTACAAACTTACCCCCTTAATGAAATTCATCCCCGAATTTCCCTAACGAGGTGGAGAAGAAGAATCCCCGAACAGCTCCGGCAACTATGATCGTACATCGGCCTCCCTCTCCCAGGTCTCGTCCTGTACTTTCTCGTGCGGCCATAACACCCCTACCAGAGGAACAGACCGCACGCAGAGAACCTTCGTACTATAATCGAAAATCCGGATAGGATGCTCCTCGAACGATGCATCCGCTTCAAGCTCGACTTCCTCAGACTGAAAGATGTGAGATGGGTCTGAAAAGTAACGTTGGAGCTGAGAGACGTGGAAGACGTCGTGCATGGCATGATACCTCTGAGGTAGGTGCAACTGATAGGCGACCGGCCCCACTCTCTCCCAGACCTCAAACGGCCTGGCGTACCACGGTGAAATCTTACCCTGTCTTTGAATCCTCTTGTGTCCCAACCATGGTGTGACATGCAGGAAAGCCTGATCACCAACCTCAAACTCCAGAGGTCGTCTCTGCTGATCAGCATAAAACTTCTGTCGAGACTGTGTTGTATCCATCCTCTTCTGAATCAACTCTATCTGCTCTGAAGTCTCCTGAACAAGATGAGGTCCCTGCAAAGCTGCCTCCAGCCAGCATAAGGCTGATCGGAATGGCCTACTGTACAAAGCCTCGTATGGCGCCATCTGAATGGTCTCCTAAAAACTTTTGTTGTAGGCGAACTCCAGTAGAAGAATATGATTCTCCCAAGAACCGACAATGTCTAGAATGCAAGGTCGGATCATATCCTCAAGAACCTGGATCGTGCGCTCGGACTGGCCATCAATATGGGGTGGTATGCTGTACTCAAAAGTACATGTCTACCCAAGGCCTTCTGAAGTCCCTTCCAGAACAGATATATAAAGCGCGCATCTTTTTCTGAAACAATAGAGGGAGGAACTCCATGCAGACGCACAATTTCTCTGATGTAATGTCGACCAAGATCATCGACACTAAAGGTCTCCTTGATCGGAAATAAGTGAGAAACCATTGTAAGTCTGTCAACGACAACCCAAACAACATCGTTCCCTCGCGGTGAGCTCGGAAACCCAGTCATGAAGCCCATCGCAACATCGTTCCACTTCCACTCTGGAATGGGTAACTTCGGTAAAAGCCCTGCTGGTCGCTGATGCTCTGATTCACCTATTGAAAAGTAGTACATCTCATGACAAAACCAGAAACATCCTTCTTCATACCCGGCCACCAGTACTGGCGATGAAGGTCCCGATACATCTTGGTGATGCCAGGATGAACCGCCCAAACAGAGGAATGGAAATCCCGCATCATCTCCTCGCGTATGTCTGCTGGAAACCATACGCATCCTTGGAAACACAAGATCTCATCCATTCCCACTGTCCATCCAGGAAGAGGGTCCTCTCCTGACACACTCTCCCGAAGGACCATGCCTTCCAAGTCTGATAGCTGCCTCATCCGTACCCGATCAAGTAGCGTGGAGGTAACAGCTATAGAAGATAGAAAAGTCTTTCCCGTCTGTCGTGAACCTCTAGATGCATCTCAGAGAACAGAGCCATCAGCTTCCACTCACTACTAGCCTCCTGAACTGCCTGAATCCGAGTTCTCCTGCTCAACGCATCTTCCACGGCATTTCCCTTTCCCGGCATATAGGCAAGCTCGAAGTAAAGAGACTGTAGATACTCAACCCACCTGCACTGCCTTAGATTTAGATTACGTTGAGTGAAGATATACTTGAGACTCTTATGGTCAGTGAAGACCACAAAGTGCTCTCCCAGAAGATAGTGTCTCCAACAACGCAAGGCATGAACAACAGCTGCCAACCCCAGATCATGCGTAGGGTAGTTCCTCTCATGTGGCCTCAACTGCCGAGACCCGTACGCAACAACTCCATCTCCCTGCAAAATCACAACTCCCAGCCCCGATACTCGAAGCATCACAGTAAATAGTGTAGCTCTAGCCTGGCTCTGGCAAGACTAGTATCTGTGCTGACGTCAACCTCCATTTCCGCTCCTGAAAGGATGACTCGCAAGAATCTGACCATAAGAACTTTTCCCCCTTCTTGGCCAGACCTGTCAAGGGTGATTCTAAATGGGAAAAGTCCCAAATGAAGCGTCTGTAGTATCCAGCCAGCCCTAGGAAGCTCCGTACCTCAAAACGTTCTTTGGTTGTTCCTAGGAAACTACATCTCTCACTTTCTCTAGGTCCACAGATACTCCTGCCTCTGAGATGATGTGACACAGGAAGTGAATCTGATCCATCCAGAAGTGGCACTTCGAGAGTCTAGAATAATGCCGATTCTCTCTCAGTGTTCTCCAAACGATCTCATGATGGGTGGCATGGTCATGTTGAGTGTGAGAGTACACCAAGATATCTTCCACGAAGACCATGAAGAAGGAATCCAAGTAAGGATGAAACACTCGGTTTATCAGTGCCATAAAAACTGCAGGTGCGTTCATGAGTCCGAAGGGCATGAATGTATACTCGTAAAGACCGTACCTGCTCATGAAGGCTGTCAGAGGTTTATCTGATGGTCTAACGCGCAACTGATGATAATCGGACCTCAAGTCGATCTTCGAGAACACCCGAGCTCCTCGAAGCTGATTGAAAGGGTTATCAATCCGTGGAAATGGATATTGGTTCTTGACCGTCAGCTGGTTTGGCTTCCGATAATCCACACAAAGCTGAAGGGTACTGTCTGCCTTCTTTACAAACAGGACAGGAGAACCCCAAGGAGAAGTACTGGGTCGGATGAAACCCTTAGCCTGTAGCTCCTCCAACTGCTTCTTGAGCTCTTGAAACTCAGGTGTAGCCATCCTATAGGGAGGAATGGACACCGGTGCCGCTCCTGGCACAAGCTCAATAGAAAAGTATACCACACATTCTGGAGGCAAACCTGAAAAGTCCTCTGGAAAGTCATCCTGGGTGCGATCCACCACTGGAGGAAAGTCTAACTGTGGAGTCCCCTGATCATCCCTGTCTGGCGTCTGATCACTACCTAATGACAGAGGTACGACCGGAGGACGTCTCGGAGGCATAGCTCTGAATGATCAAAAGTACACCTTAGATCAGGAAAAACAAGGACAGAGAACACAAGGGTACAAAACGGGAACAGGGGAAAAACACACACGATTGCAAAACACGACTACACGGCTTGTATAAAAAGTACACAGTGTGTCTTTTTAAGCCACTGACATGGGCGTGTACTCTCACCCTACAAGTCATGTACACTTCAAAATACACTGCGTGTTTACCCCCACACACGGCGTGTACTTGAAAACTATTCACTACCCGAGTCTCCTTACACGGCTAACCCACATGGTCTGACTCATCCCGAGGCTACACGGCGTGTTCGAAACAAACACGGCATGTACTGGACAAGGCTTCGGCGGCCCGTGTTGTTAAGAACACGGTCGTCTAAAAGACTGAAACTTACACGGCATGATCCGAAAAAACACAGCGTGTATAAACGAAGGTGACACCATCCTGTGTTGTTCGTCACACGGCTGGGTACCTGGGAAAGACTACACGGCGTGTTCCGTGCAAACACGGTGTGTGGAAAAGGAGGTCAGGCCGGCCTGTGTTGTTCGTGACACGACCGGGCACCTGGACAGGACTACACAGCGTGTTCTGAGAAAAAACGGCATGTGGAAAGTAACGTCACCCCGGCCCGTGTTGTTCATGACATGGTCGGGTACCTGGTCAAGACTACACAGCGTGTTCCCTACGGACATGGCGTGTTCTACCGGAGCTTCCCTGACCTGTGTTGTTAGTGACATGGCCGGGTACATAGCTCCGAACTCACACGGCGTGTTCCCTAAGTTAATCCCACGACACCGTGTTCTTCCCACACTGTCAGTGACACGGCCTAAAAACTACACGGCGTGTATCTAAAAAGTACACGCCGTGTATTCTAGGTTTTTCTGGGCAGTAGCTCAGAAACTGCGCAGAATTCTAGAAAAACCAAAACAAGGGAAAAGTTGCCAATTTCTGATCCGGGAGGGCCCATAACACCTCAAGAACAAAAATTCGGCGTTCATTTAATAAAGTAACAAAGTAACAGTTTTCGAACACAACAGCACATAATCTATCAATCAACTATCACAACAGCATGCATAATCTACACATCGTCATTCACAACAGCATGCAATCTCTAATGCACCCTAGATGGCATGGTAAGAATGCATGAAATGTGATTTATACAAGTGCTTATATGATGCACGATATGGCATACCCTCATATCATCGGGTCGCGGCAGAAATAGAACCGAAATATCAAAACAATAACCGCACAAGCCATATGAATCACTCTAGGTGAAGACATACCAACCATAAAATCTCAAACCAGAAAACTGCAATAAACGAGGTAGTATGGATTTTCCCTGTACACGGGCTAGCTACTCCTGATCACATCTTAATGCCAAGTACTGAATCCGTCCTATCCCTAGATAAGGTCTCTAAATAGTAAATCAAGAGAAAAGAACTCTGCTGATACCACTTTGTAACTTCCTGCATCCGGAGCCCCTCCACTGGTGCCCCATACCCAGTTTTCCACATGACCTTAAGCACATTTCCCCGAATGCCAGAGGCTGCCAACTAGCAGCGAGGGACTTGGTGAGTCCGTGGGGGAAACTATGCCCTCATTCGGTATGGTATATGAGGTAAGAAAACAACAATAAACAGAGGAAGCAGTCAATAACATGCATAACAACAGAAATAAAACAACAGAAGCAATTTAGATATATAACTATGATGACAATGATGCAGCAGGTACAAGTATCTAAAGAAAATTGAAAACACAACAACATGCTGAAATAAAACTAAAACCATGTGCAAAAGAAATCAAAGAAAGCTCCTCAGCATCGCGATCCACGGCTCGGTCCCATGCCCCCAGCTCCTGATGTAGTCATGATCCTGAAGTAGAAGGGTGCTTTCCCTTATCTATACCTGCAGCAACATAGTCTGCTTGGGCCCAGAATCATGGCCCAAACAGGGTGTGAGATACAATCCTAGTAGGCAATCACCCAAAGATTTGTGCCTAATAGTCAATGAATACATGGCAGTAAATAAACAAGAAGCAGTAAACAAAAAAACACAAGCAGCTACAATCCACAGTTCCAACAAGTAAAGTACCCAAGCAAGCAACCAGCAACAAGAAGGACACAGGTAACCCTATGGGTAGCTCTCACTGTCTAACCCTTATGGTTAAACCTATAGTACTAGCAACCCTCTGGTAAGAACACACAGTCTCACCCCTCTGGTACAGCTACGCAAATAAGCAGACTCTCTGGGGATGCACTCACTGTCAATTCCCCCTATAGTCTCGTATCGTGCTAAAGGCTCTCTAGAGAAGCACTCAACACCAATTCCCCCTTTGTCCCATGTCGTAATTTAAAGACACTCTGGAGAATCCCTTACATCAATTCTACCTTTGGTCTCACATCGTGATTAAAAGACACTCTAGAGAAGCCCTTCCGTCAATTCCCCCTTTGGTCTACTACTCTAGGTTCTCACACTACTTAGTGAAAAGTAAAACATGCTCAGCACGCGTGTACATCATCCAAGAAAAACTCAAGAACTACTTGGCTATCAACTAAGGCTCAACAACAAAACAAGTCAACAGTCCACAATCCTACAACTAGGCATGGCAACTGGCAAACCCCAAATAGGCAGAACAAGCATGGAAAGGAAAACTGAGCACAAACAAAATACTCTAATCACAAGAAATAACCTCTAATAAAGCAATCAAGAAAACTAGTAAAGTAACAAGGGAAAAACCGGAAACACGCAATACCCCGTTCAAGGGTATTGGTGGAAATTACAAAAAATATCCATCAACTTTCTACGGAAAGGCACAAACCACCTACCTCGATCATAGGAGATCAATATACGTGAACCTCGACGACAGATTTCCCTTAGAATGGAATATATCTGAGAAAACGCACAAAACATGCATCCCACGATAACATGAAATCAAGGATGAATCAAGAAACAAGGCTCAAGCAGAAGGAATAACACACCGCTGCGATTCCAATGCAATCGACCGTGCTCAAATCGGAGAACAGACAGCGAGGCATGACTCTTTCGAAGATTTGGTCGTACTGTCACTCTCGGATGGTCGAAAACTGAAGACGAAGACGAATATGGGGGTTAGGCGCAACCCCGGTCCGTTTAATGAAAAAAAAGTACATGTCGTGTACTTTTAGAGTACAGGGCGTGTACCAGGTCCTTTCCATACACCGCCAAAAATAGCATCCACGTCACCCCTACACATCGTGTGTGTGGCCCGGGCACGGGCATCACACGGTTTCGAGCCGGATCATAGTAGACGGCATGTACTCAATAAGTACATGGCGTGTACTTTGAAAATTTCCAGAAAAACCATTTTTCTTAAAAACTCCAGAAAAAAGGAAATACATACCTGAATGAAGATCCAGGTTCGTACATTATTGAATAAAGAAAGAAACTAATTCCTCACATAAATAGGTAGATGTATTTTTCCCATCATCAACATGGCTCACTAACCTAGTAACACATAAAAATATATCATTTTTATCAATACAATTATACATAATTATAGGTACCTCACATCCAGTTACAAATTATTTTGTCACACTCACTCCTGAATGACTGATGTCATATTCTCATCCCATCCAAAATTCAACATGTATATCCTGAAAAAATATCCTAAAAAATTTCTATCCAATGTTTCCTAACATAATCATATCATTATCATCCCATCCCAAAACATGTGTTTATCTATAAGCCAATAAATATCAAGTAATACAATATTCCCCATGCCATCATATCCCTTTGATACACACCCATGAGAATATATAACCACCACATAAGAAAAATAGTGTGCACTGAAACTACAAATAAAAATAAAATGAACATAAATGTATGATAAAAATGTGAGCCATCATATCCAATGATGAAAAAAACATATACATGAAGCCATCATATCCTAGGATACACCTACAAAAAACAACTATTAAAGTAATATCTGGGGAGAGTGTGTTGTTATTCACCCATTCACTCATTATACTAGGTGTTGGAGAATGGACACCCAATACTAGTTTCGTTGTTTGTTTCTATATAGACAAGGGTGGTAAAGCATTGGAAATAAAAAATATAAATAAGAACATGAATGACCATACTAAGGGAAAATAAATAACCTTAGTCTCATCAATTTTTATCTTCACATAATATTCCCATCTACCACCACTATTGTCTAAATACCAATAATGCATACATGAATCATAGTTACATATTAATTATTTACAAGGCATTAAATTAATTAATATGATTTTGTATTTATTTCAATGAATAAGACATTAATGTTGTAATCCTTGTTTCTTTGGAACTATAATTATAGATTGTATTCATTACTGATCACGTATTATATAATCATATATAATTAGAAAACTAATGAAGTTATTATGTTAATTATGTTAAACATTTTATAATTTTATAGGCACTGGATGAATAATATAAGGTTACCAAAATAAATATTCCCATACCTTTAATAAATCCAAATTACATCAATTACATGGAAATAATAATAGTTAATACCCAATAGGCATCAATTAATAATATTTTGATGAGTAATACCATCTATTTACTCATGTTAACCACCTCAGTGTCATTCATGACACCATTTTATATAAAAAAACTATTCTGTCACCACTGATATCAACCATCACTAAAGCCCCAGGAGTCCAACCCATTTCTAACTAATATTTTCAACTATAACAGCTTACCATCCAAAAAAACCAAGGAACTAATTCACTAGAGTTGGAATACAGTAAAAATAATTATTTTCATCATGACTCACTCACAGAGAAACTAAGGACATAAAAACAAGGCACACAATACTTTCTCTATAAGAACACGCTCAATCATCTGTAAATCATTTTGATTAATAAAAACCATTTTAATTATCTTATTAAAGTAACTAGATGATTTTGTATTGTGTTTCTATAAAAATAATCCTATAAATTATTATTTCCCAATAAATATGATAATCATAAATATGCCTTTATCATTAAATCCACTTTTCTCCAAATTACTAAGAATTATAATTTTCAATATGTATTCCTCTTGATTTAATAAATTCATCATAATGTAATATTGAAAATATTTATCAGATTCCTAGAAATGTAAGCAACATAAACAAGAAGAAATATAAAATAATTAGATATATCAGTATAAAATTGGGAGAAATAACAATATTGTTAAAATACTCATGTGATAAAAAATCCAAAAAAAACCTCAAATAATTCATCGTAAGTTCCACATATTATAATAATTATATTCATAAGTACACCATTAACAAATATATAAATGAATTATAACCCCTAAATTTCAATGTACATATAGAAAGATTACAAAATTCCTATGTAAACATTTAGATTTCAAAATTTAATAAGAAAGTAAGAAATAACAAGCAACAAAACTAGATTATCTCTTCTATTATGATACAATGATTCCCAAAATAACATCCTAGAAAAAACATTTTATCATTATTCAATTAATCCATATGAGAATGGATGGATATAAAAATACATATCCTGGAAATAAAATAAAATAAGGGTAAATAATTAGTAGACAAGTGAAATATAACATAATGTCACCAAGAGACAATGTCTTGAGACTGGGATATTAACCCATGAAAATGTTATATAACAATTTTTGAGCAGGGGACTCAATTCAAATATTTCATATAGAATACAGAAGGAAAATAGTAATTTTTATGGAGAATAAGAATTTATACCTAGTTGTAAAATAACATCACCATAGAACAACCTCATTGTACAAAAAGTAATAGAGAGGGTTTCACTTAATTCAATAGGGCGGGTGTGAGGAAAATTTCATAATTCCAATGGTCAAATATATCGTTTGATGTACAAAAAATCCCCTTGTATATATCAGTTCCAATAACATATTCAAACTATATTATTCAATCATGGATTAACACTATAGTAGAACCACGATCCCATGCCACTATAACCCTTAATTCGATAAAGATAACAAAACCAAAGTCACTAATCACCATAGTGAATCCTTCTCATCTTTTCTATAATACCAATAACTAAAATATAAATATTCCAGAAATATAGACTATTCCATAGACAACATACGACACTAAAACAATAACTTTAGTAATCAATAGTACAATCAAACACTACACAATAAGATTCTCCAAACCAACAGAACAACAAAAACTCCCATCTGGATCCCCCGTCGTACAAGGGACTAAGCTCTGACACAGACAAAACCCTCCATGATGTATGCAATGTGTCAATGCTAGAGAAATATATATAATTTTAAATTTCCACCCAATTTCTCCACTACTCCTTATTCATCCTAGACACCTTTTATCACCAGAAAACACAATGGAAGGTCTTGAGAAAAAATGATCCCGTAAATTAAATTCCTCTAAAAAAGTTCTCACCCATGATAATATAAAATATCCTAAAGAATTAATGAATAATAATATCATATATTTACTCTATGAGATACATCTAAATAGTCTCACTACTTTTGTAATATAGCCTACACATTGGGGGTGAAAGGGTAAAAATAATAATCATCACAAACTATCCCAAAAAAGAATAAAAAACACTTACAAGAATTTCTAAATTGATTGAACAATTCATTAAAAAATTAAGAATACTGAGCTCACATATAAAACTCCTAGGAACTCTTATATATACCATTATACTTCCATAATACAAGATCCAATGGTATAACATGAATGTAGAATTTCTTCTCATTGGGAACATAAATCTTTACATTCAATTCCAAAAAGTTATCATCATTTCAATCATCTAGCTTTCCCAAGTTGATGAAATGATAAATATCATAATTGTATTAGATAATCCATGATATATAAAATAAATAATATATATGGCTCATCATTAGGGGAAATAATAAATAATACAAGATATATTTAAAATTACCTAACACCTAAAAAGGATTAACTAATTGGGGCGAAAGCTTACTCCCACGATGGCACAATCACTATCCATAATGGGGGGACATCATCTTGAACATGTGATATCTAACATGGAACTATATAGGCATCCTACAATGATTGAAATAAGTCATATAATGATACTACGACACCTTATATCACTCAAGGATCAAATATACATTTTCTATAATTAAATTCAACCAATTTAGTCATTGAATTTCTATCTCTCTGAGATATTTCAATGAAATGGAGATCAGTAAGGATGGAAATATAGTTATTTGAAGGAATAAATTTAAATATTGTAGTGATGATTATAATTTTATGAAAACTCCACCAAGTGTAGTTTTCTCGGCCATGAACCCCTAAAATCCCAAATTCACTCACACAACATGTCCTATAAATTCAACATGGTCCATTATTCCATCACAATTGACCTCTAATGAGAATTGTTATTAAGGAAGAGATCAGATCCAATATCACATTGGATACCTCTTCATACCATGGAGATTAAATTGGTATATGATCATTGATGATCATCTTTATAACCCCATGAATCCTTAGTATCTCATCTAGATAGTTTTTTGACCAAAAATCATAAAATTTCAACTCATTAATCAAAATGTAGTGATAAGACTATATCAATAAATCCATTGTCACCCATATCACATCAAATCCTGTATAATAACTAGGTAACTATTTTTTGAATTTCAACAAAAAATTTTCCCACATACAATGGGGAATATCATGTTTTTGATGTAGACCACTAGGGACATGGTGCCCTTTTTCTTCCTTATGAAATTATAAGAATTGGGAGAAAAAATTTGTAACTGATCTCCTTATACTATACTACAAAAACATGACCCTCCGAGAATTATGTATCTTATCCGATCAAAATATACTATGATGGGAAAAAATATAACTCATATAAAACCACATCCCACATTTCCAATGGAATTAAAATGTTTTTACTAAAAACACATGCGGTGGAATATACCTAGACCATACCATAGGAGTTTTTCTATAAACACCATGGTAAAATGAATTCAATGCATTAGGACCGCCCCTATTGTGACTCCTTCACCTATTAAACCAAAGATAAGTTTACCATAATTTGAAAAATAGATCCTCTATCTCTAAATTCTACCATATAAGGGTACAATAATGATTACATTCAATCACTGTCCATGTGTATTTGAACTCAGAAATAGTCATACCAAAAAACTTCCTTCTAATTTCATATTCCACTAAATTCCCATTAAAAGGTGAAAAGTAAATGTAACACCCAAAGGTTCCATGGTACGTTTCTCTTGGAATAATGCAATAGCTTGTGCAGTACGCAACATGGTGTTTTAGCACACCATGACCAATCAAACAAGCCATTATGAATAATAATACCAACTTTTTTGAAATTTAATAAATTCTATTTTTCAAAATGGACTTCATTTTTTGATATGTAATATCAACATTTTCTTAGGGTGAATTTTTGGAATTTTTATCAAAACATTAAATTTTTAATGAATAGTGGAAAACAATGCGTTATTATTTAAAATTGACTTATTATTTGGATAATTAGTTATTTTATTTAGATTTATTTTCGGTCAAAATATTTACATAATCCCTATATATGTTCAATTTAATTAGATGATGTCATTTTATAATAAGCTTAGATACATAAAATTTTATTGAACTATTAACGTCTTTTACCCACCTTCTAGAAACATTTGAAAATTTGTATAAAAGATAATTTCACTACTTCTATGAATTGAATTTCTAAAATATGAGTCACATGGTTGGTATCTGTAAGTAAAATTTGGTTCAATAGGATGAAAATATTTTATTTTTAATAGTAACTTTTGAATTTTATTTACGACGGTTAAAAGTAAATAGGGTAATTAAATGTAAAAATGATATTATAATTACCATAAAAAATGTCATGATTCTATTGAATAAGTTTATTTAGACTAAAATCAAACATAGTATGAAAATATGATCCTTTTTATCCATATGAATTAGATTAGGACAATTATTATTATTTTATTTAAAGAAGGGTTAAAAGTGTTAAATTCAAATTTTAATAACTAAAACATTAATAATATTAGATTATACATAAGAAAATTTTGACTATAAATATTCATTAAAAATATAAAATGTTCTCCTATATATTGGTATTTTATTTATAATTTCTAGAAATTAAATAAATATATTTATTTATGGCACAATGATGATGTAGTAATTACCATATTATTTAATGATTACAATAATTGACATTATAAATATTAAAATAATTGTAAAATGAGACTTTTTGTTTATTCCAAGAATTTTATAGGTTACTATGAAATGTTAGGGTTGATAAAATATTTTTTTTTTGAAATGAAAATGTAGTTATGACTTTCCAAATATCCAAATTCTAAAAAATGTCAAAATTGAGATATATGAGTTTTAAAAGAAAATACTATATTAATAATGGATATAATATTTCCTAAAATATAATATTTCACAAAGGACTTATATAAAGTTATATATATTAATAATGATCTACATGGGGTTATATAGGCTTTTTATATTAATTTTATTAACCATTTATTGTAATTATACTAGAATACATGGTAAAAGTTAAACTATTTAACTAAGAGTTAAATCTAAAAGATAAGGTTAATACGGGGAGCTAAATATGTCTAAAACCTATTGTTTGAGATTTTTTAGACCCACACCCACCATATCCTTGAAATAAATCCTTTGGATCCATTATAAACTGAATATTATTATATCATAAAATAATATTTCAAAATTTTCCTAAAGTGACCATAACCTCTCTTATAAATGGGTACTTCCCCTTATCATAATTTCACACCTCCAAAGCCATTTATCTAGGACAAAACCTACTCAAATATCCTCCCAAATACCCTCAATTAATCCTAGATTCATTACTTTGATCATAAATCCAACCTATGGAGCACTTTTGATCAAATCAAAAAAAAATCACCAGAATTTGAGGTAATAATTTAATCACCTCATACAGATTTCTATTCATCTTCCACTTCCAATTTATTTGTTTTTTCCATTCCAAAATAATTAATCTAGTACCTCATACATAATTTTAGGTTATTATAAATATGTTACAACCATATTCATTATTTTATCCATCCTATTAATGTCAATGTCACCATACGTGTCTCCACGTCACGGTGTAGTTTGTTATTCAGCACTTCATTATTTGGATAGGTATAATAATGAGTATAATTGATTTAAAAATATAGATATAACATGTTAATAATTCATTATAATTTATATAACATTGAATTAAAAACAATTTCTCCATCAGATGAATGATATTTTCTCTCGTGCGTACGTACAAATTACCATCTCCAGAAACGCGATGAGATTAATTCCCCATCATAATCATTCAAGAGTAATTTTTGATTTATTATTAAAAATAATGTTTTATAACTTAATAAAATTATTTATATGAATTATATACATCTCATCTATAAAAAACATGACATATGTAACAAAACTTATAATGGAAAAAGAATTAGTTAACACCCAAAACCAATATACTATTGAAATATTATTGACAACGAAATATTAAAATATCATATATGATATCATATTTATGTATCTGGTTACAATATAATGTAATAACAATTATTTAATTATTATACAGAATTTTAATGTACCCTCAATCGAGGAAATGTATAGGGTAAGGGTTAATTCTTCAATCTCTTCATTATCCGAGGTTTTTTATACGTTAGTATCTATTGAGACCTCTTTATCATCTACATTCGTGTTTCGTAAAAATGTATTTCAAAAAAAAATTATATTTCATAGAATATGGGTTAAAGCCATTTATACCATTGTTTTAATTTTTATTAAATTTTTATAAATGAATCATTCTGCCATTTTCCAAACAAGGCCATTGACGAATTTTTTGACAAAATTAAGGATGAAATGTTTATTTAACTTATACGGCGGGTTCGACTATTTGTCACTTTTATAACACCTTCAAATATTCACATACAATATTATACGAATATTTTTAAAATAAATGTTTTCTTTTATAATTATGTGACATTTAAGTGATTTCAAAATAGAAAGATATATTTCTCTCAAACAGTTTTTATTTCATCTATTTCAATATACTTTGATGGATTTTACACTTGTTTATGTTGATTTATTTTGATACAATATTTTATATTTTATTGCAAGTTTTGTGGTATGTTTGACTATGGATGTGTAATTTTAATACCATTCAAGGTTTATGGTTAAATTATTAACATTTCATATATTATTTTTAATATGAATGTTTATGTGATGTTTCAACCTTTTCATATGACGAATGCATTGAAGGTAGTAAGTGATGGGTGGAGCCTACTATAGCTCTTAAATGCATCGGTAGGTCTCATGAGACAAACTAGTGTCTTTTCACAAGGCCTTGAATGAATCTTATTTGTAGTATTGGCACAAGGCCTTGACTATATGGTTATGTTGTCCAGTATTATGCATTCCATCATTATGAAATTGGCTATTGATATTTAATGTGATTATTTGACTAGTAGAATATAAATGAGAATAAGTAAATGGAATTATTATATTTATCTTTTCCATTATATTCCAAAGTTTATGTTTAAAATTCTTATGTTCTAGTCTTATACATTAAGTTAAATTTTTATTCTTATTTATGAATTTTTCTGCAATATTGTTGTCTTTACTGAGCACCTGAGCTCACCCATTTCTATGTTTTATTTTTCACAGGATGCAGAGAAGTATCTTATGACTGACCTATAGGAATAATCTACGGGAGTTGAAAGTGTAAAAGGGAGACACAATTTTTTTTTATATCATTTCACCATGTAATTAAAAACTTATGTATGTATCTAGTACATCCAAGTATACTAAATTGATCAGTCTTTAGAGACATGATTTATTGTGATCAAACCAATGTTATATAATAATGAACCAACTTTGGGTTACTAGGTTCGAGGAATAAGAGTTTGTATCCGAGGATGCTTATTACAAACCTTGGAAGCTAGATTTAGAAAAAAACTCTAATTAGATAACATTATCCTAAGATAGACTTTGAATATTAGTATAGAAAAACATTCAAGAATTTTGGAAATGTACAGATTTTGTGTTTTTTTAAGAAATATATCCATGTATAGATACGAGAAGGTAGATGTAGATCTGGCACAAAAGTACATAGGAGTGAAAACTCTGACAAGGAGTTTTGGGCTTGACCTGGGGTATCCTGGTACACGACAACGGGCCTTGTTGCAATCTTTGTTACGACACTCCTGGGGGATATTCATAGGATAATTCACATTTTCATTACAAAAAATTATGTTGGATTTATAAGTAAATACTTCCTCATATAATTTTTTTAATGATTATCGAATATATGCATAAACTTTTCAAATTATGTTTGGTATTTTACTAGTTTGGAATTATGTATTGTGAATCATAAACTAATCTAGTGTATTCCATTGTTTATAAATGGAACCTACTGGAAAGAATGGAAACTGTATCAATGCACGTAATCCATGTAGGGATTTCCCCCCATAATTAAGATAATTATAGTGGATCTAGTGATGCAACTAGTGTAAAACAACTTATAACCATACAAGGAAAACTCACCCAGGTAATGAATAATAAGCTTACATATATGGAGCACCATGATCCACAACGTGTAGGATCAATGTTAGACCGCTTAGTGAGGGAACAACCACAAACATTCAAAGAGCCTACAAATTCACTTTTATCTGAGCAATGGATATTTTCCAAAGAATGAAATATTTCATTCTATCGGGAGGAGTGAAAGGGAAAAAGTTGTTAATGAAGTTTATCGCCTCACGGGAGGTACAAATCAATGGTGGAAATTAATTCAAAACATAGAGGAGGATGAAGAAGAATTAAATATAGAATGGATAGAGCTTAAAGAGAATTTATTAGAAACATACATTCCTTGTAACCATCGAGCAGATATGGAAAGAAATTTTTCGAGTATCAAAAAAATAAGGATGAGAATATTGAAAAATAGGAGGATAACTTTTCAAGGATAAAAAGGCTTGAAACAGATTATATACACAACCCAAGGAGTAATATAGATCAATTATTCGATGTGTTAAAACCATTTCTTCTTCGATCATCAGTCTCACAATTCATCTAATCATACAGAGATACTGTCTCATATGCTAGCAAAACAGTAAATGATTTCTCCAAGTCGTATGACTTTAATGAAAAGAAATAGAAGAAGAGATCTACTGAAAACTCTGGAAATGGAAATATGGAGAAGAAGGGAAAAGTTGAATTTCAATCCTTTAGTAATGTTGTAAGAAACACCCCGATACGTGCCTGAAGGGAATGCGAGTCTGTTACAAGTTTGGTGTAAAAAGGAACCAAGATCAAGATTTTAAGGGAATGAAAGAGGTTTTCAATGTTGAATGAAACAATTTTAGAGAAATGTGGCATTATAAAAATAAATTTCTTAATCTCCAAAGAAACTTACCTCAGAAATGGCCAAGGGATAATGGCCAAGCTTATGCGATCACTGTTGGTAAGGTACAAGCTCTGAATGACATTGTAGCAGGTAATTTAATGGTTTCCTCAAATTCATACAATGCTTTATTTGATTCTGGATCATCTCATTGTTTCATATCTTCCTAGTTTTCTATGAAAATTAGATATTTAGAATTTTATTTAAAAATGGAATTTTCAGTCAAAAACTCATAAGGGATGTATCCTTCCAACAATGTTTTGTGAATGCATTTACATTAGGGAATATAAATTTAATTTATCTGTTGATCTCATCATCATACCCCTGATTGAATTTAATAAAATCCTCAGTATGGATTGGCTTTTAGACCATGAGGTGAATATTTATTATAATAAAAAGGAGGTTACAATTGATGATGATGATAAGGAGTACCTTATCTTTAGATTAGAAACGTCACCACCTAATTCTTATCTAGATCCACTACTAGTATCTCTACTAAATTCAATTATTGGGGAGGAATATAGTGAAATAACCATTTGCGAGGAATGTAATGTTCAAATAGAGGATGTACCTATTGTGTGAGAATATGTTGATGTTTTTCCAGAGGATTTAACAGGACATCCTCAAGAATGAGAAATTGAGTTTTCCATTGATTTAAGTCTTGGTTCAAGGCCCATATTGATGAACCCATGTTTAATGGAAACTATAGAATTAATTGAACTAAAGAAAAAAATAGGTGGATTTAGTAATAATGGATTTATTCTCACATGTTTTTCTCTTTGTGGAGACCTTATTCTTTTTTTAAGAAGAAAGATAGATTTATAAAGTTGGGCATTGACTACTTGGAGATCAATGCTATAACAACAATGAAAAACTTTCACCTACCTCGCATTGATGAATTATTTGATCAACTTCATAGATCTCAATATTTTTTTTTCAAAGATTGAAATTCGATTTGGATATCATGAGTTGTGTGTGAAGAAGGAAGACATTCCAAAAATAGCATTTCGTATCAGGTAAGGGAACTTTGAGTTTACAGTATTGCCTTTTGGATTGACTAATGAACCCTCAGTTTAATGGATCTAATGACTAATGTTTTAAGGAATATCTTGATGAACTTGTAGTGGAATTTATTTATGATAATTTTGTATACTCAAAAAGCTTGGAAGATCATGAAAATCCCATGCATACTATTCTAAAAACCCTAAGAAGAAATGAATTATATGGGATGTTAAGAAAGTGTGAATTATGGCTTCAAGAAAATTCTTTTCTTGTCCATATTTTCTCTAAGGATGGAATCTATGTCGATCCTTGAAAGACCAAGGCATTCCAAGAATGACAAGAACTGACGATTATAATTGAGGTATGCAGTTTTACTGGTTTATCAGGATATTATCGACATTTTTCCATAATTTTTCCCGATTGGAAAAACCATTTACTAAGACCACATGTAAAGTAGATGAATTTTTATTGAAAAAGAGTGTGATGATTGTTTTGAAAAACTGAATAGAATATTAGTCAATGATCCTATCTTGTCTCTACCATCGGGGAATGATGGCTTTGTTATTTATAGTGATACATCAAAGAATGGACTTCTTTTTGTCCTTCTGCATAATGATAGGGTTATTACATATGCATCATGATAGCTAAAAATTCATGAAAAAAATATTCCACTCGTGATATTGAGTTATCAACTGTAGTCTTTGCTTTGATGATATGGATACAATATCTCTATGGTGAAAAATGTGAGATATTTACTGATCAAAATAGTATGAATATATTTTCTCACAAAAAGAACTCAACATGAGGCAAAGACGATGGCTTGAACTACTCAATGATTATGATTTCACTATACACTAACACGCAGGTAATGAAAATAAGGTGGATGATGCTTTTAGTAGAAAGGATCATGGTGTTTTGAACTAGATAATAGTTCAAAGGGATCTAATGTTCATGGATCTAGTAAAGAAGAATATGGGAATAATCATGGATGGTGAAACATCAATACTTTTTCAAATGGTTTCCAAACAACCATTACTAGAAAGTATTAAAAGTTCTCAGACTAATGATGAGGAGTTTCAAAAGAAAATTAATGCTGTGAACAGTGGCAGATTGGTTGACTTTGTATATAAAGATGGGATTTTGAAATTGGAGAAGTGACTTTGTGTTCCGGAAATACCTGATCAAAAAAGGTAATTATTGGATGATTCTCATAGCTCCAATTTCTCTATAAACCCTCGTAGCACTAATATGTATAGATATTTAAAGGAATTTTTTTGTGGGACAATATGAAAAGGGAGATAGCTGATTAGGTGTCAAGATGTATGTTTTTTAAACAGGTTAAGTCTGGTAGACAACACCTTGTATGAGTAATGCAACCTCTTCCCATACCTAAGTGGAAATGTGAGGATATTACAAGGGACTTTTTCCTATGGCTAACAAATACACCTAAAAAAATGAAGCAATATGGGTCATTATTGATCGTCTTACCAAGTCAACACATTTTATTTCCAGGAGAGTAAATATACAACTTCAACATTTATCATGACTATATATTAATGAAGTTGTATGAATTCAGGGTGTGCCTATATCTCTTGTTTCTGATCATGATCCCGATTTTACATCAAGATACTAGAAAGGTATTCAAAAGGACTTGGATACTAAACATTATTTGTGCACTTCCAACCACCCTCTAACTGATAGACAATCAAAACAGACTATTCCAACCATAAAATACATGATGAGATCTTTTTCACCTAAGTTTAAAAGAATATGGGATCAATGTTTACCTCTCATAGAATTTTCATATAAAAATAGCTTCCATTCAAGTATTCATATGGCAAAATATAAAGCATTATATGGAAAGAGATGTCGAACACCAACTTGTTGGGTTGATGTTGGTGAAAGAAAACTCAGAGGCCCAAATCATGTTAAGGAAACATCGGAAAAGTGAAAGGTTATCCAAATACACATCATATCAGCTCAAAGTAGAAAAATTAGATGAGATGATAGCCGATGGAAGAATTTGGAATTTCAAGTAGAAGTTCATGTTTTCATAAATGTGTCTTAATGGAAGGGTGTTTTATAATTCGATAAGAAAGGTAAATTGAGTCCCATGTACATCTGACCTTTGGAAATTCTTGAATGGATTGGAGTTGTAGCATTCCATTTGGAAATACCACAATGTCTCTCCAAAGATCATGATGTGTTCCACGCATCACTATTGAAAAAATACATGGTTGAATTAACGCATGTACTCACCTATGACGAAATTGAACTGGAAACTGATCTATCTTATTATGAAGAGCCTATCAAGATTCTTGATACTCGAGAACAAATGTTGAGAAAGCAGATGACTTGTTTGGTACATGTTCTATGGAAAAACCATTAGATGGAATAGGGAACGTGGGAACCTATGGAAATTATGATAATGAACTACCCGAATCATTTTATGCATTAGTTATCTATAAATTTCTAGGATGAAATTATTTGAAGTAGGGAATAATGTAACACCCCAAGCATCCACGATATGTTTCTCTCTGAATACTGCAATAGCTTGTGTTGTACGCAATATAGAGTTTTAGCACACCATGACCAATCAAACGGGATATTATGAATAGTAATACCCACATTTTGAAATTTTATAAATTTCATTTTTTAATATTGACAACATTATTGGATTTGAAATATCAAAATAGATTAGGGTGATTATTGGGTATTTTTCTGAAAACATTCATTTTTTGATGAATAGTGAAAATCACTTGTTATTTAAAACAAACTTATTATTTAAATAATTTATTTATTTTATGTAAATTTATTTTTGGTAAAAATAGATACATAACACCTATATATGTTCAATGTAATTCATTGGAGTCATTTTATAATAACATAACATAAATAAAATTTTGTTGAACTTTTAACGTCTTTTACCAACCTTCTATGCACATTTTCAAATTTTCATTAAATGTAATTTTACCGGTTTTGTGAACTGAATTTAAAAAATCCAAGAGAGCGGGTTGACATCATTATGTAAAATTTTGTTCAATATGATGAAAATAATTTTTGGTGAACAATAACTTCTGATTTTTATTTACCACTATTAAAAGTAAATACATTTATTAAAAGTAAAATGGAATTATAATTACCCTAAAACATGTCCTAATTCTATTGTATAATTTTATTTCTACCAAAATCAACCTTAAGAATAAAATATGATCATTTTGGTGCACTTGGATTAGACTAGGACATTGATTATTAATTTATTTAATGAACGGTTAAAATCCTTAAATTCAAATTTTAATAACTAAAACATTAATAATATAGGGTTATACAAATGATAAATTCAACTACAAATAATCATTATAAATATAAATATATTTTCTACATATTATTATTTTATTTATAGTTTTTATACAATAAATAATTAAATTTATTTATGACACAATGATGATGTAGTAATTATCTTATTATTGAAACATTAAAATAATTGATATTATAAATATTAAAATAATTGTAAATTGATACTTTTTATGTATTCCACGAATTTTATAAGGTATATGACATGTTAGGTTTGATTAAATAATATTTTCGGAATGATAAAGTTGTTATGGCTTTCACTAAAACCAAATACTAAATAGTGTCAAAATAGACATAAATGAGTTTTTAAAACAAATACTATATTATTAATTGATATAATATTCTTAAAAATATGTGTTTTGGCCAAAGGACATGTATAAGGTTAGATATATAAATAATTAAACACTTTTGGTTATTTTTTTTAATAGTATTTTTATTTACCATTTATTAAAATAATACAAGAGTACATGGTAAAAGTTAAACTATTTATCTAAGAGTTAAATCTAACAGATGAGGTTAATATGTTGACCTAAAACTATCTAAAACCTATTGGTTGTGAGTTTTTAGACACATTTCCACCATATCCTTGAAATAAATCTATTTGGAGCCATTATAAACCGAATATTATTGTATAATAAAATAATATATGAAGCTTTTCCTAAAGTGACCCTCACCTCTGTTATAAATTTTACTTCCCCTTCTCTTAATTTCACACCTCCAAAGCCATTTTTCTTGGCCAAAACATGCTCAAATACCCTCCCAACAACCCAAAATTCATCCTAGTGTCAGTACATTGATCATAAATCCACCATATTTATCTCTTTTGATTAAATTAAAATTAAGCACCAGAAGAAGAGGTAATAATTTCATAACCTCTTTCAATGTTCTTTTCTTCTTCCACTTTTTTTGTTATTTTTTGTTTCCATACTAAAATTATAAATCCATTAACTTATACATAATATGATGTTATTATAAATATTATTCAACCATATTCATTATTCTATCTATCCTATGAATGAAAAAGTCACCATATATGTGTACATATGGATTACTGTCTCCACGTCATGGTATAGTTTGTTATTCGACACTTCATTATTTGGATGGGTATAATAATGAGTATAATTGATTTAAATAATAAATATAACTTCTTAATTATTATTTATATATGATATATCATCTGAATAAAAACTATTTCTCCATCAATAGAATGATATTTTCACTCATGCATAAGTACGGATTATCGTCTCCACGAACGCGATGATATTAATTCCCCAGCGTAATCATTAAAGAATAATTTTAATTTTATGAATAATTTTTTTAATAACTTAATATAATTATATATATAAATTAAATACAAAATATCCCCAACAAACATGACTTATGTAACAAAATATATAATGGGAAACGAATCAATTAGCTCCAAAAACAATGATACTGATGAAATATTATTAACAACGAAATATTAAAAGATCAGAAATGATATCATATTTATGTATGTGGTTCCTGTATAATATAAAAACTATTATTTAACTATTAAACTTGAGTTTAACGTAGCCTCAATCAAGTAAAAGTACAAGGTAAGGGTTAATTCAACTATCTCCTCATTATCTGATGCTTTTTATACGTGAGTATCTACTGGGACCTCTTTATCATCCACACCTGTGTTTCTCAGAAATGTATTTCAAAACATTTTTTTTATTTCCTAGACTATGGTTCAAAGAATTTTATACCCTTTTTTTACATTTCATAAATTTTTTATTAAGGACTATTTATGCCATTTTCCAAAGAAGGTCCTTTACAACCTTCTTAAAAAAATTAAGGAAATAATGTTTTGTTAAACGTATTCAGAGGGTGCATCTATTTTTCACATTTATAACACCTTCTATGCTTAACATTCAATATTATAAGAATATTTTCAAAATAAAAGTTTTCTTTTATAAGAATGATAATTTTAAATTATTTCAAAATAGAAAAAGATATTTTTCTCAAATAGTTTTAATTTCATCTATGTCAACATTCTTTAATGGATTATACAATTATTTGAAGTTGATTTATTATGATGAAATCTTCCAAATTGTATTGAAGGTTTTGTGATATGTTTAACTGTAGATGTTTAATTTTTATACCATTAATGGTTTATGGTTTATTTATTAGCATTTTGTATTCTAGTTTTAATACGAATGTTTATATTATGTTTCATCCTTTTCATATGACAATTTCATTGGAATTAGTAAGTAATGGGTGTATCCCGCTCTAGCTTGTCGATGCTTCAGTAGGTCTCATGAGACAAACTAGTGTCATAGCACAAGGAATTAAAAAATATAATTTCTAGTCTTGACACAAGGCTGTGACTATGTGGTTATATTGTCTGACATTATGCATTCCATCATTATGAAATTGGCTATTGATATTACATGTGATTATTCAACTAGTAGAATATCCATCTGAATAATTAAATGACATTATTTGATTTATATTTGCCATATTATGCTGATTTTAATGTTTAAAAGGCTTGTGTTTTAGTCTTATACATTACCTTAAATGTTTATTATTATTTATTAAAATTTTCCGCTATATTGTTATCCTTACTGAGCACCTGAGCTCACCCCTTTCTTTGTTTTATTTTTTCCAGGATGTGAATAATTGTAGTATGAATGACTTGAAGGGATAGTCTAAGGGAGATGAATGTGTTAAATGGAGACACAATGTTCTTTTTTTTATTTCACGATGTAAATCAAAACTTTTGTATGTATCTAATAATTCCAAGGTTACAAAATTGATTGGTCTTTCAAGACTTGATCTCTTCTGATCATGCCAATGTTATGTCACAATGCATTGGATTTGGGTTACTAGGGTCGGGGTGTTACATGAAATATCAATGTCGGGATCCATAAAAAATTTTATCCCATATTTTTACCTCAAATTTAGGTTATTTTTTGTGGAATTCATACTTCAAACTCTTATATTCTATGGAGACTAGAAAATATTCAATAATTAGGTAGTGATACCACAACATCGAAGTGAAAACCCCCACATAATGATGAAGATCATGAGTGGAATAGTTACATTTGTTATGTTGTAACTACCAAGATCCATGATAGATTACCTACCTATACTATATCAACACACAACTCTATCCAAAATGAGAATCATCTCAACAATACATGATAGAAATAACCTCATATGGAAGATGATGAACTAGAGAATTGAACATATTCTCATTTGATTACTCAGAATCAGTTTTTCAATGGGTAGTTGTCATGAATTATTAATCCTTCATAATCAATGATATTATATGAGCCACAATCTAAGAGAATTCTATAATAGACCATTTTAAATTACTAGGAATATCAATAAAACTACATACATCGAAATAATTATTAGGGTCCACCCAATAAACAACCACAACAATCATCAAAGTATAAAAAATACATGTTATTAAATTATATTACTCAAGTACCAGACCACTTGTACCCTAAACAGACACATTTAATACTTCATAAAATATTTAAAAAAATGAATAACTATAGTATCGAATAAAAATGATATGGGTTATACTCCTTACAATCATAGAGGAGAAGAATACCATTGATAATGACCATCGTTGATTGGTATATAAAAACCTATAACAACACATTAATCATACCATTTATCAAAAAGAGATATTTTATAACTCCCAATAACCACAAAATGGACTCGTAGATCCCATAATATAATATAAATGTAATATTCATGATATCATCATCACTCACTAGCATCTAATGATATTCAGATAGTAAATTGTTTATCAAGATGCAGATTTATCGCTTTAATTGATAAAATTAATCATTAATCCATGGGAGAGGATGTATGTTCTTCATTTTCAATAAATTAAAATATTTATAATAAATACATTGAATCAAACTTCTGTTAACATTATTTTAAATTAGAAACATATATTTTTAAGATGAAATATTAGGTGAGAAGATTCTTCTCTAAAAAATAATGGAAACCAGAATCATTTTCTTCCATATCTTAAATTTTTTAATATTATAATGAGGAATTTATATAGGATAGAAATATAATTGTAGACATATCCCACACTCAATATATCATGAAGGATGTATCTTCTCAACATCTTCAGGGAATATGTTTGGGTACTCTTCGACAACACTAGGAATCGTCACTAACTGAACCTCTATAGAACTCAATATCATCCCAAACAAATTCGAAAATTATTCTTTGGGATTTTGATAAATATGATAGTATCACTCCCTAATTGACATCATATGGTCTCTATCATAATCGTATAGTTGACATTATACTTATAAAATCCATGATCTCCTACAGTGAATACAAATAATCCATGTTAAGGATGATGTTTAATGGTTTTATCTATATACATATGAAGTGTCCCCAAGATTGGTTCTATACTAGATCAAATTCAAAGTCCATACACGAATCATATAGTGTAGCTCAACATAAAACCAATGTATTCAATGATTGTGGAATTGGAATTCTCTCAACCTTATATACCAAATTAGGGATGTGAGTTGGTGAAAAAAGCATAGTGTATCTTTATATTCAAAAAAGAAATAAACCCATATATAAAACATATAGATAATAACACAAAATATTTCCACCCCATATAAAGTTGATAGCTCTAGGGAATGAATATGTCTTTAACCTGCCTCATTAACTATATAATAGTAATCGTGACCACCACTATTGACAGACTCAACTTGTTATCCAAAATAAGCTGAAATATCATGGGTTTTTACAAAAACTAACACATCCCTTCACTATTGATCATTATCTATATTGTACAAATATTAATTTTTTATAGGATGAGCCTTAAACCGGCCTCTATCCCCATACATATGGATGAAGATTGTTAGAAACTCTCAAATTTTACAGGAACAACCTCTATAATAAAAAAACATCTTTGGTCCATTGGAAGGGGCTCACGAATAGATATCATTGAAAAAAATTGATGAAGAATAGTGATACCAAATCCAAACTAACTGAAACATATTATGACTAAGAAATCAAGAACATCAAGTCACATCACTTCTTTATTTAAAAAAATGATGACTCTCATCCCTTGATAATCCAATCTTATCTAATATCTTATCTATATCTTCTACCCTAATAAAACCATCAAAATATTTATTTAACATAATGAGGGTAACCAAGAATTTTATCGCATATTGAAAATAATTCTTCAAATGAAGTACCCTTTCATATTTATTTGGAAAAAATTATAAATCTTAATGAAATATATAAGATCATATCATTTTCTAAGAATGTCTCTGATTTATTTTTTTGAGGTGATCCATGGTGTTTGATACATATTTGGAAACATATATCCTTTATTGGATAGATTTACTAATGTTCAGGGATATATACTCATTTTAATTAATGGAGTCTGACTATAAATGGGTATGGTGATAACATAGTATATTGGTATAATGAGAATATCTAAAATGGGAACAATTTTTTTAATGGAAATATGGGCTCCAAAATGATCTGTATATCATTTACACGTCATGTAAAGTGTTTATAAGTCTTTTAATGATCGATTGTTTTAATAAAATAAATCTAAGCCGATGAGTATTTAAATTTATCCCATTAATAATATTTAAATGATGCATAACTACATTTTATGTAGTTTAAATTCTATAAATATTTATTTAAACATGATGTGTGGTAGAAATTCATTTTCATCCCTTGAAACTCATATAATCTCAACCCTAGGGAATACTCCATGGTAATTTGGAGTGACAACCCTCCTTCTAGACATCACATTTGTGTGAGAAGTACTTAGTAAGTGGTTTGGTCGAAATTTTCCTTCTCTCCATTTGTTCTCAAACCGTAGTAATGAAATCCTTTGACGGATTTCATTAATGGTACTGATCTTGATCATTTTTAATATTGGATCCTCATTGGAATCAAATCCTCCTTTTTCCTCACCAAATTTTAATTTTTGTTGAATTACTGGATCATCAGTTAATGAAATGTGTCAAAATCATAACCGTATGGTTTGCTAATTTTCGTGTTTATAATTCTATGTGATTTTACCAATGTATGATGTGCCTAAATAAACTATATGAATTCTTGGATTTTTTCCATAATGTCTTTATGTTTCAATTGGCATATGACCTTGCTCATGGCAACCCATGGATTGAGAAAACCTGAATATAATTGAATTGAATAAAGGTTTAATGTTTTTTTAGCATGGCATGTGGCTATTATATATTCATTGGTATATAATCTCTAATAAGTGTATTTTTCATATTTATATAAATTTTATTCAATAATTATTTAAATTAATAGTGGTAATGGAAAGATAAATGGAAATTTTAATAATTAACCATTGAAATATATGATGTAATATTTTGATATCTATGTAGTATGAGATGACTTGTGTTCCATGATTAAATTCTTATATATTATCATTATCCTTGTCCCATTCACACTTATATGTTTTAATGATTATATTTAATAGACTCATACCATTCCCATACATTAATTATTATATATATAAGGTTATGTGAAGTACCATATTGTAATGCTTATAGGGCTATAAATTAAATGCAGTAAAGATTTTAGGGATTTCCCATATTTTATTAATATACCATGGATATATTTTTGGGGTTGGCATGGTTGTAATACATGCTTTGATATATTTTAACACAATGCAAAGTAGGTATTTTTTGTTTTTTATTTTTTATTTAATTAGTTAATGTATTTATTTATCCCTTTATTACATCAGATTCATATCAAAAAGGATTTATTAGTCATTGTGGTGTCAAACTTCTAATTTATACTCACTCCCTATTTGGGTCATCATTTGGTACCTAAGCATGTTACACAGTTGCTTGTTAGGAAAAGGGAACATGACCACAAAGTTGATTGCTTTGATATTGGATGGGATGGTGTTTGGTGATGGGGCCAAAATGGGTTTCCAAACCAGGGACATTAATTATTTATTTGAGACTAATATTTTTTAATTTTTTTTGTTACTAGAAATGAATTTGGATATATTCCAGCACATCAGAGCATTTTCCATTATAAATTATTAAATTATTTAGTTGGATTCCATTATTTTCTTCCATTATTTATATGAATTGTTTTCATTCATTTATATGGTATATTATCTTCTTCTATGTCACATAATACTTTGTGGTATAGTTTCACGACTATACATTTCACACCCCTCGCTACTAGTTGGTAGCCTTTGGCGTACGAGGATGCTTGCCTGAGGACATGTGACAAACCATTTTTTGCCACCAGGGTGAGTGCCTCATTAGGTGACATATAATGTGGTATTATAGGAGAAGGATTTATTTTTTTCTACATTACAATTTTGGAATGTTATATTGGTTTCTAGGATGTGTTGGGAATTTGTAATGAACTAGTCCAAGTGAGTAGTTAACCCATGTATGAGGGGAAATCCTCGTTCCCTAGGATGGGATTGATATTTGTGATGTGTTCATATAACTGTTGACGTTATTTCGCCTTGGGATATTCACATGTCATGTGAGGATATTATTTTATGATGTTATAATTTATTTAGATTATACCCATGGCCCAGTTTGGCGGTATGTTAAAATACATGAATCATAATAGGAACTCATGGATATATTTAGATGAATTTATCCTGATAGGGGAATATTGTTTCCCATGTTATTAATACATTCCTACTAAAATATGATATGATATTTCTATATCATTAGAAAACCTAAATGAGTGGATTTTTAATTATAAAATACATCGAAACCATTTTTAGGGAGATTTTGAGGTAATGGTTCTCTATATTTTTCACCTATTAGGGTTGTAATTATGGTTATCTTGTTCCCGAAGGTGTGAATTTGACTTATAGATTAAAAAACTACATTATTATCTTAGACTAGAGCGTTTGGAGAGTTGAAATCAGCAATCACCTAAGGTTGCTGAACTTGAGAATCCAATTGATTTGTAGGAGAATATGGATGTTCATATTCATGATTGATTATTGAGGGTAATGCGATCCCTAGATAGGGAGACTATTTATAATGGGACTTTAATCACTAATCTAATAATTGATATTCATCTACAGCATTTGATAATGTTTACCTGAGAAGAGGGACCCCTAACAGCCATGTTTCTAGATATAATTCACCCATAAAATATTCAATAAACATGATACACCCATGAATTGGATGATGAATCACTATGTGTATATGATTAATAGAACTACCAAGTATTTTTGGGATATTCTAGAAGAACCTAGGAAATAAGATGATCTATGTTGGAAGCAATTTGATTTTACATTCCTAAGAAACGTATATCCTGAGATGTTGAGGGATGAAAATGTTTCTAATTTTATGCATATAATATTGGTGGGCTTGTTAGTTCTTGAATATGTTTGATGTTTCACTATCCTACAGTGCTTTATGACAACTTTGGTAGCTTATGAGATATCCAGGGTGAGATTTTTTCAATATGTTATTCAATATGATATCATGTCATAGGTAAATGTTTTTCACATGACAAAATTTTATGATATGATGAACGATGATCTCATCATGGAAGGTAATCTGAGAGAGGCCCTGAACAGTGGGAATGATATTTTAGCATAGAGATCTAAGTCTATTCATCATGTTGAATGAGGTGCCTTTATGATATATTCCACCAAGGAAGTTGTTCAAAGAGATGTGATGGAAGAGTAAACAATCTGAAGTCCATTTTATTTTCTAGGGTTATCAGTGTGTAATGTTTTTTCATAGCATCCCATAGTGTCCCTACCCCGTAGTGGAATGTCCAATATGTGGAGGGTTAGGTCATTTCATAGGATCTATATAAACATTATGATGTAGACCATTGGCATGGGATTAGAACAGGAACCCAAGTTGGGAAGGGCCTCAAATACCCCTCAATGGGAATGTAGTTTGAGTTTCACTGGTCATTCAGACTAAGGTAGAGGACATGGTACCCAAAAGCATGAGAAGAGGTACCAAAAAGGAAAATATATGATGTTATTCATAGTGGAGTCTATTTTTTGAGGGACATTTGAAGTACATGTAACATAGACTACTCCAGATATCATTGATGTAGAACCATCCAATGTAATAGGTACGATTCAGGTCTCATATACCTTATCTTGTGTTATGTTTTATATTAGAGAATTACTTTTATTCATATATTCCATTATTCAAAAGGTTTTGGGATGGGATATGGAAATATGGGATGAAGATTTATGCATCGACATGTGATCGGGAGTTCCATTAGAGAAGATCAAACATTGCAAGGCGTGTTATCTAGATATTTGTCTTTATGGTTTTTTTGGAACAATTTTAGCTAAAATGATTATCATCAACATGATTCATTTTATGGGATGGTTATTTATATACCAAGCTCACTGTAACAAAATTTGAGGTATTTGTGATGGGATCCCGTCACAAATTCCCTTTTATAGGGGGGTCCCATCACAAATATCCTATTGTAGAAAACGACGTCGCAAATAGTTTTTTTTTGCGACGTGATGATTTCATATTACAAATAGTTCACTGATTATATATAATATATGTTAAAAATATTTTTGATTGTTTCATCACAAAAAAAGGTATTTGCATCGGTCCCATCGCCAAAAGGTATTTGCGACGGTCCCATCGCAAATAGTTTTCCGATTATTTATATTATATATATATATATAACTATTGTGACGTGCCAGTCACAAAAACATATTTGTGACATGCCCAGTTTTCCTGTCGGAAATAATTTTTTAAAAAAACGTAAAACTATTTCCAGTGGGAACTCATTTCAAAAGTTCTCATCACTAATACTTAATAAAAAAATCAATAAAATTATGATAAATAAATATTAGAAAACAATAATAATATTAATACTATTAATATGAATAATATTATATTATATAATAATAATAATAATGATATTAATAATATAAAAAATTTATATTATTATAATATTGATAATAAAATAATAATAATAATATAATAATGTTGTTATTATTATTATTATTATTGAAAAAATAATAATAATTTTATTAAAAGAATAAAAAAATTAAGAAATATTTAAATTCTCAATATTCGAAGAAATATAAAAAATAATAAAATATGATTATTATTATTAGTAAAAAAATATTAAAAAATATAATAATCATAATAAATAATAATAAAAAATTATTAAAAATAATAAAAAATAAAAAATTATGCAATATTCGCACCAATATAAAAGACAAAAACTGAAAATAGTAAATATTAAAACAAACATTGAATTCAAATTTTTTTAAAATTAAAAAAAAGTCACTTGGGGTTAGTCTTCTAGAGGAGGTGGAGGAGCAGGAGGAGATGATGGAGGAAACAGCATCCCTAAACTACTAGTTAGACGACACATGTACTCCATCTGCTCGTGATGCGTCTGCTGCCATTGACACATCACCTCCATATACTAATATTGTTGCTAACACATCTCTTCCTACTACTTACGCAAATTCTCTATAAGCTCACAATAAGCATGCAGCTGCTCCTAATACAGTGCTCCAAAAGATGATGTCTCTCTACGAGCTCCTATCGAGCTGGATGCTGACATCACAGTAGTACCATAATAAGTCCCAGGTGTCAAATGAAGGCTCACACTAACTACATGTCCCTTCTCGAATCCATAATGGGTTGCCTGTGCAGATGCTAGCTCATCAAAATGGTGGTAATTAGTCTGATTAGCCATCTTGGACTGATTATCGACATGTGTCTGAGAGTTCACAGCCTCATAGGGATCCATCAGTTACAATTTGAAATTAAAATTGAGAAAATATTATATGAGGTTAATTTAAAAACTGAAAAGAAAATAATACTGACTACAATCTGATGCTAGCAATCACCTATAATCCCAATAGTTTCTGGATCATTGTACATCCTTCAATAAACACTGTTCTCCTTAATATTATGATACTAGAGTTCTTATATGAATATAAAATAAACTATTTATATATAATGTTAAATTAAATAATTGCATAATGTACTTACCAGATGCTCTCTATGCCTAAGAAATGTACGACTACCAGCTCGATGCATGACCTCTAGTCTTGCATCGTTCTATCAGCCCAATGATGATCTCCTCTGAAATCCACCACCCACCCAGTGTGAACATAATCCATCCCAAACATGATATGAAATGTACTCTAGTTGGTGGGCTCTACCCAACTCCTCAAATACTTCCACTCATTCTTTCTTCGTGTCCATCCTTCTCAAATTGTGCAAAAACAGAAGAAAATAGTTACAAATAGACACCTCCCATGCCGTGTGGATGGGGTCACACATGATATCATATGTGGTATACTATAAACCCTATAAATAATTTATAATAGCATGTTATTAATGAAAAAAATTGTATTTATTTACATACCAGCCAATGATCGTATATGTCGAGCTGCACATCAAATAGAATTTTCACCCCTTTGATCTATGGCTAAGAAAAATAATTACGATAGATAGCTCTCCCTTCCCAACAACTAAATGAACAAAACAATCAAATAATAACAAATAATCAATCAATTACTATATAAATAAATTAATGAATGTTAACTAAAATAAATAGGTTACCATACTTCTGCGTGCGTGGATTGAAACCAAGACATGGACGTCACTCAGGGATAGGGTCAGAAATCATCAGTCACGCGAGACTACACCCCCTTCGTGTACCCCCTGATCTGCCAGTAGGCTAATGGTCAGATGATCCCAAATCCTCCTAATTAAAATTTTTTTGACCCTCCTACAACTTTCTAAATAGATCATCATCCATATGAAACACAAAATTATTATTGTTAGAATATAGTTAAAAAATTACTATTATTTATTGATATATTTTAGTTACCATTATAAGCCACATTTAACTTGGTCAATGTTCACCTTCATCATAATCTTCAAATATTATGACATCAATGTCCTCATATTCATCGACATCATTATCAATATCCATATGAGTTTCAACTTCATCATCTCGTAACATTGAAATTCATTTGTAACATAATTAACACCATCATCATAATCACCCCTTAATTGTGGGGTGTCATCATCCATATTTTTGTCACTTTATAAAAAATATGGATTTTGAGTATTCTCTTGAGAAATTTCCATTTTTTACGCTTCAGAGGAACCAAATTTACTGTGACTAAACTGATTTTCCAAATTTTTCATTTTTATTATGCCCCACCATTCATTTGGGTCCCTTTAAGTACAAAATTGCTTTGCATAATAAATTTAATGTGTTGGTTGAGAAAGTGAAAATGTTTCATTTTCTACAAGATGACTTTTATATTTAATATCAATGATTCCATGAGTCAGATGACCACACAAGCCTCTCTTAGTATCCAACCACTGACATTTAAACATCATTATGTATTTTTTCCAAGATAACATAGTTCAATAATTTCATCCAGCATGTCCAAAATTCAACTTATGTTTCTCAATGACGAGATCCTATCAAGAAAACTCCAACGTTCACTATTTTTCACTCTTATGCACATGTATGAAATCGAAAACCATTCTCCACATATAAAATATAAGATTTAACCATTTTGGATGGTGGGTTACTCATTATACAGAGTCTCTTATCAAATTTATCAGCATGTTGAGACACCAAAATATTTGGAAAAAAATTTCTATATAATAAATAATAACCTAAATTGATATGCATAACTGTCAAAAATTTATGTTACCAGTTTTTTAAACCATTGATATTTTTGTTCTGGGGTTCTTCAAGAGCGGTTGCTATAATTTGTGGAAGATGGTTCTTGATATGATTATCATATAGACTTCAAATAAAATAACGTTACTTATGGTAGAAGATATTATAGAATAAGTGATAGAAGCACTCACAGAACAAATGATGTCATTACTCACATTTGAGAAAAACATATGTATGAGCTCTGTAATGTTCATTATCCGAAATCCATCATTTACGAACTCCACCAACACCATGCACTGGATTATTAAAAACTAATAATTTATTTTCCATTTCATCATCAACATTCCCATCATTTTGTCCCATACGGTTTTGTTTTGAGAGTTATTCAGATTCAAAATAAAGGGGGCAGGAAAATGAAATTTCATCTTGAAATTGAACTTCCGCAATTGAGCCATCAACTGATTCTTTGTTATGTATATTATTCATCAATTTATTTATGAATCTCTCTATTGGGTAAATCCATCAAAACTATACCAGACCTCCACATTTTTCATCATGTGGAAAATGTAATATCAAATGTTTCATTGAGTCAAAGAAATACTATAGGAAATTTTCTTCCAGTTTACATATAATTACTACTACATCTTCTTCTAGTTTTCTTAGTGCGTCATAGTGATTGGTCACCACACAAATGTCTCAGAAAAAATATGATATGTCTAGCATCGAATCACAAATCAAAGAATTCAACAATATTCTTAATCTAATTGGCATAATTCATTCCATTATAACATGACAATCCTGATTTTGAATCTAGTAATATGACCATTCCTAACACATATTTCACCATTTGATGCATATCAATCTAGAAGTCTCAAATCTATAATCCACTGACAAAATAATAAGCGACTTTCTTTGCACAGTGTATAAGCTTCTTTTGGATTCATTAACCTCTATGATCTAACATCTTCATAATGTTCGTATTCCGGTCACCTGTAAATTTGCACAAGATATAATCATGACTTTACATTATGGAAGATGCAATTAAATGAGTTTTCAGACAAAAGAGCACCCTTTTGGGGATGAATCATCTTCTTACAACTGTCACTACCAGAAAATATGATAAAAAATGTGGTCATACGAATGCATATACAATCTCATTGTCACGAACCAGGTTGGTGCGTCATCCGACCTGGCGCCCGACCCGGTCCGCGACATGGCCCGAAGGGCGTTCCCGATCCCCACGGGCTGGCAACTAGTGCCGGGCATCAAACATGCAGTTGGGAATGATTTAGCCCAGAAAAAAAGACATAAAAACAAAAACAACCAGAAAAAAACAATTAAACACTAACATCGAAAAATAAAATAAAGATAGGCAACTAGGCATACCTCCAAGTGACCCCATGGGTCACCACCAAACGTATAACCATGTTCGCTCGGAGAGCGATCCAAGTCTATAACCTGAAACTGAAAATGAAAGTAGGCATGAGCACCGAGATGCTCAGTAGGAAAGCCAAGGAATAACCACGCCCTATGCCTTTACCTTTAAAAAGAAATCCAATTATGCTAGTTTGAAAATTGGAAATAATAAAATAATGTTTTTTTTCCTTTTCAAATCCAAATCACAAGTTGACATTTTTATGAAAATCATTTCCATTCCACGATATTTTTCAAAATCGATTCCAAGAGTGCATTCACCTTTCAAAATTGTAAGAAAAACAGTTTAGTTTGAAATAGGGTTTTTCACAATGAGACAGTAAGTGTGAAACAACTGAAAAGAAAGTTACACCGCTAGTAGAATGTCACAAATGAGCGCCATGGGTAGCCCCTATAGGTAGCTAGGAAAAGTGGGAACCTAGAGACCTCGTACCTCGGTGAAACGTGGCTTAGAAGGCCACGACCCTCAGAAAACGTGGCTTAGATGGCCACGACCCTTAGCAAACGTGGCTTAGATGGCCACGACCCTCAGAATTTCATATGATTAGTTAGTGTTGTTGCGTCAATCCTGCTAGACAACCCGGGACGAACCCCTGCCGTGTCATCTAACGTACTAGTCCTGGTCGCCCACCTAGGTACCCAGGGTTTCCCATGTGCTCTATTTCAAAGGGTGGTGAGGTTTTAACAAAACATAGAAAGAACATAACACTTTCTCACCCAAAGTCTATTTCACCACTCACCACCGTTCTCCCTCCTTAAGCGCATACCCCTTTTTATGTCACATAACCTCGCACAAGCCTCTTCATTAGGCACATATCACAAATCATACACTTAACACACACGTCATGTTTCTACAACAACGGGGCATGCCTTAAGAGGGGTTTTGTTTTACATTCGCAAACCATTCTCAAAGTGTCAGACGAGCTTAATTAATTACAATAAACACATTTCATTTTTGAACACAAAATCACCCAACACTTATGTTTCCAAGATCATTTGAAAGTTCAACTAAAACAACCAAGGTTCTATATCTTTAAAAGCAAGCTAGAAAACATGTTTAAATAAAAAAAACCATTGGAAATACTTATTACACACTAAAATCATTAAGGAAACCACTTTTAAAGAACCATGACCATTTGCGTATATACACACACACATATATATATAGCATGTGCATTTCATATAAAAGCAGAATACGTATTTAAAGAACACCAAGCAAAAATGGAGATTCCAATTAAAGATTAGGGCATAAGGGACCTACCTCAAGACACGCAGCTTTTGACAAGGGTAACCCGAGACCGCTTCACCGCCATGCATATACATTTTCATGCATATACATATACACAGGTCCTTACTGCCGACGACTCGAACCCCCCGAGGAAGCGACCATTCACTATACATATAATTTAATAAAGGAATTAAACGATTAAACAGTCTATAAAGCATTTGAAATATCACATTAAAGCTTTATACCAACAACGCACTCAAAAAACCTTCCTAATACCAAGCGCACCATGACGCAACACCAGAATCCTGATAGAACAGACTTTGTAGCACTTGCACGACCATGACGCAACACCAGAAACATGATAAAACAGACTTGGCAGCACTTGCGCGACAAAATAAACCCACAGCAACGTTTATAAAACACTACAAAAAGTTCAGCACGGGTTTTCACAAAATCAGAACATTCACACTAAATAAAAAAAACTACAAAACACATCGAAATCATAGTAAAATTTAAGTGAAACTATATTCGCACCAAGAAAAATAATCAATGGGTACACTAAATTAATTAAATAAGAAAGATTAATTTGCCAAGCAACACATATATGTGGAAACACACCTTGGGTATCGAAACTTCACAAATGTGATACGCAAACTCCGCCGCATGACAACCACACCACAAACAATGAAATTAATTCAAAAAAAAACAAGCAATTGAATCAGTTACACAATAATCAAACCAAACGCGAATCCAAAATCCAAAACTCAACTCAAACAAATTAAAAAAAACTAACAACCGAGGTGTAGTGCGCTTACCACGAGCTGTCTGAAAGGCTGGCCGGAGGTCAGCGGAGGGTGTCGGGGTTTGCAAAATGCTAAAAAAAAGAGAGGACCTCTGAGAATTCGGTTGAACAAAGGGGAGGGATGTGCGGCAGTGGTCCGGTGCGCCGAACCTGTTGAAAGCCGGCAAGGAGGGGCGAAGGGGAGGTCCATGACGGAGGGGGGGGGGGTCGCGCCGGAGTAGGCTGCGCCGGGGGAGGTCGCGCCGCTGGAGGTCGCGCCGCTGGAGGCCGCGCCGCTGGAGGCCGCGCCGTTGGAGGCTGGTGCTGGGTGGATCGACCGAGAGAGAGATCAGTGCGAGGGAGGTGCGCCGGTGCGCTGCGGAAGGGAGCGGCGCTTAGGGTTCGGAGGAGGGAGGGTGAGCCGCGAACCAGGGAAGAGAAAAAGGAAGAAAAAAAAGTGCGGGACAAGGGAGAGGGGGAAGATAGAGGGAAAAGGAAAAGAGAAAAAAAAAGAAATGAATAAAATAAGAAAAAATAAAAAAGAAATAAATAAGTAAATAATAATAATGAAATAAGAAGATATAATAATAGGGATAAAATAAAACTCTAAACTAATATAGAATATTATTATTGATAATAATAATAGTAATATTAGTGTTAACAAACATAATGTAAAATAAAATCATAACAATAACTTAATATATATATATATATACACTTATATAACAATAGTTACAACCTAATTAAAACCTTAACAAAATTGATAATAATAATAACGACACAAGTGACATGCCGGAAATTTTATAACCAGTAAAATATTTTAATATTATATATATAATTAAAATAATAACTGAAATAAGAAGAAGAAGAAGAATGATCCCCAATAATATTAATAATAATAATAATAAAACAACACTTAAATTAATTAATAATTTTTTTTCATATTTTATTTTGCACTTGATGTATTATTTTACTTGCCAATTAAAAGATTACTCGCGCACCGAGTAGGCCGCATGAACATCTAACGAAGCCATGCGGCTTCTCCCGTTCCTTGCCAATGCGCCGAAAACTACCATGCTAAAACACTCATTTATCCTCAAAACGCAACAACCCGAGTCGGGTCCGGCAACGTGCACGGTCGTGTGCAAGGTCGCGCACCAAAATAAGAACACATTTAATAATAACACATCGACCAATTATGATTGGGCACTACACATGGTCGCGCGTATGGGCGCACACCCATGTAAGATCACAAAACCCTTTTAAATTAGAATCGATTCAAACATCAACTCAAAGAAAGACCTAAAATAAATTAAAATATAGCAAGCGTCAGGTCGGGGTGTGACAATTCTCCCCACCATGACACTTTCTGCCCCCAGAAAGTCCCAAAATACTAGGTCAACTAAGGGTTCCAAGCGAGACCACGAAGACCCCTAAAACAAAACCTCAATCACCCGATGACCGGGCATTCACAAGCCCATGACCTGAAACTCCAATTTCTCAAAACCAGAATCACCAAGCAAAAAGACCAACAAGGAATTCACCTCGAAGTAGAACTACAATATGGAACACCCCGACCCCTGAATTAGGGATCACCCGGGCCGCTCGAGGTCTTCAAAAACACTCGTCCAGCGGCCCATTATCCCAGCTAACCAATTAGCGTGGTCAAGGTCGGGCGGAGCGGAAGTAAGATGTCGCCCCGCCAAGTGCACTCTCAAGATAGAGTCTTCCACAAGTACGTCCTATGGTGGTCTCCCCACCACATTAGTGTTCTCGTCAAATATTGGTTCTCCAAATCAAAACGACTCCCAAACCCAGACATCTCTAACACTGGCTTGACACTTCAAACACCCTATGTTTAACCAACATAAGAGGGGAGATCGGCGAGACCCACACTGGGTCTCCCCACCATTTTAAAATATCCTAACACCATGAAACCCGCCACACGGGCCGGCCCGCACTGATCATTCCTACGGTGGACAACACTATGCCACGTGAGATAGCTTTGATAGCAGAAACCCCTAACCAGAAGATGAACCAGACAGGCGCACAACGTTTCCACAGGACATGAGTATCTCCGACCGCAAGAAGGTTCACGAAGCACACCCACTAGCTTTACAGGAATATGGGTTTTTCCAAACCTTTTTAATGCCCAAGAGAAACTCCCATAAAATAAGACAATGACACGTAGACCAGGGATCCATTCCCCTGACAACAAGAATGACGCCTTCGGAGAGGGTACCACAATAGGGAAATTTAAGTTTTCCCCATCCCGACATTGCGGACTAAAGTCAGACCAAGCCCATCCCACATCTGACGAGTCCTGACTGCGCGCAAGCTTCACCCCGAGACCTATGGCTGGGGAACTGATGTCTGAAGCATCTCCAGCCTCGCAGTCACAAGCTGACCACTTCTAACTGGAACTTCCTCCGCTGGAAAAGCAGCCTGCATACTTCTCCTCGTGTCTCGCGTGGCCACTCAATTAACATACCAATTTAGAATTGCAGCGAACGACCTAGAGTGTCTAACTGACCACACTAGAGATAGGAGGTTGAGCGATCTGTCCGACACGCAACACGAACTGATGGAAGGAGCACTCCACGAACAAGTCCCTTTGGTTCACACTCTTCATCAAATGAGAGACCTACTCTTACCACAATATAAGCAGGACCAACAACTTGTACTTTTTTTTTGACCGATGATTCCACACTACTTCTGGGGCACATGGAACTAGCTCATCAGAAACGTCAACACACCTCCTTCGCCGCATGTTGACTGGTCGAGAACCTACGAGATCAACCAATTTCCCTCACCTTCACTTCCTTTGGTACAAACATGGAATGAGGCTTGTCTTGAGGATTGCTCACGACGTCCCCATTTGCAACAAAAACGGAACTATCACCATTCACTAGTTTAGTCCCACTCCACCAGATGTACTCGAGACAATCTTACATCCGCACAACATTGGAAGTTCCTTCAAAACCAGAGACGCTTCCAACTTTCCCAAATCGCTCAATGGCATCCAACTGACATCGACGTCTACGAACAGTCGACACCACCAAGCCGAACCCAACTCTGCCACTCCACTAAGAGTCTGGGTCAGGCCAAGAACTGAGAGAGACTTGCTGGAACCCATGGAACGTTTCTAGGGGCATATCCAAAACAAGAAACACAAACCAGCCATCCACAAATCCAAACACATCATAAATCAAACATCAACATTACAAAAACAAATCCAATAATCCCAATTTCATACATCCATTCATTTTCAAAGAAAACACTCACTTGAAAGACCAATCCCTGCACAATAAGCCCAAAAACTATTTAAAAAAAAATATATATATCTTTACTTTAAAAGCAATGTCAATTTATTTTTTTCCATTTCCAAAACCATTTTTTTTGCACAAAACCCATTTAAGAAAAATCTCCACTTTCTAGGAAACAAGAAGCAAACTTAGAGATCAATCAACCACCATGGATATTCCATGGTGCCTCGCAAATATGCATTCTCGTGCCACTCAGGCACCCATCCACACGATTCATCAACTAGCCGTTAATCAAGTCCACACGCACATGCGAGCACCCATAGGAATACCACTTGGAAAGAAACAAGGCTACTCCGCTTTCAAAACAAACCATTATCAATATCAGAAAATACCTTTTTCTTTTCAAACCCATTTCAAAAATTTAAGGCAAATTTCAAGAATGCTTTCCGTTTCTAAAACAGCCCATTTCAATTTCAGATTACCCAAAACATCCCTTCAGAAATTCAACATGACAAATCAACGCCACATTCCAAAAACAAGGTCCAAGAGAAACGCACCCCAAATATCATGTCAACCGCAAATAAAAGCAGCAGCAAAGTCCGCTTCATTTTTTTTAAAGGAAAAAAAATTTCACACCAACTCCCAAAACTGAAGCAAGACATCACAAGCATTAAAGAACCTGGGTGGAGGACTAGTGGTCATGTCCAACCCGGCTACATGGTTTAGCAGACCATGCCCTAGGCAAGCACCAACCACTAAGAGTGTCGAACCGTACTCTCGGGCATCACATGGGTCGCTACTCCATGTGAGACCACGCACAGTACCGGTTTACTCCTATTGTCATCCCCCATCCACAAAGACCAAAACCAAAACTTAGATCCCGGACTGCCCCTGGTTACTCGAGGATCGGAACGAGCAAGAGTTCGCGACGCTCTTCCCGCACCTACCACTCGAGTACCGACAATCCTATCTCCGATCTACCTGATACCCCAAATAACAAGAACAAAACCTCCTTTGATACCATTTTGTCATGAACTAGGTTGGTGCGTCATCCGACCTGGCGCCCGACCCGGTCCGCGACATGGCCCGAAGGGCGTTCCCGATCCCCACGGGCTGGCAACTAGTGTCGGGCATCAAACATGCAGTTGGGAACGATTTAGCCCAGAAAAAAAGACATAAAAACAAAAACAACCAGAACAAAACAATTAAACACTAACATCGAAAAATAAAATAAAGATAGGCAACTAGGCATACCTCCAAGTGACCCCATGGGTCACCACCAAACGTATAACCATGTTCGCTCGGAGAGCGATCCAAGTCTATAACCTGAAACTGAAAATGAAAGTAGGCGTGAGCACCGAGATGCTCAGTAGGAAAGCCAAGGAATAACCACGCCCTATGCCCTTACCTTTAAAAAGAAATCCAATTATGCTAGTTTGAAAATAGGAAATAATAAAATAATGTTTTTTTTCCTTTTCAAATCCAAATCACAAGTTGACATTTTTATGAAAATCATTTCCATTCCACGATATTTTTCAAAATAGATTCCAAGAGTGCATTCACCTTTCGAAATTGTAAGAAAAACAGTTTAGTTTGAAATAGGGTTTTTCACAATGAGACAGTAAGTGTGAAACAACTGAAAAGAAAGTTACACCGCTAGTAGAATGTCACAAATGAGCGCCATGGGTAGCCCCTATAGGTAGCTAGGAAAAGTGGGAACCTAGAGACCTCGTACCTCGGTGAAACGTGGCTTAGAAGGCCACGACCCTCAGAAAACGTGGCTTAGATGGCCACGACCCTCAGAAAACGTGGCTTAGATGGCCACGACCCTCAGAATTTCATATGTTTAGTTAGTGTTGTTGCGTCAATCCTGCTAGACAACCCGGGACGAACCCCTGCCGTGTCATCTAACGTACTAGTCCTGGTCGCCCACCTAGGTACCCAGGGTTTCCCATGTGCTTTATTTCAAAGGGTGGTGAGGTTTTAACAAAACATAGAAAGAACATAACACTTTCTCACCCAAAGTCTATTTCACCACTCACCACCGTTCTCCCTCCTTAAGCGCATACCCCTTTTTATGTCACATAACCTCGCACAAGCCTCTTAATTAGGCACATATCACAAATCATACACTTAACACACACATCATGTTTCCACAACAACGGGGCATGCCTTAAGAGGGGTTTTGTTTTACTTTCTCAAACCATTCTCAAAGTGTCAGACGAGGTTAATTAATTACAATAAACACATTTCATTTTTGAACACAAAATCACCCAACACTTATGTTTCCAAGATCATTTGAAAGTTCAACTAAAACAACCAAGGTACTATATCTTTAAAAGAAAGCAAGAAAACATGTTTAAATAAAAAAAAACCATTGGAAATACTTATTTCACACTAAAATCATTAAGGAAACCACTTTTAAAGAACCATGACCATTTGCGTATATACACACACATATATATATAGCATGTGCATTTCATATAAAAGCAGAATACGTATTTAAAGAACACCAAGAAAAAATGGAGATTCCAATTAAAGATTATGGCATAAGGGACCTACCTCAAGACACGCAGATTTTGACAAGGGTAACCCGAGACCGCTTCACCGCCATGCATATACATTTTCATGCATATACATATACACAGGTCCTTACTGCCGACGACTCGAACCCCCCGAGGAAGCGACCATTCACTATACATATAATTTAATAAAGGAATTAAATGATTAAACAGTCTATAAAGCATTTGAAATATCACATTAAAGCTTTATACCAACAACGCACTCAAACAACCTTCCTAATACCAAGCGCACCATGACGCAACACCAGAATCCTGATAGAACAGACTTTGTAGCACTGGCACGACCATGACGCAACACCAGAAACATGATAAAACAGACATGGCAGCACTTGCGCGACAAAATAAACCCACAACAACGTTTATAAAACACTACAAAAAGTTCTGCACGGGTTTTCACAAAATCAGAACATTCACACTAAATAAAAAAAACTACAAAACACATCGAAATCATAGTAAACTTTAAGTGAAACTATATTCGCACCAAGAAAAATAATCAATGGGTACACTAAATTAATTAAATAAGAAAGATTAATTTGCCAAGCAACACATATATGTGGAAACACACCTTGGGTATCGAAACTTCGCAAATGTGATACGCAAACTCCGCCGCATGACAACCACACCACAAACAATGAAATTAATCCAAAAAAACAAGCAATTGAATCAGTTACACAATAATCAAACCAAACGCGAATCCAAAATCCAAAACTCAACTCAAACAAATTAAAAAAAAACTAACAACCGAGGTGTACTGCGCTTACCACGAGCTGTCTGAAAGGCTGGACGGAGGTCAGCGGAGGGTGTCGGGGTTTGTAAAATGCTAAAAAAAAGAGAGGACCTCTGAGAATTCGGTTGAACAAAAGGGAGGGATGTGCGGCAGTGGTCCGGTGCGCCGAACCTGTTGAAATCCGGCAAGGAGGGGCGAAGGGGAGGTCCACGCCGGAGGGGGGGGGGGGTCGCGCCGGAGTAGGCTGCGCCGGGGGAGGTCGCGCCGCTGGAGGTCGCGCCGCTGGAGGCCGCGCCGCTGGAGGCCGCGCCGCTGGAGGCCGCGCCGATGGAGGCTGGTGCTGGGTGGATTGACCGAGAGAGAGATCAGTGCGAGGGAGGTGCGCCGGTGCGCTGCGGAAGGGAGCGGCGCTTAGGGTTCGGAGGAGGGAGGGTGAGCCGCGAACCAGGGAAGAGAAAAAGGAAGAAACAAAAAGTGCGGGACAAGGGAGAGGGGGAAGATAGAGGGAAAAGGAAAAGAGAGAAAAAAAAGAAATGAATAAAATAAGAAAAAAGAAAAAAGAAATAAATAATTAAATAATAATAATGAAATAAGAAGATATAATAATAGGGATAAAATAAAACTCTAAACTAATATAGAATATTATTATTGATAATAATAATAGTAATATTAGTGTTAATAAACATAATGTAAAATAAAATCATAACAATAACTTAATATATATATATATATATATATACACACATATATAACAATAGTTACAACCTAATTAAAACCTTAACAAAATTGATAATAATAATAACGACACAAGTGACATGCCGGAAATTTTATAACCTGTAAAATATTTTAATATTATATATATAATTAAAATAATAACTGAAATAATAAGAAGAAGAAGAATGATCCCCAATAAGAATAATAATAATAATAATAAAACAACACTTAAATTAATTAATAATTTTTTTTCATATTTTATTTTGCACTTGATGTATTATTTTACTTGCCAATTAAAAGATTACTCGCGCACCGAGTAGGCCGCATGAACATCTGACGAAGCCATGCGGCTTCTCCCGTTCCTTGCCAACGCGCCGGAAACTACCATGCTAAAACACTCATTTATCCTCAAAACGCAACAACCCGAGTCGGGTCCGGCAACGTGCACGGTCGTGTGCAAGGTCTCGCACCAAAATAAGAACACATTTAATAATAACACATCGACCAATTATGATTGGGCACTACACAAGGTCGCGCGTATGGGCGCACACCCATGTAAGATCACAAAACCCTTTTAAATTAGAATCGATTCAAACATCAACTCAAAGAAAGACCTAAAATAAATTAAAATATAGCAAGCGTCAGGTCGGGGTGTGACACTCATGCATGCGAGATTGGATATGAGTACATAGATGCACATTTTTTATAATTTCTTGTGTTGGTGAGAGATGAAGGGAGAAGATTCGTCAAGAAAAAGGAGTGTCGCCAATCCACTAGAAATTATTCCATGTTTATATAAATTATTACAATTTTTCCTATTTATTAATAAATATTTCTAATTATTGCTATTTGCCCCTATTTATTACTAATTATTGCTAATTATTTACAATTATGGCTAATTACTAGTAATTGTTTCTAATTGTTGTTAATTAATGCTAATTATTGCTAATTATTAGAAACTATTGCTAATTATATATAATTATTCATAATTATTGCTATTTATTCCTAAATAAAACAAATTATTACAAATTATTACTAATTAATACTAATTGATACTAATTATTACTAATTATTACTAATTATAACTTATTATTAATAATTATTACTAATTATTACTAATTATTACTAACTAATAAAAGTTAATACAAATTAATACTAACTTTACTAATTATTATGAATTATTAAAAATTATTACTAAATATTACTAATTATAATTAACAATTACTAACTATTCCTAATTATTTCTATTTATTGATATTTATTGATATTTATTTCTAATTATTTTAAATTGTTGCTAATTATTGCTCATTATAGCTAATTAATACTATTTAATACAAATAAATACTAATTAATACTAATTAATACTAATTAATACAAATTATTACTAATCATTACTAATTATTACTAATTATTACTAATTATAACAAATTATTACTAATTATTACTCATTATTACTCATTATTGCTAATTATAACTAATTATTACAAATTATTACGAATTATTACTAATCATTAGAATTTATTTGTAATTATTATAATTTATTGCTAATTATTCTAATCAATAGTAATTAATATTAATTATTAATAATTAATTCAAATTATTACTAATTATTACTAATTATAACTAATTATTACAAATTAATACTAAATATTACAAATTAAAACTATTTATTACTATTTATTACTATTTGTTACTATTTAATACTATTTAATACTAATTATTAATAATTATTACTAATAATTAGTATTTATTAGTATTTATTAATATTTATTTCTATTTATAATATTTATTAGTATGTATTGTGAATTATTGCTAATTAATGCTAATTATTGCTAATGATTGCTAATTATTACCAATTATTGCTTCTAATTGAAAATTATTGCTAATTATTGGTAATTGTTGCAAATTATTGAAAATTATTGCTAATTAGTTCTAATTAATACTAAATATTACTAAATATTACTAATTATTACCAATTATTACCAGTGATTACTGATTGTTTTAATAATTATAACAAATAATTACTAAGTATTACTAAATATTACTATGTATTACTAAATATTACTAAATATTATGAATTATTAGTATTTATAAGTAATAATTAGTAATAATTAGTATTTATTAGTATTTATTACTAATTATTGAAATTTTTTGTTAATTATTTACTAATTAATAATAATTTGTACAAATAAAAACATGTAATTACTAATAATTACTAATAAAGACCATTTATTACTAATATTTAGTAATTATTATCAATTTTTAGTAATTTTTAGTAATTATTAATATTTATTTGTATTTATTACTAGTTATTACTAGTTATTATTATTTATTAATAATTATTAGTATTCATTAGTAATTATTAGTAATTATTAGTATTTTTTTACTAATTATTAGTAATTACCAGTAATTATTACTATTTAGTGTTATTTACTGTTAATTAATGAAAATTTTCACAAATTACAGCTATTGATTACTAATTACTGCTAATTATTTATATTCATTACTAATTATTGTTAATAATACCTAATTACTACTAATTGTTAATAATTGGTACACATAATTTCAGTTTATTATTAAAAAAGACCTATGAAAAAACAATCTAAATATAATTTAATTACAACTAATTAACAAAAAATAAAATTAATATAATAAACTAATATAAATATTAAATTAAATCAGACATAAACACCTTTAAAGGTGGTCTTTTATAGTGGTAGACGACTTTAAAACTTGTTCATAAAAAAATCATCTCAGAGAAATTTTAACCCTAAAATTTGAGTTCAGAGGGAGAGAGAAAGTAAGAATTGAGAGAAAGAATGAAAAAATGTATAGGGGTATATATGGGTTAGATTATTTGTGACGATACTATTTACAATGGGTCCCATCAGAAATACCTTCACCCTCATTAATTATTATCAGCGGTTAAAAGGGTATTTGCGATGTGTCCCGTTACAAATAGTGACCTGCCGGCACACTATTTGCTACAGGTGCATATCCTGTCGCAAATAGTAATTACCGCCACTGGGTATTTGTGGTAGGGTGGGGTGCCTCCCCATCGTAAATAGTATTTACCACTACCAGGTATTTGTGTTGAAGAGGAACCACCCTTGTCGCAATACCCTTCCTGCGGTTTGGCGCTCAATCCGTACCACACCGCGCCAAGCCTTCTACAACATGGCCCCTAATCCCGTCGCACAAAAACAACTTATTTGCGAAGGGATTAAGGGATCATCACAAATAATCGCTTCGATGGACTATTTACGACGTGAATAGATCACGTCGCATATAACCGTCACAAAAGGCCATTTTTCCTGTAATGTCATAACGACTATTATAGGAGTAAATATACCTTTCAATCTCTTGAAGGAGGAAGCTATTCTCACAATGATGAGCGACACCATTGGGATGGTAGCGCATGAAAAGTTTAGTTCTTATTAGGTTTCCTCAGAGCTGTTATACTAGGGCATGACCAAGATAATGATAGAGTGTAGAATGATTATTTTCCTCTTGTTGTAGACAATTTTTGGATTTCTTCACTGAATATTTCAATGTCTTGCACCATGACAATGATATCGATTTCATGATCGAGTTCGTGTCGGTAGCTGAACCAATTTCTATACCTCCTTATAGAATGACACCAACAGAGCTTGGAGAGATGAAAGGTATGTTAGAACATATAGAATAAAGTGGAATATTATTGGAAATTGCATCTCCTAAAAAGTTCTTCAGCTCTCTTCTCCATGTATTTTAATGGGTCTTTATGTTTATGTGTGGATTATCAGAGGTTGAACCTGATGAATGTCACGAACAAATATCCTCTTCTTCACATTGATGATATTTTCAATCAGTTGACAGGTGATAAGATATTCTATAAGATTTACTTGAGGTTAGGTTACCATCATTTAGTTGTGAGACCAACATACCTACCTTGGACTTCCACAATCGGAAAAATAGCTTTTTGCAGTGGGTTATTTGCGACGGGAATTAATCCACTCACAAATTGCCCAATCCAAAGATTAATTGCGATGAGGGATTCTACCCGTCGCAAATAATTGGTTATTTGCTATGGGATTTGGGATCCTGGCCCAAAAAGTTTGGTGCAGTTTGCATGCCAAACTGTGGGAAGGTTTTTTTCCATGAGATGATTCCCCCGTCGCAAATACCCAGCGGCGGTAAATAGGTTTTTGTGATGGGATGTAGCTTGTCACAAAAGGTGTGTTGGCAGGTACCGTTTGCGACGGGTTCCATCGCAAATCCTCTTTTAACCTCTGACTGTAATTTATGAGGGCGTAGGTTTTTGTGATATGTCCTGTAGCATCAAATACTATTTGCGACAGGATACCCGTCGCAACTATTCCAACATATATATATATCCATCCGTTTTTTTTCAAATCCTCCTCTCAATTCTCATTCTCTCTATCTCTCTCTATGAGCTCTATTTTCAGATTGAAAACTTGTGTGAGTTAGTTTTTTTTCACGAAAATGTGGTGAATCCATCTACATCAATAGAAGATCAAGTGTAAAGGTATTTTTATTTTATTTAATTTAGTATTTATTTCATTTTTTATGTTAATTTTAATTATTTGTGATTAGTTTTATTTAAATTAGATTTAAATAGTTTCGTTATCAGTATTTATTTGTAACAATAAACTGCAATTATTTGTACTAATTTTCAAAAATTATATCTAAATAGAAAGAAATAGTAATAAATAGAAATAATTAATAATAAATAGGAATAATTAGTAATAATTACTAAAAGATAGGAATAATTAGTAATAAATAGCAATAAATAGGAAAAATTAGCAATAACTAATAATAATTAGCAATAAAAAGGATTAATTAGAAATAAATAGGATTACATAGAAATAAATAGGTATAACATTAATAAATAAGAATAATTATTAATAAATAGAAATAATTAGGTGTAATTAGTAATAAATAAGAATAATTAATAATAATTAGTAATAATTAGTAATAATTAGTAATAATTAGTAATAATTAGTAATAAATAGCAATAATTAGTAATAAATAAGAATAATTAGTAATAAATTGGAATAATTTGGAATAATTAGTAATAATTAAAAATAATTACAAATAATTAGGAATAATTAGTAATAATTAAGAACAATTAGATATAATTAGGAATAAATATTAATAAATACGAGTAATTAGTAATAAATTGGAATATTTAGTAATAAATAGGAATAATTAGTAGTAAATAGTAATAATTAGAAATAAATAGGAATAATTTGTAATAAATAGGAATAATTTGTTATAAATAGTAATAAATATTAATAAATAGTAATAATTATTAATAAATTAAAATAAATAGTAATAAATATTAATAAATAGTAATAAATAGTAATAATAAAGAATAAATAAAAAAATTTCGAATAAATGGAAATAAATAAGAATAAATACAAATTAATAGAATAAATACGAATAATTAGCAATTATTAATGATAAATAGCAATAAATAGGAATAAATATGAATTAATAAGAATAAATAGGAATAAATAGGAATAAATAGAAATAATTAGGAATAATTAGTAAGAAATAGAAATAAATAATAATAATTAGAAATGAATTGGGATAAATAAAAAAAGTTAGTAATAAAAAAGAATAATTTGGAATAATTAGGAATAATGAGGAATAAATAGATATAATTAGTAATAATTAGTAAAAATTAGTAAAAATTAGTAAAAATTAGCAATTTTTAGTAATATTTAGTAATATTAAGTAATATTTAGTAATATTTAGTAATATTTAGTAATAATTAATTACAATTACAAATAATTAATAATAATTTGTAAAAATTAGTGATAAATATTATAAATAAGTATTAATAAGTAATAAATAGTAATGAATAGTAAAAAATATCAAAAAATAGTAATAAATAGTAATAAATAGTAATAAATAAGAATAAATAAGAATAAATAGGAAAAATAGGAAAAAATAGGAATAAAGAAGAATAAATAAGAACAAATAGGAATAAATAGAAATAAATAGGAATTAATAGGAATAAATAGGAATAAATAGGAATAAATAGGAATAGTTAGTAATAATTATTAATAATTAGTAATAATTAGTACCAATTACTAATAATTATTAATAAATAGTAATAAATAGTAATAAATTCTAATAAATAGTAGTAATTAGTTATAATTAGTAATAAATAGTAATAAAAAGTAAAAAATATTAATAAATTGTAAAAAATATTAATACATAGTAATAATTAGTAATAATTAGTAATAATTAGTAATAATTATTAATAATTAGGAATAATTAGAAATAATTATTAATAATTAGTAATAATTTGTAATAATTAGTAATAATTAGTAATAATGAGAATTAATTATTAATAATTAGTAATGAATAGGAATAAATAGAAATAAATAGGAATAAATAAAAATAAATTGGATTTAATAGGTGTAAATAGGAATAAATAGGAATAAATAGGAATAAATAGAAATAAATAGGAATAATTAAGAATAATCTAGAATAATTAAGAGTAATTAGGAATAATTAGGAATAATTAGGAATAATTAAGAATAATTAGGAATAATTAGGAATAATAAGAAATAATTAGGAATAATTAGGAATTATTATGAATAATTACGAATAATTAAGAATAATTAGGATTAATTAGGATTAATTATGAATAATTAGAAATAATTAAGAATGATTATGAATAATTTGAATAATTATGAAAAATTAAGAATAATATCAATTTTAATAAAATGTAATAACTTATAATAACTTGGCACAATTTCTAGATGAATGAAGACACTCCTTTTTCTCGATGACTCTTCTTCTTTCAACATTCCACGACTCAAAACTTTATGAAAAGTATACTTCTACTTATGCATATATAATATCGTATGCATGAGTTTGAATATGAATTCATAGGACCACAATTTCTATAATGTTTTCAGGCGGTGATAATTACAAGAAGACGATTCATCGAAGAAAAGAGGGATCTTTTGTACGACAGATCATTTACATGCATCTTTCTCACACTGAAATTAGAATGACGAATATGCTCAAAGGTATGCTTATACATTTTCATATGGTTGAGAATTAATATGTGTACCTCTGAGAAGATTCTTCATTGTGAATTCAGAGTGGGAATGATACAAGTGAAGAAGCTGCCAGACAAAAGAGTAGCTGTCAATCCACTGGAAATTGTGTTTCCCAAAATCAATGGAAATTATTAAGAAGTAATTGTAAGTATTTATCTTCATTGCTTATATAGTGTTTTTATAATTTCAAATTATTCAAAAACATTGGCGATTTTATATTTTTTTGAAAAATATGGAACAAGGAAATCAACATCAGTCATTATTAGATGATCAAACATTGATAAATCAACATATAAATTGAAACGTTTCTAGTTGAAATCTTGTATATATTGAGGGAGTGGATGCTTTCTTATCATTTGCATCATCAGAATGAGAATATATTTCAGAAGGCACAATTAAGTGTCCTTGTAAAAAATGTGCTCTATGAATGTTTGACACATTTGACTAGGTTGGGGGGACATCTCTTAAGGTTTGGTTTTCAACCATATTATGTTTTTTGGTATCAAAATAGTGAAAAAAATTCAAAATATGGTACTAATAACATGATTCAGAATCCATCACAGTTTCAAAATTTAGTACACACTATTGCAGGTCAATCTGTTCAACAAACTGAAACTCAAGATAATATTAATTTAAGTCCTGAGTTGGCACCATATAGAGTTTTTGAGTTTTTGAGGTTTTATGTGGATTCAATATATCCAGGTTTCCTGATATGTAAATAAGTAGCAGTTGAAAAAGTTATGGATATTAAATCATATAATTTTATGTAAAAAAACTACTTTGATCACCTATATTCTTTATTTAAAACACTCTTACCTGATGGAAATGTGTTGCCTGAAAATTACTATGAGAGAAATTATTTGGTTCGTAATCTAGGACTTAGTTATCAGATGATTCAAGCATGTGAAAATTGTTGGATCTTATATTCTGGTGAAAATAAGCCATTGGATAATTCTCCCACATGTGGAAAATCGAGGTATAACGATGCTCAACCAGGGAAGTTTGGATCGATTCCTGTAAAATAGTTCAGATATTCTCCCCTTACACTCAGGCTGCAACATTTATTTTTGACTCAGAACACAACGTCAATGATTTCATGGCACAAAACCATTTTTTCAACCGGTATAATATAGAATCATCCATATGATGGTGATTTATGTAAAAAATTTAACCGCATGCATCCACATTTTTATTTAGTAGCCTGAAATGTGCAATTGGGACTTTCTGATGATAGTTTTTATCTTTTTGGTTCTTATGGTAGTTAGTATTCATGTTGGTCTGTCATTATAACAATCTACAATTTACCTCCATGGATGTTAATGAAGGAGACCTATATCTATTTGACCTTATTAATCCCAGGGTATCCTAAAAAAATATTGAGGTTTATTTCAAACCATTTATTAAATTTATTATGGAGTAATGGTTTTATTACATTTGATGTTGTTGCAAAAAATAAATTTATATTAAAAGCTTCATTGATTTGGATGATTAGTGACTTTCCAGAATATGGATTGTTATCTGGCTGGAGTACCCATGGTCTGAAATCAAGTCCTTACTATATGAAAGTAAACAATTCCTTTATGCTTCTCAATGAAATAAAACTTGTTATTTTGATTATCGTCACAGATTTAATCCAACCGATCATCCTTTCTCAAGGAACAAATCTTATTTCAAAAAAGGTACAATTGAATGGGATGAAACTCCAAAAAATATCATAGGTACAGAGTTAAAATCAATTTTATTTTCATTACCTTGCATCATGTTTGGGCCAACAGTATGTCAACAAAAAATTCATGGCTTTGGGAAAGAACATAATTGTATAAATCAAAGCATTTTTTGGAATCTTCCATATTGGTCTAATTTGGTGTTCCACCACATGTTGGATTTCATTCTTATTAATAAGAACTATTTTGATAATTTGTTTCATAATGTTTTGGATGCATGAGATAAGACCAAAGATACTGTAAAAATAGGATTAGATCTTGCCCAAATTTACAGGCGACCGGAACATGAACTATTTCAAATTGTCAGAATCACGTAGGTTAATGAAGCCGAATGCATCTTATACACTTTCCAAAGATATTCGCTTATTTTTTTCAGTGGATTGCAGATTTGAGACTTCCAGATGGGAATGCTTTCACTTTGGTCTGATGTGTTATGAATGGTCATATTACCAGATTAAAAAGTCATGATCTTCATCTTATAATTGAAATACATATGCCAATTGGATTGATTGGTTGGTTGATTTCTATCATTTTTGACTCTATAACAGACGTATCATATTTTTTCGAGACATTTGTGCAGCAACAATAGACTATGAATCACTAAGAAAATTGGAAGAAGTTGTTGCTATAATTATATGTAAACATGAAAAATTATTTCCCCTGGCTTTCTTTGACTCAATGTAACATATGATATTAAATTTTTCACATGAACCTACATTTGGAGGTCCTACCTAGTTTCAATGGATGTACCCATTTTAGAGATTCATGAAAAAATTGATAAAAAAAAGTACGTAACAAAGCATTAGTTGAAGGCTCAATTGTTGATGCTTATATGTAAGAGGAAATTTATCTTTTCTGCTCTCACTATTTGGAATCTCAATATCCCTCAAAACATAACCGCATGAAACATAATGAGGGAAATTTTAATGAAGAAATGGGCAATCAGTTATTAGTTTTTTATCAGCCAAATATTGGCTTTGGTGGAGTTTAGGAACGATGCCTCTTAGATGATGATCATCATATAGATCATACATATGTTCTCTTCAATTGTGAAGAAATGACATCATTTGTACTATGAATGCTACTATCAATTATTCTATAATTTATGTTATTGTATGTAGATTTATTTTATTTGTAGGTTATATGATAATCATATCAAGAAACAACTTCCACAAATTACATAAGCTACTCTTGAAGAATGTAGATAAAAAAATGTCTCAATGGTTTCAAAAATTGGCATCATAAATTATTGATGTGTTAATATCAATTCAGTTAAATATTTATTATATTGATAATTGTTTTACAAATTTAAAGGTGTCACAACATGAGGATAAAATAGATAAGCGACTGTGTATATTGAGTAACCCACCATCCCAAATGGTTAAATCTTATATTGAATATGTGGTGAATGGTTTTCGATTTCATATACGTTCATATGGAGAATAAAAAAAAACAATGACCAATTGAGTATGTTTGAGAAGATCACATCATATAGAAACTTAAGTTGAATATTAATACATTATGGATAAAATTATTGAGATGTGTTATCTTGGACAGAATTACATAATTATGTTTAAATGTTGGTGGTGGGATACTAAGAGAGACTTTCATGTTCATCAGACTCATGGAATCATTAATACTAAATATAAAAGTATTCTTGTATTAAATTAACCATTTTTACTGGCTCAACATGAACATCTAATTTATTATGCAAAGTGTTGTGCAACATCAAGAGACCTGAGTGATTGGTGGAGAAAAATAAAAATGAAATCTTGGGAAAATTAGTTTACTCCATCTAAATGTGGATCCGCTGAAGTGAAAGGAATTGAAATTTTTCAAGAGACTACTCAAAATCCTTATTTTTCACAATGAGAAGTTAATATCGATAATGACAGCCCACAATTAAGGGTTGATGGTGACAAAGAAGTTAATGATGTTAAAAATGATTTTGAAATGACAAGAGATGAAGAAACTGAAACTCATATCAATATTGAAGATGCTGAGGAGGAATATGAAGACATTGAAATCATCAGATATTAAGATGATGATGATGGAGAACATTGGCATAGTTAAATTCTTGTTATAATCATCACTAATGTATATCAATATATAATAGTTATTTTCAACTATCCACTAACAACTATTATTTTGTGTTTTAGATGGACCCTGGTCTATTTTTGGAGTTACAGGAGGCTAAGCTACATTTAGATGAGGGGGATTTGGGATCATCTGACCCTCAACCTATTGGCAGTTTAGGGGGTATACAGAGGGGGTGAAATCTTGTGTGACTTATGATTCATGACCCTATACCAAAGCAGCGTCCACATCCTGGCTTTGATCCATGAACATAGAGGTATGGTAACCTATATATTTAGATATCTTTAATTTATTTATTTATATATGTACTAATTGTTTGATTATTTATTCTTTTTTCACAGTTTTGCACATGTAGCTATTGGAAAGGTGAGCATTATCTTGCACAATTATTTTTTTCAGCCACGGATCACATGAGAATAGATTCCCATTGATGTGTATCTTAACATGTTCTATCAATGGCTAGTACATAAATAAATATTATTTATTTTGAAATTTATTTTAGTAGTAACTTGATATTATAAATTATTTGTAGGGTTTATGGTATCCCATTTAAGATTCCATGTGTGATGCTATCAAAGTTGCTAGGGAGTCATCTATGTGTGACCATTTCCATTAGTGTTTGCACAATTTGAGAAGGATGACCAATAAGAAAACATGAGTGATTGTTTTTTATGATTCATGTAGAGCCCTCCGACCAGAATACATTTCATATCACATTTGTGATGGATTATTTTTACAATGGTGGGTGGTGGATTTCTAAGGCGGACTTCAATGGGTCGGCAGAATCGAGGGAGACAGGAGGTGACACATCAAGTTGGTAGTCGTACATTCAGTATTCATAGAGAGGATCTGGAAAGTAAATTATTAAAATATTTTATTTAACATTAAATATAAACAATTTATTTTATATTTTTATAGGCAGTAGAGGCTCCTGATATTATAGAGTACGACATTTATAAAAGGATGTACATCGATCCATCGACTTGTGAGATTAGAGGTGATTTCCAGCGTCAGATTGTGGTAAGTATATATTTTTTAGATTGAAAATTAACTACATATAATATTTTCAAAATTTTAATTTCAAATTGGAATTGAAGGATTAATATGAGGCTACGACCTCTCAGACACAGAATGGGAGTCAGGACAATGCGACTGATCAGACCAGTGCCTGCCATTTCGATGAGGCAGTATGGATGCAAGTGACTCATTTTGTCTTTGAGAAGGGTCGTGTAGTTGGTATCGGCTCTCATGTGACTCTTGATACTTATTATGATACAACTGCTATGTTGGCGTCTACATTGAGATGGTATCATGGAGAAGCATAATCTCTTGCATCATAGTATCAGGAGAAGTTGCGAACTCAGGCTGAGCTTATAGAGAATTTGCAGAAGCAACATGAAGAGATGAATTAGCAGCAACAGTAGCTACAAAATCATGATGAGGAGATGCATTGATGGCAGCAGCAGCCGCACGAGTAGATGAAGTGCATGTATCATGTGACTCATAGTTTAGGGATAGAGTTTCTTCCACCATCTCTTAAATCTCCTCCATGTCCTCTAGAAGATGACCCACATGGAATTTTTTTATGCTAAAAATATTTGAATTCTAGATTTGTTGTAATATGAATTATTTTCAGTTTCTATCTTTTATATTGATGCGAATATTAAATAATTTAATTTTTTTATTTTTAAAAATTTATTATTTATTATTACTATTATATTATTTAATGTTTTTTTATTTTACAAATAATAATAATAATAATAATATTTTATGATATTTTTTTTTGAATATTGAGAATTTTTAAATTTTTATATTATTTTAATAATATTAATATTATTTTTTCATTAATCACAATTATATTAAATATATTTTTTAGTATTATATTTTTTAATGTTTGTTTAATTTAGTAATAATAATAATAATAAATATTTATTAATTTTTAATATTTTTTGAGAATATTGATAATTTTATTATTTGTTAATTTTTTATTATTTTAATAATAATAATATTATTTTTTTCATAAATTAAAATTTTATTAAATATAATTTTTTATTTTGGATATTATTTGTGACGGGACTTGTTGCGACGGGATCCCGTCGCAAATATTTTAAATATATATTTTTAAATACTATTGGCGAAGCCACCAAGGGCCCATTACAAATACTATTTACGACGAACCATTCACAAAAGGGTTAATTATATATAATCTATATAATCAGAGACTTATTTGCGAAGGGCCCATTAAAAAAAAGTTTATTTATATATAATGTATACAATCAGAGACTTGTTTGTGAGAGGGAAGTTACCTGATGTAGAAAACATTTTTTGCGAAGTTCCCATCACAAAAAAAGGTATTTGCAACGCAGTTTTCTACAATAGGCTATTTGTGACGGGACCCCATCGCTAAAGATTATTTGTGATGGGATGCTATCGCAAATAGCCAGATGCGAATAGAACAAATTCTAGTAGTGATCTTTTAGGATTAGGTATTGCTTTAGGAATTCATTGTGATACTATTAGGGATAGATAATGCACTAGCAATATTCATGGAATTATTGAATAAGATATCTCTGCTATTTATAGCTCAGTTTATGGTGGGTCAGTGATATATTAGTATAACGACTCCTACATTACATATAGATATTACTTCAACATTGAATATTATTTATTACACAAAACAACATAACCACGCCAGGACTGTATAGGTTTAGTTACACTAGATACTGGGAAACAAAATCAACTGGTTCATAAAACAAATACATTATCTCCCACTTATTTCTTCATAACTAGAATTATTTTTGACATATCATACTTAATACCATCTATTCATGACTTCGGGAAAAGAAACATATGGATGGGTGAGGTAAAATGCTCATATAGGGTAAATAAGGGAAATATCATTCATATCATAATAGAAATAACATAACATTTGAAAATAATTTTCATGATATAAATGAACATAATATCATGTCATGGGATAAATCTTAAAATTAGAATGTAATCAGAATAATCATAACATAAGTCATGAAATTTTGTGGCATACACACATAAGCATATAAAATCATTTCATATTAGGCAAGGATCATTGTATAGACCATCATAGAGGAAAATGTCTATTACTAAACCATGTTCAGTCCTTGTTCCAGCCCTATATTACTGAACTAGATTAATATGAAATTCCAGTCATGTCAAACTCATGAGATATAATTATTTACCAAATGCATTGGAATAAGATATAGGTCCCACCCATCCCATAATGTATCCATTCTTACATGTTCTAAAAAAACAAAAAAAACATTTTCCAGATCCTAACCCATTAAATAAAATTTGTTTCTTAAACCTCATTCCATTAAAATTGATATAAAACTAATGGATTTTCTAAAATACATTCCAATATAAACACATTAAAATAATAGTAATAAAAGGGATATAAGTGTTACTGTATTTAAAGAGTGCCATATTTGATGGAAAATAATTTTGAGAAAATATGTAAAATTAATTTCAGAGGAAAATATCTCTTCATCATAAAAAAATTCATTCCTAAAAATGCCACACAATTTTAGAATAAATCAGTTTTTGTGAAAGTCAAAAAGTAAATTATACCAAAAACAATAAAATATTCCATTTATACAATTCAGTAACAATTTACCAATGGGTAAAATTGACTTGTAAAAATTATAGAAGGATATAAAGAATATTTTTAAATACATATTTAGCAAATATAGATGTAGATGATAAATATACACTTATAAATATTTATGAAAAAAAATCTCAGATAAAAATGAGATTTTCAATGTGATCCCTTACCTTCAGTTTGATATGATTCGTATTTTTCAAACCTATAGTATAATGATTTAAATAATGTTAATTATTTATTACAAAATCTTCGTCATTTCTATGATAACATATATGATCATATTTTTATCCATTTTTAGTAACATTTCATTATAACTCGCTATTCCGGTATTAATTGCTTATGTTATTATGAATGTTTTGTCAGATAAGTTCTTATTATTATTTTTAGGATATAGTTATACAATTTATAGAAAAATATTTGCATAATATAAATCATATTAATACATCACATCGTGGAGACGGTAGGTTGTACGTACGCACGAGCGATGATATCATTCCAAAATTGTCGAATGATATTGAAGTGGATGGTGTATAATATTTAATAATAAGTAAAATGTTTTAATTATCATATATATATTTATTATTTCCATCATTACATCCATCCAAGTACGTTGGCCGTGAAAAACTGATTACACCATAGATAGAAGATGATAAGTCGTATGTATGCATGCGTGGTGATTTCATTTTTCATAGGGTGGATAGAAGGTGAAATATGGTTGTTTCATATTTATAATAACTTATTAGTATATGAGTGATATTTCTGTTATTAATTTAATATGAAACAACTAATTAATATGATGTATTAGCATAAAAATGTTTGAAATAATAGGCAGAAGAGATTACCTCTTCTTCGACATGCTTCCTCTAAATCTCTTCATAGAACAGTAGTGTTGGTATTTAAAGATGACTAGAACCACTATAATGAAAATAGGTATGTTTTGAAGGAAAAATGATCAGGGGTGGAAATTCATTAAGGATCCAAATGAAGTGAATATGTGAGAGAGGTGGTGCGTTTTTATAATTGAGGTGAGGGGCACTTTGGGAAACTCTATAAATAATAATTAATAATAAAATCAAACCCTATCAAAAAGCCTCCAAGGTTTCCCAATTTCAAAGATGAGATGTGATAGGGTTGTAATATCATAAACTATTAAATTTTTGAAAACATATTTTGTCAATTTATTCAATATCTTTTTAATTGACACTTAGTAATTCTATTTAATTTCAATTTTGGTATTATCATTCTAAATAATTAAGGGTTATAAATATTTACTTATTTTATTAATTGACCATAAATGGGTATTTTAGGACATTTTAGACTTTATAGTTATCAATTTTTAAATTTAAAATATTTTAATTATTTTTAAATAATTCTATAAAATGTTATTTTTATAAAATATCAATAGTCTCAATTTTAAAACTATTCCATTATTTGACTTTAAATAAAATCCATAGAAAAGATAAATTCAAAAAACAAATATTTAATACATTCAAAACACATCATATTAACCTCTAAAATTCGTTTATCACACTAATTCGTTTACATTATATTTTCTATTAATATTCTTAACACCATTTCTTTGATATTTCTATTAATAATGCAGTTTTAACATCATTGTTGTGTCGTCATTAATGGTAATTATATAATCAATAAAAATTAAAAAAATATTTCTATGAAGCATGAAATTAATTAATATTTCTAGAGAATATATATAGTCTATCATATCTCCCAGTTATCCATATATTAAAATTAATATAATTATATAAAATTAGATTGAGATTTTGTAACATTCATTAGTTTTTTTTACATTCATGTCATATGCCTTGGTAAGTGGCCATTAAGCATTTAGATTTCTAAAAATAAATTATAAGGGTCGGATTTATTCATGAAATATAATTTTTAATGATTTTAAGGTAATTTTATCATGTAATTTATACCTTTGATTACCTGAATTACCATTAACTATGGTAATAAAAATAATTACCAAAGTTACTTTTTATAATGCCCAAAAATAAAATTAGGCTATTAACATAATTTTGACCTTCTTATTCCAAATATGCAATCAATATTTCAATATTCAAAACCCGTAATTTTCAATAATTAATTTAAAATTAATCCCATTTTAGAAATGAGAAAACGAGTTCTAAAAGATAAAATATTTACAAAGATTGAAATGTTTTTACATCTGAACATAGTGTAAAATTAATTACAATGGCCTAAATTATATTAAATGGTACAAATATATTATATTTATAATTTTAAACCATTAAATATTATAATTTAACCCCATAAATTTCCTCAATGAAAAATTTGTTTTTAAATAAAATTTATCGTATTTTTACTATTTATCAAAACATGAAAGTTATCAAAAAAGTATCAAAATTTCATCCAATCTAATTTTTTTATCTCGACTCAAAATAACCTTTTTATGTTGGCATATAATGATTATTAATGTATAAAATTTTAAATTTAAAATGGGTTCTCAATTCAAAGTTGAAAAACTAAACTTTTTCTAAAAAAACGTTTTACACAGCATATAGGGTTTTATTCATACCCTATGTCTAAAATATCCACTGGATGAATATGAAAAATATTTTTTTAATTACATAAAACATATTTATCACATTAATTTTATTAAAAAATCTATTCACTAAAAAATTCTAATTGATTTATATTTTTCAAAAATATTTAATAGAAAATAACTCCACAATGCAATTTTATAAGTTAGTTATAATTATTCTTGATAAACCTAATGGTTAGGCTATAATGGTAATTTTATAATAAGGGAATCTTTCGATTCATTTAAACACATGATTGCATAAAAATCATTTTACTAAAGAATAAAAATTATTTAATGAAAATATTTCATAAAAACATCTGGGTGTTACAATTAGTGTTATACTAGTCAACAAGAAATCATACAAAGTATCTTGAAATCATCCAGAGTACATTGAAAATGAATTATCTTTAGGCTAAGCTAACCTATTGAATTTTATTTATTAATAAATAAAAATTAATAGGCCATGTAATCTCAGATTAAGGAGTGTTATTGGACCTATATAAAGTCTCAACCCTAGATTATAGGGAATAAAGCATGAACTTATTTGAATTTTGTAGCTTTCTATGATTAGCTGGTAAATATCGGCACTTTATCCATTATTTTTCCAAATTTTATAGCACTAATATCTAGGATGAACAATAAAGGTGTGACGTTTTTTTTGTATGATGATTCTGAAAAATCCTTTCATGAGTTGGAAGAAATTACGAACTAATCACTTATCTTGAGTTTACGTGTGCTTTGTAAAGAAGATATTATGTATTGTGATATATCTTGAGTTAAACCCATAGTAGATCTGATGCATGAGGATTGAGTGGTTGGTTATGCCTTCAGGACACTAATACTGCATGAGAGGAATTACCCTAATCATGATCTGGATTTAGTAAGAATGGTACATGCTATTTGACGTTGGAGACACTTTATCATAGGTTATTGGTTTGTTGTACACATGTACCACAAGATCCATAGGATCATCATTTCTCATCAGAACCTGAACCTTCGGTTGGGGAGGTGGGTCAAGTATCTTTATTATTTTGACTTTGAATTTTCTTATACTTTGGTAAAAGGAAATGTTATTATTGAATTTTTGAAAAAAATATGGAGATAGAGAAACTATGATAGTATTGTTATGTGTGGCCTATAATTTCATTTTTAGATAATAAGCATCTGGATGTTCAGTAGTCTAAGGGATGGGTTGCGTGGAATTTGAAATCTGTTATACCTGTTCTTTTGGACTGGATTAATACTGTGCGGTTTTTTGATTTGGATGTCCTGGTTCTTATTGAAAAATTATATTCTGTGGAGAGACCATCCGGATGGCCTATTTTGTAGTAGAAATTATCATCATTTTCACGGCTGAGTATGAGATTCGATGGACCTATAAAAGGAGCTATTGTGGGAGATTTATGCCTCTAGATGGGTGGGGAATCCTTGTTTAACAATGAAGTATCATGATCCCTATAATCAATACTGGTGTTCAAGAATTCAAAAGAAGGTTTAAAGCATCATGGCAATATGCTTCACATGTTAGCTAATGAAATGTAATCATTAGAGGTTAGTTGCAATATTTCCTCGTTTCCCCATTCTTGACTGGAAATGGGATGATCTCGCAATATATTATTTTAAAGTATTACACATGATGAATCATAATAATAAATATATATATATATGTATATGTTATTTTGAATATATAGACTATGTTATCCAACTTATTTCCTCTCAGGGAAACAAATATAATTGATGATCAGGGAAGTATTTATGTGTGCAAGGTTTTTTGATTTCATATTGTTCTCAAGAGTATCATTCTAGATATAGATCATCATTTCACATCATGTTTCTATAAGGGTTTTTCTATGTCTCTAATATCATATATTATTTTATGAAAATCTTATCAACTATTGACAAATGTTCAATCTGTGCAAACTATTATGGTTCTGGAGGATATGTTATGAGATGATGTTTTATATTTTCATGGATCATGGGAGAAAACAATTTATCTCATAGATTTTTAATATAATAAAATAATCCATGAATTGTTCTAAATGTATTAATTTGAATATTTTTATGGAAGGTACTATCATTCACCTCTTTGTTTTCTAGAGTTATATGAGTTAGAACATGTTGGGCCTAGTCAATTGTAGGGGACATATGAGGACGTTCCCAAGATCAAGTAATGTTTGATGACTCTGCATAGTAGGAAGAAATAATGTGTGGAAAATAAGATATGACTTCTATAATTTTGGGTTTGTAATCATGTTTTAATTTACATGTTTCTACGTTTGTAGAAATTCCATATATAGAAATAGGGAAATCTAGCACCAAGGTGTTGTATTTTCCGGGAATAACGGAAGCATGGGTTAGAAGGTTCCAAACTAATATATGTGAAATTATCAAGGACCAATCTTAAATCTACGTGACAATGAATTCCATGATCTATAAAATTGATTCAATGAATAATTAAGGGATAGTAACCCATAACCAAGAGAGAGAGACCATCACATGTTGTATACAATTAATTTAATTAAAAAAAATTACATCAGTGGTTATTCTTTCATCCTTGATGTGTCCAGACATAGAGATACAGTGAACCATCATTGTATTGTAAAAATCAAGGGTATATGTCCTCTAGTGGTGATCCACTAAAGTTCCATGAAACTTCAGACATTTCCGAAGTAGTATTTGGGTGCTATCATCTAATATCCTTGTGCTTGTGTCGTCTACCTTTAATCTCATTGAGATCCACTTGAAAATCATTCTCCTTAATCCAATGGAGGAGGTAATATCTCATTCATTAAAGTATTTATGTAGAAGGAATAACTCTCTATGATTGACATATTTTTTCCAATCTGTTGTTCACAACAAACATGCCATGGATAAGGTAATTAGAAAAGAAACTGAATTTGGTATTTATATCACTAGGGATAAAATAAAATAATTGAAAAAGTTCCCTTATTTATTTTATTAATTGTAGTGAATCCATGTGTGAAATATTAATAGTATCATTATTATTATTTCTTGACACACACTTAACATGTGAATTATAATTAAATATTATTTAGTAAAAGAATATTCTATATTATTATTTATCACCGCACCCTTAAATTTGTCCAAAAATCCCCCAAAATATTTATTTGGACTTGAATAATGTCGATTGATTTATTAAATAAATATCATTGCATTATTCATCAACAAATATATTAATATTATATTCATAAAATTGAAAATAAATGTTTATTTAATATTCTACACATAATATATTCTATTGAAAAACTAGTTTCCTAATAGATGAGATCAAATGTACATGAATAATTAATAAACCACAACTGTGAATAATATTTATACAACTTGTTAAATAATAAATAATATATATTATTTAACTAAGATACTGGATACACATAATGTGTGGCCCTTTAGGAAACATTTTCATTAGCATTAGGGAGAGTATCCTAACGTCAAATGTTAGCATCTAGAAACACACCAAAGAACCCATAGATAAATAATTTAATGCTAAAACAACATGTGACCTCATATTAATGCATACCATGTAATATAATCTTTTGGTCTTGATATCTCTAATAGTGTGGGTTTCATGCTAGTGTCATCAACCCATGTGCTTAATTTATCTATCATTTACTTCATAAAAATTGATCTTACCATTATAACCCAAAAACAAAGATTTATTTAGGCTATATAATTTCCATAAATGGTCCTAAGACATAACAATATTTTAAAGAATTGAAGGGGAAAATCCTTTCTCCCATTATTCATTAATGTACTATTTCTCATGACACAAAAAACATATCGTACCTCACTGCGAACATATGTCATCACAATTTTTGTCAATACAACAATGTGTGTGACTTAAAATACTCCTGAATAGTAATCTGACATATAAGGGCCAATACACACATCCACATATAGGAACATCTAATGACACATTGAAATTTTGATTTCCTACTATCAGGTATTGTTCACATAATAACCTCTGGTTCATTACCAAAGGCATACCAAATTAGAATGTTCCCCAATGTCATATGAGTCTCCACCCTTGATATAATGTATAAAGTTTTCCACAAAATTATATAATTAAACTATATAACATATATTATAGAATTATTTCATAGCACATCCAGTTTTTCATCATAGAAGGAATTCACTATGAACGTTTAGTGTGATAATTTCACTTAGGAAATCATCATATAAAATGTCATGCAGTAGAACAATCATAATGTGATAAATGATTTAGTAATACAAAAAACGATGAATATTTTTTATCATTAAGTACAAAAGAGGTTGGTTCGATGGAACCAACTCCAAAAGACCCCCACTTTTAGTAGAGCCAACTGTTAGAAACCTTTAGTCTGCAAGCTCCCTAATGATATTCATGCTTATGATGAGACATTCCATTAGTCAAAGGGTCTACATGTTCTCTTCCATGGGTACTATGAGGACTGCAACATAACCCCTCTGATAAAAATAACATAATATGTGATTCTTTAAGAGTAACTTATTTGTTCGTTGATATGTCATTATATCCTTTGAAAGATCCACCACAGCAATATAATCACAAAATAATGTGATAGGGTCTTTACTACTAGGTTCCACATCAAGCTCCTGGACAATGTTCTTAATCTAGATAGATTATTTGGATATATCATATGCTAATATATCGTCGGAATCCACCTATGAATTTGCAAACACTGGGAACATTAAACACATAAAACTCAAAGAATCACAATTGAGACATAAAACATATCCTGATTATGACTTAAAATCATTATGATCTATTTGAAAAATAGGATCAGAATACCCTCTAATGAAAATTTCCTCATCACCTCAATACTACAAGAACATATTCTTAGTTCTTCTCAAATTCAAAAGGACAATAATTATAGTAGTCAAATTCTATTCTCCTGAACCTTCATCATATATTCCAATAATTATTAATGCATAGTCAATATATTATCTAGTACATGAGATGGAATACATGATTGATCCTATCACAAAAACATATTGGATATTACTAAATCTATCCTTCTACTAGTATGTCATGGGATACATTTTCTTAGAAATGTGTAAACCATGGGACACTGGAAAAAATCTCCTCTTGGATTGTTAAATAGTAAACCTATTTAGTATCTGGTCATTATATGTACATTATCTTAGTCCATGAAGCCTCATAGATCTATCATTAATGATCTTGATCCCTAGAATGTCGGCTTCTTCACTTAAGTCCTCCATGGAGAAGCATTTTTTCAAAAATTCCTTAAATGATAGTATTAATGGTATGTCATTTCGAATAAGTAACATGTCATCATTATACACTACTAGGATGATTAACACATTCGCATTAACCGTTTTGAAAACACATGTCTTCACATAATTACTAACAGAACCAAATTCTCTTATGGATTCATCGAATTGAATATCCCATGACATGGATTTTTACATCAATCCATAAATTGATTTTTACAACTTGAAAATAGTTTCGCATTCTCTGATTTCACAAACTCTTCGGATGGTGTCAAATAGGAATCTTTTTGAAGGTTCTTATGAAGTAATGTAGTTTTAAAATCAATATATCTAATTTCATAGTCATGGTAATATGCTATAAGATGTATGATTCTAATGGATTTAAACATGGAAACTGGAGAAAAGGTTTCAACGTAATAAAAACCTTGTGGTTGTTTAAAACCATCACCCAAAAACATTTCTTTATAGGATCATTACCATCCATGTCTAGTTTTCTCTTGAATACCCATTTACACACAATAGGATTTACATCAACTCGCACATAGACCATAACCCAAAAATTGTTCATGATACATGGAAAACTTCTCATAATTCATAGCTTCAATCCATCTTCTAGCTTCTGATATCTCTACTACCTCCTTGTAAGAGAGAGGTTCGTCATTTTTCAAATAATAATGAGTCCACAACCTTGGTGAATAAAATCAATATCTCTCTAGATCCCTTACCTCTCTTACACTCTTATTCAGTACTTGTGTTTTAGTAACTACTTATTCCATATAAAACATTGGAACATGTTCTTATAATAACTCCTATGTATCTTGAGCATCAACATCATTGAATAAATATATCTCCCAATATTTATTTTTAGGATGTGAACCCTCTCAAGATAGATGGATTCTATAGAGGAAGACACATTCTTTCCTAAAGGGTTTTATAGGTAGTGTCCCTTTTTTACTTTGGATACCCTATAAAGATGCACCTCGTGCCCCAGTGTGATATTTTGTTGCCTAAGAAAGCCTTAACAACCACTTCACAACCCCATACACATGTATCTGACAGAACAAGATTTATTACATTACATAGATCAATGAATGTTATGTTTTCCACTCTATTTGGTACTCAGTTTATTTTGTATGTCATTGTTTATAATTCATATCCCGAAAAGGATAATGGAAGATCTGTATGACTCATCACCGACCTTAGAATTTCCAAAATGGTACCATTCCATCTTTCAGTATCACCATTCCAATATTGTGTATAAGGTGTAGTGATATGATATAGAATCCAAAACTATCATTGATAGTTGATGAAATATTGGTAAAGTTATTTTATGCCTCAATCAAATCCAAGATTATTTTTTTACCAAGATGATTCTATATATCAATCTTTATTTCAATGAATTTTTCATAAGACTCAGACATAAGCCTCATTAGGTAGATATATCCATATAGACTCAAATAATCAGTAAAAGATATGATGTATTAATATCCACCTAAATATTTTACTAAAAATGGTCCACAAAAATTATTGTGTACCAATACTCGATGTTCAGTACCCTTTCATCCTATCCACTAAATGAATGTTTGGTAATTTTTTCTTATAAACAATAATGAAATCAATCAAGTGGTTTTAGCTCTGATGAGTATAAATAACCATCTTGATAGAGCTATTTCAAATTCTTATCATTTAAATGACCATGATTGTGATTCCAAAGATGGGTTTTATATGAGTCTTGTTAACATTCTTCATTATCAATTTCCAAAAATTGGATTTAATAATTTAATATATACTTATAGTTAATTACATGTTCCATAAAATAACATTCATTTTCGTTATAAAGGAAGAAATATTATTTCTGAACATTAAAATAAACCCATCTATATCTAAACTTGTAATAGAAGTTATGTTTTTTATAACAGTATGTACATTATAACAACCACATAAAACCAAAATCATTCTCATTGGTAATGAAATTTGGTAGTCACCTATGGAAAGAGGGGTCAGCCTCACACCATTGGCAGCTCATATATCCACCTCTCATATATAAATTTTCTAAAATATACATGGATCCTTCATTGGGATATAGCTGCGAGCATCATAAGATGAATCTTACACCAAATGTGTAGAAATTGAAATATTTCACTCAATATTGAATTCACCTTTATCATCCCATTTCTTTTGGGAGATGTTCCTCTCCTGGGGGCCTATAATTCCACAGAAATAACATACTGCGTCCTTTTCCTTGAACTGACTCATGATATTCCACTTTTTGTAAGGATATAGTTTGGGAGCATTAGATTGTTTATATGTCTTGGTCCCCTTTCATTGTTCTTTCTTTTCTTATTAAAAAAATTAATGAGGGCTTGTCACACCACATATCCTTATCCACTAAGAGAATCAAGTTTAGATGATCCAATAAACTCTTCTTAATATTGGTCATATTATAATTCACAATAAAACTAATGAAGGTCTTTGGAAGTGATGAATGTATGAGATCTATATGAAAGTAATTTTAGAATTTGACCCCTATTTTGTCCAAGCATTCTATGTATACAATAATTTTGAATACATGAGACTTAGTAGGAGAATTCTCAACAAGATTATTGGTAAAAAAATTATTAGATATCTCATACATCACTTGTCTCACATTCTTCAGATAGAGATCCCAAATGTGAAACATCATGTAATAGGAATCCATATCCTCATGTTGCTTCAAGAGCTCATTGGACATGGACGATTGGATGAATAATTGAACATTTATTTCATCATTAAAATGATTCTCATAGAGAGATAACTCTTCATCAGTTGCCTAATTTCTATGCACAACTATTAAATGTTCTGTTATAATATATAAATTCCTTTCATGGTAGTGGATGATGCATAAATTCCCCTTTTGTTCTAGAAAATTAATTCTAATGAGAAGGTATTATATCTCAATAATGGATCTTAGTGATATATTTGATGTAATTTTTAATATTGTTTCTATAAATAAGATAGGCATTGAATTTTTACATTATCTGATAAATTATGAAAAATAAATTAATATTATATTTAATACTTTCCAGATATTTTCTCGAAACCCAATATCCCTCACCATTGGATTTTTAATATCCTATTGGTTGGACATTCTAGTAGAAAGGATTAATATTTACCTACTCATTACCCAGTGATTGGTTGGAAAATATACTTGAATGGTTTTAGGTAGCCATTCAATATTCCAACTGCACTGACTCAATGTCCCTTGATCCATTTAGTGGACTCCCCAATCCTGAAATAATATATATGGATTTCCTCAACATTTTCTTCTCTATAAAATCACGTTATACTTTGGTATTCCACCATTATAGTGAACCAAGTCCTTCCAACCCAAAACCTAAAACATGAATTCCACGATTATTGAAATCACCCCAAAATTGTCCAATAATGCAATTTAAACTATGGTATGATTCTAACTGAAGTAATGGGAGACCATAACAACTTAATATTTTGTTGAGGTATTTCATAAATTGTGCATAAATATTGAATTATTATCTTTATCAAATTATTTTTAATATTAAGTGGGATAACATAAGTGATTAACATTTCTTTAGATAATATTTACACATAATCTAGTTTATTATATTTCCATATTAAATTCTTGTTAATTCATTAATTTTTTGATCATGAAAAAATATCTATAATGAATAACCATGCAACTAAATGAAATTATATAGATAGTATTATTATGATATTTTTATAAGGGTTAGATTTGTAAAGGTAGATAAACTAATAATTGACCTAGGGGAGAAACGCCTTGAACTAGTTGAGGATCGTGTTTATAGCATTCCACCTATCCATATTTGTATCCTCTTGGATTCGATTTTCATCATAATTCAAAATCGAACTACCTCAACAATATTGAGAGCTCCATCCATAATATTTTCCTTTTACTCCAGCACAGGTGAGGGGAAAATTGGTTTATATACAGAAACAATGGGTGTGAATTCCCTACATAATAATGAGAAGAGAAGGGACACATGCCCATAATTTATTTATTAATAAACTAAATGAAACCAATCGCATAAAATCAGTCTAGTCTAGCTAATGATCATCCACTAGAATTAAATTAATTACACATTTAATAAAACTAGAATTAAATTAGCAATCATTCGTATTTAAGATAAATCCATCTTGAATCAATTAATTATTATCTTTAATTAATCAATAATTTATCTTAATCTGTATCTAAATTTACTTGATATTCTCATACATTATAATTTTAATCTAATTAAATAAATTCATTAAAAATTAACCATGTACATAAATTTACTTTAGAGGCAACATAGTGAATAAAAATCTAATTTGGCCAAACTTGTATTATAATTGTATAATTTTTTATTCTTTTGAAATATAGAAAGTACAAATTATCACATATATTCATGATTTGTGTATCAGGGATGATTACATGAATTACATGAATTTTCAGTCATGTGTTATGCTCAAGTGCACATAGAGTAACACATATTAATATAACTAATACATGATATGTGGATTTGAAGATTACAAAAATATTAATTAAAAATTAAATTCTTAAAATATATTAAAACCAATCACATTGCAACTCCTATCATTAAGACCACACATATGTACATGTATCAATGTTTACATAGTAAAATATATAAATTTTCAAAAAGCATAATCTTGTAAAATAACACGACATGCGGATCTGATCAACACAACATGTTCACCCATCACCATCTATAAATAGTACATTCCTAGGGACTCAGTGTGTGTGGAATACTTCAAAAGTCTTGGTGTAGATGGTGTGTCCAGTGGGCCACATGCTATGTTGGGACTATGTTACATGGTCACCAGTCAGGTAGGCCATGTGTGGAATACATGACTCGACCCTGACCCAAAGGGTATACATGCCTTGTCCAATGGGACACATGGAATATGTCCTGGATGATTGTGAACATGATAATCATAGACAACATGATGTGTATTAATGGTGTAATTAATTCCCTAATAAATGTAAATTCTTTAATTTATCTCTAAATCAATATTTATGCATTGAACATGAATACATTGTATGTAATTCTGATTACAAAGAGTGTTTTCTAGTTTTGAATAGTAACAATCCTTGGAAACTCTCGATGATCACCTCAATTTTATTTCAATAAAAAAATTAATCATTTTTGTTATATCTAAGAGAAATGAGAGAGGATGAAACTGATATCATAATTTAGATTAAAAAATTTCATAAAAATTAATTGGAAAATAAAATTATGAATACATAAATCACTAAGGAAACTAAGTAATTAAAAACCTTTAGGTTCTCCCTCTAATACCTCTTGTAGGATTTGGTATTATTGGAAGAATGGGAGGGGCGATTCACTACATTGATATTTTCTATTATCAATCATCAATACTAGATATATGAGATTTTGAATGTCATGATCCATGCAATTTAATAAACGTACAAGAAAGAGATAAATTCCTAGAACCAAGAGAGAGGAGATCAACACATGTTTGTTACAATTAGTTTAATTAAATAAGAATTAACTCCATGGTTATTAATTCATTATTGATGCATCTGACCATATATTTGAAGTGCACCATCGTTGTGTTGTAGAAATCGTGGGTAGACTTACTCTAGGAGTAATCCAATTCTATTCCACTAATATTTGGACATCACCAAATAAGTTTTCTTGTGCATTCATGGACGATACTTATGCGTACATCGTCCGACTTTAATAACATTGAGAACCACCTACATAACATTTTCCTTGATCAAGTGGAGGATGATCACTCTCATTCATGAGATCTCTTTTGGAGAAGAATGAACTCTCTAGTATTGAGATATTTTTTTCAAATCTGTTGTGTAAAAAAATAATTGGTTGGCAAGGTATATGAGAAAATAATCATTATATCCCTAGTGTTAAAACAACTTAATTGCACAAGTTCCCTTCATTATTTTATTAATTATAGTGAAACATAATGTTAAATAATAAAAATAATATTCTTATTATTTCTTGACACACGCTTATCATGAAAATTAGAATTAAATATTATTTAATCTAATTATATTAGATATTATTATTTCTCACCGGGCCATTAAACTAGGTCTAAAAATATTCGAAAACATTTATTGCGCCTTGAATAATATCTCATTATTTATTATATAGACACCACTATATTATTCCACAATAAATATGTAAATATTCTATTCTCTTAATGGAAAATAAATATTTATTAAATATTCTCCCAGTAATATATTCTTTTGAATAACTAGTGTCAGAATAAATCCTATCAAGAATACATGTATAAGTAGTATTAGTGATATGAAACTATTTTTAAAAATATATTCTATTACCATATGATACAATTTGGGGGACAAAAATGATTCCAACAATTAGGGGTGGAGGCTCATTGGACATTGAGGAACCTTCTTGGGCCCCATTTGTACTAGGTTTTTAGGTTGATTGAGGTATTGGAAACGGTCTATCTAGTGGCCAACCATTTCTCCTGTTGGTAGAACATAATTTCCATGCACAATGTGGTTAAATTATTGTATATATTGATATATCATTGAGACCCATACCACATGATATATGTAGAATACATCCATTTTTTTCTAATTTATTCCATTGAGGATCATCCAATATGATTTCTAGATCATAGTGGGGATTATATTTATGGTAGGACTATATAGTGGGTTTGATTCAAGTGGAATCATTGATGAGATTAAGAGGCGACCTAGGATAAGGAGTCTGATATGTAAACATAGTACAATGAATTGTTCAATGAGAAATCTTTATGAGTCTTGTAGCAGGCCAGGGAAAAGGTATTATAAGGTGAGGACGTATTAAGATATAACATTTTTTATAGGAATTCCTCTCTTTGATATTATTGTTGGAACGTTGGTGGAATTTTCTTATTCAGATACAAAGAGCATCTGATAAATAAAATGACATAACGTTCCTAGATATATTCCTATTTTAATTATTGGTGTTCATGTATAAATGGTTTAATTGTTAAATGGGTCTTTGGAAAGTAAATAATATTTAAAGGGGGTTTAGTTTTATTTAAGGGAATATTGGATGAAAAATAATTTTCAGAACATTTACATGCCATGTGAATGAATTAAATATAAATTACTATTTTTGCGATTTAATTAAATTAATTTAAGGTGACATGTTTTTTTGGCCCATCCCATTAAAAATAGGTACACGAAGTGTATGTATATTACAAGACATGTAATTACCATACATAATATTAAAAAAATCTACTGAAGTTAAAATGAATTTCACTATACTGACTATCCTCTCCACCAGACCCTTGGGCATCCTCCAGTTGAATTTAGAGTGCCAAAAATCCATTTAGACATTTGGTTTATGAGAGAAATCCCTTGTAAGTGGTTTGGGTCCTTTTCCCCATATCTTCCTTGGTACTCTAACCATTATGATGAAATCCTTTTGGAGGTTTCATTTTTGTTTTTGATCATGATAAATATTGATATAAGAACCCTATTGAAATCATATAAACCATGTTACTCATGGATGTTTTCAATAATAAGCAAATTTGGATCTTCAATTAAAGGTATGGGGTCTAAATCAAAACCCTATGGTTTGATAATTTTCATGTTTATGAAATATTTTTGTTTTTCCTGCACAACGTGAACCCAAATCAATAAAATAAATGAAGGGGATTATTCCATGAAGTAATTATGTTTATATTGGATTTAGACCGACTTTTTGGCCATCGATGGGGTGATAAAACCATGAATATAATTTAATTGGTTAATGATTTAATGTTTATGTAACATGACATGAGACCTTAAATGATTTATTGAATTAGAATCCTTAAGATGTGTCTTTTTTTATATTGATATAAATATTAATATATGAAAATTTACATTGAAAGTGTAGATTGAATGATAAATGGTAATTTTCTTAATTAACCATTGATATTTATGATGTGATATTATGATATCCATGCTGTAAGCCAAGGATTATGTTCCCTGCTGAAAAGATTATATATCGAGCTCAGCCCTTGAACATGCATAGTTATATTCTGTAATGCTAACATTGAGAAAAAATTTCCGAGTTCCATGCTATAATTATTATAGATATTCAGATATTCAACTATCAAAACTAGTAATTCTTATAGAGATTTGACCAATATGCCAGAATGCATTAAGGGATTCAACTAGAATTTTATTATAACTATACCATGGTTATGTTGTTTTGTTTGGCATGGTTGAAAGATATTTTATGTGATATTTAGGAATGAATATCATTCAGTTCATTGTTGTATTATTTTATTTACGTAAATAATTAAAACATATATTTATCACATTATTGTGTACACATCTTATTATTCAGATTTGTTTAGACATTGTGGTGTCAACAAATTGAGCTATACTCACAACCAATTTGGTTCACTAATTAGAACCAATGAAGATTACATGGATGGTGGTTTGGATAAGGGAAAATTACTTTGATGTTGATTGATTCCTTGCTGGATGGGATAGAGTTTCAATATGAGACAAATGTTAGGTTTAGGACTATGTAATTTGAGTCTTTATATGATTTTTCTAGGATATTACATTTATTGTTAATTTCATTGAAATTAGTTAAAATATTTCACATAATTACATTATTAATTATTATTTATTGAATAATTCATTTGGATATTATTTTCATATACCTCTATGTCTATACATTTATTTCATTCATTTATATAGTTTAGTTAATACTCATATAACACTTCATAAATAGGGGTATATTCTTGCCATTGTAAATTTCACACCCCTATTTCTATTCAGAATCCTCTAACATACATGGAGAAATGTTTGAGGTATCATAACCTAATATTTTGGCCACATGAGGGTGTTCTACATCGCGGTATGTTACAAAATAGGTTCATTGGTTGGAAACTAAAATATAGAACATTGGAAATACCTTCTCAAAGGGTAAGAATATATTATTGATAAGACACAATGGAATTAAATGAAATAAACTTAGTGTAGAATTGTCTCAGAACATACAGAATAAAACAATAGACTCTATGAGATTCCAAAGGGATAAAATCCATCAAAAATAAGATGACCCATGTATAATCAACAGAATTAATGAATCATAGTATTCCTTTAAGTAATGAATTGATCTCACAAATATCCCCACCTCCTCTATAAAATCCCTTGTGTCCCAATATGCAAAGGATGATACATTATTCTATATAAGGTGGAAATCAATATCTTGGTGGGTCCCCATCCATGTATTTTCATCATCGATCTCCACTCTGCTCAGATCCGATGGAACATCGTAATGAACATCTTCAATTTGAACCTCATAATGACATTGACCTAGATCCTTATCCATCAACAATTAAATGTTAAGGAATCGAAATCCATAGAAACAATACATTTTAGTGTTACCAAATAATTCTATTTTACAATTTTCAAATGATCAATCCAATTTAAAAACATGTACTAAGAATCATAATATATGATCCCTTCCTAGGACACTACCCCAAAAGGTAACATAACTTCAATTAATGTGTTATGTAACCTTGATGGTACTTTATTCAGGTCATAGGCCCCCCTAAAATCCCATTCTGTACCTGTAATTCTGTATTTTATGTATGGTTTGGGAAAGTGATGAATAAATGTTTATGAGACACATTTATTTACATGTGTTATGTTATGTCAAAATAATGAAATGTTTATGAAACCCATTTCGCTATCAAAGGTTGATGATGTGATGATACGATGAATGTTTTATTATATCGTGGATTACATATTTATGAATTCAATTATTTGATGGGTATATTCATTATAGGTCAAGGAAAATTGAAACATTATAACCAATTATGGTTGTTACATTATAACCATGGATGTAATGACCTGTATTTTTCATCGATTTTATATTTACAAATTAATTGCGAAAATTATGAGACCAAACATTAAGAAAATGTGAGATTCCAAGGCCTGATGTTTTTAGGGAAAAAATTAAAAATGATTTGTTTTTAATAAATCATGCAAGATTACAATCTATAAACTGGAAAAAATCTTGAATAGGATTCATGATTCAAAATTTGAGGGCATCGCTGCATTACGAACATCCCCATTACCTTATACGTGGCCTAACTCTGACTGGAAAGGGTTGAGGGTGGATACCAATTTTTGGTCATAAATGTCATCAAAATATTCAACAAAAAATTTAATTTAATTTTTTGTTTGTTTCTATTATTTATGACATATTGTTGGGAATCTAGAGTAATGACATAATCCTAGAAATACTATGAGACATAGACAATGAGATTCCTCCAATGAACATATAATGATTGGAGAATCAATATTGACGAACCTCAAATTCAAAAAATCAAATAATGATGACAATTCAACTTCTCCATTCGTCAATGATAAATCCAAATCATATGGTAGGATGTTGATATCTTTGTGATTTACAATTCGCCTCTTAGATTCAACGACAAGCACGGTACAACCAACAAATTGGTTGATCCAAAGTTCGTTCATTCATTTGGTATGGTTAAATTATTATAGGGATTTTCTGGAGACAGATCTTAGTGATTCTCATCCCCCTTTTCCCTTCTAACAAGGACACATCATGGTTGACATGATCAATTCCAATATTCATTCTTCAAGAATCCTATGTGTTGTTCATATACCATTTCATGGAGTTCGTTGATGTTGGACCCTCATGGTCCCATTAATTTTTTTTAAAAGGATCCTAATGCGATTGGACACTCGGATTATTAGTAGGACGAATCAAAGAACAAGGTAGTGAAGGTTGTGACGTAAGGATCAATGATGTGTCTCCCTTTTAAAAAACAAAGTAAAAGAGAAACAAGGGAAACATATGGAACTAGAGATACCGACAGTGCTCGACGACCCCTAGTGGTATGTCGAAGAGGTTATGTGTGGGTGTGGTGGAAGAAAAAAACTACAAGTGGTGGCAGCCATATAATATAGGCGCCACAACCAGACCGCATGGTGTCGTAGTGTAAAGGGTTACAGTAGGGACTGAGGATGTATAACTATCCGAATTGAATTTTTTGGCGCTACACAGACTGTGTGACATAGGGGGATCCATGTGGTTAGGTTGGACCATATGGACTAGGGGCACCCGTTGTGGGCTTTGTCCGGTGGAGTAATCTAGACAGCATGCAGTGGGTTGAACCAGGGTGCCAGGCCGGTCCGGTAGCCTAGAAAACTACACCCAACGGCCCATCGGGCTGAGCTCAGTGGACTAGACTAGACCATTCCCAGTTAGGTTTGTCCTATCAGGTTGTGTTAGATGGTGGTTCGAGTCAGGTATGTCGGGTTGGGTCATATCCAGGTTGGACCTTTTGAGTAAAACATCCATAACATTGAAACTGTGTGTCTATATAACGAGCCATTTATATAGTTGAGACACTTGAGAAGAGATGGTCCTTTTAAGATACTCTAAGTGATTCTTTTTTAATTTAGTAAAACAATATTTTATCTTGAGAAGTAGGTCCTCCTAGAATAAGTGAACCATTAGTAGAATCATGTATCTAGTTGTGATCATGAAACTATGTGACTTGGTGACTACATGATTTTGGGGAATCATGAATTATTGACACTTTGTGTGTTATCAATACTCCATGTGTTATCAACACTCTGTGTGTTATATAAACTCAATGAGTTATCGACAAATTGGGTTTCATGGACACACCATGTTTTATCAACACTATGTGTGTTGTGGACACTCCCTGTGTTATCAATACTCTTTGTGTTATCGACACTCCCTATGTTATTGACACTCTATGTGTTATTAAAAATCATTGTCCTACCGATAATGGTTGTTCTGTGGAATACTCCTGATAATATCTCATTTCATGGTATAGACTTAATCATGTGTGATCTGAATTTAATTCTTGTTTTTCATTATGGTATAATTTATTTGTTTTCTTATGGTGTAATACAATTATTTTGCAGTGGTATTCCTTTGTGGTTTGGGGTTGTCCTATAGATTATTGTTTTAATCCCCCCTATACAGGATTTTCCAAGATTTGTCATGTATTGTGCATAATATCGAAACATTAAAGGAGTCCATGGTGTACCATGACCAAGTGGTTCTTAGGGTGATCAGACATAAGTGGTTTCTCTTATGACTTCAGAAAATTTTCCTACACATACCCTTTAGGTGGGGTTCTCTACGATTGAGTTTTCGGAACATGTACATTCACTTTTTCAATCTCTTTCTTTTGGTGGGATTCTATTCTAGACATTTTTACATACCACTTTTCACAATATCATACTATATGATCAGAATCTTAGTGTATACATTCTTTTTCTACTTATTGTTTTTCTATTTTGACATTTGAAGCTTAGAGATGTTTTCTTTTATACAAGTACTTAGGAAAATGGTTCCCATTTTAGGGATATAACTGCTTAGTGATAGTCTCAAGACCCTAGAGAATCAAGGGAAGGATTAGGGTAGTCACGACAATAGCCCATTTGGGATAGGTCATGAAAGTGTTGTATCAGATCTAGTGGGTTCAACTTATGGATTGAGAGTTTGTGGGGTTGGTTTGGGGAAACAGAGTTAGGTGTTTTGAGTTTGGATTTCAAGCCAAGGAATCCAGTGCTGGTCTAGCAGCTGATATATCCATAAACCAGGAATATTGATACATACCTTTAAACTTAGTACATAGAAAACTACCTTTAGGGATGTTAATGGTAGATACATTATATAATATTTGGGTGTGTTCTCATGTCCATCTTTAGTCAACTTACCTGGTATACACTATAGACCATGGGACATCTTGATCTATTTCAAGATGCCTCCCCATATAAATTTATATAGGATTCCATTGTGTGATCACGAGGGAGATCTATCAAGCATTGAAGCATCAGTATAGGGGTCTATATTAGAGATACTCCCAAAACCTAAGATAGCACCTTCGGGTGGATTACCAATAATGCCACCACCCAACGAGAAATTGTTATTCCCAGTAATACCCGATAAGGATTCTTGTAGACTGAGTGCATTTCATGATTTCTAGATGAAGTGACCTCCCTAGTGTTAGAGTGAGCTAGACCCCCAGATAGATGATGAATGGTCGGATGCAGTGCCTCTTGTTTTCCACCTGGTGAGAACACATTCCGATCAGATTACTATCCAAGATGTGAGTCTTATTCATAGATGAGTGGGGTGATGGTGGATATTAGTTACCTAAACACATGATGAGGCAACTCTCTCTTTGGAAGGCATCAACAAACTCTAAATAGAAATGTTATTACAAGCTATGATACACTCAGTGCACGTACAGGAGCTCGTGCATCTATAACAGGGCAGTCAGATTGTGGAAGAGTACATGGAGAGGTATACTGGTCTTTCTCACTACTCCATAGATATAGAATGAGACCCATTATTCAAGGATTGACTCTTTGAGCAGGGGCTACTTCGAGAGATCAGGGAATCAATGATATCCCTTAAAACCCCTACATATTATGGGAGTACTGCAGTGAGATTTTCTAATGAAGATATTTCTAGAAGAGTAGTCACCAGGAGTGGGAGAAACTAGCATGCACTGGGATGCTAAGTCTTTGGCGGTAGGTAGATGATAACAGATGCAGGGTCCCATGATTTCCATGCACTCTAGGGGATTAACCTAATACAAGGGGTCATGGTGCATGGAAACTAGGTCAGACCAAGTCATCTGAAGTACATGAAATGTTACTCATGTGTTGGTCAGGGAAAATCAGATGAATATTACTCAACATGCCATATAGATGATCAGGCGGTGATCGAGGTACCCGCGAGGCAGAGGAGGACGCATCAGCTAGGTGGTCGGCATGACAAAAACATGGTAAAGGAGAAGGTATTGATACATGAGGTGGGATATGGTTATATGTATTACCACCACAACCCCCATGTGGTACACCACGTCTCAAGTAGCACATAGAGAGGAACATTTCTGGGTATTATATATGGATGTTTATGACCATGGTGCTATAGGGATGGTTAGGGGTATGATCTATTTCATTTACACCATATCTAAGGTTTTCAAAGCCAGAGGATCCAACCATTATTCTCTTTCCATGACCCTCTTTCCAGACTAATAGATTCTAGTGAAACCGTTTAGTCGACCCATATGCTTATATAATCCTAGGGTAGGGGACATTATGATCACACACATGTGTTGACATTGTGACCTTTATATTGGAGGTGATTGTTTTGGATGGTATATAATGGTCAAGGCATCGAGTCCTTATGATGTCATTCTTTGTATAAACTGGTTATCTACAATCCATGCTCATATTTGCTAATTTACTAATACAGTAAGGTGTGACCATGGTGATGGTACTAGGTTTTTCCATTATTGGTGAAAAGGAAATGCATGCTACACAAGATTGACATAATTATAGTACTGTGCAGCCGATTACCCATCAGTTGGGTAGCCTAACCCTTAGTGAAGTGGATGAAAGGAGTCCTTAGTTTCCAATGCTGGAGGATATGTATGAGGATGCCTTCCTTAATTATATCCCCAGACTACCTCTATATAGGGAGGTAAAATATTGCACTGATATCTACCCCAAGATGACATCGATATTGAAACCTTCATAACCGATGGATCCCCAAGATCTTCTTGAGTTAAGGGTATAACTAGAGGACTTGTAGATGAAGGAATTTTTGAGACACAGTATTTCACCCTAGGTAGCCCTAGTTTTTTTTTCAAAAAGGAAGACCGGAAGTTGAGATTATGTGTTGAATTTTGGTTTCTAAACTAGGTGACCATGAAAAATAAGTATCCACTACCAATATTGATGACCTCTTCAGGAAGATGAAGGGATAGAGGTTGTTATTGAAGATAGAACTCAGATCTGGTTGTCTCCATCAATGAGCATGGGATAAGGACATCACGAAGAAGGATTTTAGTTGTTGTTATGGACACTATGAGTACATGGTGATACCGTTTGGTGTGATAAATTTCCCATTTGTGTTCATGAGTCACAAGAATAATATCTTTTGGACTTACATAGGCCGATATGTGGTGGTCTAAATTGATGACGTCTTGGTGTACTTGACATCCGAGAAAGAGAATGTGGTACAATTTAAGATGGTCCAAGCCTCACTTTGAGATCAACATCATTATGGTAATCTCTCAATGTTCCATTTTGGGATTCAAAAGTTTGATTTTCGGAGACATGTAATTTTTGAGGCTGGATTCATTGTTTATTCGGTGGAAATTGAGTTGGTTCACGCTTGAGATCCACCCAAGAGTGTTGCAAAGGTGAAGAGTTTCTTGGGTTTGGTTTCGTACTATCGAAGGTTTGTACCCATTATTTCTAGAGTATAAGCACCATTGACTGCTTTGAAATAGAATAGGAATCCCTTAATGGGATAGATAAGTGCCATTAGATCTTTCTCGAGTTGTGGTAGAGGTTGATGAGTGGTCCAATCATGATATTGTCAGAGGAGGGAGTCAGGCACGTAGTGTTCTGCCATGCATTAAGGACCAGATGTGGTTGTGTCCTGATGCATGGGAAATCGGTGGATTCTTTTGGTTCACGACAGTTGAGGCCACCTGTGAATAACTATTCAACCATTTATCTTGATCTAGTGGTGGTCATCTTCACATTGAAGATGTTGTTACACTACCAAATGGACAATCTGTTCACCGTCTACTCTGATCGCAAGAGTATCAAGTATATATTCTCTTTGAAGGATATAAACTTGATAGAGAGAGAAAGGATGGATATATTTCATATAGGACTATGACATTGAGATTGTACATACTTCTATAAATGGGAATGCAATAGATAATGCTATCATTAAGAGATCTATGTTGTAGTTATTGAGTGAGATGTTAGAGAATTTGGCCACATTTCATATATCATTTGTGGATAAGGATAGACAATATTACCTCCAATAGATTATTATCACCTCTAAACTCTTATAGTGAGTCATGTAGGCACATCTTGGGGTAATCTTCTGCAAAACCCAATGTGGTCAATTATCCATAGGGAATGCCCCATATGGATATTCAATAGGCAGGGATCGCGTCATTCTTTTCAAAGGGTGCACAATTGTACTAAGGGAGTTATGTGGGGTGGGTCTGAAGGAGTTTCACATATCCCCTTTGGAGGTACATCTAGCTGTGGTGAAGATCTGAGGATAAAGAAGGATGTGGAAGTGTTCGTTTCTCAATTCCTCACTTGTCAACAACTGAACACTGAGCACTAGGTTCTAGCAGCTGTTACCCAACCACTTGAGGTGCCATAGTAGAATTGGGTTGTGATATCAGTGGACTTCAGGACTAGTTTTCCCAGCATGTCTAGGAGACAAAATAACATCTTGGTGATCCTCGACTAACTCACCTAGTTGGCCCAATTCCTAGCTATTCCGGAGCATATTTCAGTAGAGAGTTTGGGATGCCTCTATGTGTAGGATATAGTTTGACTCATTGTAGTCCCATCGATGATAGTATCAAATTTTTCTTATCTATTTACATACCAGTCCTTATATGCATTTTAGGAGGTGTTTCGGACTCATTTATGATTTATTACGACATTTCCTCCCAAGAAAGATGGCCAGATGGAGAGGACCATTTAGCTTCTTGAGGACATGAAATGTGCCTTTATACTAGACTTTAGCCATAGTTGGGAGGATCCCCTCCCATTGATGGAGTTTTTTCTACAACGACAGCTACCACTAAAATAGTGGTATAGAACTCCTTAGGCCATGTATGTGTGACCATGTTGGTCACCACATTGCTGGATTGACCTAGGAGAGTCAACACTCATGGGTCCTGAGTTGATGATGTCTTTAACCGAGAATATGTATATCATCCTCGATAAGATGAAGATTGTACAGATCCATGATAATTATTATGCTAAAATGAGATTGAGGCCTTTGGATCTCAATGAAATATTTTGGCCACATGAGGGTGTTCTACATCGGGGTATGTTACAAAATAGGTTCATTGTTTGGAATCTAAAGTATAGAACATTGGAAATACCTTTTCAAAGGGTAAGAATATATTATTGATAAGACATAATGGAATTAAATGAAATAAACTTAGTGTAGAGTTGTCTCCGAACATACAAAATAAAACAATAGACTCTATGAGATTCCAAAGGGATAAAATCCATCAAAAATAAGATGAACCATGTATAGTCAACACAATTAATGAATCATAGTATTCCTTTAAGTAATGAATTGATCTCATGAATATCCCCACCTCCTCTATAAAATCCCTTGTGTCCCAATACACAAAGGATTATACATTATTCTATATAAGGTGGAAATCAATATCTTGGTGGGTCCCCATCCATGTATTTTCATCATCGATCTCCACTCTTCTCAGATCCGATGGAACATCGTAATGAACATCTTCAATTTGAACCTCATAATGACATTGACCTAGATCCTTATCCATCAACAATTAAATGTTAAGGAATCGGAATCCATAGAAATAATACATTTTAGTGTTACCAAATAATTCTTTTTTACAATTTTCAAATGATCAATCCAATTTAGAAACATGTACTAAGAATCATAATATATGATCCCTTCCTAGGACACTACCCCAAAAGGTAACATAACTTCAATTAAGGTGTTATGTAACCTTGATGGTACTTTATTCAGGTCATAGGCCCCCCAAAAATCCCATTCTATACCTGTAATTCCGTATTTCATGTATGGTTTGGGAAAGTGATGAATAAATGTTTATGAGACACATTTATTTACATGTGTTATTTTATGTCAAAATAATGAAATGTTTATGAAACCCATTTCGCTATCAATGGTTGATGATGTGATGATATGATGAATGTTTTATTATATTGTGGATTACATATTTATGAATTCAATTATTTGATGGGTATATTCATTATAGGTCAAGGAAAATTGAAACATTATAACCAATTATGGTTGTTACATTATAACCATTGATGTAATGACATGTATTTTTCATCGATTTTATATTTACAAATTAATTGCGAAAATTATGAGACCAAAAATTAAGAAAATGTAAGATTCCAAGGCCTGATGTTTTTAGGGTAAAAATTAAAATTGATTTGTTTTTAATAAATCATGAAAGATGACTATCTTTAAACTGGAACAAATCTTGAATAGGATTCATGATTCAAAATTTGAGGGAATCGCTGCATTACGAACATCTCCATTACCTTATACATGGCCTAACTCTAACTGGAAAGGGTTGAGGGTGGATACCAATTTTTTTTCATAAATGTCATCAAAATATTCATTAAAAAAATTTATTTTATTTTTTGTTTGTTTCTATTATTTATGACATATTGTTGGGAATCTAGAGTAATGACATAATCCTAGAAATACTATGAGACATAGATAATGAGATTCCTCCACTGAACATATAATGATTGGAGAATCAATATTGACAAACCTCAAATTCAACAAATCAAATAATGATGACAATTCAACTTCTCCATTCGTCAATGATAAATCCAAATCATATCGTAGGATGTTGATATCTTTGTGATTTCCACTTCGCCTCTTAGATTCAACGACAAGCACGGTCCAACCAACTAATTGGTTGATCCAAAGTTCGTTCATTCATTTGGTATGGTTAAAATATTATGGGGTTTGTCTGGAGACAGATCTTAGTGATTCTCATCCTCCCTTTTCCCTTCTAACAAGGACACATCATGGTTGACATGATCAATTCCAATATTCATTCTTCAAGAATCCTATGTGTTGTTCATATACCATTTCATGGAGTTCGTTGATGTTGGACCCTCATGGTCCCATTAATTTTTTTAAAGGCTCCTAATGCGATTGGACACTCGGATTATTAGTAGGATGAATCAAAGAACAAGGTAGTGAAGGTTGTGACCTAAGGATCAACGATGTGTCTCCCTTTTAAAAAACAAATTAAAAGAGAAATAAGGGAAACATATGGAACTAGAGATACCGGCAGTGCACAACGACCCCTAGTGGAATTTCAAAGAGGCTATGTGTGGGTGTGGTGGAAGACAAAAACTACAAGTGGTGGTAGCCATATAATATAGGCGCCACAACCAGACCACATGGTGTCGTAGTGTAAAGGGTTACAGTAGGGACTGAGGATGTATAACTATCCGCATTGAATTTTTTGGCGCTACACAGACTGTGTGACATAGGGGGATCCATGTGGTTTGGTTGGACCATATGGACTAGGGGCACCTGTTGTGGGCTTTGTCTAGTGGAGTAATCTAGCCAGCATGCAGTGCGTTGAACCAGGGTGCCAGGCCGGTCCGGTAGCCTAGAAAACTACACCCAACGGGCCATCAGGCTGAGCTCGGTGGACTAGACTAGACCATTCCCAGTCAGGTTGGTCCTATTGGGTCGTGTTAGATGGTGGTTCGAGTTAGGTATGTCGGGTTGGGTCATATCCAGGTTGGACCTTTTGAGTAAAACATCCATAACATTGAAATTTTGTGTCTATATAACGAGCCATTTATATAGTTGAGACACTTTAGAAGAGATGTTCCTTTTAAGATACTCTAAGTGATTCTTTTTTAATTAAGTAAAACAATCTTTTATCTTGAGAAGTAGGTCCTCCTAGAATAAGTGAACCATTAGTAGAATCATGTGGCTAGTTGTGATCATGAAACTATGTGACTTGGTGACTACATGATTTTGGGGAATCATGAATTATCGACACTTTGTGTGTTATCAATACTCCATGTGTTATCAACACTCTGTGTGTTATATAAACTCAATGAGTTATCGACAAATTGGGTGTCATGGACACACCATGTTTTATCAACACTATGTGTGTTGTGGACACTCCCTGTGTTATCAGGACTCTTTTTGTTATCGACACTCCCTATGTTATTGACACTCTATGTGTTATTAAAAATCATTGTCATACCGATAATGGTTGTTCTGTGGAATACTCCTGATAATATCTCATTTCATGGTATAGACTTAATCATGTTTGATCTGAATTTACTTCTTGTTTTTCATTATGGTATAATTTATGTATTTTCTTATGGTGTACTACAATTATTTTGCAGTGGTATTCCTTTGTGGTTTGGGGTTGTCCTATAGATTATTGTTTTAATCCCCCCTATACATGATTTTCCAAGATGTGTCATGTATTGTGCATAATATCGACACATTAAAGGAGTCCATGGTGTTCCATGACCAAGTGGTTCTTAGGGTGATCAGACATAAGTGGTTTCTCTTATGACTTCAGAAAATTTTCCTACACATACCCTTTAGGTGGGGTTCTCTACGATTGAGTTTCAGGAACATGTACATTCACTTTTTCAGTCTATTTCTTTTGGTGGGATTCTATTCTAGACATTTTTACTTACCACTTTTCATAATATCATACTATGTGATCAGAATCTTAGTGTATACATTCTTTTTCTACTTATTGTTTTTCTATATCGACATTTGAAGCTTAGAGATGTTTTCTTTTATACAAGTACTTAGGAAAATGGTTCCCACTTTAGGGATATACCTGCTTAGTGATAGTCTCAAGCCCCTAGAGAATCAAGGGAAGGATTAGGTTAGTCACGACAATAGCCCATTTGGGATAGGTCATGAAAGTGTTGTATCAGATCTAGTGGGTTCAACTTATGGATTGAGAGTTTGTGAGGTTGGTTTGGGGAAACAGGGTTTGCTGTTTTGAGTTTGGATTTCAAGCCAAGGAATCTAGTGCTGGTCTGGCAGCTGATGTATCCATACACCAGGAATATTGATACATACCTTTAAACTTAGTGCATAGAAAACTAACTTTAGGTATGTTAATGGTAGATACATTATATAATATTTGGGTGTGTTCTCATGTGCATCTTTAGTCAACTCACCTGGTATACACTATAGACCATGGGACATCTTGATCTATTTCAAGATGCCTCCCCATATAAATTTATATAGTATTCCATTGTGTGATCACAAGGGAGATCTATCAAGCATTGAAGCATCAGTATAGTGGTCTATATTAGAGATACTCCCAACACCTAAGATAGCACCTTCGGGTGGATTACCAATAATGCCACCACCCATCGAGAAATTGTTATTCCCAGCAATACCCGATAAGGATTCTTGTAGACTGAGTGCATTTCATGAGTTCTAGATGAAGTGACCTCTCTAGTGTTGGAGTGAGCTAGACCCCCAGATAGATGATGAATGGTCGGACGCAGTGCCTCTTGTTTTCCACCTTGTGAGAACACATTCCGATCAGATTACTATCCAATATGTGAGTCTTATTAATAAATGAGTGGGGTGATGGTGGATATTAGTTACCTAAACACATGATGAGGCAACTCTCTCTTTGGAAGGAATCAAAAAACTCTAAATAGAAATGTTATTACTAGCTATGATACACTCAGTGCACGTACAGGAGCTCGTGCATTTATAACAGGGCAGTCAGATTGTGGAAGAGTACATGGAGAGGTATACTGGTCTTTCTCACTTCTCCATAGATATAGAATGAGACCCATTATTCAAGGATTGACTCGTTGAGCAGGGGCTACTTCGAGAGATCTGTGAATCAATGATATCCCTTTAAACCCCTACATATTATGGGAGTACTGCAGTGATATTTTCTAATGAAGATATTTCTAGAAGAGTAGTCACCAGGAGTGGGAGCGACTAGCATGCACTGGGAAGCTATGTCTTTGGCGGTAGGTAGATGATAACAGATGCAGGGTCCCATGATTTCCATGCACTCTAGGGGATTAACCTAATACAAGGGGTCATGGTGCATGGAAACTAGGTCAGACCAAGTCATCTGAAGTACATGAAATGTTACTCATGTGCTGGTCAGGGAAAATCAGATGAAGATTACTCAACATGCCATATAGATTATCAGGCGGTGATCAAGGTACCCGCGAGGTAGAGGAGGATGCATCAGCTAGGTGGTCGGCATGACAAAAAACATGGTAAAGGAGAAGGTATTGATACATGAGGTGGGATATGGTTATATGTATTACCACCACAACCCCCATGTGGTACACCACGGCTCAAGTAGCACATGGAGAGGAACATTTCCGGGTATTATATATGGAAGTTTATGACCATGGTGCTATAGGGATGGTTAGGGGTATGATCTATTTCATTTACACCATAGCTAAGGTTTTCAAAGCCAGAGGATCCAACCATTATTCTCTTTCCATGACCGTCTTTCCAGACTAATAGATTCTAGTGAAACCGTTTAGTCGACCCATATGCTTATATAATCCTAGTGTAGGGGACATGATGATCACACACATGTGTTGACATTGTGACCTTTATATTGGAGGTGATTGTTTTGGATGGTATATAATGGTCAAGGCATCGAGTCCTTATGATGTCATTCTTTGTATAAACTGGTTATCTACAATCCATGCTCATATTTGCTAATTTACTAATACAGTAAGGTGTGACCATGGTGATGGTACTAGGTTTTTCCATTATTGGTGAAAAGGAAATGCATGCTACACAAGATTGACATAATTATAGTACTGTGCAGCCGATTACCCATCAGTTGGGTAGCCTCACCCTCAGTGAAGTGGATGAAAGGAGTCCTTAGTTTCCAATGCTGGAGGATATGTATGAGGATGCCTTCCTTAATTATATCCCTAGACTACCTCTCTATAGGGAGGTAAAATATTGCATTGATATCTACCCCAAGATGACATCGATATTGACACCTTCATAACAGATGGATCCCCAAGATCTTCTTGAGTTAAGGGTATAACTAGAGGACTTCCAGATGAAGGAATTTTTGAGACACAGTATTTCACACTGGGTAGCCCTATTTTTTTTCCAAAAAGGAAGACCGGAAGATGAGATTATGTGTTGAATTTTGGTTTCTAAACTAGGTGACCATGAAAAATAAGTATCCACTACCAAGATTGATGACCTCTTCAGGCAGCTGAAGGGATAGAGGTTGTTGTTGAAGATAGAACTCAGATCTGGTTGTCTCCATCAATGAGAATGGGATGAGGACATCATGGAAAATTATTTTAGTTGTTGTTATGGACCCTATGAGTACATGGTGATACCGTTTGGTGTGATAAATTTCCCATTTGTGTTCATGAGTCACAAGAATAATATCTTTTGGACTTACATAGGCCGATATGTGGTGGTCTAAATTGATGACGTCTTGGTATACTTGACATCTGAGAAAGAGAATGTGGTACACTTTAAGACGGTCCAAGCATCACTTTGAGATCAACATCATTATGGTAAGCTCTCAATGTTCCATTTTGGGATTCAAAAGTATGATTTTCGGAGACATGTAATTTTGGAGGCTGGATTCATGGTTGATTCGGTGGAAATTGAGTTGGTTCACGCTTGAGATCCACCCAAGAGTGTTACAAAGGTGAAGAGTTTCTTGGGTTTGGTTTCGTACTATCGAAGGTTTTTACCCATTATTTCTAGAGTATAAGCACCATTGACTTCTTTGAAATAGAATAGGAATCCATTAATGGGATAGATAAGTGCCATTAGAGCTTTCTCGAGTTGTGGTAGAGGTTGATGAGTGCTCCAATCATGATATTGTCAGAGGAGGGAGTCAGGCACGTAGTGTTCTGCCATGCATTAAGGACCAGATGTGGTTGTGTCCTGATGCATGGGAAATAGGTGGATTCTTTTGGTTCACGACAGTTGAGGCCACCTGTGAATAACTATTCAACCATTTATCTTGATCTAGTGGTGGTCATCTTCCCATTGAAGATGTTGTTACACTACCAAATGGACAATCAGTTCACCGTCTACTCTGATCGCAAGAGTATCAAGTATATATTCTCTTTGAAGGATATAAACTTGATAGAGAGAGAAAGGATGGATATATGTCATATAAGACTATGACATTGAGATTGTATATACTTCTATAAATGGGAACGCAATAGATAATGCTATCATTAAGAGATCTATGTTGTAGTTATTGAGTGAGATGTTTGAGCATTTGGCCACATTTCATATATCATTTGTGGATAAGGATAGACAATATTAACTCCAATAGATTCTTATCACCTCTAAACTCTTATAGTGAGTCATGTAGGTACATCTTGGGGTAATCGTCTGCAAAAACCAATGTGGTCAATTATCCATAGGGAATGCCCCATATGGATATTCAATAGGCGGGGATCGCGTCATTATTTTCAAAGGGGGAAAAGTTGTACTAACGGAGTTATGTGGGGTGGGTCTGAAGGAGTTCCACATATCCCCTTTGGAGGTACATCTAGCTGTGGTGAAGATCTAAGGATGAAGAAGGATGTGGAAGTGTTTGTTTCTCAATTCCTCACTTGTCAACAACTGAACACTGAGCACTAGGTTCTAGCAGCTGTTACCCAACCACTTGAGGTGCCATAGTAGAATTGGGTTGTGATATCAGTGGACTTCAGGACTAGTTTTCCCAGAATGTCTTGGAGACAAAATAACATCTTGGTGATCCTCGAATGACTCACCTAGTTGGCCCAATTCCTAGCTATTCCGGAGAATATTTCAGTAGAGAGTTTGGGATGCCTCTATGTGTAGGATATAGTTTGACTCCTTGTAGTCCCATCGATGATAGTATCAAATTTTTCTTATCTATTTACATACCAGTCCTTAAATGGATTTTTGGAGGTGTTTCGGACTCATTTATGATTTATTACGACATTTCCTCCCAAGACAGATGGCCCGATGGAGAGGACCATTTAGCTTCTTGAGGACATGCAATGTGCCTTTATACTAGACTTTGGCCATAGTTGGGAGGATCCCCTCCCACTGATGGAGTTTTTTCTACAACAACAGCTACCACTAAAATAGTGGTATAGAACTCCTTAGGCCATGTATGTGTGACCATGTTGGTCACCACATTGCTGGATTGACCTAGGAGAGTCAACACTCATGGGTCCTGATTTGATGATGTCGTTAACCGAGAATATGTATATCATCCTCGATAAGATGAAGATTGTACAGATCCAAGATAATTGTTATGCTGAAATGAGATTGAGGCCTTTGGATCTCAATGAAATAGAAAATTATTCCATTGGGTCTCAACTCAATTGAGGTTATAGAGATTTAGTAGTGTGTAATGTTAAATCAAAGATACATCAACCATTTTACGACATTGAGTAGTGTTTTCGAGGTGGAATACCACCTAGCTCTACCCTTGCAGTTGCACTGAGTGCATGATGTCTTCCAATTTTCACCATTGAGGTGGTACATGTGTGATCCTTAAAACATTATTTAATGGGGAGATATAGATATTGATGATGGGGTTAGTTTTTTGGAGTAAATGGTGGTGATCGAGGATCGATAGAAGATGATACTACATGGGTAGTCGATTCCTCTGATATGCATTCAATGGAAGGTAATGAATCTCCATGATAGATCATGGGAGTGGGAGGAATAGATTCATGATCATTACCCTCACATTTTTGTTGAGTAGTCCACGTTTTGTATTTCAGGGACGTAAATACCTATGGTGGTGAGAATGTAATGATTCATATTTTCTCCGATTTTATTTTTATAAATTAATGGGGAATATTATGAGACCTGGCACTGAGAGGACGTGAGATTTCGAGGCCCAGTCTTTCTAGGGAAAACCAAAGATAAATTTTCAGTTTCAATAATGCATGGGGGTGATTTTTCATTAAACAATTATAACTCCTTAATGGGGACCTGGATCCAAAATCCAAGGGATCATTTTTGTTTATAATAGCGACATTATCATAGGCAAAGCCTAAACTTGACCGGTGTGTGTTAGGGGTGGAATTAAGTGTTTGGTTGTAATGTTTATTAATATATTTAATTAAAATATTTTATTTTACATTTCATTGGTTTCATTTATGTTTTTACCATTGTTATTAATCCATGTTTACAACATAACCCTAAAAATCTCTTGAGGAAAGAAGATGGAGAATCCTCCAATGAACATCAACAGATTAGAGAATCCTGATCGATGAACCATACATTCAACGGATTGAAAAACGATGATGACAAAACTCCTCCCTTCATCCACAATTGATCCAAAACTCGAGGTGGGATATTGATAAATTTGTAAATTCCCCTTATCCTCTTAGATTCAATGAAAAATGTGGACCAACAAACAAATAGGTTAATATGTGGTTCGATCATTATTTCGGTATGGTTAAATTATTTGGGGGTTTGAAGGTGATAGATCATAGTGATCATCCTCCCCCCTTTTCCCTTCTAACAAATAAAAACTAAAGGCCGACCTGAACAAGGCCACGATTGGTTCTTTGAGAATTCAATATGTACATTATGTCTATATTCTTGTATTTGGTTGTCATTGGACCCTCGTGGTCTAGGAACACTTTTTCTAGGATCCCCTAAATGTGATCGAACAATAGATGTAGTAGAAAGACAGATCAATGCCCAAGGTAGTGAAGGTTGCGACCCAAGGATCATGACTATGGAATGGTTTAAAAAAACAGAGCACTAGAGAAATGAGGGTGAATATCAGAATATGTTCCACTGATGACCGGTGCTGGTGGCGGTGCACGATGGCACATGACCATTCTCGATGGAACACAACAGTGGCATGACCACACTAGCGGTGCAGACATACCATGTGGATCCATAGCATTAGGGGCCATGGTGGGGACCAAGGACATGAAAAATGAATGTGTTCAATGTGAAAGTTCCACATTGACTGGGAAACAAGAGGGGAGCCATGAATTAGCAGAAGACTACACGGACAAGGGGTGAGAAAATGGTGGGACATGTACGACAGAGAAAACTGACCCACATGTAGTGGACCAGACCAAGCTGACGAACCCGCTCTAGTAGCCTAGAGGACTATACCATACTTTACCAGGTTGAGTGAGGTCAAACAGACCAATTCAGGTTGGTTGGAGGGTTGGGACAATTTTGGGGGTCATATTAGACCTGACCGAACCTGGGCCAGGCCTTTTTTTAAGACAGACGTTACATTCAGACTAGGTGTCTATTTGATTATCTATTTGTGGTGTTGGGATCCTTGAAAATATATTTTCCTTTTAAAATACTCTATGTGAGTTTTTTTGAATGTTGGATTATAAAAATATGGCTTGAGTCATAGATCCTTTTGGAACAAGCATGCAACGAGTGGAATCCTGTGATTTTTTGAGATCAAAGACTCTGCGACATCATGAAAAATTATTTTGGAGATGCGTGACCAGTCGAAACTCCTTTTGTCATAAAAAACTCCATGTGTTATCAACAAACTCTGTGTTATTGAAAAAATGCATGTTATCGACACACAATGTGTTATAGACACTCTATTTGTTATCGATACTACATTTGTTATCAACACTCCATGTGTTATTGACACTCGGTGTGTTATTTAAACTCTTTGCCTAATCGATAATGGATGTTCTGTAGACTATGTCTGAAAATCATTATTTTCATTCTATAGACATATACCCGTTAGAGATGACTGTACTTCATGATTTTCATTGTTCTATACACCCTGATGTTTCATGTGGTGTACTTCATGTATTTCATAGTGCTTTTTTGATTTTCCCAATTAATACTATTTTACTCACCCAGGCATAGGAATTGGCCATACGATCCATATCTTTTTTAGAAAATCAGTAATTTTATAGAGTCTTAGGTGGACGAGGACTAGGTGTTTCTTAGTGGGATCAGATAGATGAGTCATGCTCTTATGGCTTCAGAAAACTATCCAACACCTACCCTTCAGATAGAGTTTTCTACGGATGAGTTTAAGGATCTTTTGAAATTGATTATCTAAACTCTTTGTTTTGGTGGTCTTGTATTTTATCCTTGGTTACATTCTAGTTTTCCAACAATCATAATTTTTCATTGGTATCTCAGGGTATGCATGATTTTTCTACTTACTATTTTTACATTTCCGCATTATGAGATTGGAGATGTGTTCATGTGTACAAGTACTTGGTAAAATTTCACCCATTTGTAGGATATTCCTATTAGGTTCTAGAAGATAGCCCTTGGCCCATCATATTCAGACCTGGGTTAGTCACGATATGATCCCCTCTTCGACAAGTTGTGAAAATGGAAAAAATTTACGTTATAACCAAGGATGGTGGTTATGTTATAACCAAGGAAATTTGTTATTTTATAATCATGTATAGGTGGTCATGTTATAAACAGAGACAGGGGACCCCAAAATTATATATCACTCCAATTCATTGTGTTATGATTATCATATCATGGTATAAAATGGAATATATTTGTAGAGTAATCCAAGTTCAGTAAGGGACTTTGTCTACTATGATAGTATAGGGAGCGATCCTTTACTAGGATGAATGTTTAAGGAGTAACCCTAATCCACTATGATAATCTTGGTAGTAATCCATGACTAATAAAGAAATGATTTTATATGAATATGTGTTTTCCATAAAACTATGTATTATGTAAATGTTACCCAAAAATGGATAATGTTGTTTTTTCTAAATTTTGATTCATGTATTATGAGTAGATATACATTATTACATGTTTTTTTATTATGATTTATTATATATAGGATGTGGTTTTATAAATGATATTCTCATGTTTTAATACACCTATACTCATCTTAAGTTGATATATCCCTTGTTTACCCTTTCTGAGTATATCAGATGGAAATTTCATATGTTTCAACTCCTCAAGTTCAGAAAATTGATTTTAAATATGGTATGTATATGAAGATTAAGATATAGGAATATCTTTATGGTTCATGTCAATGATATTTTATAAAATATGATTATTCTATATCTAGTATCCAATGAAACTCATCTTTTACAGTCCATAAGAATATATTTTTAAAATGTAATAAATATTTAACATAAATGATTGAGTATTTATTTTAAAAAATCCCATGATTCTATACCATTGATACTAAACCATTTTAGTTTTGGAATGTATAATAATGATATGTTATGAATATTCATCTAATGTGATTTAATATTTATATATGAAATGTATGGATCAATATAGATGGTATTAGAGAATGGTTTAGTTACAATTGGAAACTAGGACAATAAAACATTATGAAGAACCCTTAGGATAATACTATGTATAAGAGAATTTAATATTTAATAGTAAATAAAGAAGGGTGGGTTACTAATAATGTCAATGTTGTCTAGGAACTATAAGTGGAACAAAGATTGGCACAAATTAATTTTGGTGTATTAACCCAGAAAAGTGTCGGTCAAAAATATCTCAACAATTATTATAGTTCATGGTTAGTATTCTCATAAAACAAAATTGCTTTGACATACACAAGGATATGATTGGGTTAAATCATTTTTTATTTATAGACCATCATGATGGAATTAATTACATAATGATCAAGTATGACCCATGATAAACCTATATTGTTATATATTAAAAGGAAGGTGTAATGATTTGGATATAATTTATGTTATTTTTAATTATAATATGATTTATCACATTAAATATTGATTATCACTGTAATATTGTTTGTTTCTAAAAATGGATATAACCGAGGGTATTCATGTTTATATTGAATGTGAATGACAAATGAATGAATTTCATCATGATAAATTAAATGAAAGAAGTGTTGTAATGTTAATCATTAGGATTATGATTATTCAGTTATATCATTGTATAGTTAAAAATACCATGTTTTTGAGTTTTCTAGAACATCAAATATGAAAAATATGGAGTTTCGTGAAGAATTTGGATGAAATAATATTTAACTTCTTAAGTGTCAGGTATGTGGGAAGAATAACTCAATCATATTTCTAAGGGGAATGTGAAAATGTTTTATTTGTGGAAGAGTAAGGCATAGAGCTAGTATTTATCCAATAAAACTAGAAGTTTGATAGAGGGAGATTATGTTAATCCATTGTTTTCATTAATTGTTCAATGTCTCATATGTGTACAATACAGTATTTTTCATAGCCATTTCCCTAATCCATGTGTATGATCATAAACTAATGAAAGGACATTACTCTATTAATAGTTGATGTGAAGGATTATAAGTTTTAATGTATTGGGAATCACTAATTTTGTTTTGTAAGTGTTATATCATTGCTATTCTATATATAATAATGATGGGACATTTAAGGATTATTCCAAAATTGTTTATAATAAATTATTTTAAAAAATATGTTGAATGATACAGCTATCAATGAAATGTCTTTTAGTTGTGAGTTGGTAATAATTAGTTTAGATAAATATTTTATTGAAATTTATGGGGAAAATTTCATATTATTTGGGACCTTAGAATTTTCATGTGATTTGATGAAAAATTGAATTGTTTTATCACTATTGATGATTATTTCAGGTTTTAATAAATGAAATATATTTAAAAGTCTATGATTTTATTTAAGTAATAAGTGTTTTGTAAATTTTTTTAATCATATATTTTCTCATGTGATGTATACTTATGAGTTATAGATATAATCATTGGATTATAATTTTAATTTTCATCATAAGATAAAATGTATAAATACAACTTTAGATGTTTTAAATGATTGTATTTTTAGGTGATTGGAATCTTTTATTGGGTTATAAGAAAAATAACTTATTGAGGATTAAATATACATTTGCGTTAGTATAATATTTAATGATATATTAATTATATCAATCTGATAGTCGGATATTGATCATCTTCATGGTTATAAAGTGATTAATTAAAGTGATATTATTTTCAAAGATATTTACCTTCATGATTAATATTACCATTCATATTTGTATCTAAAATAATTTTTTGATATTTTAATTAATATCAATACATTATAAGATTTTATATTTATTTATCATTATGAGTAATGATATTTGAATAGATTCTTTAATTGGTTTATGTTTATGTAACAAATGTTTTATCATGTTGTTTAACCAAAAATACTATTTGTTAAGAATGTTACTAAATTTTTGTGGGTGTATTTTTAAAGGTATTGTATCACCTTTTAGTTTAATGTTTTTTAGTTTTGAGTTTATTGAGTATAATAATGATTTAGGTATTTTTATGTATGGTATAATATATGTTGAATAATTTGTGTTATTTTCAAATTTTTTAATTAAAATTTATTATTTTATTATATGGATGTTTATAAAAATTGGATATTATATTAACATAAGGTAAAAAGTTTTGTTTTTTTTAATAATTAATTAATGTAGAATAAAATGTTATTCTTTGTGGATTATGTGATCCCTTAGAAGATATTTTTGTTCTTCATGAATAAAAAATTCATTTTCGATTTTAATCATTTGAAGAGGAAGTGAGATTGTGGTGGGAATTTATTAAATATATAAATATTATATTTTGAGTTAATATATATTATATTGTTATTAATCTATATATTAATATAATTCCTCAAATCTAGGAAATGGACCATGATATTAAAATATTATGATGAAAATTACAATTATTTCGAATCAATGGTCTTTTAATCACCTCATTGATTTATGGTATTGCGGTCATTTACATTCTCATAATCAATCACCATCCTATGATAAATTTTCACCATCAATCTCTGTTATTATAATGAAATTAAATTTTCCCTCCATGTTCATATTTTTACATCAGACTAATTTTCTTCTATTTGGAATCTTAATTGTGTTTTATTCCAAATGACCTTCTTAGTTCCCTTTCGATCGATATTAAAATCCAGTTTTATTAAGATATTTTACAACATGGGTTCCCAAAAAATTAATTTTCAATTAAAAAACACCATATTATATAGAAAAATATAAAATTATAAGGATTGAATTTATTACAGGGTGGTGGGATAATGTTAAAACCCAAAATTTTAAAATATAATTATGTCTGATATTTTATAAAACCTTCTATACCTAGATTTAATGAATTAAAAAATAGTATTAATTTATGAACATTACAACATAGACCCCAAATCTTATGGTATGGATTTATATAACAAAAGTATGATATATTTATATAAATATCAATACGGAAAAATATATTTATGTAAAAATCTTTATAAAATAAGAAATCAATTTTTTAGTAAAGTAATTCCATTCATTAAAATACAATTTCATCAAAAATATTTCTTTATTTTGTGAGTGAATAATACGATCTAATTATATAAAATTTAAAATATTTATTTGAAAAATTCAGCATGAATTATCCTATGTACCATGGTAACCTAATAAACAAGCTAGTCCTGACATAGCCTAAAGGGCATTTATGGTCCCCAAGGGTCAGTGACTAGGAGCTGGCTAAATAAAAACTGAAAGTGGGAACAATTTTATCACTATTAATTACTGAAGTATAATAAAAAAGGTAGTATTCATATAAAAATAACGTCCATATTGAGTAATTTAAAAGATGTCAAATATTCAGTAAATCTCAATGTACTCGAACCAGAGTACAAAAATAGGAAAAAACCAACCCATGTTCTAAAGGACACAACTCACCCAATCCAACATTCAATAGCCAGATCCACCTCATAGTGATCCTTTACGCATATCAAACAGGGAATGTGAAAATCTAAAAACACCCAAAGGTATATGTTGGGTGTATGGAAGGTCCCAGTAGGATTTCACCCAATAATTCCATAACATGTTCACTATATCAATAGAACCAATAAATTTAATTCATTTTATAAAACAAAGAGGATTTTAATTTAAAAAATAATATTTTAAAAATTATTATTTTTAATTGAATAGTCTAAAATACATTTATCAATTCATTATTCATATTTCAAACAATGAAAATATATTTCAAATGTTGAAATTCACATTAAGTAAAATGGTTATTTACACAATATAATTTTTCTAAAAATGTTTTAAATAATCATTTTTATATAAAAGAAATTATAAAAATTTATAAGGAATGTAAAACTATTTAAAAATTGGAATATATATATAATTGGAATACAAAAAATAGAGAAACAAAGAAATATGAATAGTATGTGTGATTGCTTAATGATATAAGGAACCAATAATATGAATACAGAATAGTATGTATATACATCCATTGAAACAAGGACAAGAGGATTCCTTACCATAACCAAATGAATGTGATGTGATGATATCATTTTTTAGAACATTTTAGAACATTATTTTTTTCATTCTAATACACTAATTACCTAAGACTTGCACGTGTTCTAGTAAAAAAAATTATTTTAAATTTATATTAAGACTTCATAAAATTAAATTGAATCATATTCAACTTTTAAATATACCGATATTATATTTAAAACCTATATTGAGTTTTTAATAAAAAACATTACCTTTTCAAAAATAGGAAACAACTAGGTTTCCATGAAAATTATTTCTATTCCATTTTCCATAAACAAGGATTTGAAACCAATTTGTGAAAGTTCATAATCCATTACATAATTAAATAAAAAAATTAATTTTCAAACAATTCCATAATTTTCATCACTGACCCCCAATTCAATGGAATTGGGTTTTTATAAAAAAGTTACATAATATCAATTAATACAATTAAATTATATATTTTAATTTATTCAATTTCCATAAAATAAAAAATTTATGTTAATCTATTTAAATCTCATCAATTTCTAAATCCATTCCAAAACCATATTTTTTGCAAAAAACCCACATTTCCCTAGAATTTTGGTTTTCCAAAAACCAATTGAAATACATAGAAACCATATAAAAATTGTATTTAAATTCTAAAAATTTAAATTTAAACAATGTACTTTGGGTTAATATAAAATGGTCATCATAATGGAACCACCTACCTCAATGTCGATAGATCTCAAAGCATCAAACCACAATCCAGATTTTACTATTAAAACAACACAAATGGGATCAATGGAAAAAAGGATATAAACCAAGGTTCATAAACCCAAAAGTGTGTATTATATCAATAGTTAATCAAATGAATAAACATAATACAAAGGAGAAAGATGAGGATCACGGGAGATCAAGAACAATAGGAGGAAACTAAGCGAGAGGTAATCAGAGGGAATTACTCAAGATTCAGTTCGCTTTGGGTGGGATATGAGTGGACATGAATCATCCATGGGAGCTATTAGTAATGGAGATATGAGTTTGTGTTGAAGGTGGTCTTTTTAGGATTCAAAAATAGGGTTAAATTTTTTTTAAGAAAAATTCAGATCCCTGGATATCACTTATTCATGGTTTACTTGGAAGTCATGCACAGTTAAACAAAATAGTGAGGTATGGACATGTGTCCATTTTAAATGATCTATAAAGTTTCTACTAACATGGAGCATGAATTTACAAACCTTGTTCAAAATGTAAAAAATCCCACCTCTTTAGGTTACATGGTTTTCTCTAATAGGGCGCAGGGTTTGGGAAAATTGTGCGTCAACCGTGTAGTTGCTGAGAGATCTCAAAACTCTTAAAATCTTATCCAAAATAAACCCCAAATTAAACCAAACCAAATATGTACAAAAATCATTTTTCAAAATCTCCTAAAATAAAAACAAGTTTTCACAACCACCCCTATAGATTTCTCCCCATAATGCTAACGAAGAAAACAGCTCACAAAAAAGATGAGTCTTGTGCTCTCTCATCAGTTCCTCCCTCTCCCAAGTCTCATGAAAATCATAAGAATGATAAAATATCACATTAATAAAAGGTTTTCCTCAAACGATGTACCTTGGTCCTAGAACCAACTATCCGGACTAGTCGTTCACTCATAGAAAAATCATGTTCAACTTCAACATCACACCAACTCAGAACATGATATGTATTAGATTAATAAATCCATAACTAATAAATATGAAACACTTTACATAACCACATCAGATAATTTGGAAGTGATAAATGGTATTAAACATTCAATATCTTCTCAAAAATCTCAAATAGTTCCACACAAAAATGGAGAATGCTTCTCTTTCCATCCTAGTCACTGATGAACCAACTTGGGTGAAACTTTCAAGAACACATGACCACAAACTATAAACTCCAATGGTCTACGATGATGATTAGCCTAATAATTATTTTAAATCTATTCCATAAAAATTATTTGAAAAATAAATTGGATATTTTCTTTCATCTTTTGCACCAAACATGATCCAGGTAAGAAACATTCACAAACCTACAACCAACACAATACTGATTTAATAGACCTTCTAAACAGGGCAACAAAATTAGCCATTCTGATCCTCAAATAGTAATGATTGTTTTAAGAAAACTCCGCCATTACCAAATGATCATCCCAAATTCAATCAATTTCATTAAAGAAAGATCCAATCATATACTCAAGAAATAGTATACCTCTTTCTTTCTATCCATCCAACTGTGGATGTCATGCCATACTCAAATGGGTGTGAGATCCAAGTTACTCTAGATGGCCTTTCCAAAAACAGGAAGTTAATTGAGGAACCCTTTTAGATACTATAGATGATGTATCGCCATTTAATCTAATGATCTCATTCTCAAAGAGATTTACAAACTCCTCAAAATCCATTTTATCACAAATTGGTACAAAGTGAGATTATTTTGTCAACATATTAATCAAAACGACATCAAATTACTAGTTATATGGGTATATGGAATCCCAACTTTATTTTTCATAGATTTCATTTCCAACTACTATTTAGGTTCGTGAATTGTTTAAAAAAAATATAATGGTTTTTAGTGTTTGGACTTTACCTACTAACATGTATAGCAGTGAGAGAAAAAACCAGCAATTCCCTCTCACATACCTAGACACCATAACTACCTCACATATCATAAAGCATCTTTATAGTTATTGGGTGCACATCCAACTGGGAATTGTGATAATCCCCCATCACATATTTCCTTTCTACTAATGGAACACATAATTGATTATGACAATAAACAATACCCTATTTAGAGAATGACCCATGGGATATTGTCTCCCCACCCTAAATTGAGTTTGTAATGCAAAAAATCATCATTGAGATTCGTGCCCAGATAAATAACCTCAAGAAGAGAGGATGTGTTCTGAACACTAGCTAATGAAAATTCATCCCCTTTTTCACGAACCCCAACACGTGACTGCAAAAACAGAGCAATCAAATTACACTATTCTCATGATTCTTTCACAACCTGGGATAATAGTTTCCAACAAAAGCCATATACAATGACATTTTCATTCCTCAGGTTATAGGTGATGAAGAAATAGAAAGACTACAGGTATTCCACCCAATTACTATGGAGTAGATTCAATAAATTTTGAGAGAAGATATAACTCTAGATCCTGTGTTCTAGATACATGGTTCAACTTAATATGTAAAGGTAATGACACCAAATCATAATCATGTTCATCACACCATCATGTTTAGTATCACGAGTAAGGTAAATTTTCTTATTAGGCTTAAGATGACAAAAGAAATATGCGATGACACGATCACCTTTAATAAGAATGAATCAAAATCATGAACAAATCTTATTACATAATATCACATAGAACATCCCATCCTATGGATGAGTCAACACTGATGTATATATCAAAAGAAATATCAATGTAAAATATGATTTTTCATATTTTTCATAAAATAAAACTGTAAAGACCTGGATATTTCAAGGGATTTCTTTCTTATTTTTTTTGGAAATTTACGAGTCTGCAGTTTCTGACGGCACTTGATTCGGAGGCCCGGTGTGCTAGGAATCAATTCCCAAAGTTTATCTCGGGTACGTTCAGGGAACGAATGAGTGGGTTTTCCTAAATTTTGAACCAGTTCTTTGAATTCAAATCTGTGGGCACCGATAAAACCGTTGCGTCGGTAATTTCTTAGGAAGAACTTTTCTGGAGTTGCGTTTTCTCGGGAGGAGTTGTTAAAAATTCGAAGAATAAAAATAATTTTTTTTACAATTTATTTATATTTCTTTACTAATGGTTTAAGTGTTATGGAAAATAATGTTATGCCACAACTTATTTTCCCCTCTTCCTTGTGAGGGATTTGGGGTGGGGCCCGCACGAGCCCCCACATCTTTCAAATCCTCTAACACCCCATTCATTTAATTCTTTGAAAACTCCCCCCCATTTAATATGATGAGCCTTTCCACCTTCCCCTCTCTCCCATTAATATTTTCCAACTCTCTTAATTAATGGATTGGTTATTCGAATTAATTTGAATTAACAAGGCAATGGAATATTATTGGAGAGCCTTGATTTTATTCTAGTCTTGGCTTTCGTTGTGTTCGGAGGATTTTTGTGTAGAGCTCAAGAGAAGAAAAGTTTCCTCCCTCCAACGAAGAAAGGGATGCCGATAGTGGAGGCCGACGCCATCGACAACGTTATTCTTCTTCTTCCGATGTCGACGGAATCGACACCGTTCTTCCGCGACGTTCGACTTCCGCGACTCGACGACGTGCGACGTCAATTTCAAGATAGGGGATTATTTGAGAATGATATTATTATTTTTCCATGGTTGTTTGCATATAAACAAAGAACACGGAACAACTCAACATTGAGTTGATCCGTGAATGTTTTATTTAAGATTGTGGGATGGGAACATTGGTATGCTACAACTCATTTAAGAGGTTGTGGAATGTTTTGATTAAATTTTATTTAAGTAAAATTGAATGTTTATTCATAATAAAATCATGTTTTAATCATTCCATTTGATAACACCTAACGCAGAGGGCGCAGGCCGAACCAACACGGCTTGACAACCCGCCGCATATTATTGTTGGTGCACGGATTGACGGTGATGGTGAGATGGGACTGCAACGACGTTTCAAAGTTGTCGCATTAAAGAGCAGGTCCCGGGAGGACCGCGGGCGAAGACGGAAGGCGAAACGGACCACCAGAGCGCATCCGGTGGTCTGCAGAAGTCAGCGGCGCGCCGCCGGAGAAAACCGCCGCGGCTGGGCCGCGGCGACAGAGGAAGAACCGGAATGGAAGAAGCTGTTCCGGATTGGGTGGCATGGCATAAATCTGCATCAGTTTCGTTCAACCGGGGGGTTGTAACCCCCCGCTCTGAGCTGGCCATGCGGGCCGCGCCTGCGCCGGGCAGGACCCCCGCGTCGGGCCGGGCCGAGCCGCGCCGGCCGGCCCAGGCCGCGACCTAATGGGCCGAACCTAGAACCTGGTCGGGTCGACCTGGTTTGGGCCGACCCAGGACGGGTCTTGGCCCGGGATAGTCCAGGCCCAGAACCCCCAATTTTCGGGCAGTTTCGTTCAAACACCCATAACATGGGCTAAGGACCTCTGATCGACGCACCGTCAGTTGAGATGGAATCATTGGATCAAGTTGGTCATTTCAGTATATTAAAATCAAGGATTCTGAGAACTTTGGGTATGGCCGGGTTGGTTCGAACCCAAAACCAACCGGGCCCTCGTAGTGGAAACGCCTATAACTTGAGCTCATGACGTCTGATTAACGTGCCGTCGACTTTGTTCGATTCCTCTTAGTTAGATGTACCTTTTGGATTACTCTTCTTGTGGTTTGGACGCAGTTGGAGTATGGCCGGGTTTGGTTGTACACGAAATCCAACTGGGCCCTTGGAATGGAAAAGCCGATAACTTTCAGACCGGACGTCCGTTTGACGAACTATTAGCAGTGTTGGTGATCACATTTAAAAATTTTCCCTATGAGTATACCCTATGTGAGTTTGGGATACAGTTGAGATTCGGTCGTGTTGGTTCGTACACGAAACCAACTGGGCCCCTAGGATGAAAAGGCTAATAACTCACAGACCGGGCGTCCGATTGATGCGCCGTCTGTTGCGTTGAGACCCCTATGATGAGGCGGTCCATTGAGATACTTCTTCATGGGACTTTTTGATACTTGGAGTATCAACTTGTAGCTCGTGGAGTGGACCCTCCCAGAGATGAGAGTATGGAGGACGGAGACCGTGTAGCTGGCTGAGACATAATGACTGCTTGTCCGATTTGATTCGTAGTGACTTGCATAACCCAGTGGGGAGCACTACATTGTGAGGTGGCATACCCATGGAGGAGGAGCACTAATTTGTGAGGTAGAAGACCCGTGGTACTCGACATGAGGAGTACCTATGTATGCTATGAGGGGGAGCACTACTGTGTGAAGTGGAAGACCTATGGTGGAGGAGCACTACTTTGTGATGTGGCTGACCCGCGGTACTTGACAAGAGGAGTACCTTAGAAATCTTAGGTTAGTGAGCAGTACCTCGGAGTCATGACAGGATCACGGTACTCGTTAGAGACGGAGCTCTTCAGCAGCTACAGTTTTGATAATGAAAATCCTAGTTTGAGCTAAGTCAATGACCTTTGTGTTTTCCTCATGATAGAGATGGGTGACTATATAACTTACATATATGTATGGGCATATAAGTAAGTAGTTGTTATCCTTAGACTTCATATCTGTGTGATAACTCATGGCTGAGATGGGTTACATGGTATCAAAGGTATTAGTGTAGGGTTATACCTATGTAAGGGTTATCTATTGAGAACTATCTTGGTGATTATCCTAGTTGGATTTAGTGAGACCTTGAGGGTATCGGGGTCCCAACTGAGTATCGTATACTCACCCCTGCATGGGATTTTCCCGCACCTCATTGTGTTTGTTGTAGACGACAGACATCACTGATCGTGGTTGAGGCTTGTACAGCAGGACGGTACCCAGAGGTGGATCTCACTACGAGTCAGAACGCAGAGGTAGATCTCACGACGAGTCAGTACCTGGAGGTGGATCTCACGATGAGTCGGTACCTAGAGGAGACAGACAAACCAGAAGTTCTGAGGAGGAAATCTGTACCTACCCTTCAGGTAGGATCCCAGAGGATGATCGAGGAGCTTCTTGTCACCTTTCAGCTATTGTCCTTTGAGTTGTACATTACTTTCAGTTTTAGTTGTACCTTTCTTTTGGCCTTGTATTTCGGGCCCCTTGTACTTTCAGCACGTTTTTTATTCTTCTTGACATAGTGTAGCTTCTTCTTGTACTCTTTTTGTGTTTGTTTTCGTTTCGTTAAGGAAATGCCTTCCCTTTTCTTGGGATTTACGCCTTGGGTGCTAGTCGCCAGCCCCTGGCCTATGGAAGGCGGGATTGGGGTAGTCACGGCATGGGCCCCGAGGACGGGTCATGAAAAATTGGTATCAGAGGAGTCAGTTCTACCACAAGACTTATAACTCTGATATTTCTTTTCTGTGAAGCAATAGTGTAAAGGGTACCGAGTGTGGTTTTCAGTTCAGCGAGTCCAGTGTTGGTGTGGGCGGCTGACGTATCCATACACCAGGACCCTGACGACTGATTTCCATATCAGTTCACGAAAAGACCAATTGTGTTGTGTTTTCAATGGTTTTTCCCTTAAAACAGCTCAAACCAGGCCAGCTCACCTGGTATAATCATTTGACCATGTCAAATCTATTTCATTCAGGATGCCTTTCCACGGATGATCAGCTAGAGCCCTGAGAGATGTACATACTGACAGTCTGTCGAGCGACAAGGCTTCGATACAGGGCCCTCTTTCAGTTGAGGCACCAGCAGAGGCACCAGCGATACCACCATACGTTGGGCCACCAATTCCTCCAGCCCCAGCAACAGGCGATGCATGCTACTTGAGTGCGCTTCAGGAGTTCCAGGGCCATAGGCCACCCATGTTTTGGGGAGAGATGGACCCACAGGAGGCTGAGGATTGGCTGGAGGCTGTGGTGAGAGTTTTCAGGATAGTGGGTACACCAACGGACTTCATGGTGATCTTTGCTGCCAGCCTCCTTCATGCAGCAGCAGGCAAGTGGTGGAGACGGATGCTCCAGTTTTGCGATGAGATTACCTTCAATTGGGGAGACTTTGAGACCTTCTACAGGGTGGGTTTCATACCAGTGACTCTACACCCCGAGCGTTTTCAGGAGCTGCTGACTTTGCAGCAAGATTTTTTATCAGTAGCCGAGTCATTTTTAGCTATTAGACAGATGATGCAGGGGTCCAAGAGGACCTGACCAGAAGGTGGGCAACCTCAGGATATGGGTTTGGTTTTGCAAGGCACACGAAACGGAGCTAGCCATACGAGGGGAAGGAAGTGTTATGAATGTGGCAGGAAGGGTCACCTGGCACGTGACAGTGCGACCCCCCCCCCCCCCCCGCACAATTGTTCCGCAAAAATTGGAGGAGCCACCAAGCCAGAAGCAACGACAGGTGCTTGAGCAACAGCCGAGTAGTGGACAAGCCAGTAGAGCTCCGGAATTAGGTGGGGAGGAGCAGAACTAGTGGATTCCTTTGTGTCCCTTGTTCTTCTAGTTCCATGTTGCTGTTGTATTTGTGTCTTTGTACTTTGAGATGCAGTAATAAAAGACAGTTATCATTCTGATGTTTACTATACTGTCCATTTGTTTGGTTGATACTGAGAGGTCCCGGTTAAAACTATTGACATGACCCTCACTTTTAAGATTTCTACTGTAGGATACCTAGTGACCTCACATTGATGCCGACAATGTGACACGACCCTTGGAGGCGAGAGTGACGGTTGGATCCCTTGGTAGTAACGTCGGGGCCTTACGACGTCGTCCATGGCATGAATACATCATTCATGTCAGGATTGACTTTTTTAGGCAATGGGAGAGGTTCATCTAGGGGATGACACCGAGTTTTTCCTCTCGGCAAAGGAGAAGTTTAGCAGATCTTACAGATCATAGGCATATAAGGTGCAAATCATCCAGGAGTGGATGAAGACTGCACAGTGCAGTAAGAAATAGGAAACTGGTGCCAGTCACAGAGACTCAGGCGTGTAAAATTATTCAAGAAGAAGAAGTGTTAAGAAGAGATGAGTCTGTGAAGCAGCAGATGTGGAGGCAGAGCTAGGAGAGCAGCATGAGGTGGTGTACATTTCAAAATGTTACAACCCCCGCCTTAGTTGTCCCCAGCAGGATCAGGGAGCCGGAGGGATGGGGAAGAGTGCGGCTGCATGCGGTAAAGGATTGTGGCTCAATGACTCTAAGAATGATTCGAGGGATAGTCTGTGTCCACTAATAGCTGTTGTAGTAACAGAGGTTGATATGAATAATTCTTTCCTTCCACGAATCTTGTCCCAAATCTAGAGTTTCCTATAAGCCATAGACTTGACCCTCACATCGGGAGATACCTTTGGGAGGAGACTCAATAATAACATTTTACACCGACAATGTGATCTGACCCTTGAGGGGAGAGTTTCGGTTGGAATCTCTTTGTGGTAGCATCGAGGCCTTACGATGTTGGTCTAAGTATGGATTGAATTCACAGTTCATACACAGATTGAATGGAATAGTAAAAAAGGTTGTAGATTATCTACAATGTTGGGGTGGTTTTTCCTTGGTCGGTGAAAAGGAAACCCCAGGAAGTAAAGGAAAAACTCATATACAGGAGGGTGCGGTCGATCACTCTTGAGTCGGTCAACCTCACCCATGTGGCAACAAGAGATGTAAGTTTTAGTTCTAATCAATAAGTGGAGGCCTCTATTGTTCGAGTATGGCGATCACATCCTTTTACGGGTCTCACCTCGACGAGGTTTACGGAGACGTGGCCGAGGCGACAAGTTATCTCGGAGGATCAACGGACCTTTCTAGGTCCTCAGCAAGGTAGGCGGGGTGGTTTATCGCTTGACCTTTCCACCTCAGTTGCACCGAGTGCATGAAATCATCCACGTACCTCGGCTGAGGAGATACGTGCATGATCCTTCACATATCATTGAACTCAAGGAGTGGACGGTCGATTCGTCATGTTTTCTTTCACTGGTAGCTCGAGAACCTCCAGGAGAGCACATGGGATCCAAAGGGCTCAGATACTTGCTCAGTATCACTTTGTTTTCCTTAGTGTGTGTTATAGCTTTACCAGGACGTAATTCCCTGCAGTGGTAGTAATGTAAAGACCCAGAAATTTCAAGGGATATTTTTTTTCTCAATTTCCTTGGCATTTTACGAGTCCGTAGTTTCTGAAGGCACATGATTCTGAGGCCCTGTGTTCCCGAAATCAATTCCCGAAGTTTAGCTCGGGTACGTTCAGTGAACGAACGAGCGGGTTTTCCTATCATTTGAACCGGTTCTCGGAATCGAAATCTGAGGGCACCGATGAAACCGTGACGCTGGTAATTACTTAGGAACACATTTTCTGCAGTTGTGTTTTCTGGGGAGGAGTTGTTAAAAATGTGAAGAATAAAAATAATTTTTTTTTACAATTTTATTTTAATTTCTTTACTAATGGGTTATGTGTAATGGAAAATAAAGTTGTGTCATAACTTATTTTCCCCTCTTCCTTTTGAGGGAGTTGGGGTGGGGACCACATGAGCCCCCACTTCCTTCAAATTCCCTAACACCCCATTTATTTAATTCTTTGACAATTTCCCTAATTTAATATGAGGAGCCTTTAAACCTCCCATATCTCCCATTAATATTTTCCAACCGTCTTAATTAATTGATTGGTTATTTGAGTTAATTTGATTTAACAAGGCAATGGAATATTATGGGAGAGCCTTGATTTTATTCTAGTCTTGTATTGTATTGTGTTGGGAGGATTTTTGTGGAGAGCTCAAGCGATGAAAAGTTTCCTCCCTCCGACGAAGAACGAGACGCCGACCGTGCAGACCGACGCCATCAACAACGTTCTTCTTCTTCTTCTGACGTCGAAGGAATGGATACCGTTCTACCGTGATGTTCGACTTCCGTGACTCGACAATGTGCGACATCAATTTCAAGGTAGGGGATTATTTGAGAATGATATTTTTTTCCCATGGATATTTCCTTATAAACAATGAACACGGAATAACTCAACATTGAGTTGATCCGGAAATGTTTTCTTTAAAATTGTGGGATGGTAAAATTGGTATGCTATAACTCATTTAAGATGTTGTGGAATGTTTCAATTCAATTTTATTTAAGTAAAATTGAATGTTTATTCATAAAAAAATCATGTTTTAATCTTTCCATTTGATAACACATAACGCAGAGGGTGCGGGCCAAACCAACACGGCCCGAAAACACTCCACAGATTGTTGTTGGTGCGTGGATTGACAGAGACGGTGAGACGGGACCAAAACGACATTTGAAAGACATTGCAGTGAAGAGAAGGTCCCGGGAGGACCGCTAGCAAAGATGGTAGGCGAAACAGACCACTGAAGCGCGTCCGGTGGTCCGCAGAAGACGGCGGCGGCGCGCCGCCGGAGAATACTTCCGCGGTTGAGCCGCGGCGGCGGAGGAAGAACTGGAACGACATAAGTCATTCCGGATTGGGTGGCACGACATTAAGCCTCGCCGGTTTCTTTCAACCGGGGGGTTGTAACCCCCGCTCTACGTTGGCCACACGGGTCGCGCCCGCGCCGGGCCGAGACGTGCCGGCGGGGCCGGGCCATGCCATCTGGGCCGGGCCGCTCCCTAATGGGCCAGACCCAGAACCGGGTCGGGTCGACCCAGTTCGGGCCGACCCAGGGGGGTCTTGGACCGGGTCGGTCCGGGCCCAGAACCCCCTATTTTCGGGAAGTTTCGTTCAAATGCCCATAACATGGGATATGAACCTCCTATAGATGAACCATCAGTTGTGATGGAATCCTTGGATCGAGATGGTCGTTTCTGTATATTACACTCATGGTTTCAGAAAACATTGGGTATGACCGGGTTGGTTCGAACCCAAAACCAACCAGGCGCTCGCAGCAGAAACACCTATAACTTCAGTTCTGGATGTTCGATTGACGTGTCAGCGACTTTTTTGGATTCCTCTTAGTGGGACAGAACTTTTGGCATACTCTGCTTAAGGATTGGATGCAGTTGGAGTATGGTCGGGTTGGGTTGTACCCGAAATCCAACCAGCCCCCTGGAACAGAAATGCCGATAACGTTCAGGCTGGACGTCCGTTTGACGAACTGTCAGTGGCGTTGGTGATCACATTGAGAAATAGTCTCTGTGAGTATACCCTATGTGAGTTAAGGATACAGTTGAGATACGGTCGTGTCGGTTCGTACACGAAACCAACCGGGCCCCTGTGATGAAAAGGCTAATAACTCACAGACCGGGCGTCCAATTGATGCGTCGTATGTTGCATTGAGACCCTTATGACGAGGCGGTCCTTTGAGATACTTCTTTGTGAGAATTTGTGATACATTGAGTATCGACCTGTAGCTCATGGAGCGGACCCTCCTGGAGACGAGCGTACGGAGTACAGAGACCGTGTAGCTGGCTGAGACCTAATGACTGCTTGTCCGATTTGATTCGTAGTGACTTGCATAGCCCAGTGAGGAGCACTACTTTGTGAGGTGGATGAACCTTGGAGGAGGAGCACTAATTTTTGAGGTGGCAGACCCATGGTAGTCGACAGGAGGAGTACCTCTGTAGGCTATGAGGGGGAGCACTACCATGTGAAGTGGAAGACCCAGGGCAAAGGAACACTACTTTGTGAGGTGGCTGACCCGCGGTACTCGACAGGAGGAGTACCTCAGTAGTCTTAGGTTAGTGAGTAGTATCTTGGAGTCGTGATAGGATCGCTGTACTCGTTAATGACGGAGCTCGTTAGCAGTTATGGTTTCGATAATGAAAATCCTGGTTTGAGCTGAGTCAATGACTTTTGTGTTTTCCTCATGATTGAGATGGGTTACTAGATAAATTACCTATAATTATGGGCATATACCTAAGTAGTGGTTATCCGTAGACTTCATATCTGTGTGATACCTCATGTCTGAGATGGGTTACTTGGTAACAAAGGTATAAGTATAGGATTATACCAATGTAAGGGTTATCTATTGAGAACATTCTTTGGGATTATCCTAGTTTGATTTAGTGAGACCTTGAGGGTCTTGTGGTCCCTACTGAGTATCATATAGTCACCCCTGCATGGGCTTTGCCTGCACCTCATTGTGTTGGTTGTAGATGAAGGAAATCACTGATCGTGGTTGAGGCTTGTAGAGTTGGACGGTACCCGGAGGTAGATCTCACGACGAGTCAGAACTTGGAGGTGGATCTCATGACGAGTCGGTACATGGTGGTGGATCTCATGATGAGTCGGTACCCAGAGGAGACGGACAGACGTGGAGTGCTGAGGAGGAAATATGTACCTACCCTTCATGTAGGAACCCAAAGGATGATCCATGACCTGCTTGTCACCTTTCAGTTGTTGTCTTTTGAGATGTACATTACTTTCAGTTGTAGTTGTACCTTTATTTTGGGCTTGTATATCCAGCCCCTTGTACATTCAGAACGTTTTTTATACTGCTTTACTTAGTGTTGCTTCTTCTTGTACTCTATTTGTGTGTGTTTTCGTTTCGTTAAGGCAATGCCTTACCTTTTTATTGGGATTTATGCCTTTGGTGCTAGTCTCCAGCCCCTGACCAATGGAAGGCGGGTTTGGGGTAGTCACGACATGGGCCCTAAGGATAGGTCGTGACAAAAACATCACCCTCTACTATGTTAGAGTAGTTATCTGAGAAGAAAACATCAATATTTCATTCATGAACCATTTAAAATAGCTTTCTAAGCCTAATATGCTCCAATACTTGAAGACATTTGGTGATTGTTTCCATGTCACATTATCATTCATCTTGTTAGGGATAGATGAAATTCTATGTTTCAATACCCTGATTCCCAATAATTTCACTTCCTAATCATGAAATTCCACTTAAAAGTTTTAGCATTGAGTGGGGGATCTCTCAAAAAACTCAGAACTGATCTCAAATGATGCACGTGATCCTACATGGACATAGAGTAAACATGAATATCATCTAAAAATACTACCATAAATGTATAGAAATACTCCATGAAAATATTATTCATTAGTAAATTTAAAAGTACAGGATAATACGTTGGACCAATAGAAATCACAAGGTAATCATAACGGCCATACCTTTTACGGATGTGTAGTTTTTTGAATATCAGATTCTTTTATCCTCATTTGATGGTAACCAGAGAAAATAATAATCTTTATGGACCACTCCCACCTTTCAAATGATCAAATAAATAATTGATAAATGGAAACATATAATTTTTCATTATCATTAATAGATTATTCTTTTGGTAATCAACACATAGGGGAAGTGAACAATTATCTTTCATAGAAATGAGAACCTTCTCTAACCAAGGAGACATACTCGAGCATATAAAGCCTTTCTATAAAGTATCGTCCAACTAGGACTATATCTATTTAATTTATGATAAATATATTTGGTAATAAATAATGGAAACGGGTTGAGTTCTAGGTATAAATTCAATCTAAAACTCAACCTCCCATACCGGTGTAAAAATTGAGAAGTCAGAAGGAAACATGACCAGAAACTCAGCTTCAATAGGAGGGTGATCTAAATGATAATATTACCACTCAAAATAGATAGAATAAATATATATCACTATCTCTAGATCTAGATAATAAGGTCTATATCTACTATTACTTGGGTCCATTCTCTTTGAAATTCATGACACAACCCATTATGTGTAGTAAAGGAGACCCATCAAAGATAACAATCAATCCATGATTTTTGTGAAATAACAAAATTAATCAAAAATATGACATTAATATATTTCATGTATTTAATAAAGAAACTCTTGTAAATCCTGTCATCTAATATGGAGAGAACACAAGAGGATCTACAGAGACCCTTCTCTCTCTTCATACTATGGTGTGTTGTAATATCCATTTTGACAGATAAATGATCAGTTAGAAGGTTTATAAATTAAAAATATGGCTTGATATAAAAGAATTTGATGTAGCAGTATAAAATAAATAAGTCTCTAATGATGAAGATATATTGATCTTACTTCCCCGGTGATTAGACTTGTATCTTATTCCTATGGAAAATATTAAACTAGGTGATGAAGCTTTATTCGAAATGCTCATAGATGGAACCCTGTTGCATGCGAATAAATTTATTTCACCATATTTTTAGGTGGAATTGATTATATCATTCCTCTTTGTGGATTACAGTTAAAATGTTAGAATAAATACATGTTCCTTAGACATCCCTATGAGCCACAGTTCATGGGTGCCTAATTGTTGACCTTCTTTGAATGTATTTACTTACCACACTGGTAGCAGACCAAAGGACCTCTTCATGGAACTGGAGGAGGTTTTTATTGACCCTACAGTCAAGAACTATTATTAAATCCATCACGCTTCCACTTTTCTTTGAAGGAAATCATGCTGCCACTATGAAAGAAATAATCTCCCAATAACCTTGAACATCTAACTAGGTTCATCTCAACCATCAATGCTCTATCAAGTAAATCAGCATAAATGGGGTGATTCAGAATGAAAAACTAAAAAATATATATGGTCAATGTCCCAACCCAATCCTTAGAGATTTAATATTATTATTAGATACTATCTTAGGTATGAACTATGTGAGATCAGTAAAATAGTTTCATACTCTATCTTGGTTAGGTTATCCTGCTTGAGATTGAAAAACTTTGTTGACATTGATAATAAAACTGAATCTAGATAGAACTGTTTTGTGAAAATAACGATGAAGTGAATCCAATATAGGACCTCATGCTTCTTAATTTTCACCATCATGTCCCACCATTTCTTACTCAAACCATCCATTACAATGGTTGGTCACTTCAATTAGATTTCATCGGGTGTGTACAATAACAAAAAAACAACCCATTCCTACTAAATACTCCTCAGCCACTTGGGGATAATTTGATTCCTTGAATGGTTATTTCTTATATAAAATGAACGCATGGAATGAAATTTTGTCGAAGTCCCTCCAGGTTTCAACAAATAGAGCTGAAACATGAACTTGAGGTGGTGTTTGTCCTATTGTGAGGATAGTGTGATCAATCACCACAATCGGATTCTGATCAATAACATGAATATCATGGTGAGGTTTATAATTATATTCCTCATGGGTATTCTTCACACATATTCCATGAGGTATGATTCTAAAAAATAGAAACATACAACAAGGAATACAACATATTAATGCTTAAAAAGAGAAAAAGGGAAATTAATCCCAACAGTTAGAATTATATGATTTGGATTTCAATCTATCCAAATCACGAATGGGGAAATATTAAAACTAATCCAGAAGACATATTTACATGAACACCATTGGTGATATATGGTTCATTGTTGTGAGATCTATCTAGGAACTCCATCAAATCTACCTCCTATGTCTAGACAAGATTTTATAATGCATACTTACTTCAAGATAAGAATCTTAGCCTTCATTTGAAACTAATTTATCCTAAACTATCATGGGAACCCTTGTAACCCAATTACTGAGCCGATCCTAAAATATTTTGAATGGTGTTACTGATACCCATTGTTCAATGACTATAACCTGATTTACATAGAAATGAAATTTAGAATATTTTTTCTAATAAAAATTACAAAAGTAAAAGAAACAAGGAAATATGAATATCAATGTAAACTCCACAAAGAGTAATGTACTAGAAGTTAAATAGTAATTAATTCCCAATGTATTATTACCAACGTACCAATTCATTTAAAAAACCCATGTCCCAATGGACACAACCCCCCAACTCCGTGGATTAATAGTAAAATCCATTTTCAAGAGATCCCTTTCCCTTGCTCGAACCTAGAAAGAGATAATCTAAAAACACCTCAAGTCACAAGTAGTGTGTGAGAAAAATCCCAATAGGAATTCACCCATATATTTTATAAAATATTAAAATATCAAAATAAACAATAAATTTCATTCAATTTTTAAAATATCCAGGTTTGGAAATTTAAAAGTGAGAGTCATACTTGATCAAGAAAGTGGAAGTATGAGAATTTTCCATGAAATAATTGATGAAGAGAAAAGAGAAGGAATCAGAAACCAAAGAAAAATTAATTGTTTGGAAAACTCAGCCAGCTTCACCAAAGCCAAAAAATAAAAAAAACATTCTCTGTTGATGTGGTAGCGATGTGGAGGGAGAAAATGAATAAGAAGAAGGATAAAGATTCACGATTTCTGTTAGATCCAGTAAAGTAAAAAGCCTTGAAAATCCAAAATGATGAATAACATGAAAGGAAAGTGAAAGAGAAGAATCTAAAGATGAAAATTTCAGAAGATAAAATTGTTCAAGATCTTCATAAGGATGCCGAGATAACTTCTAAAAAAATCTTGTACCAGAATTCTTCTTCCATGAAACTCTTTTATTAGAAATTCCAGGAAAGAAATTTTCATTTACGGAAACGATTGTAGAAGAATTTATATTTTAAAAATTTTAATTAGAAAAAGAAAAAGAAGAGGAATAAGGTGAAATTCATGATTTCATTAAGAAATTAAAAGAATACCATGAGAATGAAAGTCCTTCAGATAGGTTTTCAATCCAAACATCCTAGGATGAGTCAATAAAAAATGTTTCTCAGGGAAAAGATGATGATGGTCAGGATGAGTTTGATAATACTATTGATGATGTGAGCAGCAACCACGATTTCATCTAGCTTGGTGATGTTAATAAATATGTCAGGAATGACGAGGTTGATGAAGATAAAGTAGATCAACTTTAAGATAGTGCGTATGAGTCACCAAGTGCTGAGAAGATTATTTCTAATGTAGATAATGAAAAGAAGGTGGTTTTTGATATGCTTTAAAAGGACATGGTTGTAAAAAATAGGAATGATGTTGATGGATCATTCATGAGAAAAGATGAATAGTTAGAAAAAGTTTCCCCTCCTGTAAGGGAATCATCTTCCAAATCATCATCTTCAATGGGTTAGGATTTCGTTGTCAATTCAATGAAAAAGTTAGTGAACACAATACCATTGATTCTGAGTATTGAATCGAGATTCTAGTTGCTTCATTATTCTATCAATCAAAATTCACATTCGATAAGCATTCTATATTGAAAAAATTAAAAATCATGAGGCATATTTCAAAAAAAATCATATTCGTTTTGATCCTCATATGAGATCATGTAAGGAAATAATAGAATGGTCTAAATCAATGATTGAAGATGTGAGAATTGCTGATTACCATCAAGATTTAGTAAAAGTTGATTTTGATAAGTCAGATGATAGAATCAAAAAACATTCAACAATTTTTTTAGAAAACCCGAATCTTGAGAAATTAGCTCAGAAGAAAGAGAATAAAGATTTGAATGGGAAGATAAATTCTGTTTCATTAAATTTAAAGAGGGATAGGGAGATCAGGAAATAGTTGGAACAAATGTGAAATCAATAAGAATAGGTAGTAATGTCTCAGGTAGAAATTGTGAAGTCTCAAGAAAAAAGAAAAAGGCTCTAGGAAAGAATAATCAGGATCAGGATCAGTTGCTCAAGATGTTTGACGATGATCAAAAATATCTCAAGATGTTAAAAGATACCATGAGAATTCTCATGCTGATAGAAAATAAGGATGAATAATTTTTCCTCCCAATCAGATCTTATGTTGTATATTTTCTGTGTAACACTTTTCATTATCATTATAAAAATTTTCTATCCTTCAATTGTTTTGTCTTTTATATCACTAACATTTTATGTGCATCTTTTTAATTCACTCTATTCCTTTTTTAAAATCAGAAAGGGGGAGAAAATATTGATTAAAATAATAATAAGTATATAGAAAATAATTTTTTATGAAAGGGGGAGATTAGGTATTAGGGAGTCTTCTTGAATAATATTTTCTTAAAAAAGAAAAAGGAAATTTTCTCTGAAAGAGAAGAATACAATCCTTAGGGATTTCAAAACCTACGGGGGAGTTAGTTGTATTAATCACTGTTCATAATTTAAGCGATATAATTTTTTCTTTTATAGTTCAAAAATCAAAATCCATATTACTTATATACATTTTCAAAAGGATATTTGTGCTTTCCATAAAAGGGGAGATTGTTGAGTCAATAATGTTTTCTTATGACTTCTCTATTCCTATATTATTTGAAAATCACAAACACATTTTCTTAAAGAAAAAATATCTTTCCCTAATAATTATTTTCTTAAGGAAAATTTTCATTATCTGAGAAAACTTTTATCCTTAACTTGTTTTTTCAATGCCTTATTCAAATTCATCTCATAACCAAGTCTAACTGTTTTTTACTGTGTCCAAAATTTGGATCCTTATCTAAAACACTAGAATCTGGGACATTGAGTCTTTATTTTTTTGAAATCCAAATTATCTTAAATTTATACTCTATAATCTAGGAAATTCAGACACTGAGTTATCTGAAATGCAGACTGTGAATTCTATGAAATTCAAACTCCAAATTCTCTAAATTTCAAACTCTATATTCATCAGAATTAATAGTCCAAATTCATCAGAATTAAAAATATGAATTCAATATAATTAATACACCAAATTAATTATAATTAAGACTCTGAAATATTCATAATTCAATGTTTTAATTGTTCATAATTTAGAATACGAATTCATCAAATTTTAGATTCCAAAATCTATACAATTCTGACTCTGAAATCATAGAAAAATAGAATCTGAATATTCATTTTTCAAGAATCTAATTATTTATATATTTATACTCAAAATTTCTTATATTATGGAAATTCAAATTTTGTTATGAAACATCATTTTTTATAAACATGTTTTAATTAAAATGAAATTATTTCATAAAATTTGTTTCAAACTAACTGTTGGTTGAGTTACATGTGTAAAGGTCCCTCTGATATTCAAGGAAAAATATGAATATAGGAGAAGGGAGCCGACTGTTGATGTTTTCCTATAAAAAGAAGCTTATTCAAATGATCTCATTATCAATCCATCTATCGACTGATGATCATAGAGATTAAATGTTGTGAAGTGATTTATATAGAGGGAAAGACTCTCGTTATTTTTGTGTTTTATGATCTTCTTGTTCAATCGTGAACATCTAGTTTAGTTTTCTTCACGTGACTCTGATTGATGTGGAGTACAATCAAGGTCTTCTGAGGATCGAAAGGCAGAGGTTTCGACTACCTTAATGTTCAAGGTCATGTAGGGATATGAAGACATACTGCAACATTCTTAACAAGGTCTTACCCTAGTGTGGATAAGACATAATTTCTTGAAATTATAAATCATGATACCTTTATCAATGTTACTGTATACCGTACTCTTTGGGTTAAAAGATTTCATACTTTTTTACAGGAGTTTTATTTGGAGTTTTATTTATGCTATATTTTGATAACGAAATACAGTATTACATTCATAATTTTTTTTGAACATTTACATACTATAATAAATAATATTTTATAGTAATTAAGGAAGTATCAACTATTCTAAAATTTCTTTTCCTAAAAAATCTTTCTAAACTATAAGCAAGTATGTTTTTAGATAAGAACAAAAGAGGGATTATGAATTTTCCTTTTTTAACTTTGTTAAACATAGATTTCTGTAAGGTTAAAAATGGACTTTTTTCAACCTAAAATTCACCCCATATTGTAATTGAGAGTCTACATATACTATTTTGATCCTTCACATACATAGTAGGACACACACTCCATGTAGGCATAGGAGAAACACTACATGTTGGTCTCTTACACCCAATGGAATCCCATATTAGTATGCTCATTCCGGGAGAAACTTCTCCACGAGCCAAAGGGTTATATTATAACCTCCATGAAAAAATAGTATATTATATCAAAAAGCACACCTCATCACAAAGATTCCAACACCATAAATGGATCTTTATACAAACATATGTTTTTAATGTTACATGACTTTTAGTGAAAAGGGGATAATTGGGTCGGGGTCCAGTCCCACCTAGTCCGACCGACCGGATCCGACCCACCGGGTACGACCCAAAGAGTCGGGTTGAGCTAGATTGATGGCCCCGACACATTATTCTCTAGTATAGCCTACTCAAGATGGACGATTATGTCGACTAGTATGCGACCACTACAATGTCCCCGCTAGGTCCATGTGGATAACCATAATTTAAACCACCCTATAGTTTCTTTCGCGGGGTCATAGCGTGGTCCTACTAGACTATTGATTCTAGCCGCTTGACATGGAATCCCACCACATGACACAATATCACATTGAATCTCGATCACAACCAAAATTGAAATCCCTTATTGCTGCCAGCGGCCTTGTGTAGTAGGCCCCTTCCACGAGCACTATCTCAGTGGACCACAAACATTACAACAGACCTTCTAGTGAGCCATACAGCCACTGGTGGTGGCCGCTTTCAGGTTCGCTCCTCGAACCACCTCGTCTCCTCTGGTGCCCATTTTTTTAAATGGGGACCAAATTGGGATTTTTGGTTTGTGGTATTCTCTGATATGACCTTCCAATCATCTTATCATCACTCTGTGGGACCAACTGCATTCATAACCTCTACAAAATCCCAATGTGACCACGTGGGTATATCGATGAATAATGCATGAATGGGGTAGGATAAACCACCATGAACACCCAACGAATGAACATCTGCAATTGTTGTTTTGGAATTCCTTCATCCTATTAGAAATGGTGGACGAAATGACAAGGATAATCACTATGGTCAAATCCCTTTAAACTATTCTATTAGATTGTAAAATAAACCATTACCACATTGAATACTTTTGTATTGTAAGCCACTTGAATTGAATAAAATATAATCAAACATTAAATAGAATTAATATAAATTGAACTACGATATACAATATCCAAATGGGTTGTATAAACACATCAAAATAGAATTATGTTGTGATTATGGAATACAACACATAGAAGTAAAAGTGAGGCAAGAAACTCTTACCTTTTGTTCTACATTTTTTGTATATGTCTGAACCAACTGTATAATAAATAAAAATTTATTATAAATATTTTATTAACAAATACTCATATATATACAGTCATATAGTATTTACATAAATTATTTTATCACACATTTATTATGAACTCTTTTTACAATCTTATTTCAGGTGATAACTTCTTCATTTTTCGTGTTGGTTTTGGTTTGGTACTTTCTTCTCATTTACATTGATCATAGTGGCATAATATAAGGAATTTTGAATATGATATTAATATCATATATATATAATATACATATTATTATATAAATGTTATATATAGAAAATGGATTACACCATTCATTGAAACAATATGTGGTACATAGACATAAGAACTGTTTCGATTTTCTTGAGGGATGGAAAAAAGAAAATAAATTTTAATTCACCTCAAGAAAATAATAATAATTTACTATATATATTATATATTAATAAAATCAATCTATATTACCATCCATGTAAAAATAAAATGATAATCATTTCAAATTGGTACAAGGAGTTGGTAGTCCACATGTTTACACACCTAAAATTATTATTTTTTCCAATGGAATTGAAAATAAGGAGTCATATATGATATTTTATTTAAATAAGTATTTTAAATTTATATATTTGAAATCAATTTATTATATTTATCATTAACACCTTCAATGTAAAGATTATTTGAAAAACGTATCCGAATAATTCATGAGGTTGTAGTCTATTGTACACACAAGCGACGTTACCATATCTCCCATGAAACGAAACATAATATGTTATTTGTGGTATCGTAAGAATAAAAGTAACATAATTTCATTAAAAACATATAAATAATTTAAATACATCATTATATCCCACCATTAATGGGTTTTTTGGGAAAATGGATTATATCTATTTGTGAGGTCGTAGTCTCTCATACACAGGATTGACGATTTCATTTCACATGTGATGGAAGTGGGGATGAAAAATATGTTTTAGAATTAACACAATAACATATATCTATTTTTTATATAAAATTTTTATTATATTATCATAATTTAATCACATTTTACATTGGTGAAGTAATAAATACAACAAATACAAATGTCTAAAATTTTTATCTGTTCTTCAAAGAGCATATTTTGGTTTCTACCAAAATCCCTATTAAGTGGTCTTAATTATAATCATGAGGATTCTAAGATAATGGGATTTAAAAAAATAAGATATTTTTGTAGTAAATGGTTGATAAAATTGGTTTTTATGTGAGAATATGAGATGATAGTGGATGGAATATTTTATTGGTGGAGAGGAAAAAATAGAAATATATAAATTGAATAAATTACAACAAATTTTTTTATCATTTTATAATGACTCAAAATTGAAACATTAGTGAACATAATTGGTTTTACGGTCCAAATATCAGCATATAATTTATATTTGAAAACCATTAAGTCTTTTTTAACATTATATTTTTAGATTGACCCCTAATTAAACACGTTTTACCTTAACCAAAATAATTATGTTTGACTACATTTACATTTGATAATGTAATATAATTAATTTTATATTTTTATATAATATAAATTTCTATGATAAAAATAAATATATTTATTTTGAAATTAAATTCATTTTCATTTCATAATTAAATTAATAATTCTACCTACAAATGCTTCAAAAAAAACATGTTTTCAAAAAAACATTAAAATTTTAAAAGGTTTGTATAACATAATAAAATAAAAAATAGATCACTAAAATATAAATAAGATATATATTAATATTATTGAACTAATTTAAAATTATAATAAATTTATAATGTAATTTATTTTTTCCAATAATTTAATAAAATTAGCTTCTTTTTAAAAAACTATTATTTTTCACTATTCATCATGAAATTATTTATTACATAAATTTATCAAAAATTCAAATAAAGGCAATTTGAAAATTTATAACTAAAAATGTATATTATTTAATCAAATATAATTTCTAAAGCTATTAAAAATTAATTTCAAATTATGTGAGTGAAGTAGGATTAAACAACTATTAAGAAAAATATTGTTTTTTTTAAAAAAATCTTTTACTTTCAAATGGTTCTTATTTTATTTATAGTAAATAGATAACCATTGAATTTATTTTAAACAATTTTAAACTATATTTGTTTTATAATATTATTTTTAATATTCATAGATTCCATATTATCTTTTAAGTTATAATGGTCATATATAAATAATAATATTTAAATAGAGTATTACTTTTCATTTATACTCAATGTTGCATTAATTGTAGGATATCAAAAAAATAGAATTATTTTAAAAAATATATTTTATAATTTCATAGTGTTACATTATCTTATAATATATTTGTTTTTGTTCATATACACTGTCAAACATGATGTTACTCTTTTAAATTGTCAGGGTGTTACCCATGGGATGATGAGTTAAAGTTTGATGCTTCTTTTGAGGAGTATTTTGTTCATATTATTATTATAGAATGAATAGTATCCATGGAATGAATTTTCCATTATATTTAATTCTTTTGAATGATGAATTTCTAAATGATGAAACCTAGTATTTATGTTTTTTATATGTTATCAATGATTACATTTATTCTCTAATAAAACATAGCCACCCATTGAAAGGAAACAATAACATGAGTCATTTATGATTGAAATATTATATGATTGATGTTCATTATAGAGGTAAAAAATATTTTAATTTCAATGTAAAACAAATTTTCCCATAATGGAGGTTCGTAAACATTCAATTGAGGATTCAAGAGTATTTTCTCTTGGTTCTTGGACCAAATATCCATTTTTTGGTGCGACAGTGGTACAAGCATGGTTAGAGCCTAGTTATCAGCAACTGTTCCAATCATCCTTGCAACCCGGAAATTTTGGATTGTGGTTTTTATAACAACACAATTAGGGTTTTAATACAATGATAAAATTTTAATTTATTATAGATACCCCACACATGGTATGAACATTTTTTGTCTAATCATGTTGATAAATCCTACGATGTTGGGGATCATTGATAGTAGTAATCAAATGGTTGATTTATGGTTTTTCCGACCATGTGTTTAAATAATAAATCCCATTAAAAGGCATGTAAAATTATCATTTTTCCCTGTTTTTATAGAAAAACAAAATTCATTCTTCCTCCCCCTAATCTTACCAATGGATCGCCATGTGATCTATCCATTCTCCCTTCTTCGGATGATTTATTTGACGTTCTTCTTCCAGACATTATGTTGATAACTATATCATGTGTTAAATATCCATGGTATGTTTTGCGCACATGTTTCTTTCATTATCTATTTTCTTTAACTATAATTGTCATTACATATGTGTGACGTAATGTATCATATTATTAGGGTGTTTTTCAGTTGTGATGTTTTTTCTAATACCAATGAAATCTCTAGGCTGATATAAGAGGATAAATCTACAATAACAATATTATAGTTTGTCACTTACTTTTCAGTAAACTTCTTATGGTTTATAAATTTTCATCATTATCACACATGCCAATCTTTTTGAACATTGATACTAAAATAAATATTCCATAAGTTTGTTGCCTAAACCTATATAAATATTTAAATCAGACTCTTCTAAGAAATTTATTTTTGAAGAAATAAAATTCAACAACACCATAGGGTGTGGTAGAATAAATAATATTAACATCCATTTATTCTATTAACCAAAACACACCTTTTTTATGTTTAATTCTTCACTCATAAAAGGAATGGAAAAATTGAATTAAAGGAATTATAATATAGAATGTATGAATCACATTTCTATTTATAAATCCTTTACATGAAATGAGTAATTTTATAATTAAATTGTTATATGAATTAGTTATATCAACTGTCCCTTGTTTAGTAAAATTATTATCGACTATTATTTAGGAAAATGAGGAAACAATTAAGTGAATTTCCTACCTTGATTAAAACTTTTATTCCTGACCATAATTACCTTAATTAAACAAATAAGATTGAATCAAATTCATTTATGTGACTTTCAAGCGATATACAAATACTTGGGAATTGAAAATGACTTCTAAACTTGAATTCCTTGGATATAAACTAAAGATTCTATTTAGTGATATTAAAATTAGAATGGTTTGGATCATCAATATAGATTTTAAGTGATGTTATAAGACATGGAATACATAAGACTATCAATTTTGGTTCCAATAATGTCAATCTAAATATTACCATGGAAATGTACTCGGTGTCAATAAGAAAACATTTATGGTGAAATGACTGGGGTTCATGCCTTGGATTACCCTCATACCCTGTAGCCAATCATCTCTATTGATTACTGGGAGTGGGATTGTCCATATGTAGTCATGGATTGAATTTGTTTCCTCTAGCTACCATGGTTTAATTGATATAGTTGTATTCCTTGTAAATTCTTCTGGGTTCAAAGACCAGACTAAAAGGGAAGGGATCATAGACATATAGCTTAGGCTAAAGAAGGTAGGTTTGGACATGTATCTAATGAGGATACTCAATTTTACAATGTTTATATTTATATATATTACTTTATTAATTATGCATAATTTTTTTCACATTATAATCATAGACATGATTTTTATTACGAACTATTGGTGGAGGAGTAATTAGTTTTACTCAGACCCTTTTTAGGCCATAGTTTGGAACCTGGCATGACTAATTGGTGGATATTTAGGACAATGGAATGTTACCATTAAGGAATTCATGATTTTATTTTGTATGGGATCATAGAAATAGATGATCGATGAAATGCATGAGATTCTCATGTACATATTTATTCTTGTTGTTTTTGTCTATATTTTATATACATGTATAGAATACCTTCCTGTATAAATTTCTAATCTCATGATATATTTTTTATTTGATAATGTTACTATTTCTGTTTCTTTTATATTATATGGATTTATTTATTGTTACATTTTAATTTTATATTATATTTAACACAATGATACACTTTTATAAATATGGTATTATCTCCCCACCACACCACCATAGACAACTACTACTGTTCATCATCGTCATCCATTTGGGGAAGTTCACATGGTTATATTCTACCAATAGGATTGGATACATATAAAAAATAATATTATTGAGGTTTATAATTTTTCATTTTTGTGTCACAAACAAGGAATTCCATTCTATTCTCATAAAATTAATGTTACTTTATGATTCTCTCTAAACCTAGATTTGGAAGTTCCATGAGACCATTTTACATCTTTGGAGGTTTACGACATCAAACTAAACCACTGCTTAGGGTGTTTATGATATATTCTATTGTTCAAATTATTTCATTAAACCAAAACACATATCAAGAGTGGCAATTTAATCACCTATAATAGGAATGTGCAAATTGAATTAAATAAATTGCAATATGACTTGTATACATCACTTGAAAATTTAATTATTATTTTTTGTGAAATAGAAAAAGGTATAATTGAATTTTTAAATTACATGGATATTTTACAGGGATCTATATCCCTCATATTTTTAATGATAATTACTATAGACCATAAGGACTCTATTAACGGTGTGTCTTTCCTTGAGTAAGACATGGATATCAAACAAAGAATTCCTTGGTAAACTCTTACGATGATGGAAAATTCATTGATGTGAGGACCAAGTGAGATACTAAATGTATGATTTCTATATATTTTACATAGATGAATTAATTTACAAAACACTAATTTTATCCTTTCAATATTTGGAAATAATATTTTATTATATTGTATCCTAGTATTTTACTTGATGTCCTTGGATAAAAAAATCAATGGATTATCTTCTTCAACTCAAATCGATTAAATTTTATGAATTCCTTATATCTATCCAATTATGTGGATAGAATTATTTTAAGGATTAATTTTTCGGATTCATTCATTATATTACACTCATACGACATTGAATAATATCCCATTTCATAACAATCAGTGGGATCATCCTTCTAGGGTCTTGGATTCCATGTGTTTACTCTAGATCCATGGTAATTATTATTATAATTTGATGCCTTGGTTATGTTACATGGATCCCATGTTAAATTAATAATACATACTCATAGATATATAAAATGTAGTCCAAATCATATAGGGTTTTCAATGTCCCAAAAGGATTCTAATATTGACATTACATCTTCTTAATTATCATCCTTTATTTTTTATACCATAACATTAATACATTTTATATTTTTATAGTATTTGTATTATAAATCATTGGTTTAAAAAAATGAGTTCTACTAAAACTCTATTCATGCTGTTATTTGGTTCCTAGGTATATTGCATGGATGTAGGTAAGGATAAATAGAAGTTCCCAAATTTGAAAAGTTGATTTCATTTTGTACGGGTTCCCTAGAGAATATTACATAAACTGTTCTTTGGATGTTAATATAGATAGTTTTTTGGTGTTTTGTTCTATTTTTCCTATAATCTTTTTGATTTCATTCCATATTCATTTTATTTTCTCAAAAAATATTATATATTTGATACTGTTATATATTTTATATGTCTAATATTTTTCAGATACCTTATTATTATCCTCAATTATTATTTTTTAGAATTAACTATTTTGTTACACTTTGATGATGAGTTTATAGTCTCTCCACGAATCAACCATAGACCCTAACTACTAGTCAAAAGAATCTAGAATAAGGGGAGGTGTGCATGAGTCCATGTTTCCCTATATTTTTGTTACATATGAGTGAATTAGGCCTGGTGGACTACAAAAAATGATAGTGGAAAACATATTCATAATCCTATTGTTTATCTAACTGTATTTATTAGAAAAAATTGATCACCTTCAATGAATGTATATATTATACATTCTTATGGTTTATATATATAACCTTTATCCCTATAGCGATAACACATCCAAATATTCAACAATAAAATTATTCTATATAGCTCTAGATGATGAATCTGATAATTTTTCCCATCAACATTCATTTATGTGTAGGTGTATGCTATTGATTTATCATTATGCATCAGTAAAAAACCCTTGAATTTCTTTGAATTATCACTATATATCAAAAATAATTCCCCCAATTTTTGTAGACTGAGTAATATATTATTATATAGGAAATTAATCCAATCCATAAATCTCTCTCAACTTTAATTTGTGTCTATATAATTCACTTACATTAATTCCTTCTTGGTAAGTGTTTTTGATAATTATTAAATTTTTTCCACAAATCCCTGATAGTACCAAACTAATTTATGGAATCTATATATCTCTATTATAGATGAGGGTATTTGAAATTCCACAATCACTTTATCCTTTATAGGATACACAAATAATCTCTTAATCATGCTAACAACCCATAATAATTGTAATTTCACCATGGAATACTCACATTTACATTTCTTTTATTATAACCAATATTTACTAAAGGTATTTAGTACAATACTCAAATTCTCTTTTTGTTCCTCCCAACACATAAAATATATAAGAATATCATCTATATATACTACCAATAAAATTCAATGTAATATCTATTCTATATTCATTTAGTCTATGATATCCATTGCGTCATTCATGATTCTAAATGAAATGACTGTGAACACATAGTTTCCATACCATATAAAAATGAAAATCTTGGGAATATCCACCATAATAACCTATAAATGATGATGACTTAACCAAATGATCATTTTAAACAAGTATTAAGATCCTAATGAAAAATATAACATGTGATAAATATTTTAAAGGTGATATTTTTTCTATATTTTAAACTTGTTGAGATCATGATAATAATGTTATATACACAACAACACAACAATATTCTTTCCATAGATATCTAGGGAAGCCTCTGGTGAATCACATAGGCATATGAAACTTGTATCCAGATTTTATTGTACTTTTTTAGTTTATGAAATAAAATAGAGGAAATTGTCTATATTTTTGTGGATATCTATAGAGATATTTGTATTGGTTCTATTAAAAACTCTACTTATTGATCAATAGAAAAAATAGATAATTTTTCATGGAATATATCACTGTGATCTTTTATAATGACTATTTATCTTAAAGAGTTGAGTTCTACATTGTATCAATCCATTTAGATTGATATACATTCTCAACCTACTCAATAATTCATGATTTAATGGAGCTACTAATGTTTTTTCATCCTCCTCCATTCACTTTAATATAATTTAATGGTAGTTTTGGATATGGAAGGTTATTTCCATCTTGTGAAAGTTGGCATAAGAATTATATATAGATTATCTATCTATTAAGAGTATAACATTTATTTCCACTAAGGGGATTATGATAATGTTCACTATAATATTAATGTAATAGATATTTATTAGGTAATAGTGTTTACATGAAATGAAACAATCAATCAGTTAGAAATTTTCACTAAAAAAATAATCTATTTTCTTTCTTATAGTGTCTAGATGAGTTTATTAATCTACCATGAAATAAAAGAATGTATAAAAGTAGAATAAAATAGAAATTATATACTGTTGAATGAATAACATGTTAAATAATTGTATATTTTTTTCTAGATCCACCATTATGTTAGTGATAATAAAATACCACACTCACTCAAATGGAGAAGGAGGTTTCTTTCATCTATTTCTTCGACAACCCTTTGTTGACTTCATTTGTTTATATAGTTTTAATATTCCTTTTTTGTTTTAACATGGGAAAATAGGTAAAGGGTTGATCATTAAATATTTTCCTCCAAAACATTATTTCAATTATTTATTTCTCATTTTCAGGTTTTGTCTTCATATAACTCAGTTCCAATCATGATACACCTCCCTGACCTATTGATAGAGTTTTTAGGATTCTTATTTCCACACATTTGAGATGTGGGGTGATGTATTTTCTAATATCTATACGTTTTATCTGGTGAGATTCTATAGTTAGGATCCATTATCCACATATTATATCCAATACCTTGAAACATCATTAAAATTATTCATAACTGTCAACTTCATGAGTCTCTATAGTCTAGGAAATATCTTTTTAGAGAAGCGGTCGATCTTACTTTTAGTGTAAATGATAAAAACAATGGCATACTGTGCAATCCTTGTATATTTAAGCTCACAATATCTGATTGATTAATCCCCCATATACATGAACATAAATAGCCCCCTCTCCATTTTGAAAAATATATTATCATAATAATTTTTATTTATAAATAAATTATGGAAATCATCCCACTCCATAGATTATATGATTTGCATGATCTTCATATTCTTGATAAGGGTACGTCGTTGATTTAATTCTCCATTGGGGCAGAATACATCCAATGTGAAGTTATTTTACATAGAGAGTTGATGTATATAGAATATCTTACCATTTTTGTTACTCCATTATTTGGAAATTATATTATTTGATGATATTATAATAGTTTGATATCTCCACTGCATAAAGGAATCAACTACAACTTGCTTTCTCAAAAGGTATTACATGAAATTTATGTAATCATTCATAACATGAGTAAGTAGTCACAATACATCGACCAGGTACTCATCTCAGACTCCAATCATGTTAGTAATTTATTTTGGTTAGTATTCAGATTTACCAACCCACATATCACAAACATGATTCTTACTATGTCCAATTATTTCAAAAATAATGGATACAGAGTGATGATAGTACATTGGCTAATGAGTGTATAAAAGATAAACCATAAATTTATAAAGATTAACTCATGAATTATTTACCAAAAATTGTGTATTAATATATTATTTTCAAAATAATTTATCCCTATAAATATTCTTATAAACATCACTATACTTATTATGTTGAAAAATGTTCATAGCTATCATATTGGTTTAAAAATATCATATCAATTATCTAAAATATATCCTATAGGAATGTAGAACATGGATTCCGGTAAGTCCTCTAGTTCATGATCCTGGTGGTGGTCATGATAAAAGTCAATTTTTTATTTTTGGTTATTTAATCCTTGGAACATCATTTATAATTCCTTCATCTACTTCCAATACCCACACAAAGTTATCATTAAAAGGAAAACAACGTACTTAAAATGATGAAATCATTTCAAAAAAAAATTCTATACATGTTTTTATTGAAATTGGGTTCACACTAATTATTTATTCATAATCTTTAAAAACAACTAGACTTATCAATTATACCAACTATTGTGACCCAATCCATAGAGAAAAACTATTTTAGAGTTTTCTAATATATTTGAAATAAATAAAAACTAAGGATATAGTTTTTTAGTTCATTTGGATGAATATGAACAAAAATACATAATATTAAACATAAAAATTAAAATAATTATTTAAATATAAATTTATTTCTCCTATATCCAGTAGATTTTCTAAAACTGTATAGGATACCCTAGGTATATTACATAAAGAAAAGGGTGATCTATAAATTTGATTAAGGGAATAAATTCCACAATAAAGAATAATAGAAGAGTCAAGAGGGATAAAATGATATCACAAATAGAATGATAAAAACATTGGATTCCTGGAATATAAAAATTCTATAATATTATTATTGATTAATATAATAATTTTCAACAACATAAACATGAGATCATATAGATAATAAAAGAGTCACTCTCAATACCATCTATATAATACGGACAATGTCCCATGGTGGAATAGCTTCACTCCCTAATTTATTACATTTCATATAATGAGAAAAAACATTAAAAAAATTAATTGGCGGGTTATAAAATTAAAATAACACAAAAAAATAATTAAAATCATATATATTAGTGCAAAATGAGTAAAAGAAATAACAAAAAATATTAATCATGATCACTGTAATGAGATGAAATTGGGGCTATAATTTTGATTCAAGGATTATAAAAATTATAAATCATAAGGATCCCAAAATAATAAAAAGATAAATAATTTCAAATAGTAATAATATAAATAAGTATATATTTCATGAATATTGAGATCCAATGTAGTAAATTGATGTGAAGGATATTTGAGAGGAATGAAAAAAGTGAATCACTTGGGAAAATCATTATGTTATAGTTAAAGGATATTATTTATGAATGAAATATTATAAAATTTTCCATTAATCAAATGTTGTTCCAATTGATATATAAATAATATAATTATTTTTTCTTAATATATACACGGTTTAAAAACATTTTACTGATGTGATTCTTGATAGCATCTAGGAAATTGGAATGTTCTCTTAAATATTATGTACTAAAAAGATTGAATTTAAAAGGTAACATAAAACATATATACTCCCAAAAATGAAAATGATTTTTAAAAAATTACATACTTTATGTATATATATATTGATATTATAGAATTTTATGTGAGTAATAGTTAATAAATGGGGAAAAAATAAATAAAATGTGAAACCGATGAGTATTGAGAGTAGAATGAATAATTCCTTAATTTATCTTTGAATTCAATATAAACATAAAATTATCATTTTGAATAATTAAATAAATATAATTAAATTAACACATATAAACATTATTCAAATATTTTAAATGTTTTATGGTCTGGTTATTATTTTATTTTATTTATACTGAATATTATTTCTTCTCACATATGTTACTTAGGGTTGTTAGATAAATTTTTTGATAACATGTTCAAATTGATTACCATAGACATAGGTCTATTTTTAAAAAATTAAAAAATTCTTGAATTTTTTCCTTTGTTATTACATTATAAATTTAATTATATATTCTCAAAAAATACCCAAAAATAGTAAACGATTGTTGAATATTCCTAAATAAGTCCAATTAATGTGGTTAATTTTATTATGACTATTTCTTGTTAATCACACAAATAGAATGAAACATGTGTGTATAATATAGTTTTAATGTTGAAAAAAATATTGTGTTATATAATTAATATATTTTTTAATTCATCCATGTTATGTGGTGATGGAAATAAAAACATGTTCTTTTGTGGAAGCGGTAGTCACTAGACATGCACAGTTGACTCTTTCATTATCCCTGGAATGGTGGTGGTGGTAGGTAATGAAATAATTTTAATTTATGAATTATATTCATGTAGTAAATATCATATTTTTTTATTACGTACCCTTTTTTAACATTCCATTCAAGGTGGTGATGAAAAATTGAACAATCCATTCATGGATTTGGTAGTCCATACCTGAGCATGATGAAATTTTCATTTTTTTTGATTGATTTTAGAGGAAGGTGTAAAAAATGGTACATTATTAGTGTAATAAAACATAAGAATATTAATAATTTTACTTATTTAATAAATTCATGGATATATGGGACATTATCGGTGTTGATTAAAAAAATGACAACAAAAGTTGAGTTGAGAGTATTACCAAACCCTTAGATGCTCACCCTTTGGTAACTCTTAATGGCTCAATAGATTGGAAATTTGTTGTGACCAAGTATTCAGTTAAATGAGGATGGTTTTATGGAGAGACAAAGAAATAATTTTGGATGATATAATGCATTTTAATGTTTTTTTATTTGGTGATTTTGTTATATCCTTTTATAAGTAAAGAGAACACTACTTTGCTAAAATTATCCTTTTTTTCAATAATATCATTCAATAAATCAAGGATAAAGGCTCATATAATTACTAATAATATAGAGGAGAAAAATATAAGGTCGATACTATATCATATATCCAATATTATACTATTTTATCACTTTTTTTAATCATTTACACAATATTCTCCCATGTTCATTGTAATTTTTCTTTACCATGCCTCCTCTACTATCACCCTCGCTAATAAATTTTAATAAACAGAAATAAAATAAAAATTACTTAATAATATAAAGATATAGATTAAAAATATTTTAATGATTTTAATAAATAATTTATTTAATATTTTTTGAAATTAGTTTTCGTATTAGGTCATATAATCCTTAAAAAGAATTTCATAGAAAAATCATATTTTTTATTTAATATTTATATGTTTGATAAGATTGTTAATGTTTTCAGTTTTTAGTAAATAAATTAGTTTATTATACCTACTCTGAACATTATGTTTGTTTCAAATCACTATAAAACATAATGTTAACTAAATAAAATATTTTTTAATGAAAATCCTAATATTATTTTTTTATTAAAATTAAAATATTTTTTTTGTTTTATAAGGTCAAATATATGTTTTATAAAACTAAATATTTATCGTTAAAATTAATAACATATTTCAATAAATTAACACTTTATATATTATATGGTTTTATAAAACCTTTAGTCTCTATAATATATTGATAATGGGATAAAACTCATCTTATTAGTCCAAATTGTATATTTCACTATTCATCTAAGAACCAAGTTTTATAATAAAAATCCCACAAATTAATCTTACAATGATTTTAAAAATGAGAATCAAAAAATGGATTCCATTTTATTATATTAAAATTTTATTATTAATAATGAATATAGTTTTATATACATGTTCTTAAAGCATAATTTTTTTTAAAATCTTTTAAATTAATGAAATATATCTGTTTTATTACTATAACATGAATTAGATTTTTATCCAAACATTAATATTTTTAAAATATAATATACCAAATTAATTTTAAGGTTTTGTTAATTAATATTATCTTTAATATCTTAAATGATACACATATGTATTCAAAAAGTAAATTTCTATATATAATTTATTTTTCATTATAATATGGTGATCGAAGATATTTTTAAAAAAAATAGAAACCATGAAACAGAATAAAAATCTATTTTTATTAAATTATTTTGTAATCCTTGTCCAAAATTAATCATTAAAATTTCATGTATTCACTGAAAACAATTATTTTCCAAAATCCTAATTTTTTATAAACCAATTCCATATAATATTAATAATTGTAATTTTAGACATCATTATCAATCATAAAATTAATGAATTTATAATATTTAGTGAAAAATTATAATACACCAACCCGGATGGAATGTATATTAATCATTCCCCAACATTTCATTGAATCTAACATGCTAAAAACTCTTTTCTCTAAATTCCGCATTAATGGAAACCAGAATTTTTAATTAAAAAGCTAAATTCAATGTTCCCCAGATTCATGCAAGCATTATTAGTAAAATATATTAGATTAGTGGACCAAAAATAATACAAATTTGAGGTTTATAATGATATGATGGTCATGTAGTTATTATGATATTGAAATCAACCAATGGATGGTGGGAAATCACCCAAATTCAACCTTGGGGTCACATTAGGTTATGGGTGTCTAAACAGAATGAAATAATTTCAAACTCCACATGAACCAAATTATATTTCAGAGAATAAGACCCTATTATTATGTGGCTGTACATGTTAAAACAGAATGAGTGTTCAATTAACAGTCTTAGGGAAAAGTATAATGTTTCATTAAGTAACCCAACGAAACATTATGGTTTAATGTTTCTCACTACATTGCAGTGTCCCTCCTTCCCATATGATTTTTGAATTTACAAAAGTTGACTATGAAAAAACCAAACCACCAAAATTTTTTGAATATTACATACTATTAATGAAAAAAATTTATATAGAATCATATTTAAACATACAATAATGTGTTCCCCCTCTTATTCTATTAGTGTGCCCTAGGGTCATAATAATGAGACGATGATGTGATGTCTCCCACCAAGTCGTACACTCTATTCCGCACATATCACAGCCTCAAACTTCAATCTTCAATCACAAAACTAGAAAAAATTAATTGTGCAAGCCATGTTTCTATATAATGATATGTTCCGGGAAAAGAAAACCATAGCTAGGAACACCAAGGAACACTACAAACACCAGACATACTGACATGGAATATTTTGGAATATATATATATATATTCATATTCTCTTTCATATGTATCATCTTGAAATATTTATTATTACCACGTGACTAAATCATGTTAAATTTTCCTCCCTAGTGGATCTTCTATACAGATTCCAAAGCTCAGAGCAGTCTCTCTATAAATAGGCATCTAACGCTAAGTAGATATTATTCAATCCCATAACATGACTGTGGCTAGGATGGTAGATGTTTTTTTGGGATACATGAATTAAATTAGGCAATTCCACCTAATGTTTTGTAATACCCATTAAAAATTCCACCTATTTGATACACTCCACAATTTTAATGGGTCCCACAAATTGTGGGATTAGTTTCACTTTCATTCTAATGCCCCTATGTCCCGGCATATGGTTCACTTTTTTGAAATATATGTATCTAGCCCCAAATCTCAATGGTCATCACCTATGATCTAAATAAGACCTTAGTTGACAATGAGATAAATCCCCATGATTTTGGATCAACATGACAAACCACAATATCTCTTACAACAATACTGACCATGAAAGAGTATTTTTAAAAGCATTACCAATGATGAAACATCATTGGCATATCTGACCACACAATGCCTCAAATAGATCCATTATGTTCAAGGTGTGAATAGTTTTGTTATAAAAAACACCAATATTGTTTTTATTTCCCTCACATGATTTTCATAAATCAATCATAAACACTAGTAAAATCACTGCTAAAATTCAGATTACTTGTTACGAAAATATTTCCTTCATAGAATGGTTCCCATCCTAATTTTTGTTTATATACCTTCCTAGATTCCCTTATACAAAGTTAGGTATATAGATCTGAGAAAATTAAATTTGTTACCATTTGATTTACTCTTATCTAAATCACAAAAAACAACCCAATATTATCAACTAAGACAATCTATTGAATTACTAAGAAATTTCTCATCATCATGAGTTGATACACAATTAGACAAGCATTTATTTCCGATTTTTATTTTTTAGAATATAAAATTTCAGAGTCCTCATTGATAACTTACAAGAAATATGACCTATAAAGAAAATACAACCCAAAAACAATATCTAAATTTAAAAATTCTACATGAAAATTAGTTGATTGCATAATAAAAATGAGATTATATTTATTTGATGATCCCCATAATGATTTTGCAAACTAAAATGACTAATTTCAAGCATAATTACTACCACCAAACAATTTATATAGACATCATAAATTCTAAACCTCCATAGAAGATAATTCCCTAAAAATAGTTCATATGATATAAACACCACCATAATCTTCAAAAAAACCCAAAAATAATTGATTGTATTCATAAAAACCATTCCACATAATATAAATATACAATAGAATTGAAAAAAAACCAAAGATCAATCATTTTAAATACTATAATTAAAAAAATCATTAATTTGATGTGTCATCATCTCACAATAGTCCATCCCCTTTCACGAGAAGAAAAAACACATATGAAACTTCATCATAGAACTAGTAAACACTACCCAAACTGGAATATAATTCCCAAAAACCAATGGAAATAAGATTCCATATCATCAAATTTCATGGAAATAAGATCTATTACACTAGAGAGTATAATGTAACCAAATAAACTTCACCACAACAACCATATTCCAATATGCACCACTAATTGTGATGATAAATCGCAACTAAAAATAAATTATTAAGACTATAAAGGGATAAATATAGAAAAACCATTTATTTACCTATCCTAAAAGATATTTTGATGCAAATAATATGTAAATTAATGTATCTAGAATAAATTATTGACCATCATTTTCTGATAGAAAACATATGGAAATATGAAAAAGTAGACAAAAAGATTAAACCCCTCCCCCAAACAAGAAGTTATCATCCAATCCCACCAATAACATAAAAGATATTATTTTCTGACAACATATTGGAAAGATATTGGGTTATAGTATAACGTTCATCAAGGGAAAACAAAGGAGTAAAATAGATAAAAGATCATGTATTTTTCAACACACCCAAAAGTAAAAGATTTAGAAAAATGTGACCCTTGAAATTAAATTTGAATTACTCTAAAAAAATCATGTGCACCATAATGTAGACCATGTTTGGGATAAAAACATTAGAGGGTGGTAGGGCTGATGTGGATGGTATATGAATGATACTTCCAACTGTAAGAAGAAACAAACCAATCCTTCAGAACAAACCCCACCTTATGAACAAACAAATATAATATTTAATATGAGGGATGACATATTAAGAGTAATATAAATAGTAAAATAAAAATAACAATGAAAATAGTGGAAATGAAAAAATAACTTTGTTTAAAACATTATTAAATAGGATACCATGTTAGATGTGAAGTGGGAGAAATGGAGATCCAGTTTAAGGAAGAACCATTTATGACACCATGGAAGGATTCCCATTGAAACCATGATGCATAATTTGAAGAGAGAGGGAGAGAGAGGACTTAGGTATTGGTAACCCCATTGAGTATTACAATCACCCAAACATCATAAAAATTTCTTGTAAATCTATGTATAAAAACCATCTATCTATCCAGATTTCCTCAAATTTTTAGGCCAACATCGGTAACAGCTGAAATAACCCCACTACTGATTTATAATATATCGTTAGATATTTATATTTCAATGAATAGAATATAAAATCATGTAAATCCCACTACATATCTAAAAAAACTATTTATGAACATAAAAACACATTCATGTAACTCTTGTTTGTTCTAAAAACATGAATGTTGAAAATACTAACATATATCAACCTTGATGTTCCCTATGTCCACTATTAACCCTATGAATAGAAGGATTGGGTTTGATGAATTTAACTAATTATTAATCCCCTCACCATAATCAATGATTCCATTCATCCACATACATTCCTCATCAAATAATATTCTTTCTTTCACCAGCTATAATAGAAAAATCATTACTTGTGGGAATAAATAATTTCAAACCTAGGTTCTCTGTATCCTTCACATGAAACTCTTTATGGAAACCCATAAATTTCCAATATGTTATGTAATTATTCATATACTAAGTTATATTTTGATTTCTAATTGAATCATCCTTTTTATTTTTCATCATAAAATATTAACAAGTTCAAATTAAAATTTTTGGGGGTATTTAACCTATTTTCGATGTCTTATATTACGATCATACAAGAAGGAAATTTATTTCTAAAAATTATAATTTGATTACACCATAAAATTATTACTAAAAATTTAATTCCCATAAATCTTCATACCATGCACCACAAGTATAAAATTTCAGTCATGGATTGGTAAAAGTGTCTCATGAGCCTCAACTACCAATATACATACACCACGAATTTTCCATCAACTATCATAAAATATCACAACCCAGAACCAAATGCATCCTAGTATGCCAAATATACAACTCATAAAACTATGAGAATTAAAATCATATGTAAATAAAAATCCACATTATCTCATCAAATGACACATAGTTTTTCACAACACCGTTGAACTTCAATACTTTGTGCATCAATTCCATAAAGACCATATCCATATTAGATAATTACTACAAAAGTCTCAGATAATAAATGTCCAGAACCCTAAAAAACCAGCATGGGTTAACCTAAAATATATCCCGATATTCTTCCCACTGTCCATTATTGTAACACCCCAAGAATTCACGGTATGCTTCTCTTTGAATAAGAAAATAGCGTGTGTTATACGCAACCTCAAGTTCTAACACACCACAACCAATCATACTAGCCGTTAAGAATAGTAATACCCAATATTTAAAATTTTATAAATTTTTTCATTAAAAATGAACTTCATTTTTGGATTCAGAATATCGAAATTAGATTCAGGAGAAATTTTTATAATTTTTGGATAACTTTCATATTTTTGATTAATAGTGAAAATTACTAAATTTTTATTAAAAACAAATTTTTTAATCGAAATAATTAATAGTGATAAATTATAAATTTGACTGGTTTTAATATATATTTAGAGTATATTTTTACCATTTAACACAATTTTGGTCATTAGACATAATTTCACATTTAAACTGGACATAAGTAAGTGTCAATATTTTGATAGTTATTATTTCTTAAAAACACGCTATTTATTTTGACAACGGGAATTAATTTAAATTAATTAATTAAACTTATATGTTTTTAATTTGGTAAAATTGACATCATTTTTGAATTGATAATATCAAATGTAACTTAGGCCGAATTTTTGGAATTTTTCTGAGAAACACCGATTTTTGATGAATAGTGAAAAATACTGAGTTATTGGTTAAAACCGATTTTTTTATTTAAATAATTATTTATTTTATTTAAATTATTTTATGTTAAAATAGAAACATAATACTTATATATGATCATTTTAATTCATTGGAATCAGTTTATAATAATTTTAGACATATAAAAATTTTATTGAACTTTTCACCGTCTTTTACCCACCTCCTAGGACAATTTGAAAATTCCCATAAAACATAATTTTACCGCTTATGTGAGTTGAATTTAGAAAATATGAGAGAAAAGGTTAATATCAAGGAGTAAAATATGGTTCAATGAGATTAAAATAATTTTTGTTCAATAGAAACTTTTTACTTTTATTTACCATGTTTAAAAGTAAATAGGGTAATTAAGGGTAAATATTATATTAATATTAACCTCAAACATGTCCTAATTCTATTGGAAATGTTTTTCTCGACCAAAAACAACCTTAGGAATAATATATTATCATTTAGGTCCACTTGGATTAGATTAGGACATTTATTATTATTTAATTCAATGAAGAGTTAAGAGAGTTAAAATCAATGTTTAATAACTAAAATATTTTTTATATAGGTTTTTACATAAGATAAATTAGATTATATAAATTAATTAGAAATCTAAAAATATTTCCTACATCATGGAATTTTATTTATAATTTTTAAACATTAAATAAATAAATTTATTTATGACACAATGATGATGGAATAATTACATTATTCATGAAAGAGTCAAATAAATGGTATTATAAATATTAAAATAAATATAATTTCGATATTTTTATGACATCCACAAATTTTCGAGGTGAATATTACATATTAGGATATATTCAATGTATTTAGTATGAAGTAATCATGTTTTTATTATTTTACCAAAAAACAAATACCAAATAGTGTCAAAATTGACATTAAATAGTTTTTAAAACAAATATTATATTATTAATTGATATAATGCTCCTAAAAATCTATGGTTCATCCAAAAGACTTATATAATAATATATATGACATTAATTAACCAATTGGGGTTCTACTGGTAGTATATATTACGTTTATTAACCATATAGTGTAAGAATACAAGAAGATAGTGTAAAAGTTAAATTATTTAACTTAGAGTTAAATCTAAATGATAAGGTTAAAATGGTAACCTAAACTTGTCTAAAACCTATTGGTTGAGTTGTTTTCGACCTATCCCCACATTATACTTTAAAAAAATCAACTTTTTAGCCATTATAAACAGAATATTAATTTATTATAAAATAATATTTCTAGATTTTTCAAAGGTGCCCCTCACCCCTCTTAAAAAAGGGAACTCCCCCTTCTCACTAATTCACAAAATTAAAATACCTTTGGCTCGGCAAACCCCTTCCCAAATACTCTATCAAATTATCTCAATTCAACCTAGAGGCATTAGTTTGATCATAATGCCAACTTAAGGAGCCCTTTTGACAAAATCAAAATGTAGAACCTGAAGAAGAGGTAATGTTTTCACCACCCTCTTTCAATTTCCTTCCTTCATCAAATTCTTCTTTCTTTGTTATTTCCATTATAAAATAATAACACCAGTATCTTCTACATACTGTGATGTTATTATAAATATGGTACAACCATATTCTATATTCTATCCATCATTTTAATGACATGTCACCATATGTCCGTACGTACGACTTACCGTCTCCACGTCATGGTGTAATTGTTATTAAATATATTTTTATTTGGATGAGTATAATAATGATGTGTAATTAATTTAAATAAATAAAATAACAGGATAATGATTCTGTATATATGATATACAATCCAATTATATATTGTTTTAATATCAAAATAATGATATTTTCGCTCTTACGTACGTACGGACTACCGTCTCCACGAATGTGATGAGATTCATTCCACATCGTGTCCATTCAAGACTAATTCTAATTTGATGATTAAAAGTAATGTTTATGAACTTTATATCATTCTGGATATGAATAAGATACATCTTATCCATAAAAACACACCTTATGTAACAAAACATATAAAATAAAACGAGTAAGTTAACACCCAAAATGACGATAATACTAAAATATTATTAAAAAAGCATTAATAGAAGATCATACATGATATCATAATTATGTATATGGTTCTTGTGTAATATAATAACAATGTTTTAACTATTATACAGGATGTTAACATACCATCAAATAAGGAAAAGTACAAGGTAAGGAGTTTCCATCTCACTCCTTATTCCGATGAGATTCATGCCATATTGACACTATATCATTTTTTGTGGTGTATGTACTTCCCATAATTGTATTCACTTTGTAATACACTTTAATTTATGTGTATTTACATATTAATTGTATGATACCTCTTTCATGGGGTGTATGTTTCGTATGTTACCAAATTGGTAACGGTTAATTTCACAATCTCTTTATTATCCGAGGTTGTTTTTACGTAAGTTTCTACTGGGACATATATTATCAATATCCATGTTTGATGAAATAGTTTTCAACGGGATTATTTTATGGGAATTTTTACTAAAACAGAATTTCAAATGTTTTAAATATTTATTCTTCAAAATCTTTCTCATTAATTTCCATGACATCAAAATGGGTTTTAAGGATTTATTTATATGGACATGAATACTTTTAAAATGTTAATTCCTTTAAAAAGTTTCAAAGTGGTATTGGAAAATTTGATTCAAAAATATCTTTAAATGACTTCATTTCCAAATTGTGTGACTTTTAAATGTTTTCATGAAAAAATGGTATTTCTCTCAAAGAGTTTTACAAATCATTTTCATCAACGTCACAATCCTTTAATGGATTTTAAACTTGTTTTGAAGTTTATTTATCATGATACAATTAGTCCATATTGTGTTGAAGGTTTTGTGATATGTTAGACTTTGGATGTGTTATTTTTATACCATTCATGGTTTATGGGTAAAGTATTGACATTGGTATTCTAGTTTTAATATGAATGTTTATGTTATGTTTAGACCTTTTCATATGTGGAATTCATTGGACATAGTAAGTGACGGGTGGAGCCCGCTATAGCTCCTCGATGCATCTGTAGGTCTCATAAGACAAACTAGTGTCTTCGCATGAGGCCTTGAAAAAAATTTATTTGTAGTCTTGACACGGGGCCTTGGCTATGTGGTTATGATAGTCTAGCATTATGCATTCCTTCGTTATGAAAGTGGTTATTGATATTGCATGTGATTATTCAACTAGTAGAATATCCATGTGAATAAGTAAATGGAATTATTTCATTTTATTTTTTCCATATTATGCTGAAGTAAAAGTTTAAAAGGCTTTTGTTTTAGTTATACATTGATTTAAATGTTTATGATTATTTGTGAATGTTTCTTCTATATTGTTATCCTTGATGAGAATCTGAGCACTCACCTTTCTATGTTTTATTTTTCCATGGATTCCAAGAAGTGTGTTGTGATTGATATGTTGGGTTAAGCCAAGGGAATAATGTCATTCATAAAGTATTATTTGTGTTGTTTTGTTATAAAGTGTAATGTAACATTCATGGATGTAATATATTTTCCAAGACTTATAAACCAATCGATCCTTCGAGACTTGATTCCTTGTAATCATGCCAAAGTATTAAAATAATGCACCGACTCTGGGTAACTGGGGTCAGAGCATTACAGTTGTTATCAGAGAAGTTTAGTAATAACCTTGGAAACTTGATTTTGATAAACTCAGATTTGAGAACATAGCCCTAAGATAGACTTTGATTATTAGTATAGAAGATCTTCCTAGAATTTTGGTATTGTAGAGATTTTGTGAGTTTTCCAAGAAATACATCACTATCTGGATACGAGCAGGTAGAGGCGGCTCTGGAACAGATGTACCTAGGGGTAAAACCTGAAAACACAACTTTGATCTAGACTCGAACGGGAACTGGTGAACGACAATGGGTCTTGCTGCACTCTTGGTTACGACACTCCTAGGGGTTATGCTTAGGATAATTCTCATTTTCATTACAAACCATTATGAAGGGATTACAAGTATATACTTACTCAAAGAAAACATTTTTATGTTTATGGATTATATCCATAAACTGTTCAATTTATGTTTGGTATTTTAAATGTTTGTAATTATTCCTTAGAATTCATAAACTGACCTTGTTTATGCCATTGAATAGAAATAATTCCCAGTATAAGGAATGTGAACTCCACCAATACATATAATCCAATGAGTAAGAAGGATCATATATTCCACAGTATTAAGCCAAAATTTATAAGGGAAATAGTATCTCATGTTTTCTCAACATATGAAGAAATAGTATCATGTGTTAATAAGATAAGTAAATAATTCTCTGAGTCATATAGCTTTGAAGGGAAGGAAGAGAAGATAAGGATGGAAGAGAGAAAGATGGATAAAGGGAAGAGGTAAAGGAAGAATTTTTCCATATTTGATATATATGGGACGAAACACCCTAGAACTTGACTGAAGGGAATGGGAGTTTGATATAAGTGTGGAGAAAAAGGACACCAAGTATGTGACTGCAAGGTTAAGAAAAAGGTTTCAAATGTACAATGCTTTATCTATAAGAAGTTGGGACACTATACAAACCAGAGTTCAAATCATCAAAGTATTACCCAAATGATGCTATTGGATAATAATCAAGTTATTATACTACCATAGATGAAGAGGAATGACTAGTGTTCTTATGTTGTTATTTTGGAATTATTTCATTGAAGTATTGTGTCAATGATGTAGTGGAAATAAATACGGATTGTACTGTATTACTATTTCATTGAGGATTTGAGATTTTATGGTACTAAAAAAAGTGACTATATAGTGAGTTAATCTTATTGGAAATTACATGGTTAATGGAAAGATAAACCTTAATATGGTCCTAATATTGAGAAACTGATTTTGGAATAAGATATGGTTGGTTTTGGTAAATTATATTGGATATTTTTGACTGACTTGAAGCTGAATAAAGATTTGTATATTCCATCATTTTTGGATTTTACAGCATTTTTGGATGGATGAGGTATATCTTGTATTCTATAAGGAATAAGGTAGCGTGAATGTAATCAATAACATTTTATGGTAATTCAGGATGTTTCAGTGTTTTAAAAGAATACATGATGAAGGTATTCACATGCTATTACGGGGTAAAAAGGATCGAAATTATGTTTACCATTCATAAAAATTTTGGACTGTGAGTTTATAGAATCAATTTGTATAGGTATAAAGGTTGGAATGGAATAAGTTTGAAAGGTTATTTTCGGAATTTTATAAAAGGACAACACGCATACCGTGTGACGACCCGTCGCGTCGGACAAAGTTGTGGGAATCGAACCCACAACCATAGTGAAATTGGGATTTATCGCCTACCACAAGACTACGTGATATTCCTGGATGGTAGAATGTAGTTTTTTTAAAGGGTATGATATGTGAATTATAAATTAATTATATTTGGAACCCTATACGATTAGGATAAATAGAGTATTTTTGAGTTGTATTATGTTTTGGGGTGAAGGATGATTTTGTGGTAGAAATTTATTAATGGATAAAACTGTAATTATAAAGAAATTATATCTCCTTATGATCTTAGCCAATCTCATAATAAATTACTCATCATTATGAAACAGAACATAAAACAAAAATGTTGTCCTAGATGGCACCTTAGATCATCACAAATTTATGGCTTTGGGATTGTTGGCCTTTTCATAGCCATGTTCTCTACCACTCTCCATCAGATATTGATGCTTATATTTCTCATCCATGTCAATATTTTCCTATATTTAACCCTAATATGTGTTATTTTCGGTAACCTTCATATTTACCACTTTTATTTTAAATAGAGGCCTTATTAATCCATTTTTTGATGTGGGATTTCAACTATGATATTTTCAAATTTTGAACCCAACAATCCAATACCAAGCACAAATTCTGAGGATTCAATTTATTGAAGGGGGGAGAATGTAATACCCCAAGGTTTCACGGTACGCTTCTCTTTGAATAATAAAATAGTGTGTGTTATACGCAACTTCGAGTTCTAACATAACACAACCAATCATATTATCCGTTAAAAATAGTAATACGCACTTCTTGAAATTTTATACATATTATTTCTCAAAATGAATTTCATTTTTTGATTCAGAATATCGAAATTATCTTAGAGTGATATTTTGGTACTTTTCGGATAAATTTCATAATTTTGATGAATAATGAAAAGTACTAAATTTTAATTAAAAACAAAATTTTTAATCGAAATAATTAATAGTGATAAATTATGAATTTTAGTGGTTTTAATGTATATTTAGAATATATTTTTACCATTTAACACAATGTTGGTCATTGGACATAATTTCACATTTAAACTGGACATAAGTAAGGGTCAATATTTTGATAGTTATTATTTCTTAAAAACACGCTATTTGTTTTTACAACGGGAATTAATTTAAATTAATTAATGAAACTTATATGTTTTGAATTTGGTAAAATAGACATCATTTATGAATTCATAATATCAAATGTAGGATAGGAAATTGTTTTGTTATTTTTCTAAGAAACATCAATTTTTTATGAATAGTGCAAAACACTCAGTTATTGGTTAAAACCGATTTTTTTATTTAAATAATTATTTATTTTATTTATATTAAATTATGTCAAAATAGATAAATAATACTTATATATGATCATTTTAATTCATTGGAGTCAATTTATAATAATTTTAGATATATAAAAATTTTATTGAACATTTCACCGTCTTTTACCCACCTCGTAGGGGAATTTGAAAATTCCCATAAAACTTAATTTTACCACTTCTGTGAGTTGAATTTTGAAAATCTGAGAGACACGGTTAATATCAAGGAGTAAAATTTAGTTCAATGAGATGAAAATAATTTTTGGTGAATAGTAATGTTTTACTTTTATTTACCACAGTTAAAAGTAAATAGTGTAATTAAGGGTAAAAATGATATTAATATTACCATCACACATGACCTAATTATATTGGACCAGTTTATCTAGACCAAAAACAACATTAGGAATAAAATATTATCATTTAGGTCCACTAGGATTAGATTAGGACATTTATTATTTTTTAATTCAAAGAAGATTTAAAAGAGTTCAAATCAATGTTTAATAACTAAAACAATTTTAATATAGGGTTTTACATAAGATAAATTCGATTATAAAGTTTAATTAGAAATCTAAGAATATTTCCTACATGATGGTATTTTATTTATAATTTATAGACATTATATATATAAATTTATTTATGAAACAATGATGATGCAATAATTACCTTATTCATGAAAGAATCAAATAAATGGTATTATAATTATTAAAATAAATATAATTTCGAGGTTTTTATGACATACAGAAATTTTCTATCTGAATATGACATGTTAGGATAGATTCAATGTATTTTTTGAAGTAATCATGTTGTTATTATTTCAAAAAAAAAACAAATACCAAATAGTGTCAAAATTGACATAAAATAGTTTTTAAAACAAATATTATATTATTAATTGATATAATGGTCTTAAATATATAAGGTTCTTCCAAAAGAATTATATAATAATATATATGACATTAATGAACCAATTGGGGTTCTATTGGAAGTATATAGTATGTTTATTAACCATATAGTGTAAGAATACAAGAAGACACAGTAAAAATCAAATTATTTAACGATGAGTTCAATATAAATGATAAGGTTTAAATGGAAACGTAAAATTTTATAAAACCTATTGGTTGTGTTGTTTTCGACCTATCCCTACCTTAAAATTTAAATAATCCACTTTGGATACATTAGAAACAGAATATGAATTTATTATAAAATAATATTTCTATCTTTTCCAAAGGTGCCCCTCACCCCTCTTATCAAAGGGAACTCCACCTTCTCACTAATTCAGACATTCATAGCCTTTTGGCTCAGCCAAACCCTGACCAAATACTCTATCCACTTCCCTCACTTCAACCTATAGGCCTTAGTTTGATCAAAAAGCCATCTTAAGGAGCCCTTTTGACCAAATCAAAAGGAAGACCCCGAAGAAGAGGTAATGTTTTCACCACCCTCTTTCAAGTTCCTTTCTTCTTCAACTTCTTCTTTCATTGTTAATTCCAATTATAAAATAGTAACTCCAGTATCTTATAAATACTTCGATGTTACTATAAATATGGTACAACCACATTCAGTATTCTATCCATCCTTTTAATGACATGGAACCATACGTACATTCGTACGGCTTACGATCTCCCTGTGGTGGTGTAATTGTTATTCAATATATAATTATTTGGATGGGTATAATAATGATGTGTAATTAATGTAAATAATAAATATAAAATTATTATGATTATGTATATATGATATACCATCAAATTATATATTATTTTAAAATCAAAAGAATGATATTGTTGCTAGTGCGTACGTACGGACTACCGTCTCCACAAACACGATGAGATTCATTCCCTATCATATCCATTCCAGAATAATTCAAATTTTATGATTAAAAGTAATGTTTAAGATCTTTATATCATTATGGATATGAATAAGATACAACCTATCCATTAATAACACACCTTATGTAACAAAAAATATAAAAGGAAACGAGTAAGTTAACACTCGAAACGACGATAATACTAAAATATTGTTAACAAAGCATTAATAGAAATCATATATGATATCATAATTATGTATATGGTTCATGTATAAATTAATAACAATGTTTGAATTATTATATAGGAGGTTAGTATAGCATCTACTAAGGAAAATTACAAGCTATGGGGTTTTCATCTCACTTTTTATTCCCATGAGATTCATGCCATATTTCCACTATTACCTTTTGTGTTGTGTATGTAGTGAGCATAATTGTATTCTTTATGTAATACACTTTAATTTATATGTATTTACATATTCATTGTATGATACCTCTTTCATGGGATGTGTGTTTCTTATGTTACCAAATTGGTAAGGGTTAATTTTACAATCACTTTATTATCTGAGGTTGTTTTTACATAAGTATCTACTAGGACATATTTATTAACAATATCCATGTTTTATGAAAGTATTTTCAAAGGGATTCTTTTAATGGACTTTTTAATAAAACATTATTTCAAATGTTTTAAATATTTTTTCTTCTAAATCTTTCTCATTAATGTCCATGTCTTCAAAATGGTTATTAAGGATTTATTTATATGGACTTGAATGTTTTTAAAATGTTAATTCCATTCAAAAGTTTCAAAGTGGTATGAGACAGTTTGATTCAAAAATTTCTTTAAATGAATTCTTTTCCAAATTTTGTGACTTATAAATGATTTCATGAAAAAGGGGTATTTCTCTAATGGAGTATAACAAATCATTTTCATCAACGTCAAAATCCTTTAACGGATTTTAAACTTGTTTTGAAGTTGATTTATCATGATACAAATCTTCCATATTGTGATGAAGTTTTTGTTATATGTTTGACAGTGGATGTGTTATTTTTATACCATTCATGGTTTATGGGTAAAGTATTTACATTTCGTATGCTAGTTTTAATACGAATTTTTATGTTATGTTTAGACCTTTTTCTATGAGGAATGCATTGGACATAGTAAGTGATGGGAGGAGCCCGCTATAGCTCCTCGATGCATCAGTAGGTCTCATGATACAAACTAGTGTCTTGGCACGAGGCCTTGACAAAATATTATTTCTATTCTTGGCACGAGGCCTTGGCTACGTGGTTATGATAGTCTGGAATTATGCATTCCATCGTTATGAAAGTGGTTATTGATATTGCATGTGATTATTTGAATACTAGAATATCTATGTGAATTAGTAAATGGAATTATTTCATTTTATTTTTTCCATATAATTATGAAGTTCATGTTTAAAAGGCTTTTGTTTTAGTTATACATTTCCTTAAATGTTTCTTCTTGTTTATGAATGTTTCCAGTATATTGTTATCCTTACCGAGCATCTGAGCTCACCGCTTTATATGTTTTATTTTTCCATGGATTCTAAGAAGTGTACTGTGATTGATATGTAGGGTTAAGATAAAAGAATAATGTCATTCATAATGTATTATTTATGTAGTTTTGTTATAAAGTGTAATGTAACATTCATGTATGTAATCTATTTTCCAAAACTGCTAAACTGATCAGTCCTTTAGGACATGATTCCTTGTAATCATGCCAATGTATTAAAATAATGCATCGACTCTGGGTAACTGGGTTTGGAGCATTATAATTATGCTTTCCTCCCCATATGATAAATGATAGTAACATTCAGTGAGGGAGTAAACTGATATTGTGGGTGGAATATTACCTCATATAAGAGTATAATAAATGTTTAAAATTAAGAAAATACACACTTAAAAATTATATTACCAATAAATAAAACAATATCATGTTATAATATATGAAATTTCCGATATAGAATCTCTATAATTCCATAACATATAATTACTGAATTCCAACTAGTCCAACCACAGAGACATAATAAATGATGAATCAAATGATACCCATGCTCCACTATCAACATTGAGACAAACCTCATTCCTAGTCCCCATGCATCCTGTGCTAAACCTGAATGCAGACACAAGGGTATGGAAATACTCCAAAATAGACATACATGGCGTGTGAAATAAATAAAACTAGGTCGCCCCCAATAACGAAACTAACATTTCGATCATGTTTAAGGTAAGTACTTTTTATTTTCCCAAGAGAGTTAAATTATAACAAGCAATATAAAACAAATAAACAATTAATATTAATATAGGTGTATGAATAAAATAAATAACATAGAAAACCAGGTGTTCTAATGTAAAATTGGAGGTAAATGTACCCACAATATGGCTCGTTAAATTGATTTGTAACACATAGAACTCCTAGATACATAAATTGAAGAGAATCCCTTAGATCCAGAAAGGTACACTAAGTGTTTTAACAATGAAAGAGATATAAATTCCAAAATCTAGGATCTCTTTTTAGGAATCCACAACTACAACACACAACACTATCGATCTATAATACTCCAATGGAATGATTCAAACCAGTGACATTGCCTCTACGCATTGTAAGAAAATATGTAAAAAACTCTGTAGTCCAATAGAACCAAACCAACTAAATAAAATATATTATTGGAAAATGGATCACACAATATAAAAAAAAATATCAAATATAGGAACACAAACACCCATCGTTTTTTGGTTAACTATATGATGGAATAAGGGGTATTTGCTCCTCCAAATCATATATTTGATCCTTATACACATCGAACACCATCCAACCAATATAGGGAAAAATGAAATCAATCCCATGACCAATTAATAACCCAATAATATCCAAATGGTTTCCATAAAAATACATAACCAATGAATAAAAAACCAAAACATTTTAAACATAGGCCATAAAATTGATGGTTCATCAAACATAAAACCCATCAACACTGCTATCGAAATAATAGACCCAAACCAGTAACCTCTATGTTATAAGGTAACAATAGATTTCACTAATGATAAATCTTGGGATGTCCCCACCCAAGGTTAATTGAAAACATTTCTTTCTTGGTCATTAAGATAACATCCATCTCAATCCATGGGCCACAGTTGGTATAAAAATGTCATTCGACAATGCTAAAACCTAAAACATCAATGAATATCTCTTCTTCAATAAGGGAATCTATAATACTTACCACACACTCAACTAAATTATTAATATAGATCAATAGATATGAATGGAACTCAATGGAACAAAAATTAAAAACTAATCATAATAAAATTATCAATGGTCCTAGATCATCATAAAAAAATTGTAAAAACTACAAGCATCTCCACTAGTGAAATAAAAACATCAATCGAAGACCATTGTTAGAATCTTTGTATCATGCTCTATAGCACACAATACATCCTTGGTTATCTGATGTTTCAAATGGAAATACTCAAGAGTCCATAAAACTCATGTCAACCTCTTCTAATTATCACCCAAACACACCCACCATCCCAAAATATCAACCCATCCTGACGATTATAGTATAGCACAACATAAAATGATTCATATAAAAACCCCAAATGCTCAAACAAAGAGAAATGACTACCAACATCCAAGGACCTACTAAAAATCCCATCAAATAAACTAATATATCCCTCAATCTGGGAACTGTTAAAACTTTTGTCAAATCAAATCCACTCAGAGTACATTGTCTATGTCGTCCAAGAATTTCATACCCTCATTCCAGTCTCAAATCCAAACCAAAAACATGGGTGGTAATTTATTCAAAAACATTAAATAAAATAATCCTTTAAATATATATGAGGGAAAACACCCAAAAATAGCTTATATATAGTAAAAAGTTCTTTTTCAAGAACTCTGTTCAAATAAACTCAGTGTAGACAACTCACAAGTATACTTTTGACTCAAAAGTGAAAAAATCAATTAAACCCCTCAAAAGGGGAAGTACATTCTATGAAAAACTGATGTAAAAATTGTAAGCACCAATATCTATTCCAAATTGTGTACCCATTCTAGACAAAGAAGGGGAAATCTTTGAACAAGTCATGTATAATACCTACATGGTATTTCCGTAACATGATGGGATTGACTTTGTTATCAGACATGATCGCCACATAGGGTCTCAAACAAATGTAAATGGACACTGGGATTGTACTTCTCAAAATGTGTGGTTGAAAACATGACTTGACCACATTGCAAGAGAATGTATATAGTACTGAGTACCTAAGACTAAAAATGATTTTCCCCATCATGATATATCCAAAAAAAAAATTTTATCATCATATTATTCAACCCTATTGCCAAAATTAATAATGAATAGTTTGTTTTCCAAATATTTCAAGGAACCTATATAGTTTTCACCAATGGAAACCCCCTTGTGATATCCCAACACCCCTAAATCACACAAAATGACATAATGAGGAACTTTTGGAAGCCCAACTGCACATATGGAGATTTAAAATAAGGAAAAAATATATTTTATGTTATTTTTATTCTTAAGAGGATAAACAGACTACATCTGACTTTGTAGTATAGTATATGCACCCCCGAACCCACGTCAATCTCCAACTGCATCCTAATCTACCTTTAGATGAGAATCTTGACAACCATCCCCTCATGTTGTCAATCCCTCCCCCTCTTGGTTGAGCATGTACCCCAAATGGGGTAGCCATATATGTGATAAACATGAGGAGAATTAGGAAAAGAAAATCAAAAAAGGGAACAAAAGTAATGAAAACGTAAATGAAATAGGTAACGGGTCTCAATTCTATGCCTCACACCGACGATGAGTATATACCCTACCTAAGAAAAAACTAAAATACTAATATCAACCAATGGGACAAAAAAATATGAGATTAAATTTAAAAGATATCAAAGAAATAACGCATGAAATGAATAAATATTAAATTAATTAAATATTTAATATATATTTTTAAAAATGAATGTATTATAATTCAAAAAAACTCCCATCCTAATTTTAAAAAAATATTTTATTACTGGTTGAGATTTCTAATAATTTACTAAATATACTATAGAAATTTAAATTACTATTTTCCCTTAACAACTTTCCTAAAAAATAGTTTATTACAATATACATACTGATAATCATATAGAACTAAAAATAAGCAATATATTTTTCAATTGAATAATAATTTTTTTTTGTTGGAGTTTTATTCTTTACCATCACATAGTTGACATATGATAGTTTATGTATAGTCCTCAACAAAATTCAAACATATTAAAAGTCATGAATAACACTTCCCAAGGGAAAAACAGATGAATGAACTGCATTATTCGTGGTATTCCTGGTATTCCATCTACTCTCAAAACACCATTGATGTACTATGGTGTGATGGTATAAAAATAGGATTAATTTTGAGAAACAAATAAATTGTTAGTATTAGGTTCCTAATATAGGTAATATGTAAAGATACTAGGAAACAATACCCACAAACTAGTGAACCACTTTTGAAAGTAGAGTGGCGTCCTTCCAATCCATTCAACCAATCACTAACCCTATAAACTAATAAGATAAGGATATAAATTACCTACAATTGGTACCTCACTGTAATAATGGATATTTCAAATTCATTAGTATGTGTGAATAGTCCCATTCAAATCAATATAATGAAACTTAAAAATTTAAAAATTAACCTAATTCTTAAATATATCCAATTAATCCATCATGATCATTAGATTTTATTTATTCATTTAAATTACAAGGAAGTACCGTGAAATTTAAATGCAATAAATTGTGATTATACAAGATAGAGACAAAATACCTATCTCTAAACATTCCCCGAGGGGATTTTCATTCCTCGTAGAGTATGTAATAAAATCCATTCACAACTTTAACAAATTACCAATTAATGAAATTATAGAATAATTCGATGTGTTATTATTAGAAATTATATAAAAATAGTACAGTCACTCATGATTTTACATTACACCATTGTTGGACCTTCAAAATCCTTAAATTCTTCCTTGAAATTCTATTTGGGAATTTTTTCCCTTTATCCATTCTAATAACCCATATTTCCTCCTCATATAGGCCTACATACTTTTTTGTGGGATATTGAGTTTGTCAATTTTGATTTTTCACAAATAACTACATAACCCTACACCTTCTAAGATTTCACCTTAATTCCATCATGAATGAATTAACCATATAACATATTACAATGGAAAATGATCCCACATAGTGGAAAGAAGATGTTAGTTTTGTGAATTATGACTTCATGTACCCATTTGAACTATATAAGAAGCACTAAAGTGTTCCCCTTCTATGAGTGGAATCCTTAATTGGCCTATCCAAGAAGTCCCACATCCTCTTACACTAACTAAAATATCAATTCACTCCACATGATTGTGGATGAATCAAACTATCCTTCCTAAAAAAGAATTCTATTCCAATATAATTAATTTCATGATAACCACAAATGTATAGGTTAGTATGTTTAGGAAAATAATCATTTACTAGATATATTTTCATTTTATCATCTCAAAACACTTATTTTTAATCCACTAATTGGTTAATAATTATAGCATTAAACTCATTTTCTTAGAGAACCTAGAGTAATAATCCATTAATAAATTTCGCCAAATATTTAGTTCTATAAACTCATAGTTCATAGGAAACAAAAAATCATCAATGATTAACTACTATTTCAAAATATTCTAGAACACATTAATCAAATGTTACTCATCCTTCTTAAATTGCATATTTTATTTCAATAACTTATATTTTAGATCCTTCAAAAACTAGACAATAATAACCTTCAAGGTGTTTAGATTTCATAAGAACATAAGGATATTGTTATCCATCTCATAAAAATCATTTCCATTCCTAATCCCCATATCCCCCAAAAATTATTGGGTGTTATGCTTCAGGAGAAATTAATCTTAATACATTTCCCAAGAACTACTAAGATTCATACCCTATCCATACTTAATATCTTCCATAATCACCTCAACCAACTAATGTTTCCCATGATGATTTACATTTACCATTTCCCAAGATCTAAAGGATCTCTCATAGGAGGAATACTCTATAACATAAAATAAAATCCATCCAAATTATATAAACATGTTCTTTACCTAAAGGTACAACTAGTTTATCCGTAATACCTACCTAAATTCTGAACATTTAATTATCGCATCATTTAGGGTAAATAAAAAAGTAAAGCCACAACATTTCATAAATCCATCTTCATATGATTGAAATCGAGTTGTATTTCGAAATAAATTTTTTATATAATATCACATTTCATTCAAATACATTCCATGTGATCTAATACATATTCTATCATCTGAGTCATGATACAAACTGAACTATTTCTATCATGATACATGATAAATTAACCACTCTAATCCGTCATGGTACAAGTTATACTAAAATAATATACACTCATGGTTTTTACAACACATTATATTACCATAACTCCTTGGTAACTCGGAGTTCACTATAAAGTGGTAAAATATGATTTTTTATAGGTTAATTCTAAGTACAAACCACCATATTCCCCAAATATACTAGATATACCAACTAATTATGATAACCACCACACTCTAATTACACCTTTTAACATCTTGATAATGGTGGAAGATTCTTGATACTCAAGTTGGAGTCCTACATGTACTTAATTGAACTCCTTGATCACTAGTGTAAATTAACTATTCATAAGGAACAAAATAGACTGTGTTATTTGATTATACCAATATGATAAAACCTATATCCATATAGGATTATGTAGAAATGATTTGATGTGAACAACATTAAAAATATAATGTAAGATCATTGAAGATCATTATTAATGTATCCGTATTTATGGAAAACAAAACTAAGAACTAGTGAAGGGAAATCGAAACATTATGTCTCATACAATTTCATGAGCTCACCCTTGACATGTAAGAACCTGGTTCTTACTTTGAGGTATGGATCTTTAATTCACAATTTATACATATGAAAATGGTGGATAATATGTCGAGGGGCTGGCTACAGGACAATTAGATGACATGACTGGGAACTAGACACCATGCACTTATCGGGGCACACCGTGTATGGAAGGATACACCCAATGTAATCTAAGTAAATGACCACCTAATGGTCAGGCTATAACTTGTATAGACACAACATGTATTTTAAAGTACACACATTTTTTTATTTGAATATTATTTTGGGTACTATGTCATTTTTTTAGATGGACAATAATGAACACGTTTCGATGAGAATCACTCCTAAGAAAATACGTATGGGATTTGGCCTCTCATTTCATCATCTGATCTGTCAGGACCCGAACCTACCCGGGCTCGAGCCGCAACTACCCCAAGCCTGCCTCTAAAGGCCAGGGGATGGCGACAAGCGCCGAAGGCTAAAAAACACGGGGAGGCCTTTGCCTGGGTACCTGTACACACACACACACAGCACACTCAGTGCAAAAGTGCAGAGTAAAAGAAAAGACAAGTAAAGTAAAAGGGAAACTGCTATATATAAACAACAATAGCACATCAACCTCTAATTAGTACAAAGAAAGTGCTGATAGGAAACTGAAAAGAAAATGGGAAAACATGCACCCAACTAGAAAAGTGCCACAACCCGGTAACAGGTGAACAAAAGAGAAACAGCAGGAAGGGTTCCCCACCTGGAACCCCACTATGACCATCGCATGTGGTCCAACCTCCCGAACTCCTATGCTCCACCGAAGTCATGCTCCACCTGTCCATCATCTTCAAGGGCACACCAAGTGCGGGAAAAGCCCAAGAAGATGTCAGTATAAAAATACTCTGTAGGATACCCCGAAGGCTCGAGGGATCAACAAAGGAGGTACCGAAGGGTGAGCAGTAGATCGAACAGGAAAAGTAGAAAGGTACAACTGAGAGTGTAGTACAGAGTAGCAGTAAAGAGTCTAGCTCAACCCAATAAGAGGAAAGAAGGTAGACTCATCCAGACACAAAGAGCTAGAAACATTGAGAAGTTGAAATCCTCGTCGAGTCTTCACTACCTATAGTAGGAGAGTAGACTAGTCCAACCATGAGAAGCTAGACATGGAATGAACGTGGCATACCCCGCGTGTCTTCGCCTCTCCTGGAAAGAGAGTAACCAAACCCAAGGAGTGGGTCATGGAAAAGGTATAAACAAACACATACGCTCTTTCAAGAAGCCTGAACACGTTCGTAAGGGGATCTTCGTCCCATAGCTCCGCCCAAGAATGTGAGTAGCCATTAGTCCTAGAAGTAACCAATCGACACCCAGCATCCCCCACATATGCCCCGAATAGCAAGTCAAGGGGCTCTAATAATAGCACCTTGACACTATCCTCTTTGGGAGGCACTGACTCGCCCACACGGTTTTAGGTCGCATCTCAAGGACGCGTCTCGGTGGGGAAAAACACCCATCGTACTTGAGAGTTTCTGATTAACTCAAACCACACCTCGTCACTGCCCTGCAGTCGAGAGGTCTCCTCAATGTCAAAGCTGTTCCATCACAGACCCATACAACCAAGGGTCCCGCTCTGGTGATCATGGTGGAAAGCCATATACTCGCCTAGTAGAAAGGAATGAGTCTGAAATATCAACGTTTGTCCCACTGCCTAGCCCTGCAAGAGGGTCATTCATAATATGATATCGGGTGACCCACTACCCGACCCTACTGGAGGGTATACCATAATACATCATCAAGCAACCCACTGCCCAGCCCTGCTGGAGGGTAAACCTAGAATGAGTAGTTAGGCGACCCACTACCCAGCCTTGCTTGAGGGTAGACCTGGAAGAAGTCGACGGGTGACCCACTGCCCAGCCCTGCTAGAGGGTAAACCCGGAACAACACGACAGGCGACCCACTGCCCAGCCCTGGTGGAGGGTAGACCCTCAAGAGTCATTGGGTGACCCACTGTCGTGTCTCTGCTTGAGGGTAAACCCTGAACAAGTTGATAGGTGACCCACTACCCAGCCCTGCTAGAGGGTAAACCTAAAACGAGATGACGGGCAACCCACTTCCCATCCCTACTGGAGGGTAGACCCTCAAGAGTCGTTGGGTGACCCACTACCTAGTCACTGGTAGAGGGTAAACTCTGAGCAGCTGATGAGTAACCCACTACCCAGCCCCACTAGAGGGTAAACCCAGAACTGCTCTGGCCATCTCTACTAGATGGTACAACACTAGCCAACCGAACACGGAATGGGTATCGCGCATCCATTCGACTCCAAAACAAGACCAGGGGAAACCACTCAACCCTACTAATCTAAACCATCGTGCATAGAGCCGAGGGAAAACTCAACCTCGTTGGTCCACAAATGAGAACCGAGGGACCCTCTATGTTGCGAGAGGTCTAAAGTACGTAAAGCAGGACACGACAAGCACATGGGGCCCACACGACGTGTGGCTCCAAGTCAACCCCAACTGAGCGCACAAATGTCCTCATGTACAAACAACCACATGTACCTCCAAGTGTTCCCGTATACTCCCAGAGTATACCACGTTCCAGCCCAAAGGCTATCGTGCACACGACACCCAACGTCAACGTGATGGTGTGACGTAAAAACTCCAACCTTCCACCTCATCGGCTGAGGCGCAACCAAACACATATCTTCACTCACATGGGAGTGCACGCGATCACACACCAAGGGTTCTCTGCAAACACTGCGAGAAGAACCGCCATCAGAGAACGTTTCACATTTCCACATTTAATAAGATTGTTCAAGAGGCTCCGCACAACCAAACGGATCGCATCATTGTAATCCTCGCGAAAAAAAAACATGATATAGACTACTTACTCGCCTCAAACGGATATCCGACGGAAAAGTCACCAACACCGCCTCATGCCCGAACGACGTCCCGTGATCCTAAGACTCGGCCCCGAAAACAGTCGGGCGCATCGCACCATTGCGATCCCCTCGGGAAAACACCTCAAAACGAGTGCTCACTTGAGTGAAACAGATATCTAGAGAAAAAGATGCATTTCGGCGCGCCGCACACGAGCGGCGCTTCGTGGGACCTGCATCCCGGTCCTGAAACACAATGAACGGGTCACACCGTTGAGATCCTCTCGAAAAAGCACACAAGGTTGACAATTCACTTGTCCAAAACGGACACCCGGTGATAAAGCTGGAAATCACCATCAACTCCAGAAACGGACCTCATGGGGCCCTCACTAGCGTGCAGAATTAAAGCGGGCAGACTACGCCAATGCGATGCACTCGGAAAAACACCCAAAAACGACTGCTCGCACGCCCCGAACGGACGTCTGATAAAAAAGTCGTGAAATGCTGCACGTAGCTCAAAAGACGGGTCGTGGGGTCCACGCCTCAACTTCGGCCTCAACACCTGAAACCACCCTGGAAAGCCTTTCCCCAGTGCCAGCGTCCCAACGCCGCTGACGGCGCTCAAAACGAACATTGGACGCGTCCGCGCCGTCCAAAACAAGTACCCCCGGGATAACGTCAGTCCCCTCGACGTACGTGTCGTGCCACCGAGGCCCCTATCTCGGGAATTATAATTGTCCGGGACCATCTCAAAAAGACCCCCTCGCTGTTATGTCTGCGTTTCCGCAGACGACGCTCAAAACGGACGCCCGTAGCTCGAAATACGGGTGTCAAAATTTTTAAGGGGGGGAGGGGGTTTACCCCTTGGCCGGACCCGCACGACCCTGCTGAACCCACGGGTCGCCGCACAGCGGTCCACCTTCTCCCGCGAGACCCGCGCTGCGCATAGGTCGCTCTACTGACCGACCAACTAGTCGGTCGCGTCCACGCAGAGACTCGCCATCGGCAGGTCCCGGTCTCCCTGCGGGGTCGTAGCGCGACGACGGTCGTCCCCTCGTCGGTGCCCCGGCGCTCCCCTGCCGCCTGAGCTGCCCACGCAGCCTCGCTGAGGCGGCGCCGCCACACCATCGTCGAACGCCCGATGACCCGCCATGCCGGCCTACTCTAACCGCCGCCCTGAGAAACCCTCAGACCGCCCTCCCTGCTCGCTGGAACATCCAAAAACCGCCAGACGAACACCAAAAACCGCCGGACGAACACCAAAAACCGTTTTTCTTTGGCGGAGTGCTGCAGTCACCTCGGAGCTCGGATTTTCGATCTAAAACCGGAGATGGGAAGCTTAGAAAAACTACTACGTAACTACAGGCTTGGATCAAAGTTCGGGCAGCAAATTGAAAAATCAAAATTAGGACGAACATGGTGCGGGAAATAAAACGAAACAAAAACGACTCCTACCTCTTGGGCGATGCCCGGAGCTTCACAGGGAGTCCGCCACCGCACCGCTGCCTTTCCGGAGTTGTCTGGCCGGATGCGTCTCGCAGGAGTGGAGGAGCAGAGGGAAGGGCTGCCCAGGCGAAGAGGAAGAAGAAGAAGGTGTGGGGGGGGGGGGTGTTTAAGTAGAAAAAAATCTTAAACAACTCACCCAGCACGCCCTGACTCCGCTCCAGACACAGACAAAAATGAGGTCGTTGCTGGGGTAAACATGACTCTCCAAGCACAACAGTGGTCTCAGTATTTGATTTTGAGCTTCCGTTTGAATGTTATAAAGCTGAACACCCAAATCCGCCAAATAACGAAAACGCCCCTGGGGCCATTTTTCACAGACGGGCTGTGCCCGCAAAACATACACCCCTCCTAGGGTAAACGACACGCTTCGAAGTCAACGGTGCCCTCAATTTCCCAATCTGAGTCTCCGTTTAAGAGATAGTTGAGTGTAACCAATAAATGCACAATTTAATTATTTAATTTATCCGTTTAACGTTCCGGAAGTGAGCGAGGGGTCCAAAAGTCCTGCGCTGACAAGTTTTATGTCGTTCCTAGGGTAAAAACCCCATTCCGGACCCATCCGTACACTCAGATCTCTGATCTGGATCACCGTTTAGTAGTTATCCCATTTATTTTGGCATTTCGAGTGTGAACGCACTGATAATTTAATTTCGGCCACACGGGGGCTCGAAATCGCACGCCGTCTGAAGGCGCTGCTCTGGAATAACATCAAGAAATATCCCAAAGTCTTTTGCAGCAATAACTAGGTTCTTACATCATTCCCTCATTCAAGATTTTCATCCTCGAAAAGCAAAACCATGGAGCAACTCAAGGTACTAAGCCCACACCTGGATCTACCGTACCCAGAAGAACTCACGCACAACTCTGTGTCACCACACACAGACCAAAGGATTGATCTGTTCACGTGAGGTCTTCCCTTGCTGTTGTCATGAATGAGAGCACGCACACCTCTTCTCAGGTGAGTCGCGTGGGAGACTTCATGCACCCAAACCAACCTCTGGAGTTAGGGCAAGGCGGTATGGAACCTCGACATCCCTTTGCACAGTATCAAACAGCCCAAAGGCTCTCGGGGGTAGCTCACCTCCCAGACTGAACCCTTACATCGCATGTTGCGATTGGAATCACTCTCCGCACCTGGAACATGGCCCCATGATTCTCTCTTTCAGAATATACATATGGTAAAACACCCAAGGATATCTGGTCACACAAGATTTCACAGTCGATGTCTCGCAACCAAGACTCTCTTACATGCTCGGAAAGCGATGGATTCGACACCATTGACTAAAGAAAAAGGTCCCACACCATTTTCTCTACCAACACAGGGCTACACCCGACGCCTTTTGTCACCCTGGTAACACCTCAAACAAGGAGTAGGGAGAAAATCATTCCCACACAGAGTCTACCAACTTTTCTGCAGAAAGTAGAATATCCATAGAGCATACCTATTACCACCTCATGTTCTTCATGATCGTAGACATCCAAGCTCACGGCTATCTGTGGTCCCAACTGTCAACTCCCGGTGCCTGATGTGGACCACCTAGTGGTGATAGGAAGACCTCGTAAAGCTGTCCCCCACTACCAGCTCCTCCCGCTCCACTGCTAGAACCACCTCTCTGGGTACTACTCTGATCACAGTGCTACCTCTGCCCCAGTGGTGCCCCTGCTGCCTTCCTGAAGCTCTCAACCACTCGGGTCATGCAGTCTCGTGCCAAGTGATCTCGCCTGTCACAAGAATAACACCAACACTCTCTGGGCTGCCCTTGTGCCCTCCGGAGCCACTGGGATGTACAACCACGGCTCAAGATCCACTCATGGAAGGGCATCCTCAACTGAAGCCCAGCACCTTTTCACCACAGTGGTATATGACCACGTCTCTGAAACAGGCAGTGGGAAGACCACCTGCATCGAGGTTCGGTTATCCGACGCCAGTTTGCTATGGCAGACACCTCAGCTCCATCATTCCCACTGCCACTACCAACCGCAAAACGTGACAGGATGCTCTCTATCACCAATGCCTGCTCTAGCACACTGGCATATGTGGAAATGCCCAAGGGTACTATGACAACACTAATCTCTCAGCAGAGACCCTGCTCAAGCTTCCGCGCTCGGATGTTGTCGTCATGGACCAAGTCTCGGTAAAAGCGTGCACAGTCTGCGAAACTTGCCGCATACTCGGCCACCGTCATCCCTCCCTAATGAAACTGTAGGATCTCCTGGATCCGAATGGAGCGCAAGCAGGAGTGGAAAACTTCTCACGTAACAACAACTAAAAGGTGCCCCACGAGAGAGATAACTCGTCATGAAACTGAGTCACCAGACTCCACCAACGCCGAGCTGCTCCACGAAAAAGGTTGGCTGCCAAAGCCACTCTCTGATCTTCCGGCATCTGCACAAGCCTGAAAAGGCTAACCAATAGCTCGATCCAAACATCTATTGCATGAGGGTCCGGCTCACCACTAAACCTCAGCGGTCTCTGCCGCTAGAACTCACGGAGCACGCTCAACCTGTGCTCAAGATCAGCCTGCTCTGCTGAAACTGCTTGCTGCTCAACAGGTGGGGGTGCTTCTACCATCCCACCCGGAGAATGGGGCTCGCATGATGGGTCCTAGACTGAGGCCTCATAGCTCACAGGGTCGTTTTCACACACCAAAGCTAGTATCTTCGATGGCTGTCTTCGTGGAGACATCCTGAATATTATCAAGGAGTTCCGCGGTTAGATGAGAATATATGTATATATCAATAACAACAATTGGGAGCTGACGCAAGAAGGAAATTCAAAGATTCAATCATATGTGATGTAAAAACCAATTTTCCCTGTAACAATTGTCTCAGAATTCTGAATCGATAAGCGGGTTGTCAAGGTCCTGGTGAATGGATATGTCGGTCACTGCCCCATCACTGGACTCCCTGGCCTGAGGGCCTCTCTCGAGTCACGTTAACACTTTTTCCATAAATCCCAACCAATTCCTCTTTTAGGGACGTCTGAACAGTGTCCCAAGGAACGAACCACCTCTGATATCACTTTGTCATGACCCGACCCTACCTGGGCTCGAGCCGCAACTACCCCAAGCCTGCCTCCATAGGCCAGGGGCTGGCGACAAGCGCCGAAGGCTAAACAACTTGGAGAGGCCTTTGCCTGGGTACCTGTACACACACATGCAGCACACTCAATGCAAAAGTGAAGATTAAAAGAAAAGACAAGTAAATAAAAAGTGAAACTACTTTATATAAACCACAATAGTTCATCAACTATGACCACCGCATGTGGTCCAACCTCCCAAAATCATATGCTCCACTGAAGTCACGCTCCACCTGTCCGTTGTCTGCTAGGGAATACCAAGTGCGGGAAAATCCCAAGCAGGGGTGAGTATAAAAATACTCAGTAGGATACCCCGAAGGCTCGAGGGATAAAAAAAGGAGGTACCAAAGGGTGAGCAGTAGATCGAATAGGGAAAGTAGAAAGGTACAACTGAGAGTGCAGTAAAGAGTAGCAGTAATGAGTCCATCTCAACCCAACAAGAGGAAAGAAGGTAGACTCATCCAGACACAAGGAGCTGGAAATGGTGAGAATATGTACTCCTAATCGAGTCTTCGCTACCTATAGCAGGAGAGTAGACTCGTCCAACCATGAGAAGCTAGACACGGAAAGCACGTGGCATACCCTGCTTGTCTTCGCCTCTCCTGGAAAGAGAGTAACCAACCCCAAGGAGTGGGTACTGGAACAAGGTATATAAAAACGCATATTATCTATCAAGAAGCCCAAACAAGTTCGTAAGGGGATCTCCATCCTATAGCTCATCCCAAGAAAGTGAGTAGCCAACAGTACCAAAAGTAACCCATCAACTCCCAGCATCCCGCACATCTGCCCCGAACGACAAGTCAAGGGGCTCCAATTACCGCACCTTGACACTATCTGCTTTTAGTGGAACTAACTCGCCCATACGGTTTTAGGTCGCGTCTCAAGGATGCGTCTCAGTGGGGAAAAGAGCCCCTCGTACTTGAGAGTTTCGGGTTAAGTCAAACCACACCTCGTCACTGCCCCACAGTCGAGAGGTCTCCTCAAAGGCAAAGTTGTTCCATCACCGACCCGTACAACCAAGGGTCCCGCTCCGGTGATCACTGAGGAAAGCCATAGACTATCCTAGTAGAAAGGACTGAGTCTGGAATATCAACGGGTGTCCGACTACCCATCCCTACTGGAGGGTAATTCATAATATGATATCGGGTGACCCACTGCCTAGCCCAGCTGGAGAGTAAACTTGGATTGAGTCGTCAGGCGACCCAGTGCCCAGCCCAGATGGACGGTAAACCCGGAACAAGACGACGAGCGACCCACTACCCAGCCCTACTGGAGGGTAGACCCTCAAGAGTCATCAGGTGACCCACTTCCTAGTCTCTCCTAGAGTGTAATCCCTGAACAAGTCGACAGGCGACCCACTGCCCAGCCCTGCTGGAGGGTAGAACTAAAACGAGATGACGGACAACCCACTGCCCAGCCCTGCAGCAGGGTAGACTCTCAAGAGTCGTCGGGTGACCAATGTCCTTGTCACTGCTAGAGGGTAAATGCTGAGATGTCGATGAGTAACCTACTGCCCAGCCCCGCTGGAGGGTAAACTCAGAACTGCTCTGGTCATCTCTATTAGATGTTACAACACTGGCCAACCGAACACGGAGTGGGTATCGCAAACCATATGACTCCGGAACAAGACCAGGGGAAACCACTCAACACTGCTGATCTAAACCATCGAGCACAGAGCTGGAGGAAAAACTCAACCCCGATGGTCAACAAACAGGAACTGAGGGACCCAATATGTCATGAGCGGTCAAAAGTACGTAAAGCAGGACACGAAAAGCACATGGGGCCCACACGACGTGTGGCTCCAAGTCAACACCAACTGAGCACACAAACGTCCTCAGGTACAAACAACCACATGTACCTCCAAGCGCTCCCTTATACTCCCAGAGTATACCACGTTTGAGCCCAAAGGCTAGCATGCACACAAAACCCAATGTCAACTTGAAGATGTGACATAACAACTACAACCTGCCACTTCATTGGCTGATGCAAAGCCAACCACATCTCTTCACTCACACGGGAGTGCACACGATCACACGCCAAGGGTTCTCTGCAAACACGTCATGAAGAACCTCCATCATAGAGACATTCACATTTCCACATTTAATAGAATTACATAAGAAGATCCGCACAACCAAACAGATCGCACCGTTGTAATCCTTGTGAAAAAACACGCGAGATAGACTACTTACTCACCTCAAACAGATATCTGACGGAAAAGTCACCAACACCACATCACGCCCAAATGGCGTCCCGTGATCCTGAGCCTCGGCCTCAAAAACAGTCGGTCACATCGCACTATTGTGATCACCTCTTGAAAAAACACCAGAAAGACTGCTCACATGAGTGCAACAGATATTCGGAGAAAAAGATGCATTTCGACACGCCGGACACGAGTGGCGCTTCATGGGACCCACATCCCAGTACCGAAACACAATGAATAGATCGCACCATTGCGATCCTCTTGAAAAAGCACACAAGGTGGACTATTCAATTGTCCAAAATGGACACCCGGTGATAAAGTTGGAAATCACTGTCAACTCCAGAAACGGCCCTCGCGGGGCCCACACTAGCATGCAGAATTAAAGCGGGAAGACTACGCCAATGCGATGCCCTCGAAAAAACACCCAAAAACGACTGTTCGCATGCCCCGAACGGACGTCCGATGAAAAATTCGTGAAACGCTACATGCAGATCAAAAGACAGGCCATGGGGGCCACACCTCAACTTCGGTCTCAACACCTGAAAACACCCTAGAAGGCTTCGCCCCTGCTCCAGGGTCCCAACACTGCTGACGGCGCTCAAAACGGATGTCGGACGCGTTTGCGCTGTCCAAAACAAGACCCCCCGGGATAACGTCAATCCCCTCGACGTACGTGTCACGCCATCGAGGCCCCCGTCTCAGGAATTATAATTTCTCGGGAATATCTTAAAAAGATTGCCTCGCTTTTAGGTCTGCGCTGCTGCCACATACAACACTCAAAATGGACGCCCGTAGCTCGATATAAGGGCGTCAAAATTATTACGGGGGGGGGGGGGGGGGGTTCACCCTTGGGCCGGACCGGTGCGGTCCAGCTGGTCTGCCCCGCTCGGGCAGGCCCACTCCGGACGGCCCACAGAGCCGCGGCCCAGGCACTGGGCCTGGCCCTGCCGAACCCGCGGGCCGCCGCACAGCGGCCCGCCTTCTCCCGCGATACCCGTGCTGCGCGCGGGTCGCTCCACTGACCGGCCAACTGGCCGGTCACGTCCACGCGGTGACCCGCCATCGGCGGGTCCCGGTCTCCCCGTGGGGTCACAGCACGACCCCGGTCGTCCCCTCTTTGACGCCCCGGCATTCCCCTCCCGCTTGAGCTGCCCACACCGCCTCGCTGAGGAGGCGTCACTGCACCGCCGTCAAACGCCTGACGCCTCGCCGTGCTGGCCTGCTGCCACCGCACGACCACGATTCCACCGCCTCCGCTGGAAGCCGCCGCCGCCTGGAGAAACCGTCGGGCCGCTGTCACTGCTCGTCGGAACACCCAAAAATTTTCGGACGAACACCAAAACACGTTGATCTTCGGCGGATTTCTTCGGTCACCTTGGAGCTCGGATTTTTGATCCAAACCTGGCGACGAGAAGCTTAAAAAAACTTCTACGTAACTACGGGCTTGGATCAATTTTTGGGCAGCAATTCGACAAAGCAAAATTAGGACGAACATGGTGCAGGAAATAAAACGAAACAAAAATGACTCCTACCTCTTGGGCGATGCCCGGAGCTTCACGAGGAGTCCACCGCCACACCGCTGCCTTGCCGGAGTTGCCTCGCCGGAGGTGTCTCATCGGAGTGGAGGAGGAGAGGGAAGGGTTTCCGAGGCGAAGAGGTAGAAGAAGAAGGGGGGTGTTTAAGTAGAAAAAAACATAAACCACCCACCCGGCACACCCCGACTCCGCTCCCGACGCAGACAAAATGGAGGCCACCCCTAGGGTAAACACGATGCTCCAAGCACAATGGTGGTCTCAGAATTTGATTCTGAGCTTCCGTTTGAATGTTATAAAGATGAATGCCCGAAGCCACTAAATTACGAAAACACCCCTAGGCCCATTTTTCACAGACAGGCTGTGCCCGCAAAACATACACCTCTCCTAGGGTAAACGGCACGCTTCGGACTCAACAGTGCCCTTGGTTTCCCAATTCGAGCCACCGTTTACGAGATACTTGAGTTTAACCATTAAACGCACAAATTAATTATTTAATTTATCCGTTTAACGTTCTGAAAGCGAGCGAGGGGTCCAAACGTCCTGTGCTGACAAGTTTTATGTTGTTCCTAGGGTAAACACCGCATTTCAGACCCATCCGTACAGTCATATCTCTGATTCGGATCACCGTTTAGGAGTTAACCCATTTATTTGGCGTTTCCAGTTTGAACGCACTGAAAATTTATTTCCGGCCACACCGGGGCTCGGAATCACATGCCGTCTGAAGGCGCTACTCTGTAATAACATCAAGAAATATCCCAAAGTCTTTTGCAACAAAAACTAAGTTCTTAAATGATCTCTAATTCAAATAATATTGGATCTGTTGGAATCCTCATGGTGATCTCTCGATTCCACAAGATACTTTAATCCTAATTTTTTCTATCGTTTGAGTTATCAATGGAAGATAATTTTGTCTCATTTTCTAGATCAACCACATTAATAGTTGAATCAAATCCTGATTTTGGATAAGGAAAGTCGTACTATGATGGGGTAGGTGGTCTTTCACCATTCACTCAATTTATAGTTTATTATATGTTACGCAATCCCATTATTCCATGTTTAGGGTGTAACCATGAATGGAAATTGACCATTTTGTTTGACTAATGATGATTATTCCATGAGTTTAATTACTTTAAGCATGTTTGATCTTGTTGGTTTGATTACGATCCACCCCTTGGGTGTGTTCAATTAGAACGAACATTTATGGTCATTTGTTCGATGTTGCCTCTGAGAAATTCTTTGTTTTTCCTTATTTGGTTGTTAAGTAAGAATTAAATTTTAATGGAATTGTGAATGTGGTAAATTGTGATTCATTAGATTAATAGTATTGGGATTAGTGAAGTCCCCTTTTCCCCATGATAATCCAATTATTGTTTAAGCCTTGTGATAGTTTAATTCACTTGATGATTGATATTTGTGACTCTTATGTGAGTTATTATATGGTATCCATGTAATAGTGTAGTTAAATATAGTTATATATAATGTTCTAATGATGATATACCGAGCTTGACCTTGATTGACTTGTTTGGCATGTGGGAAATGATTTTTTTTCCTGTGGGAAAGTATTTGTTACACCAATGGGACATGAGTTGTTATGGATAGGGCTAGGGATTCATTATGCATGATGGAAATGTAATGCCCTGACCCCAGTTACCTAGAGTCGGTTCATTGTTACATAACATTAGCATAATCACAATAGAACATGTCTCGAAATACCTATTAGTTTAGTAGCCTTGTAATCACTAAATACATTAATAAGTCTTAAATTACATGATAAAATGGAATACTATAACAACATAGTCTCTATAGTCCACACTCATATCCCCTCAGACTATCCCTACAGGTCAGTCATAAAATACTTCTTCACATCCTGGGAACAATAGAATATAGAAAGGAGTGAGCTCAGATGCTCAGTAAGGATAAAAATATAGCAGAAACTATCATAAGTAAGCATAAACATTTTAGGAAATGTATAACTAAAACAAAAGCCTTTTTAACTTAATCTTCAGCATAGCATGACAAAAATAAAATGAGATAATCTCATTTACTTATTCACATTGATATTCTATTAGTCAAATAATCACATGAAATATTAATAACCACTTTCATAATGATGTAATGAATAATGCCAGACTATCGTAACCACATATTCAAGGCCTTGTTCCAAGACTACAAATAATATTTTGTCAAGGCCTTGTGCCAATACACTACTTTGTCGCCTTAGACCTATCGATTCCTCAAGGATCTATAGCGGGCTAGAAACAGTCACTTAATATGTCCAATTAATTCGTCATACGAATAGGTTTAAACATAACATAAACATTCATATTAAAAATAGCATACAAAATTTCAATACTTTATCCATAAATAATGAATAGAATAAAAATAATACAACCACAGTCAAACATATCACAAAACCTTCAATACGATATGGAAGTTTTGTATCATAATAAATCAACTTCAAATAAGCTTAAAATCCATCAAAGGATGTTGGCATAGATGAAATCAAAACTATTTGAGAGAACTGTCTCTTTTTTAAATCATTTAAAAGTCACATTATTAGAAAATAAAACATTTACATTGAAAATATTATTATAATCTTGTACGATAAGCTTCAACGATTTTATAATGGATGAAAATAACGTCTCACGCCGTATAAGTTAAAAAATACATTCTTACCTTAATTTTGTCGAAATGGTTAAAAAGGACCTTGTTTAGAAAATAACGAAAATATTCCTTTATAAATAACATAAAAAAAGGAAAACATGAGTATAAATGAATTCAATATATAGTCTATAAAATTGTAATAATGTTTTGAAATGAATTTTTAAGAAACATGGATGTGGATGATAAAGAGGTCCTAGTAGATAATTACGTATAAACAACCTCTGATAATGAAGAGATTGTAGAATTAACCCTTACCTTGTAATTTTCATTGGTAAAGGGTAGGTTAAACTCCTGTATAATGGTTAAATAATTGTTATTAAATTATACATGAATCATATACATTAATATTATATCATATATGATCTTTCAATATTTCTTTGTTAATAATATCTTAGTATTATCATTGTTTCGGGTGATAACGAATTCGTTTTCTTTTATATTATTTGTTATGTGAGTCATATTTGTTATGGATGGGATGTATCATGTTAAAATCCAGAATGATAACAAGACTTTAAACATTATTTTCAATCATATAATGAAAATTAGTCTTAAATGTATACGATTGCAAATGAATCTCATCACGTTCTTGGAGACGGTAATCCGTACGTACGCACGACCAACAATATAATTATTTTGTTTTTAAAATAAAATATAATTGGATGTTATATCATATTTATAGAATCATAATCATGTTATATTTATTATTTATATCAATTAAACATCATTATTATACCCATCCAAATAATAATGTATTGAATAACAATTACACCATGATGTGGAGATGGTAAGCCGTACGTACGCCCGTATAGTGACATTTCATTCAAAGGATGGATAGAATAACAAAATTGGTTGTACCATATATATAATAACATCAAAATATATATAACATAATACAGTTATTATTTTAGAATGGAAATAACAAAGAGAAAGGAAGTGGAAGAAGAAAGGAACTTGAAAGAGGTTGGGAGATATTTACCTCTTCATCGGATTCTTCCCTTTAATTTGATCAAAAAAGAGCCTTTGGTTGGCTTTATGACTAAAGGAAGGCCTCTAGGATGAAGGGAGGACAGTTTAGAGGGTTTTTGGGAAGTGTTTTTTCAATCCAACTGGCTTTGAAGGTGTCAATTAGAGAGAAGGGGGAGTGCCTTTTTATAAGAGGGTTAAGGGGCAGCTTAGGAAAAGCTAGATATATTATTTTATAATAAAATAATTTTCGGTATCTAATGGCTCAAAAATAGATTAATTAAAGGCTACGGTGGGGATGAGTCGAAAAACACTCACCGAATAGGTTTTAGATAGGTTTGGGTCACTATATTAACTTTATCTTTTATATTTAACTCTTAGTTATATAGTTTGACACTTACCATGTTTATTTGTATTTTTATATTATACGGTTAATAAACATACAATATACTTCCAAGAGAATTCCAAGTGGTTCATTAATGATACAAATATTATCATATATGTGCTTTGGCCAAATTTTTGGCTTTTAGGAATAGAATATCAATTAATAATATAATATTTGTTTTAAAAACTCTTTTATGTCAATTTTGACACTAGTTGGTATTTTGTTTTTTCTATATTCATTACATCATTATTACATCGAAAAAAATCATATAACCAACCCAAATATGTCATATTAATCTATAAAATTATTTTAATGCACAAAAAGTCTCAAATTATATTTATTTGGATATTTATAATATCAATTATTTTAATATCATAATAATTAGGTAATTATGTCATCATCAATGTGTCATAAAAAATTTAAATTATTTTATGTCTAAAAAATTTAAATAATATAAAACTATGTAGGAAATATTCTTAGGTTTCTAATTAATATTTACAGTCGAATTTATCTTATGTAAAACCCTATATTTAAAATGTTTTATTTATTAATCATTGATTTTAACTCTTTTAACTCTTCTTTAAATAAAATAATAATAAGTGTCTGAATCTAATCCAAGTAGACCAAAGAAGTTAATATTTTATTCCTAAGGTTGTTTTAGGATGAACTATACTTATCTAATAGAATTAATACATGTTTTAGGGTCATAATAATATTATTTTTACCCTTAGTTATCCTATTTACTTTTAACCATGATAAATAAATGTAAAAAGATACTATTCACAAAAAATTAATTTTATCTTATTGTACCCCATTTTACTCCTTCTTATTTACCGTGTCTCTCAGATTGTCGAAATTCCACTCACAGAAGTGCTAAAATTATGTTTTATGTGAATTTGGATATTCTCCTCGGTGGTGGGTAAAAGACGGTGAAAAGTTGTATAAAATTTTTATATATCTTAAATTATTATAATTTGACTCCAAGGAATTTCATTGAACTTATATAGGTATTATGTGTCTATTATGAACTAATATAAATTTAAATAAAATAAATAATTATTTAAATAAAAATTCGGTTTTAAACTATAACTCAGTGGTTTTCAGTATTCCTCAAAAATTTAAAGTTTTTAGAAAAATACAAAAAATTCACACTAAGATAATTTAAATATTCCAAATCCAAAAATGAAGTCCATTTTGAAATATAAAATTTATAAAATTTCAAAAAAGTGGGTATTACTATTCATAACACCTAGTTTGATTGGTTGTGGTGTGTTAGAACATGAAGATGCGTACAACACACACTACTGTATTATTCGAAGAGAAGCGTATCGTGGAAGCTTGGGGAGTTAAATTGTCCCCTCCTTCAAATAATTTCATCTTCAAAATTTCTAGAATATTACTACATAAAAAACTCGATTGGTTCTTCATCATAAGTTCCTTGGGTTCCCACGTTGCCTCTTCCATATTATGGTTTCTCCATTCAACTTTTACCAAATGATTCATTTGGTTTCTCAATACTTGTTCTCTCATATCATGGCTCCTGATGGGATCTTCACAAAAAGACAGATCAGGTTCCAGTTCTAATTCCTCATAGGTGAGTACATGCGTTGGGCCAGGCATGTATTTTCTCAATAGTGATACGTGGAACACATCGTAATCTTTGGAGAGACTTTGCGGCATTTCCAAACGGTAAGCTAAAATCCCAATTAGTTCTAGAATTTCGAAAGTTCTGATGTACTTGGGACTCGATTTACCTATCTTACCGAAACGTATAACTCCCTTCCAGGGAGATACCTTCATGAAAACATGATCACCTACATGAAATTTCAATTCCTTCCTTGGGTTATCCGCATAGCTCTTCTGCCTACTTTGAGATTCTTTGATGTGGTTTTGAATTACCTTCACCTTTTCTATTGTTTCCTCCACCAGTTCTAGGCCTATGAGTTTTCTTCCACCAACATCATCCCAACAGGTTGGTGCGCAATATCTCTTTCCATATAACTCTTCAAATAGTGCCATATGAATACTTGAATGGAAGCTATTGTTATAGGAAAATTCCACTAGTGGTAAATATTGTTCCCACATACCCTGAATGTCATGTGAGCAAGATCTCAACATGCCTTCTAAGGTTTGAATAGTCTTTTATAATTAACCATCACTTTTTGGGTGGTAGGCAGTGCTCAAACGAAGTTCAGTATCCAGGGATTTCTAAAGACTTTTCTAGAATCTTGATGTAAAACGTGGATCACGATCAGAAACAATCGATATGTGAACTCCATGAAGTCTTACAACATTATTAATATACAGTCTTTCTATTCCTTCAAGTGGAAATCATCTCTTATAGAATGAAAATGTGATGAATTGGTAAGATGATCAACAATGACCCATATTGCATCATTCATTGTAGGAGTCTTTGTAGTCCCATGACAAAGTCCATCGTAATATTATCCCATTTCCACTCAGGTATGAGAAGAGGTTGCATGACTCCTCCATGATGCTGCCTTCTAGCATTCAATTTTTGAAAAACCATACATCTTAACACAAAATCATCAATTTCCCTCTTTATGTTTTCCTAAAAAAATGTTCTTTCAAATATTTATATATATGGTGCATCCAGGGTGTATAATGAAATTAGAACTATGAGCAATGTCTTACAATTCCCTTTTTAGATCGGGTGTATCAGGAACACATAATCCCTTCACAAATTTCAAAATTTGATCTTCATACACAAAGTCACTCAATCACCCATCATTAACAGCTTTAATCATCTTTTAAAAAATTTCATCATCCGTCTTATAGAACATTATCTTTTCTATTAAAGATGGTTTGGAAACCATTTGAAAATGTATTGATGTTTCACCTTCCATGGTAATTCCCATATCCATGTTAACGAGATCCAGGAATATAGGATCCCTTTCAACTCTCATCTTGTTTAAAACTCCATGATCCTTTGTACTAAAAGAATCTACCACCTTATTTTCCTTCCCCGAGTGGTAGTGTATTGTGCAATAATAATCCTTGAGTAGTTCAAGCCATCTACTTTTCCTCATATTGTGTTCTTTCAATGGGAAAATATACTTCAAACTCTTGTGATTAGAATAAATCTCACATTTTTCCACCATATATATAGTGTCTATATATCTTTAAAGCAAAGATTACAGCTACTAACTCCACAGCATGAGTAGGATAGTTTTGCTAATGAATTTTTAGCTATCGTGATGCATAGTCAATAACCCGATCATTCTGCATAAGGACACAAAAAGGTCCTTTCTTTGAATCATAACTATAAATAAAAAACCCATCATTCCCTGATGGTAGAGTCAATATTATGTCATTGACTAATCTTCTCTATAGTTCTTCAAAACATTGATCACACTCTTTTGTCCAAACAAATTTAGCCCCATTTCGTGTGAGTTTTGTTATTGGGTTATCCAACTAGGAATGTTTTTGGACAAATTGTCGATAATAACCTACTAAACCAATAAAAATACGTACCTCAGTTATACTCGTTGGTTCTGGCCATTTTTGGATTACGTTGGTCCTAGAAGGATCACCAAAGATTACATCCTTAGAGAGAATATGGCCATGAAAAGAAATCTCATAATTCCAGAATTCACACATGCTAAACTTCCCATACTGTTCATGTCTTCTAAGAGTCTTTAGGATAATGCAGAAGTGATTTTAATGATCTTTTTTAGATTTTGTATTATACCAAGATATCATCAATAAATACCACTTCAAAATTATCGAGATGTTCCTTGAAAAATCTGTTCATTAGATCCATGATGACATAGGGTGCATTAGTCAATCCAAAAGGCATTACTCTGGTTCGAAATGCTATCTTTGGAATGTCTTCCTTCTTCACACACAACTGATGGTATCCATATCGAAGGTTAATCATTCAAAAGTATTGATCTCCTTCCAGTTTGTCAAATGAATCATCAATGTGAGGTAGGGGATACTTGTTCTTTATTGTTATAGCATTGATCTCCCTGTAGTCGATACATAACCCTATAGATCCATCTTTATTCATAACAAAAAAACAGGGCCTCCCCATGCAGAAACACTAGGGAGAATAAATCCTTTATTACTAGATACCTATAGTCATTTCTTTAGTTCCACTAATTCTAGAATTTCCATTCTATAAGGGGACTACGATATGGGCCTTTACCCAAGAATTAATTCAATGAAAAAAAAATTTCTCGTTCTGGAGGATGTCCATGTAAATCTTTTGGATACACATCATTATATTATTTCACAATAGGTATATCCTTTATTTGAACATTCCTTTCCTCACCCACAATTATTTCATTCTCTTCCTCCCCAATAATTGAATTTATTTGAGCTGCTGGGGGTGGATCTTGATAAGAATTAGGTGGTGATGATTCTACTATAAAGATATGGTGTTCTTTATATTCATCATCCAAAATTGTAACCTACTTCTTCTTACAATAAATCATCACATCGTGGTCCAAAATCCAATACTTACCTAGGAATATATCAAATTCAATCATGGGTATGATGATGAGATCAACCGAAAAATAAAATTTATATGCTCTAATGGGGACTGATTCACAAATCATTGTTGCAATGATACTTCCTTTAGGAGTTTTTACTGACAACTCCCTTGTCAAATCATATTGGAAATATCAAATTTTATTAACAAACTGGGAAGATATGAAACAATGTGATGATCCAGAATCAAATAAATCATGGGCTAAACTTGAGGAAACCATTAAATTACCTTGCACCACATCTTTTGGGGCTTCAACCCCAGCTATAGTGATATCACAAGCTTGGTCTTGATCCCTTGGCCTTTTCTGTGGTAAGTTCCCCTGATGCTTAGGACATTCATTTGCATGATGTCCCATCACCCTGCAATTGTATCATTGAACATCAGTAGCTTCTTTCTTCCACTTGCAATCATGAGCTTGGTCGCCTTTTTCACCACACATTTAACATACTCTAATTCTCTTCAAGTAAGTATCGGGTTGTTTCTTCCCATATTTACTGCAGGATGGATATTCAACTTTTCCCTACTTTCCCTTATTTTAATTTCCATAGTGATATGAAGATCTCTTATTCTCTTGCTTTTCATGAAAGTCCTAAGACATCGAGGATTCATTTTCTGTCTTGATAGCTCATGAGACAATATCATCATACGATGAGAAGGATTATGAGACTAATGCTCAATAGAGAAACGATTTTAACCCATCAAAGAAACGATCAATCATACTTCTTGGGTTATGTATATAATCTGCAACATGCTTCACTAACCTTGTAAATCTAGCCTCAGACTTTGTGACATTCTCATCTACCTTTTTCCTTAGACTCAGAAATTTCCTTTCCATATCTGCTCGATGGTCACGAGGAAATTATTTTTCTAAGAAAATCTCTTTAAACTCCCTCCATTCCATATATGATACTTCAACATCTTCCATTGTGTTTTTAATCAATGACCACCATTGATCAGCATCTCCAATGAGGCAGTAAACTTCCATGATAAATTTTTCCCTTTCGCTACTCCCAAAGGCATGGAATATTTTATCTAAAGAACATTTCCATTGCTCAACTACCAATGGATTTTTACTCCCATTTAATTTTGGTGGTTGTTGCCACATGAAGAGATATAGCATTGATCCTCCACGTTTCGGATCAGGGTGCTCCATATGGGTATGGTTATTATTCATAACCCGAGTTAGTTGTCCCAGTATGGTGATAAGTTGATCAGCACTAGTTGTACCACAAGATCCACCAGAATTATATTGAGCAAGAAGGAAATTCCTAAATGGAGTGTGTGATTTTATACGGTTTCCATTCCTTCCAATAGACACCAATTCCAATCAATGACATAAACTAGATTAGTTTATGAATCGCAATACATAAATCAAATCTTGTAAAAATATTAACATAAAATGAACAGTTTATGGATATAATCCATAATCATAAAAATGTTTTCCTTGATGAAGTATATACTCATAAACCCTTAATTTTGGATTTTAAAGAAAATGATAATTATCCTTTGCATATCCCTTAGGAGTGTCATATCCAAGAGTGCATCAAGGCCCATTGTCGTGCACCAGTTCACATTCGAGTCTAGCTCAAAGCAGTGTTTTCAGGTTTTACCCCTAGGTACATATGTGTTAGAGCTTCCACTACCTGCTCGTATCCAGATAGGGATGTATTGTTTGTAAAAATCACAAAATCTCTAAAATACCAAATTTTTTGGATATTCTCATATAATAATCCTCAAATTCCATCTTAGTTCTATGTGCTTTAATCAGATTTTATCTAAATATAGCTTCCAAAGTTTGTACTAAACTTCATCTGATACCAACTATAACGCCCCGACGCCAGTTACCCAGAGTCGGTGCATTATTAAATAACATTGGCATGATCACAAAAGATCATGTCTCGAAAGACCTATTAGTTTAGTATCCTTAGAAACACTAGGTACATCCATTAGTCTTACATTACATGATAAAATAGAAATCTACAACAACATAGTCTCCATAGTCCACACTCATATCCCCCCAGACTATCCCTGCAGGTCAGTCATAAAATACTTCTTCACATCCTGGAAAAAATGAATCATAGAAAGGGGTGATCTTAGATACTCAATAAGGATAACAATATAGCAGACACATTCATAAGTAAGCATAAACATTTAAGGCAATGTATAACTAAAACAAAAGCCTTTTAAACTTGAACTTCAACATATCATGGAAACAAAATGAAATAATTTTATTTACTTATTCACATGGATATTCTACTAGTTGAATAATCAAATGCTATATCAATAACCACTTTCATGATGATAGAATGCATAATTCCACACTATCATAACCACATAGTCTAGGCCACGTGCCAAGACTACAAATAATATTTTTTCAAGGCCTTGTTCCAAGGCACTAGTTTGTATCATGAGACCTACCGATGAATTGAGGAGCTATAGCGAGCTCCACCGATCACTTACTAAGTCCAATGCATTTCTCATATGAACAGGTTTAAACATAACATAAACATTCTTATTAAAACTAGCATAAGAAATGTCAATAAATTATCCATAAACCATGAATGGTATAAAAATAACACATCGCATTTCAAACATATCACAAAACCTTCAATAAATTACGGATGTTTTGTATCATAATAAATCAACTTCAAATAATCTTAAAATCCATCAACGGATGTTGACATAGATGAAATTAAAACTATTTGAGAGAACTATCTATTTTTGAAATAATTTAAAAGTCACATAATTATAAAATAAAACATTTACATTGAAAATATTCTTATAAAAATGTAAGGGAAGCTTCGATGATTTTATAATGGCGGAAAATAGCCACACCCACCTTATAAGTTAAAAAAACATTCATACCTTAATTTTTTTCAAAAAGGTTAAAAAGGACCTTGTTTAGAAAACGAAAGAAATATTCCTTTATAAACATCATATAAATGTCAAACTTGGGAATAAATGACTTTAACTCATAGTTTATAAAATATTAAGAATTTTTTTAAATACATTTTTAAGAAACATGGATGTGGATGATAAAGAGGTCCTAGTAGATAAATACGTATAAACAACCTCGGATAATGAAAAGATTGTAGAATTAAACCTTACCTTGTTCTTTTCCTTGGTCAAGGATACGTTAAACTCATCTATAATGGTAAAATAATTTTTATTAAATTATAAAATTATCATATACATTAATATGATATCATTTATTATCCTTTAATATTGCTTTGTTAAAAATATCATTTTATTATCATTGTTTTGGATGTTAACGAATTCGTTTTCCTTTATATTATTTTTTATGTGAGTCATATTTGTTATTGATGGGATGTATCTTATTCATATACAGAATTATATCAAGTCTTTAAACATTATTTGTAATCATCTAATGAAAATTATTCTTAAAAGGATACGTTGGTGAATGAATCTCATCACGTTTATGGAGACGGTAATCCATATGTACGCACGAGGGACAATATCATTATTTTGTTGTTAAAATAATATATAATTGGGTTGTATATCATATATACAGAATCATTATCATGTTATATTTATTATTTACATCAATTACACATCAATATTATACCCATCCAAATAATAATGTATTGTATAACAATTACACCACGATGTGGAGACGGTAAGACGTGCGTACGCACATATTGTGACATGTCATTAAATGTATGGATTGAATAATGAATTTGGTTGTAACATATTTATATTAAAATCATAGTATATAGAAGATACTATAGTTATTATTTTATAATGGAAACAACAAAGATAAAGGAAGTGGAAGAAGAAAGGAACTTGAAACAGGTGGTGAGATATTTACCTCTTATTCGGGTTCTTCCTTTTGATTTGATCAAAAGGGATCCATAGGTTGGAGTTATGACTAGAGGAAGGCCAATATTATTAAGGTAGGATAGTTGAAAGGGTATTTAGGTAGAGGATAACCCATACAATAGGCTTTGAAGGTGTCAATTATAGAGAAGTGGGGTGCCCTTTTATAAGATGTGTGAGAGGCACCTTAGGAAAAGGATGAAATATTATTTTATAATAAAATCATTTTCGGTTTATAATGGCTCCAAAATAAATTATTTAAAGGATAAGGTGGTTATTCATCTAAAACCACTCAACCAATAGGTTTTAGACAGGTTTGGGTCACTATATTAACTTTATCATTTATATTTAACTCTTAGTTAAATTATTTGACATTTACCATGTCTCTTTGTATTATTATATTATATGGTTAATAAACTTACTATATACTTCCAAGATAACCTCAAGTGGTTAATTAATTATACACCTATCATTATATAAGTCCTTTGGCCGAACCATAATTTTTTCAGAATAGAATATCAATTAATAATATAATAATTATTTTAAAAACACTTTTATGTCAATTTTGACACAAATTGGTATTTTGTATTTACTAAATTCATAACAGCATTATTACATTGAAAATATATATCTATCCCACACTAATATGTCATATTAATCTATAAAATTATTTTAATTCATAAAAAGTATAAAATTATTTTTATTTGGATATTTATAATGTAAATTATTTTAATATTTCATTAATTAGGTAATTACTGTATCATCATGGTGTCATAAATAATATAAATTTTATAATGTATAAAAATTATAAATAAAATACCATTATGTAGGAAATATCTTTTTCTTTCTAATGAATATTTATAGTTGAATTAATCTTATGTATAACCCTATTTTAAAATTTTTTATTTATTAATCTTTGATTTTAACTCTTTTAACTCTTCTTTAAAAAAATTAATAAGTGTCCTAATCTAATCCAAGTGGACCAAATAAGTTCATATTTAATTCCTAAGTATTTTTTTGGACGAACTATACTAATCCAATTGAATTTTGACATGAGTTAGCGTAATAATAATATCATTTTTACCCTTAATTACCCTATTTACTTTTAACCGTGGTAAATAAAAGTTAAAAGTTACTATTCACCAAATATTATTTTTATCTTGTTAAACCAAATTTTAGTCCTTGATATTAATCATTTCACTCATATTTTAAAAATTATACTCACAGAAGTAATAAAATTATGTTTTATGTGAATTTGAAAATTCTCCTAGGAGGTGGGTAAAAGACGATGAAAAGTTCTATAACATTTTTATATATCTAAAATTATAATAAATTGACTCCAATAAATTACATTGAACATATATAGGCATTATGTGTCTATTTTGACCTAAAATAAATTTAAATAAAATATATAATTTGTTAAATAAAAATTTGGTTTTAATCTATAACTCATTGTTTTCATTATTCATAAAAAATTGAAGGTTTTTAGAAAAATACCAAAAATTCACCCTAAGCTAATTCCGATATTCCAAATCCAAAAATGAAGTCCATTTTGAAAGGTAAAATTCATAAAATTTCAAAAAGTGGGTATTACTATTCATAACAGCTAATTTGATTGGGTGTGGTGTGTTAGAACTCGAAGTTGGGTACAATACACGCTACTATATTATTCGAAGAGAAGCATACCAAGGAAGCTTGGGGTGTTACAGGAAAGGATTTGGTTATGCCTTTAGGTATAGTTTTTATATTCCATTAGTAAATATTTTGAATAGATTATTGAAATAGAATGATATTTAACCTGTCTACCAAGAAAAAGCACAAGATTGGATTCTTTCTTGTTTTTTGTTTAGACAGTCTTCTAAGGTATTTGTTCAGTATTCATTATATAGGGGATTTTAAGAATTAGGATAAATCTTGAGACTTATATAATACAATTTGATTTAAATTTTGAACTAAACATAATGAATAATAATGGAAAAAAGTACGTGTAGAATTTCTTACTTATGAGTACTTTCTTTTTTATTACTTTTCCATTTTGTACACTACTTGTTGCATGTACTTAGTTATAGATAGGAACAGATAATTGGGGGTGTGAAACTAGGATTTATTTCCCACAACATGTTTGGGTCATGATTTTGGTCCCAGAATGATTTTATTATTATAGGTGTTAATAAGGGAAATCACCCTTCTACTGGCACATGAGATGCTTTTTAGGAGTAATAGAGAAACTGACTGAGCTGAGGATTACGATGCATTGTATTTTCCACTAATTAATTTTATCTAGAACATATATTTTGGATTCTTGTAGTGTAAATGTTTTAGGATTTATCATTGAACATAACATATTGTATCATCATTTATATTGAATGATTCTTGGTTATTTATCTTATTAATATCCCATTGTTTATTTATTTTATATATTTTACTAATTCCACTATCGTATATTATAATTCAATAGTGTTACACTCTTCCAATGAAGGAATAGTTTCCCCACTATCACACCCTTGAACCTTGTTGATAGTTTGTGGCCATTTTCATTTTGGTAATTTCACTTTCGGCCATGTGGCCAACTGGGTATGATATTCTAATTTTACGATCTCATTCCCAACCCTCTATTTGTTGGTTTATGATTACATGTATCCCTTTTCTTCCCTTATTGATATCCTAATATCACCCATTTTTATGTTTCCTTCCTATGGTTATGAAGATATTAATTATGTAGGATGTTTCTATGAAGGTTTCTAGTCATTATTAACCCAGTCAAAGATAATTTTGCTCACTTATGTACAACTTTTTATGTTTCCATGTTTCTAAAGTAACTAAACTAATTGATAAATTGGGAATATGTTTGTATAATGTTCTAATTATTCTACAAAATTGATTTAACACCTATCTACATTAATATTGGGTCAGTATGATTTTTATCATAGAAAAGGTTTATTTTCACGTGGAATCTAGAATGAGAAAACATCTGTAATATACCTAGCTATAATTCTTAAGATTAGTCTAGATATGTCTCTATGAAAAAATATAAGTCTATGTTAACATTTAGAAAAATGTCAGATATTTTGGTAATGGATGGAGTGAGTGGGTTCTTAGATATATATCCCTTTTAGAACAATAAATGTGGATGTGGCTTTAGAACAAATGTAACTAAGATTATCAACTCTGACATTGTTTTTCGGGTATGACTCAGTGTAACCTAGTACACGACAATGGTCCTTGCTGCCCACCTAATTTAGCACTCCCAGGTGGTATGATTTGTGAATTCACTGACTCTTTAAGAACCATCATGAATGATTTAAATGGTTGTTTCCTATTAATAACCTTGTATAATCCTATGGTGTCATATATTAAGGAAGGTTCTTTGATTTAGATATACATTATGTATTTTTTCATGACAAAGTTTTTTTATTCTATGATATGCATTTTTCTCCTGGTGATTTATAGTTTTAGTCAATATAGAGAACTTGAAAGAACATGGTTGTCATGACCCATCCCAGTGGGGCCTGTGTTGCGACTCCCAACGCCCGCCTCCAATAGAACATGGGCTGGTGGATAGCACCGAGTAGAAAGATTACTAACATGGCAGGAAGTTAATATATACCTGTACACACACACACACATCCAATCCCACAAATGATGAAATGTAAAAAACCACTAAGGAATAAAATTAATGCATACAAGTAATCCCAAACAACAGAGTACGACGAAAAGTAATGTACTGATAGTAATCTGAGCGAGAATACAAGCCCACAAAAAACAAGAGTCTAAAAACTGCAAATTCCATACTGTAAACACAAAGAGGTACTGAGACTGCTGCTCATAGCCATAGGAACACCTCAAAATATATGGAACTAAAAAATAGAGGTCCTGTCATGGTCCTCCCAAGACTCCGTCAAAATGTTGCTCATTAGCATAAGACACAACACGTGTGGGCAAAGCCCGTGCCTGGGTGAGTATAACAATACATAGTAGAAGACACTGAAAACGAAAAATCAATACACAAAATAAAGGTAATGTACTCTCTATACAATATATGAATGCTAAACATATAGCAAGAGTATCAAAACTACGGATATACTCAAACCTTAGACCCACAATATAGAGACAAGTTACACAACCACATAACCCCATTAGGAATTCAAGTCAAAGACTCCATGAAGCAATCATCTAGGAGAAATCACTCCGTGATTCTAATAGCTTTGATGATGTTCATTTGGGAAGTAAAATCCGTCGGGAAATATCAAAAGAGATAGATACACTCATTCCAGGAGAACACACTTTAGAGTGGGGAAAGATCATGATACACAGATTAGGATCACTGCTAGGGCCTTGGAGGATACTACAACTCATCCAGATTCACATGCTAGGTAGAGGATTGGAACCTTGTGGGAATATTCACGTTGATATATGACTATACCTAGGGTTAAGAATGGAGAGAGGATCTTACATCGGGCCTATCGGAGGGATACCTGACTCTATATAGGAAAGTCCTGCTTAAGGGATCATACTCCTAAAAAAGGAAACAATACTTGACCACTAAGGGAACGAGTAAAAGGGAAACTAACCCAGACATTACATGTCCATGATATGGTGGACAAGATGATTAATCCATGCACAGAAAAGTAGAGAACGTGTAGAAAGATCACATGTTGTGTACTTTAAACTTTGTTTCTACCAGTGTACAATGGTCCTAGTCAAAAGCCTTGTCGTGCAGAAGAAGATATAAACAGAATTTAAGGGAGTGACACATCGTTCTCCTCTATCTTTGGAGGACTCTATGTATTCTAGCCATGTTCCCATACATATCTTCAAAACATGTGTTACAACCCATGTAACTGGTCCACATGGTAACCCATGCAGCCACCCTGGTTTGGACGTGTGGTGGATTACACGACGGTGTACTCCTCCCCATGTCTACGTATCATCCGAGATACATGGAGAGTCTCATGTATGGACCCAAAAATAGTGTTTTTTAGATAATACTCCATGTCATCACTTGGTGCATTGGGGAACCCTAGCCGCCGCTGAGCCGATCCAAAACGGTGTGTTCTTCGGGATACACGATGTGTTTATTGGAAATTTCCAAAACCATCAATCTTCATCGCCACGCCTTGGGGATCTTACAGTCCTCAATAAGGCCATCTGATCATCATGATACTCAAGATCTTAGGTCACCCCTCCATTAAATCGATGTTTTGGCAGGTTTTGGTCATTCGATCAGCACCAAAAAATCATTTAGATCATCCACACAAAGAACAGTCAAAGAATGTTTTCTCTCGATCCGGGTCGATTCTATTGCTTCCATCTCTGTCACACCTCCACTAGGTCATTTCTATGTTGAATAATTAATATAGTATCATTGTGATATAAAACATATGTGTAATGATCCATTGTTCGTTTCCCCATGAAGTATATGAGGAACGTGGGGGGGGGAGAGGAAGAAATCCAACAACAAAAGTAGAACAAAACCATGATGTCATTCATCACGACATTAATCTGATCCCATTAGAAGAATTTAAAGAGATGGAATTGAATCATAGATTTTTAACATTGTGTATTAATCCCCAAAATCATCCAAATAAAAACTATCCCAAAAGAATGCATGATCCGTGGATCAACCTATTCATGGGTTGATCTGAGTCAATCATTTAATCGATGAACGGGGAAGAACTAAATCAAAATAACAAACCCCTAACTCGATCTAGTTAATGAATGATCACTGGGTCAGGATCACTGGTGACGTTCATCAAATTCGGGATTCGTCGATTGATCACGCCGTCGTTGTCCTCCAATGGGTTATCCTCCAAAACATCAATGGAAAATCATCAAATTGCATGGTTATGCAGCTAACATTGCGAACTAGCCATAGTCATGTACTTATTTGGAAGTATTTGGTCACTTCACAAAAAGGAAACATTTTAAATAAAATAAATTATTATTTTATTTTATTTTCATTAAAATGTTCAAAAACTAACTCTTGAAGATGACCTGCGTCGATCGATGTTTGGCCCCACCTAAGGTAAAGTCGCTACCTGGAACACAATGGTGCCCTTATATTTTTGATCCGGACACCCATTCAAAATTTACTCCAACACTAAAGGAAAATCACTCATGGATGCTATTTAAAATATTAATTTATTTTTAAACATTTATTCTAGGCACTCCTAGATTTAGAACCGTGCGCTGTCAGATAGTCTAGTATCAAAATAATCTATATAATATTTAAAAATAATATAGTGAAAATATGATATATTACATTTTCTCTAACCTGGGGCTTTGCATCCTCAAAAATCCAAAAAAAGGATACTCAAAATGATGTGGGTACTTTGCACGAATATGAGCCTCCCCCTCCCACATGCTCTCTTGAAGATTCTCATACTTCCACTGAACACGCACCAAGAGAATCTATCACCCACGAATGATCCTCTCCGGTCGATCCTCGATCTCCACTGGGTACTCAGCAAAGGTCACTCCATCCATGATGTCCATATCACCCTAGTCGATGAAGTGTGATGGGTCATGCAGGTACCTCCTCAGCTATGACATGTGGAAGACATCATGTACTTGGTGTAATTGTGGTGGTAGAGCTAGGTAGTACGCCACGTCAACAACTTTGGGTGGTATCTTAAAAGGGCCAATGAACCTCAGAGATAGGTAGATGCCCTAACCAAATCTCTACAACCCTCACTAAGGTGTGACCCTAAGGAAGACATAGTCCCCTTCCTCGAACTCCAAAGGTCTCTGCTTTCTGTCAACATAAGACTTATGCTATCTTTGTTCGGTCTTCATCCACCCCCTGATGATCTGCACCTTCTCGGTGGTAGCTCGCACCAAATCTGGACCCATCAGTGCTGACTCTCCAGGGTCGGTCCCGCAAAGCGTTGACCGTCCGAGTCTCCCATATAAAGCCTTGAATGGTTCCATACCAATGTTGGAGTTCTAGCTATTATTGTATGCAATCTATACCCGTGGCAGGTGGTCCCCCCAACTATGACCAAAGTCCATGAGACAGGACAACGACATATCTTCCAGAACCTGAATGGTCCTCTCTATTTGACCATCAATTTGGGGATGGAATGACCTTCTCAAGCGCAGCTGATTCCCAAAGCCCCCTGAAATCCCTTCCACAACTGGGATGTGAAGCAGGTGTCATGATCAGAGTCTATTGTCGAAGGGACTCCATGAAGAAGAACTATCTCATGCACGTAAAGGTGTCCCATGATCTCTACAGAATTCTTATCTCTCATAGCTTGGAAGTGGGCTAACTTGGTGAGTTAGTCAATGATCACCACTACTGGAAATTTAGGCTATAGCGACATTTTAAAACCGTAGCTATATGTAATAGCCAGGGTTTGAGAAACCAAGGCTACGTTTAGTGTGGGTATATGCCTAGAATTATAGCCATGGGTCCACACCATAGCTATTGGTCTATTTCCACGGTTCAAGCCGTGGATATAGGTATACATCTACTATTCAAACCGTGGTAATATCTCTATAGACACGGTTTAGAACCGTGTCTATACTAGAGGAGGGATACAATTTATTTCCACGGTTAGAAACTGTGGCATTGGACCTTTAGCTATGGTTTGTAACCATGGCAATAGACCTATATCCATGGTTAAAAACTGTGGCTATAGGGTCTGAAAAACCATAAAAAATAGCCCCAACCCCTTCACACCCCTCCTACAGTAGCCCACCCCCTGCAGACCCCTCCCTCCTGTATACTGGACACCCCCCCAGATAGACCCTGGACAGCACCCCAAACACACCCATGACACCCCCCAGACAGACCCTGGACACCCCCCAGAGAGACCCTGGACACCCCCCGGACCATGTACACCCCCCAGCTAGACCCTGGACACCCCCCAAACAGACCCTGGACACCCCCAGACAGACCTTGGACACCCCCCAGATAGTCCCATGACACCCTCCAGACCCTGGACACCCCTAGACCCTGGACAGATCCCCTGGACAGCCCAGACCTCCACTCCCCTAGATAGCCACCCCCACCCTCCTAGACAGACCCTGGAACCCCCCCCCCCCCCTCCCCCAGAACCTGGACACCTCCAGACCCCCCTCTACCCTGGACCGACCCCTCCCACCCTCCTGGACAGACCCTAACCCCAAACTTACACACCCCTAACACCCTGGACAGGCCCCCCTGGACACCCCACCCCTTGCACCCACCTTTCCAGTTACCCACTCCCCTGCAATTCCCCCCTACGAGTCCCCTCCCCCTGCTAATTCCCCACTCCCCCTGCCAGTTTCCCCATGCCCCTGCCAGTCCAACCCCCCCACCCCAGAACCTGGACACCCCACCCCTTGCACCCCCCTTTCCAGTTAGCCCCCTCCCCATACCAGTCCCCTCCCCCTTGCTAGTTTCCCCCTCCCCTGCTAGTTCCCCCTACCAGTAGTTCACCCCCCCCCCCAAAAAAAAAACCAAAACACCCCCCTAGACCCCCTGAACAAACCCCCCAGAGAGACCCTGGACAGACCCCCCATCCCTGGACACCCCCCTGAACCTGGACACCCCACCCCATACACCCCCCTGCCAGTTACCCCCTCCCCCTTCTAGTACTCCTACTAGTCCCCTCCCCTGCTAATTCCCCCCTCCCTCTACCAGTTTCCCCCCTCCCCCTGCTAGTCCTGCCCCCCTAGAACCTAGACACCCCACCCCTTGAACCCCCTTGCCAGTTACCCCCTCCCCCTTCCAATCCCCACCCCCTGCTAGTTCCCCCTACCAGTCCTGACCCCCCCCCCCCAAAAAAACCTAGACACCCCCAGACACCCTGGAAGAACCCCCTGCAGATAGACCCTGGACAGACCCCCCAAGACAGACCCCCCAGACCTTGGACATCCCCCCAGAACCGGGAAACCCCCCCAGACCCTGGACACATCCCCCTAGACCCCCCCTCCCCCAAAACCAAGACACCCCACCACTTGCACCCCCTTCCAGTTACCCCCCACCCCTTCCAGTACTTCATGAGTCCAACCCAACAGAAAATCATATTTATGCTTTGAAAAACCAACACCAGCCCTTGATGAAATTGATGAAAACTGAAACTCGATTAATAGTAGAATGGTCAGATTTGAGTAACTCGATTGAGGAACTTAAACAGCAGTATGGGAAATTAGAGGAGCAAGGAGAATCGTTGCATGCTAACCAAGAAAAGATTCTGGCTCAGTTTGAGTGTCTGGAAAAACTAGAGAATGTGAAACTGTTTTCGAATAGTTTAGTTGTAGTCGATATGGAGATTTCTGATTTGGGTGGTAGCCGGCTGAGAGTATATGAAAAAAAATCAGTGAAGAAGAATCCTATGTTGGATTCACCGGCATGTGTTCCTTCATATCTTAAAATCGACGGCAAGTCTCCTACTAGTGCGACTCATTTTGGATGGGTCAAGCTGTGTGTTGATCTGATATTTAAGAATTCTCATGAGAAGCATGCACAGATCAATGATGGAATGCCTTCGATATCAGAATTTAAAGATGAATATTGTTCCATAGAGGAACATTTGAATCAATCAAATGGATTTTAAGAACAACAGTTTCTTAAAAATGGGGAGGAAGGCAATGGTAAAGTAAAGAGTGGGTGATTGAGCTGAAAGTAATACTTGATGTTCATTCTACGGTTAAAGAAGTTTTGAATTTGAACTTGGGGACTAAGGATGATGCAAGTGAAATATATTCCCACTCACATTCTGAGCCAGGGATTTATGTAGACAAGAGAAAGAGAGCCAAGGGCACCTTTTCTAGTAAAGGTGTTGATTCTCCTTCTAGGCAGTTGGCGAATAAGAAGAAGATGAAACAAGGTGATGAACCATGCCAGAATCTATTTGAAGACATAGATGCTGACAGGTACTGGTCCTCATGTGGTGAGAAGTATGGTTGTTTAACAGGCTGGGCGAAACCTGACTTGGACTGGGCCTAGGATAAAAAATTTGTGTCTGGTCTGGTTTGCTTGTGGACCGGCCAAGCCGACTGGTCCACTTAGCCTGCATGTTTTTTTGGGGTTGTCTGTTTTTTCCCATCTGGAAATTAGAATTTTTCTAATACTAACCCAATATGTTAATGTGGGCCCACACTACTTCCAATTATGGGCTCCACATGTATTCTTACTTGGTCTTTTAGTGGTCCACTGAACTATTCATCTCTTTGTAGTGTTTACAGGAAGGGTGATGCCATGGGCCTGTTGCCAATTATAAATGCAGCCTTAGCATGAATGATTGGGAGAAGTTGAATTGGTGTTGGTGACACTCTTCTTCATTGAAAAAAAAACCATGTAAAAAAGAATAAATTTTTAGTTGTAAGTTTTTACTAGCTTTTTAGGGCCTAGTTTAGTGATTTGGTGGTGATTTTGGTGCTTGGGTTGTGCTTGGGTTGTGCATGGGTTGCTGTTTTGGTGTATAATGTTTCTATGATCTGTTCATTTTATGGCTGTTGTACATCAGATATAAATACAGCATTATGTGTCAGGTTTTGTAAACTTTGATTTTTTTAGTGTACCTTAAAAACCATTGAAATAGAATACAACAGGGAATCCATCTAATAGATTCTTGGTGTCATAAATTTTGTACTTGAATATTTACTTGTCCATCCAAGCAGGTACCCAACTCTAACCTCACCAAAAATGCTAAACCCACACTAGGAGGGATACAATATCCCCACCTGTTCACATAAAAGTCTATGATTACAGCTTAAGAACTACAACTAAGCACAATGTTGATCCTTTTCTACAAGATGTGGTTGAACCCAGTTGGTCAGATATGATTTATGGACAGAACGAAAAACCCTCCCTACTGACTACTACTACTACTACTCAAGAGATAAAAAAGGGAACAACAATCAAAAAAATGGATTATGTTCCCTTCCCTCTGTTCAAACAATGACACAATCAAATATCAATAAGGTTAATTTTGGTACTAAAGCCTTAGAATATTTTAAATCTATAAATGAGAACACACCTGTGGTGATAGTTCCTCTACAAATGCAGGATAATAGTGACTCTGGTGGTCCGAAACAGTGTCCCATAGATGCTTGGGACACTATCCAGGCACCCTATGTAATAGCTGCTTCTGCTATGGAAGTGATTCTAGGTACAATGCTTCCCACTTTTCCTCATTCAGCTACTCAAGATTTAGGAAAAGACTATACTGATCCCTTGATTCCATGTAATTTGTCTTCTATGGAATCAACTCTAAATACTTCTCACCAAAATCACATTAAATCTGTCAACAGTCCTAATTAGATGGAGACCACTGGTTTTCCTATAAATTCTGAGAGTCCTAATATTAGTCCAAAGTCTATTAAGGATAAGACACAAACCAAACATACTAACACTGATAAACTGGATGCCATAACACCAGAACATATAAAACATACAAAAGCACTCCCTCGGTACAAGGCCCCTTACTTATGCATGCACTTCCTGAATCCACCAGGTAGAGGCACCTTACTTTAGTTCTGGATGATGTCAAACATCAGGATATAAATGCTTCAAACGACCCAGCTACTCGAACTACTCATTCTATTAATTTACATTTTGATCGTGTTCAATATATAAATAATAAGAACTTTTCTGAACAACCTGTTATTCTGTTAAATAAACAAAACACAACATCTTTGATGCTATGTAATACAAACAGAACAGACTCAATTGTGAATGCTTCAGGAGATGAAACTACAAAGAAGAACCATGTCACTACAAACAACAAATAGGAACAGACCACTAACAATAACAATTCTCAAAACATTATAAGGTCTTCTAGAAATAAAGGCTCTTGAAAGAAGAAATAAGGGAGTTCTAACTTCAAAATCAGGTTTAAATGAAGATTATTTTTTGGAATTGTCAGGGTATTTCCAACTCTGACACATTCAAGGTTCTAAAAATAATTGTTAACACTCACCATCCATTGTTATTTTCTACCGCTGAAACAAAATTTTCTTATTCTCCTAAATACACTCACTTGTGTCAACACAATTATATCTTTAGTGGATCAATATAAAATACCTACAGTGCTGAATCTCTATGGAATTTTTCGCACTCTTACAAAATGTTAACACCTTTAATGTCTCCAATCAAATATTTACATGAAATTTTAATACTGATGGCATACACCTCTTCTGCACTTTTTTCTATGCAAAAAATAGATTCCAAGAAAGGAGAACTCTTTGGACTGACCTTTCTTAAGTAATTACTAATATTATTGACCCTTGGTTTATTCCTGGAGACTTCAATGCCACTCTCAACTCAAGTGAGAAAATTGGACCATCTCATACCTCTATTTCCACGAGAGAATTCAAAGCCTTGATTGAGGGAATCAATCTCATTGAAATTAATCTCACTGGTGAGAAAAACACTTGGTACAGAAAACAGTAGAATAGAGTGGTCACTTCAAAATTAGATAGAGCCCTAACGAATGTACATGCTTTAGAAAGAGGTTAAGAGTGCACTTTTTTCTCTAAATTGTGAGAGTGTGGATGGTCTTGATGGGTTCACAAATTAATTATTTATGTTCTACAGGGACATAGATCGCAATGAAATCCTTAACACTATGAGGGAGTTCTTTAACCATGCCTTAATTCCCTACGTAATAAACTCCAATTTTATTTCCCTGATCCCAAAGAAGTAAAATGTTGTTGATGTAAAGGATTTCAGACCTATTGCTTTTGGGAATACTTGTCCTAAAATCATTAGAAAAATTATTGCAGTGAGGTTGTTTTGCAGGTGGGAGAGAGCTGGAACAGGTGGCTGGGGTTGTATTGCAGGTGGCAGAGGGCTGGCATGAATGTTTTAGAGGAGGCCGGGGGTGGGGGTGTTGGATGGTGTGGTGGCTGGTACGGGCTGGATTGCAGGTGGATGGGGGTTGGTGCCGGCTCGAATGTAGGTGGAAGGGGCCTAGAGAAGGGCCAAATCATGGAGTGAAAGTGGCGTGACCGCGGTGAGGTCGCGGCGTGACCGCGGCGTGGCTGCGGTATGACCACGGTGTGCCCGCATCATGACCGCAGTGTGACCGCGGCATGACCGCGACGTGCCCGTAGTGTGACTGCGGCGTGCCCACAGCGTGTTGGCCCGGTCCAGTGACATCCGCGGGGCAGCATCTTCCGGCCAGAAGTGAAGGGAGCGAGAGGAGGTGGGAAAACATTCCGGTCATCGCCCCACCAGCAGAAATTGTGAGTAGCCAGTCTCAACATCGATCACATGACTCATAGAATACTATCACTATGAACCTCCGCAGGGTGTCGTCCTGGAGCAGGGCCAAATCTTGGCATGACCGCGGCGTGACCGTGGCCTGACCGCAGCGTGGCCTCGGCGTTACCACGGCGTGACCAAAGTGTAACTATGGCATGACCACAGCATGACCGCAGCGTGTTGGCCCGGTCCAACAACATCCGCGAGGCAGCATCTTCTGGCTAGGAGTGAATGGAGCAGGAGGAGGCGGGGAAACATTCCAGTCATCGCCCCACCGGCAGAAATTGTGATTAGTCAGTCTAAACATTGATCAGAAAACCAATGGAATATAATCCCTGTGAACTATCACGGGGTGTCGTCTTGGAGCAGGGCCAAATCATGACGTGACCGCAGCGTGACCGCGGTGTGACCAAGACATGACCGTGGCGTGATCGCAGCGTGACAGCGGTGTGACCGCAGCGTGACTGCGGCATGTTGGCCCGGTTCAACGACATCCGCATGGCAGAATATTCAGGCCAAGAGCGAGAGGAGGTGGGGCAACATTCCGGTCATCACCCCACCGACACAAATTGTGATTAGTCAGTCTCAACATTGATCAATAGACTCATGGAATAATATCACTACGAACGGCCGCAGGGGGTCGTCCTAAAGCAAGGCCAAATCACGGCTTGACCGCGGTGTGACTGCGGTGTATTGGCCGGATCCAGCGACATCTGCGGGGTAGCATCTTCCATCCAGGAGAGAAGGGAGAAGGAGGAGGCGGGGAAAATAAAATCTAGATGTTTTTTTAGATAGTCCATGCTCTAAAAACAAAAAATAATTAATGAGATGTTTCCCTTTAACCATATTCTGATCGACCTAAAATATTTCCAGGAATATTGCTGTAAATAATAAGAAAATAAGGATTTTAAAAATGCAGATGAAATATGATAATCTAAATCCATTGGGATGAAAACTGAGAGTGTCTCCTAGAGTGAAAAATTAGCATCCACTTCTAGAGGAAACATGGTTAACATTTGAAAGAACATGAATATTTGGACAAAGACAAAGCCAGATCCACCACTTCATGCAGCCTAAGAAAGAATCAATGAGAACTCATTGAGGGAAAACATTTGAAAAATACTGAAACATTCTGGATAACCTGAATACTATTGATCGATCTTGAATGATGTGATTTCAAAATTGATGCTTATTGGACCCTAGGAAAAAAGACATAGAAGAAGAAGGTAAATGAGACTTCAAGGTACCGCATAATACAAAATGTGTAGGAATACCTAGAAGAATACCCCATGGGATCTGGAAAATCACAGGTTACATAACATGTAATCTGACATTACTGGTACTGTGGGACCCCTGGGCTGTGGAACTGGGATTTTGGTTGGATTTAAATATCACATGCCATGTGACATGGTCACAGAACATGGGACCCATCTTAAATGTCTAACAACACTTACAGAGTGTCTTGGTTCAAACAATCATTTTAATAAAAAGAGGGAAACCCCCTACAAGGATATAAAAAGGGTCACGTACGATGTGTGTTTTATTACTAACAATGACATCAAGTATAAAGAAAACATCAATGCAATAATGTTAAGTAAGGTATACCACTGTTAGTTTTCGCAGACAGCGCACCTCTGTTGGAGGGGTATTATTACAAAACTAGGACTTATTTATCAAACGAAACAATTATCTTATCTAAAACTTATTCAAGAATAGAAATTTAATATAAACATGCACAATTAAGAAGGAAACTAAATTCAATTTAAAACATTCTTGAATTAAAGAGGCCAAGAGAGGGACCCTACCTCAACCTCAAGGCGTGTTTGCTTTTGACGGCAAAAACTCAAATCTTCTTTTTTTCCTCTTGCATGCGTATGAAACATAATATATATATAAGGAATCCTAGCCCCTATGTTTCCATGGCCAAATACACACAAGGGGGTCCTTAGATATATATTTGTACTTGCATATACCCCTTTACACTAACACATGTAGGAATTTTTCATATCCATATATAAGCAAACCTAGACCCAATATATATATTCATACTACCATGAGTGAATATATATAAATGGGGAAATTATATATGTATATTTCTACCTATACATACACATGTAAGCCTTCATCATTGGAACCTCGAATCCACCTCAACAAAATCGAAAACGCACTAAAAAAATATAAGGAACCCCAAAATCACAAATGCCCTAATTAAAATTGGGTCAAAGAATAAAAACAGAATAAACCTTACCCAAATCTGATGTTGAACTCATTGTCATCGATGGTGGTTTATAGAACCAACCTCATCATAAGAAACCACTTATAAGAAAATAGTGGGAAAAAATGAGATATAGCGACTTCTTATATATATGTGATCAGTGTGTTAACTGTAAATGATAAATGATAAATTAATCCATAACCAACAATGAAAAAATAATATTAAGATTGATTTGTACATCCCAATACTAAATAACATGATCATTAATAAACCTCTTTATTTTTCAAACATAACCTTCAATTACCTATTCAAAAATAAAAAATCATCAAGATATGGGAATAATGTAAACTTCCATCTGCACTTAAATGCAAAAAATAAATATTAGACATTGTTCTTAACCTAGAAAATCCATTCGTTGAACAGGAGTTCATAGTTTTTATTTTCAACAATAATACAATAAACCTTTTTTATATTTATTTCACAATATCATTGTTACAATAGATCATTCAATAAAATAGTAGCTTAAAATACTTGTATATTTATGGCTATTATAATCCCCTAGAGTGATAGTATTGGGAAATGAGAAACATGGTAATCCTCCAGTGATAATAGTGGAAGGATTCAATTATTTAACTCCTAATTTTTTTAAAATAAAAATCAGGTCTCCTCTTTTCATAAAAATCCCTTACCGTTACAACAACCTATAACTGACACAAAATACACGGTCTCATAATTACTTGGCCAACCAAAGAAGCTCATTTCATTCACCAAGCTTACATCTACACCAATCACCCCTTTTAATACATTTTTAGAAAATAATATCAATACACACTTAAAAATATAGTTACTCACACAATTCCCAAGGGAACATCCCACCCCAAAAATGCTTTTCCATTACCTCCACACATGCATGAGATGCTCACCACTAACTGCATTAAATTAACAAAAATCACAACTTGAATGTTAGTGATAAATTTTAATAAATTACAGAAATTTTCCAAAATTCATATCATAATTAATTATGTAAACATTTCTCAACCAAACTTTTCATGTTCAATAACTTCACCTTTTCGAATGCAGTCTCCGGCATTCCTATTTTGTAATGCTCACACAAAATTGCTGTCAAACATATTCTACCGAATTGGCAGCAGTTTTTCATTACATAAATTAATATCAAAACAACTGATAAGAAATTGGGAAATTTTATAATGAACCATTATCATAAAAAACATTGAAAAAGTAGAAACAAGAACCCGGATGTTTGTTTATGCTTCTAACAAAAGTATGATTCGATCTTTAACAGGTGCATGAGGTGCTGTCCAACATTTATTGTGCCCAGAAAACACAAGAAAAATGCTATTAAATAGTAAAATAACTAAAGGAGATAAATGAAAAGAAAAGGGAAAAGAATTTTTAGGTTTCAAACCCCGGACATGGTATGTTGTTAACCTGTCCACAGCTGCACCCCTCCACCCTCCCCCTGCCCCCTTCCCCCCTCCACCCATCCCCGTAGCCTACACAGCCCCCCTCCACCCTGCCCCCTGCCCCCTGCACCCCTCAACCCTACACCCTGCACCCTGCCCCCTGCCCCCTCCACCCAGCCCCTATCCTACAGAGCCCCCCCACACACCTCTTGCACCCTGCACCCTACCCCCTGCCCCTACCCCTTCCCCCTTTCCCCCTCCACCCTACCCCCACCCAGCCCCTAGCCCCTAGCCTGCACCCCCCCACCATCCATTCCCCATTGGTAAATAATGTATTTTGTATTATGTAAATGTGTTTTATGAACATAATATTCCTATGATACTAATCATTTAGATCCTTGAATGTATTATTATGTTATTTATCTTCAATATTCTGTAATAGACATGTACAAATAGGTTGGTTTTCAATATAATGACATCCCAATGTCCCTTTACATTCTTTTACATGAATATGATAACAAATACCACTATAATCACAATACATTATTGAGTAAATATCATTGTATACATTAAAATTCCAACACTTGATGAATATGGAACTTTCTCCATGTATTGGAAATCTTCTTCTATTGTGAGTTCTTATGACTTGGTAAAGTTGAAGTGGCATGCAAGATGGATAGTTACTATTTCTCATCTATTAATGCCCAAACTTTTGATGATCCTATTGATATGTTCCTTCTGGGTTATTACATAATCTACAATCCTATTATCTATTTTTATACTTATCCACAACGTGCAGCTGGTTCCCATCATCGGATGATCGTGCTACCAAGGTTTATTTGCATGAGACTCCTCATGTTCATCAACGGCACACTTGGCCACAACTCGTTAGATGGGGTGCACACCCCCAGGTGGAAGCCCGAATTGTTTTTTGGGAAGGAAAAAATAAATAGTGAGTGCGGAGCTCGATATTTCCATTGAAAAAACAAGGGGAGATAAACATGGTATTCTGAGTTTTTGTTTTGGAGGAGAGTATATCTCTTACGGGATGATGACAATATCGAGAGATGTGGTGCTCCAGCAACTGAAGCAGATTCAAGTGACTCTCATCTCGATCCAACAATGCTAGCTAGACCATGATCTTCTGATGAATTTCAGGACAGTTCAAGAATTCTTTGAGGCTGTAGGGCGTCGCTGAGAGTTGATGTCGTAGCACGAGACAAATTTATGGGCAAAGTTCTTGGACCATCAATTTTCTTCTGGGTCGCAGGTGTAACCCGAAGATCGCCTAGAGCTGCCTCCACTACCTCACTCCTTTTCACTGCCTGCAGTACATCATATGATGTCCAGTGATTTAGAGGTGCATAAGCGTGTTGCACTGACACTGTCTTATTTGGTGACAATGGTGGATTCAATTACGCCGGATACGACAGGTCAGTCATGTGTTGACGACTGAGATGCACCACTCAGAAATTTAGGAATTTTGTGATGGAGGAGATATTTGGGTTCTAGCTGTAACATCCTAAGTAAGTAATGAATAATAGATATTTTTATCTATGTCTATTAATGATTAATATAGTGTTATAGAGGCTTAAAATGAAAATAAATACAATCTTATGCATGGAATACATTAATATTCTTAAAAGATTGTTTTACTGCCTTTTGATGGCAAACCATTTTTGAATCTATATTTTGACAATTTTATAAACTATGTTTTTCAAAATAAACTTATCCTTTATGATTGCGACATCAAAATTTACCTTGTGTGGATTTTTGGTATTTTTCTGACAATGTTCATTTTTTAATGAATAGTGAAAAATACTGCATTTTACATCAAAACTTCTTTTTAATCTAATTTATTTATATGATTAGATTATGTTTTGAATTGGTTTTGAAGTGAAATTAGAATATATTTTTACCATTTTATCCAATGGTGGTCATTGGAATCAATTTCACTTTGGAATTAGTCTTAAACTGGTGTCAATCTTTTGATACTTATTGTTTTGTAAAAACACGCTATTTGCTCTGGCAGCGGGAATTAATTATTAAATTAATTAATGTGACTTATATGATTTGAATTTTGTAAAATAGACTTCATTTTTGAATTCGGAATATCAAATATATCTTGGGGTGAATTTTTGGTAATTTTCTGAAAAACATCAATTTTTGATGAATAGTGAAACCACTAAGTGGTAATCAAGCAAACTGATTTTTCAGTTAAATGAAAGTTTACCCCTAATGTGTATTGAATTCTAAAAATCCGACATACATGGTTGTCATTAAGAAGTCAAATGTGGTTCAATGAGATTATTATAATTTTTTGGTGAATAGTAACTTATTAAGTTCTTAATCGCGATTAGTGGTAATTAGGGTAGTTTAAGGTATAAATAATGCTCTAATAATAGGAAATGACCTAGAAACATGTTCCAACCTTATTGGTTGTGTCATGGCCGACCAAGAAAAGCAATGGGCAACTTGGGGACCCCCTGGAGACACTTTGGTTTGGAAATGACATAAATAACTTTTTATTAAATGTTAAAGTAAAAATGACACAAACAAGGGATGTTTTACGAAAACAATTTTTACATGGGGTTATAAAGTTCAGATTGTTGATTATAAATATTCATTGGAAAGCTAAAAAGATTTCGTACATCATAGTATTTCTTTAATGATTTTTAGACATTAAATAAATTAAATTATTTATGACATAATAATGATGCAGCGATGACATCATTATTTGACGATTTAAATAAAATGGAAAGATAATGTAAAATATATGAACTACACATGGCCAAAACCAATTGGATGAGTGGATTTCGAACCATTATCACCTTATACACGAATTATATCAATGTGGGACCTTTTAAAACCGAAACACATTTTCAAATAAAGTAATGTTTCTTTACTTTCCAAAAGTGCCCCTCCTCTCCTCTTATAAAAGGCCCCCACCTCTACCTCATTTCACACACACTTCAAGCCTTTGGCTCGGCCAACCCCTGCCCATTTTCTCTCTCCACATCCCTCTCCTCATACTAGAGGATTCCCTTTGTGCAGAATCCTTTCAAAGGAAGCCTTTAGGCTCAACTCAAAAGGAGTTACACTTTTAAAGGTAATTCATTTTCTCATGTTCATTTGTTTTATTTTGCTTCTCCAACCCCCTAAACTCTTTTTATTTACTTATTTTGTAACAAAACCAGTATCTTCAATATACTAGGATGTTGTTATAAGATTTATTTGAGCTAAAATCTCACACAACTACATCAAATGGTTAAAGAACATAAGGTTTCCGTGGATGGTGAAATTCTGCCTCCCGAAATGATGATTGTTCAACACTCATTTAACACCTTCAAAGGTGGCCATTATGATGTCACTATTTTTATATATGATATATAATATGTTTATGTTTTCCTTAAGCTTCTGTTTTTTTTTCATTTTGAGCATACCTTTATGGTTTCCATTATGGGTAAAACGCGATATCTTCATTTTAGGAAGTGCGGACTATCGCCCCCTAAAAGTGATTTGATTCGTTAATACCATATGTGGGATGTGTAAAGGATAAAGTTAATGATATTATATATGTTATTATACTGGAATTATAATATACTCTTATATCATTATGATTCCATTCCAGAAAATATGAAATAGAAATGGAAGTAGCGTTCATGCGTACGTACGGCTTACCGTCTCCATAAACGGTGCATTTCATTTCTTACCTCTAAATGTGATGCAATATTATAAATGAATGTATGTACTGGATATATATGACATATATGATATCTACATCATGAATACCATTCTGGATATAATGAAACTTTGACCAAATTAACAACATGTAAGTATAAGAAGTCTATTTTTGACTTAAGAACAAAATACCGACAAAATGAACATTATTAACTTAAATGATTACATGATGTTCATAACATGGTATAAAAGGAATAATTAACTTGAAAAAGATTCATAATCAAGTAGAGATTAACTCAAGTTTATTATTCAGGAGTTTAAAGAACGGTCGGGTCAAGTCGGATACGAGGGTTGGGACTTCGTCTCAATCTCTTTTCGTTCAGGCATATTTTATTTTATACACAACTTTCTTTTATATGGTGTATAAACCCCTTTGACTTTTACGTTTATTCAAAAGGAATCTTTTTTATACGAATCGTTTACTAAATGACAAAAGTGAATGTTTTTGTCGTACGTATGCGGCGACAACGACTTCTCCGCCGTCATAACCGTTATTTGAGTTTCGGCTTCCTCTACAAGCCATACCTTCTTTTTAAAAGAAAAATAAATACAATGTTTTACTTTTCTTTTATTTTGGTATTGAAAATGGTTTTCATAATGTTTTTATATCAATGTGTTGTATTGATATCTCGTGATTGAAATGTGGAAATGTTATGTTTCCTTTAAGCATGTTTTATGGGATATGATTATGTTATGGTTCTTGGGCATTATTATGAAGACGGGTGGTTCCGTGATAAACTAAGGGCAGGTGAGCCCGTTATAGCTCTCCAATGCATTGGGTAACGTGAAGGAGTGAAACGTTAAGGTTTCTTCGAAGAGATTTTAGGGAATATACTGTGATGGGTATTCCAAACGTAACCAAGAGGGTTACTCCCTACGTATGAATGTTATGAATGACTCAAGTTACCTTTATGTCTTATGATTTCTATGATTTATTCATGATTTTATGAGGTATATTAAAGTGCCTATGTTTTATGTGTAAAGTATGATTTCATTCTTATGTATATATGAACTCATGTTTCCTTTCCATGTTTTTTTTATAACCCATACTGAGTTTTTATGCTCATCCCAAGTTTTTGAAATGTTTTTCACAGGTCAAGGGAAAGGTACATGATAAGATGATAGAGTAAAGGATGTGTCAAGAAATAATCCATGTTTTATTTTAAATGTGTTTCCATTGATGGGAATGGAAGAATACTATCTTTATGTAACCACTTTGTTTATATGTGGAATGTAATGCAAGTTTTATGATCTAATTCTCAAAAACTCTAAACCCGAAAAGATCCTCAATGTGTAATCTTGTAATAACTCAAGATTAAGTAAGGTTTAAGGCTGGGGCCTTATAGTTGGTATCAAAGGTCGGTTTAGATAACTTTAGGAGTTAGAATTCTATTAAATGATTATCCAAAAATATTTTTTCGAAATGATATAGCATTTAAAGATTACCATGTTGCTTCATCTAAGACATGTTTGTTCAGAATGGTTTTCCGCAGAGGAAACAGGGAAGCAGTGCTAGGAAGGCATACAGAAGGAAATAACCTTCCGAATCAGCATCCAGAAATGGTTGGAATTGGAACTGAACAGTTTGTTGCAGTAATGGCGCAGTTGACTCAAGCGATAAATGGCGGTGGTATCCATGCACGAGATCAGCCAGATCAACCGCAGAGGAACATGTCAGTAGTGGAACATTTCATGAGGCAACATCCACCATCATTCAGAGGATCATCTGACCCTGTGCTATCTGAAGGGTGGATTAAAGCACTGGAGAAGATTTTTTATGTCATGGGGTGTTCAGACAATCAAAAGGTTAGTCTTGCTATTTACCGCTTGGAGGGTGAAGCAGATCAGTGGTGGTCTATGGTTAAAAATATCAGGGATGCCGATGAGCTTGATGCTCTTGACTGGGATGAATTCAAAGGTATGTTTCTTGAGAAGTATTTTCCTATGGCTGTTCGACTTAGGATGGAAAAGCAATTCTTGGAATTTAGGCAAGAGGAAGACTCAGTGGCTGCCTATGAAGAAAGGTTCACTCGATTGGCAAGGTATGCTCCAAATTTTATCCGGGACCTTGATAGTAAAATCAATCGTTTTTACTCAGGATTAAATCCAAAGTATCGAAGGGCATTAGCTTCTCGTGAGTTTAAAAGTTATGAAAAGCTTGTTCGATGTGCTGAGAAGGTGGAAATGGAGTTTGCTGATGACCAAGTTTTCTATAACAACCAGCAGAAGAAGAGACCGAGGTGGCAGGAGAAAGGTAAGAATTCTTCAAAAAAGTCTGATGGTAAGAGAACTAAGTTTCCAGTTTGTGATAAATGTGGAAAAAGGCATACTGGGGAATGTCTTCTAAATTCTGGGAAGTGCTACCGATGTGGTAAGATGGGAAATAAGGCTCGTGATTACACTGAAAAGGATCAAGGTGAAGGTAAGAACAAATTTGATTTACAGTTAGTGAAATGTTATAAGTGCAATGAGATGGGTCACTATGCAAACGAGTGTCCGACAAGGAGCTTGAGTGATGGGAAGCAGTTAGACTACAAGCAGAAAGGGGTGGTGAAATCCTTTGCAACTACTTCAGCAGATGTCGGGCCATCAAATGAAGTTGTATCAGGTACTTTGTTTGTTTTTTCAGATTATGCCAGTGTGTTGTTTGATTCGGGGTCTACACATTCTTTCATCTCTGAAACCTTTTCTAGTAAAATGGGAATACCATCTCAAGAAATGACTCCTGAACTATTGGTAAAAACACCTGGGGGAAGTGTCGAGGCAAAAAGAATTTATAAGAATCTTCCTATCCTTATCTGTGGAAAGAACCAACTTGCAAACCTTATTGTTCTACCTCTAGTTGAGTTTGATGTTATCCTGGGTATGGATTGGCTCTCTATTTACCATGCTAAGATTGACTGTAGAGCTAAAGAAGTTTCTTTTCAGAAAGACTTTCAGTTTGTTTACAAGAATGAACCCTTACTTTTGATAACATATCAAGATGCCGAGAAACTTGTAAAATATGGAAATGAATGTTACCTTGCACACATCGTTGAAAATAAAGGAACTATTCAGATTAATGATGTGCCAGTGGTAAATGAGTATCCTGATGTTTTTCCTGATGAGTTGCCTGGAATAATACCAGAACGGGAAGTTGAGTTTACTGTTGACTTAGTTCCTGATGCTAAGAAAATTTCAAAACCCCCTTATCGAATGGCACAAATTGAACTTTTAGAGTTGAAATAGCAATTGCAAGATTTATTAGAGAAAGGTTTCATTAGACCTAGCACATCACCATGGGGTGCTCCTGTTTTATTTGTTAAAAAGAAAGATGGTTCTATGAGACTTTGCATTGATTATAGAGCCTTGAATAATATCACTGTTAAGAACAAATATCATTTGCCTCATATCGATGATTTGTTTGATCAGCTCCAGGGAGCTCAGTTTTTTTCAAAGATTGACTTGAGATCGGGGTACCATCAGCTGAAGGTAAAGGAGGAAGATATTCCGAAGACCGCGTTCCGTACGAGATATGGCCATTATGAATTTGTAGTAATGCCTTTTGGGCTAACCAATGCACCTTCTGTATTCATGGACTTAATGAATATAATTTTCCATGAGTTCTTGGATAAGTTTGTGGTGGTTTTCATTGATGATATTTTGGTGTTTTCTAAAAGTAAAGAGGAGCATGAAAAACATTTAAGGGTTATCTTGCAAACCTTAAAAGAAATGAAATTGTATGGGAAATTCAGCAAGTGTGAGTTTTGGTTGCAACAAATTTCTTTCCTTGGTCACATTGTTTCTAAAGATGGAATAACTGTTGATCCTGCAAAAACAAAAGTTGTGGAAGAATGGCCAAGACCCACAAATGTAACCGAGATTCGTAGCTTCCTTGGTTTGGCGGGCTATTACCGAAGGTTTGTTAGAAATTTTTCACGGTTATCTAGTCCAATGACTAAGCTAACTCAGAAGGGTGTTAAGTTTATCTGGACAAAAGAATGTGATGATTGATTTCAGGAATTGAAAAGAAGATTGGTGAATGCTCCAGTTTTGACACTACCGTCTAGGAATGGTGAGTTTGTTATATACAGTGATGCTTCATTAAAAGGACTTGGTTGCGTCCTAATGCAGAATGATCAGGTAATTGCTTATGCTTCACGACAGTTGAAAACTCATGAGGTAAATTACCCTACACATGATTTGGAATTAGCTACTTTTGTTTTTGATTTAAAAATTTGGAGGCATCATTTGTATGGAGTAAAGTGTGAAATATATACCGATCACAAAAGTTTAAAGTATATATTCACTCAGAAAGAGTTAAACATGAGACAAAGATGATGGCTGGAATTAATCAAGGATTATGATTGTACAATTCATTACCATCCGGGAAAAGCAAATAAAGTGGCTGATGCTTTGAGTTGAAAAATTAATGCTTCATTAACAATGTTGTGGTTGGAACGTGATCCTTTGGTTAACGATTTGATGAACTTTGGCATAGAAGTTGTTGGTACAGGAAGTCCTTCTGTTTTGTTTCAGGTATCAGTGAGATCATCTCTATCAGATAGAATCAAGCAAGCACAGAAGCAAGACAGTGAGTTGCAGAAAAGGGTAGAGCTGGTTCAGAAAGGTATGTTGCCTGAATTCAACATTGATAATGATTGTGTTTTGAGATTTGGGAAGAGATTGTGTGTGCCTTGTGATTCACAGTTGAAGAGAGAGTTGTTATGTGAAGCTCATAGTTCTCCGTTTTCAGTTCATCCGGGCAGTACTAAGATGTATAGAGATCTGCAGGAGTATTACTGGTGGGATGGAATGAAAAGAGATATTGCTGATTTTACTGTGAAGTGTTTGACTTGTCAGCAAGTTAAAGCAGAGCGGCAGTTACCGAAAGGGATGCTTCAGCCTTTACCAGTGCCAGAGTGGAAATGGGAGAATATATCCATGGACTTTGTTGTTGGATTACCGAAGACATCTCGAGGTAATAATGTAATCTGGGTTATTGTTGATCGCTTGACCAAATCTGCTCATTTCCTTGCTATACGAGATACTTTCTCTCTTGATCAACTTTCCCGTTTGTATCTTAAAGAGATAGTCAGGTTACATGGAGTTCCTCTCTCTATTGTATCGGATCGTGATCCCAGGTTTACTTCTAACTTTTGGAAAGGCCTTCAGAAGTCGTTGGGTACTGAATTAAATTTTAGTACAGCTTTTCATCCTCAATCAGATGGGCAGTCAGAACGAACAATTCAGACCTTGGAGGATATGCTACGAGCTTGTTATATGGATTATCAGGGAAGTTGGGACCAACATCTTTCTTTGGATGAGTTTTCATATAAAACAGTTTTCATTCCAGTATACACATGGAACCATTTCAGGCATTATATGGGAAGCGGTGTCGAACTCCAGCTTTCTGGGATGAAGTGGGTGAAAGGAAGTTGATGGGACCAGAATTGGTAGAAGAGATGGCAGAAAAAGTTCAGCTGATTCAGAAACACATGAGAACAGCTCAGAGCAGGCAGAAGAGTTATGCGGATAACCGGAGGAAGGATCTATCTTTCGAGGTAGGTGATCATGTTTTTCTCAAGGTTTTTCCTTGGAAAAGTGTGATGAGATTTGGTAAGAATGGAAAGTTTAGTCCAAGGTTCATTGGACCATACAAAATTCTAGAGAGAGTTGGATCAGTTGCATACCAAGTGGCTTTACCTCCGAGTTTATCTCAGGTACACAGTGTTTTTCACATTTCGAAGTTGAGAAAGTATATGCCAGATCCATCTCATGTTTTGAGCCCAGAGGTAGTTCAGCTGGAAGAGAACCTATATTATGAGGAACAACCGGTCCAGATTCTTCACCACAGGGATCAAGTGTTACGGAATAAGGTGATTAAGCAGGTAAAGGTTTTGTGGAAAAACCACACGATGGAAGAGGCAACATGGGAATTTGAAAATGCAATGAGGGATAAGTACCCCCATTTATTCGATAAGTAAATAAATTGCGGGGATGCAATTTTCTAAAGGGGGGAAGGATGTAACATCCCAAGTAAGTAATGAATAATAGATATTTTTATCTATGTCTATTAATGATTAAGATAGTGTTATAGAGGCTTAAAATGAAAATAAATACAATCTTATGCATGGAATACATTAATATTCTTAAAAGATTGTTTTACTGCCTTTTGATGGCAAACCATTTTTGAATCTATATTTTGAATATTTTATAAACTATGTTTGTCAAAATAAACTTGTCCTTTATGATTGCGACATCAAAATTTTCCTTGTGTGGATTTTTGTTATTTTTCTGACAATGTTCATTTTTTAATGAATAGTGAAAAATACTGCATTTTACATCAAAACTGCTTTTTAATCTAATTTATTTATATGATTAGATTATGTTTTTAATTGGTTTTGAAGTGAAATTAGAATATATTTTTACCATTTTATCCAATGGTGGTCATTGGAATCAATTTCACTTTGGAATTAGTCTTAAACTGGTGTCAATCTTTTGATACTTATTGTTTTGTAAAAACACGCTATTTGCTCTGGCAGCGGGAATTAATTATTAAATTAATTAATGTGACTTATATGATTTGAATTTTGTAAAATAGACTTCATTTTTGAATTCGGAATATCAAATATAGCTTAGGGTGAATTTTTGGTAATTTTCTGAAAAACTTCAATTTTTGATTAATAGTGAAACCACTAAGTGGTAATCAAGCAAACTAATTTTTCAGTTAAATGAAAGTTTACCACTAATGTGTATTGAATTTTGAAAATCCGACATACATGGTTGTCATTAAGAAGTAAAATGTGGTTCAATGAGATTATAATAATTTTTTGGTGAATAGTAACTTATTAAGTTCTTAATCGCGATTAGTGGTAATTAGGGTAGTTTAAGGTATAAATAATGCTCTAATAATAGGAAATGACCTAGACACATATCCCAACCTTATTGGTTGTTTCATGGCCGACCAAGAGAAGCCATGGGTCAACTTGGGGACCCCATGGAGACACTTTGGATTGGAAATGACATAAATAACTTTTTATTAAATGTTAAAGTAAAAATGACACAAACAAGAGATGTTTTACGAAAACAATTTTTACATGGGGTTATAAAGATCAGATTATTGATTATAAATATTCACTGGAAAGATAACAAGATTTCGTACATCATAGTATTTGTTTTATGATTTTTAGACATTAAATAAATTAAATTATTTATGACATAATAATGATGCAGCGATGACATCATTATTTGTCGATTTAAATAAAATGGAAAGATAATGTAACATCTATGAACTACACATGGCCAAAACCAATTGGATGAGTGGATTTCGAACCATTATCACCTTATCAACGAATTATATCAATGTGGGACCTTTTAAAACCGAAACACATTTTCAAATAAAGTAATGTTTCTTTACTTTCCAAAAGTACCCCTCCTCTCCTCTTATAAAAGGCCCCCACCTCTACCTCATTTCACACACTCTTAAAGCCTTTGGCTCGGCCAAACCCTGCCCATTTGCTCTCTCCACATCCATCTCCTCATCCTAGAGGATTCCCTTTGGGCAGAAATCTTTCAAAGGAAGCCTTTAGGCTCAACTCAAAAGGAGTTACACTTTTAAAGGTAATTCATTCTCTCATGTTCATTTGTTTTATTTTGCTTCTCCAACCCCCTAAACTCTTTTTATTTACTTCTTTTGTAAGAAAACCAGTATCTTCAAAATACTAGGATGTTGTTATAAGATTTATTTGAGCTACACTCTCACACAACTACATCAAATGGTTAACGAACATAAGGTTTCTGTGGATGGCGAAATTCTGCCTCCCGAAACGATGATTGTTCAACACTAATTTAACACCTTCAAAGGTGGCCATTATGATGTCACTATTTTTATATATGATATATAATATGTTTATGTTTTCCTTAAGCTTCTGTTTTTTTCATTTTGGGCATACCTTTATGGTTTCCATTATGGGTAAAACACGATATCTTCATTTTAGGAAGTGCGGACTACCGCCCCCTAAAAGTGATTTGATTCGTTAATACCATATGTGGGATGTGTAAAGGATAAAGTAAATGATATTATATATGTTATTATACTGGAATTATAATATAATCTTATTTAATTATGATTCCATTCCAGAAAATATGAAATAGAAATGGAAGTAGCGTTCATGCGTACGTACGGCTTACCGTCTCCATGAACGGTGCATTTCATTTCTTACCTCTAAATGTGATGTAATATTATAAATGAATGTATGTACTGGATATATATGACATATATGATATCTACACCATGAATACCATTTTGGATATAATGAACCTTTGACCAAATTAACAACATGTAAGTATAAGAAGTCTATTTTTGACTTAAGAACCAAATACCGACAAAATGAACATTATTAACTTAAATGATTACATGATGTTCATAACATGGTATAAAAGGAATAATGAACTTGAAAAAGATTCATAAGAAAGTAGAGATTAACTCAAGTTTATTATTCAGGAGTTTAAAGAACGGTCGGGTCAAGTCGGATACGAGGTATGGGACTTCGTCTCAATCTCCTTTCGTTGAGGCATATTTTATTTTATACACAACTTTATTTTATATGGTGTATAAACCCCTTTGACTTTTACGTTTATTCAAAAGGAATCTTTTTTATACGAAGTGTTTACTAAACAACAAAATGGAATGTTTTTGTCGTACGTATGCGGCGACAACGACTTCTCCGCCGTCATAACCGTTATTTGAGTTTCAGCTTCCTCTACAAGCCATACCATCTTTTTAAAAGAAAAATAAATACCATGTTTTACTTTTCTTTTATTTTGGTATTAGAAATGGTTTTCATAATGTTTTTATATCAATGTGTTGTATTGATATCTCGTGATTGAAATGTGGAAATGTTATGTTTCCTTTATGCATGTTTTATGTGATATGATTATGTTATGGTTCTTGGGCATTATAATGAAGACGGGTGGTTCCGTGATAAACTAAGGGCGGGTGAGCCCGTTATATCTCTCCAATGCATTGGGTAACGCGAAGGAGTGAAACGTTAAGGTTTCTCCGAAGAGATTTTAGGGAATATACTGTGATGGGTATTCCAAACGTAACCAAGAGGGTTACTCCCTACGTAAGAATGTTATGAATGCCTCAAGTTACCTTTATGTATTATGATTTCAATGATTTATTCATGATTTTATGAGGTATGTTAAAGTGCCTATGTTTTATGGGTAAAGTATGTTTTCATTCTTATGTATATATGAACTCATGTTTCCTTTCCATGTTTTTTTATAACCCATACTGAGTTTTTATGCTCATCCCATGTTTTTGAAATGTTTTTCACAGGTCAAGGGAAAGGTACATGATAAGATGATAGAGTCAAGGATGTGTCAAGAAATAATCCATGTTTTATTTTAAATGTTTTTCCATTGATGGGAATTAAGAATACTATCTTTATGTAACCACTTTGTTTATATGTGGAATGTAATGCAAGTTTTATGATCTAATTCTCTAAAACTCTAAACCCGAAAAGATCCTCAATGTGTAATCTTGTAATAACTCAAGATTAAGTAAGGTTTAAGGCTGGGGCCTTATACTAGCTCTGTAGAGAAGGACCACATCATATTTGTGAGCATGGAGGACGATGAATATGGGAGATTTCTTGGCGCCAAGTGTGTGCAAGATGTTTTTTCAAGGACTTCAACAATAGAGTCCTCTATTTTCAGGGCTGGGAATCTAGCTGATGTTTGGTACTACTCAATACATATGCGTATAGAGAATAATTTAGAAGATCTATTGACTCGTTTGCATAACGGACACCTTTCCCGAGTCATGAGGACAAGACTACATTTCAAGGTGGTGTGAGTGATAAACACCTGACTGTTGGAGAGCGAGTGTAGAAACATCATTATAGCTGAGGAATATAATTTGTTAGAATGTGGTTAGTGTTTTTCTAGGATGGGACCATGTGAAGGTAGGGGGATATATTATAAATAAGTATCAAGGGGGTGAGAGAAGGTAGAGAGAATTATCCTAGAATCAACTTCGGCTTGGATCGACTTTCTGGTTGGGGCGAGGAGCACATGCCCTCTCAAACTTTCCTCTTCATTCTTCTTCTACTCCACTGTAGTTATCTGATTCTATTCACAGATATATATACAAGAATTATTCTACTCTTATTACACTCATTTACTTTTCCTTCATTATTTTCTTTCATTGGGATAGTAGTTTAGGTTTTAAATAATCCATTAGACTCTTATCTATCATCCCTGTGGTTCAAACCTAGTTTCCACTATCTAGTAAGATAATGTGATATAAATTGTATCTTATAGTACAAATGACATGCTATAAAAAATCTGGCATCTCTTCCGGGGAAGGTTTGGTGCTGAGTGTCTAGGTAAAAAAAACAAATAAAAAATCGATGCGGTTTTGGGGCCTGAAATTCTTAAAACTGCCTTTAGAAATTTTTTATATCTACTGTAGTTTCATTTACATCTATTTTTCTGTGTGAATTCTCTATTGTAGAATCTATTTTCCATTTAATAAAAGCTTTGAAATTTTTCAAAAATTCATAGAATAACTAGTCAGAGACATAGTCACCATAGGATCTTGATCACCAATTTCATTAAAGGGTAGCAAGGAGATCTTTAATGATGAATAAGATAGATTTAATGAATTTCTTATTCAATGTCCAAAACACGGTTTTTCATTGATAGTCTTGTTACATTCCTTTTTTATGGATTAAATGATGACGAGAAACACGATTTGAAAAAATTCACTCAAGGGTTTCATGTGTATCACAGTGATGAGAAGTTATAGAAATTTTATTTTTATCTAGCTAGAAAAGAAAGGAATAACTCCCAATTTTTAAGGATAAAATGTAATTTTGGATTCATCGAATGAACAATTGATAGAGATAGTGATTAGTGAAAGACACAAATTCTCTAAACTTATCAAAGGTGAAATCTCTGAATTTGAGGAAAGAACTATGAACATGTAGTAGATTTTTGAAAAAAATGATCAAAAGTCAAACACTTTTAGGAGTTTAGGAGATAAAATATTTCGAGAAACACAAACTAAAATTCATGGTTTACAAAATCAAGGAGGAAAAATTGATCAAAATCTGTAATTTGAAGAGGTTCAGATAAGTGATCTTTCTTTGGAAGACAAACCCACCTCCAAAATATGAAAGTGAGGTAGATAATAAAATGTTCATGGAGTTTGTCTTAATGGAAGATTAAATGGAACTCTTCAGTCATTTCTCAAAAAAACATTATATTTTCCACTGATTTGGGAACCATTTTAGCTGAATTTGTTTTTGAAGATGAGATAAAAGTGGAAAAGGATTTTAAATTCATTATAAATTCCCATAAATCTTTTCAAACTAAACATGAAAACCCTCTTCCTCGATTGTTTTTTCAAAACTGATCCACTTTCACATTTGTTATTGAAAACTCAGAGGTGAAAAATGTGGAAGCGTCAAGAGGGTATGGAAATGATAAGTTATTGAAAAAATCTAGAACTGGAGAGCATGCTTTCCAGCATTGTTAAAGGGTACATTCAGGGGTATTTTGCAGCTGTTAAGGGATTTAGTTTTATCCCTAAATAGCATGAAGCAAAAATAAATATATTCTCACCTAAAAATCATTGGACCAAACATATATGGAGTTTAATATATAAAAAACTACAGACCCAAGTGACTATGGATAGATTTTTAGCGATGTCTAGTTGGGGACTTTAAACCTATCATTGCATGAGAGGAAACTCATAGTTTATTATTATTTTTTTGTTTTTTTTTATTTTCTTTCAAGTTAAATTACCTTCCTGTTTTATTGATCTTCTCTCCCTGCTCTCCCATTTCATTCATCAATGACTTGGATTGATTGCTATATCTTCTCACTTTTATCTTGGATTTATTTTTTTTACTTTCATTGTTTGGATTAAATTTTAATCTTTTTCACCCTTGTTAATGGATAGGCCAAGCATAGAATTTTTTAGGAGAGTTTCTAACTTGGCTATTTAAAATAAAATAACCTATTACAAAGGGAGTCTTCTTGATAATTTATACAGAATTTCAACTATTTAAATTAATGCACAATGCCTTGAATATGATTACATGAATTCCCAATAATGTGTCCCCATGTAGGAAAATCCATCTATTAAAGAACATGGTTATAAACCCCTCCAACAGAAGGCTTGGGGATACCTCTAGTCTTAGTCATTGGCCCTAGGTGGTATACTCCCTAACTTCAAGGATGGCCCAATAAAATCTTCTTCTACCTGGAACCTATTTGGAAGAGCATCAATGAGGGTGTATATCATTTGGTCGAGACCATTTGTGGTAGAGAAATATATTAATACAATCCTTAAAAGAAACAGGTGACTGTAGGTTCATATCTATCCTTAACTTATCCATAACAATGGTGAGAAAATCCCTTTACAATATCAACTATCGTGAGGTGTCATCTGAAAAATGTTTAACTAGAAGATTCTCTTTATACATCTCCCAAAGTGGAGGTATTACACCCAATAAATAAAAATGCCAAACATCAATCCCTACTTTTCCATGGGATAAAAGGAAGAAATTAGTTCTAGGAAACCAATGTATAATTAGCTCTTTATGTTTTGATTGATGATACATGATGAAATGAGAAGTCCATACTACCTCCAAAATATAGATAACAAGTAACTAGTCGGAGAATTATGATCATATTTTCCTAACTTAAAATGATCATGCACATTCATCGGAGAAGTTACCTCTAGGTCATAAGTCCCTCATAGAGATCCAACCACTTGTAAGAGAATTCAAGGAGGGGATGATTGTGCTCAAATAAATTTGATCTATTGGTTGGTGGAAAATATTTAAACCTTATAGATCTCGAAGGGAGTTAACCAACATGTAGGATAACCAATGGAGGAGTGGTAAAAAAATTGAGTGTATTTAGAAATCATTGTTTGAAGAAAATCAAGGGGATATGACAGTTAGTAAGATGAAAGATTATAAACATGTGAAGGAGTGAAAACATCATCCAATATACCTAATCCATTAAAATAAATTCAGTGTAATAGGGGATATCTCTTAAGTTATTGAGGTATAATCCCTTTAAAATCCTTGTTGGCAGAGAACACATCATAATGTGGGTTGAAATTTGATTCCCAATAATCATATTACTATGTATGGTTAGATTGAAAGATTTCTATGAACTGGAATCTATCTATATGAACACAAGAAACACATATATTTTATTATCAGTAATTCTTATATCACCATCACTCTGTATGGTTCCCTTATATGTTCAACATCATCACTCCAATATGCCTTCAAATTCTACTCATACTCTGCCTATGTCTTCTATAAATACAAGAGGAAGGGTGATCTAAATAACCATCACATGAAATTCAAATCACAGTATAACCTTAAAATCAGAACATTGATGAAATAGTATTGTATAAAATACCTATGTGGATTGGAAGGCATCAGGATGGAACCATGGTGAGAGAGGTCTTCGGGGAGGAGGGTGCCGCTGTGAGAGAGGTCGTAGGGAGGAGGGAGTTGCGGTGAGAGAGTTCGTCGGAGAGGAGGGCACCGCGGTGAGGAGAGGATGGGGAGGAGATGTCAGGGAGGAGAAGTTGTCAGGGAGGAGGGCACCGTGGTGAGGAGAAAACATCGGTGAGGAGAAGTCATCGGGGGAGAAGGGCACCACGGTCAGGCGAGGTCGGGGAGGAGGGTAACATGGTCAGGCGAGGTCGGGGAGGAGACCTCGTCGGGAGGAGAAGAAGCCCGAAGGAGAAATAAGTGGGGAGGAGCGCGAGAGTAGAGAATCGGGGACCCTGATATCAAATTGGAAAACATGTTGTATAGCCACAATTATTAAATAAAACAATGTAAATTAGGAAGATATAGCCATGGACATATAAAACAGTGGCTATAGGTTCGTGGATATAGCTTTAATTTGTAGTAGTTCACCCAGATGAAATTGTGCCACATGGATATCTATGGAATGCCTGTCACGAAGTCCATGGATATTCCATCCCACTTTAACTCTGGAACTTCAAAGGGGTGAGCTAATCCTACAAGAACCTGGTGCTCAGCCATCACTTGCAGGCACGTAATGCATCGAGAAATGAACTCTGCTACTGCCTTCTTCAAGCCTAACCACCAAGAACTGTCATCTAAGATACGGGAACATTGTCACCACTAAAGGATGTACCACCTAATAGGATCTATGGAACTTTCTCAGGGCCTCCTCCCGCTATGCCACTAGTACAACAATGCATCATCTGAAAAGAAATACGTTCTCTCCACATTGTGAATATCCATCAGGATCATGACCTATTGATAACTGAGCATGTAAATCCTAACAGTCTACATCCCTGTGCTTTGACTCCCTATCTAATCATAAGTGTTGAGCGGTGACACCAATCTACTAAAGGCAACCCACACCCCCTCTGTCTATAAAGGATAACTGCAATGTGGATAACAGCTCTATCACATCGCTCAACTACTATGAGCTCAACCTTCGGCTAAGAGAATCTTCCACCTAGTTCACCTTCCCATGAGTATTGATGATCTCGAAATCATAGTCCTGGAAGAACTCTAGCCAATGCCTCTATCTCAGATTCAGATCCTTCTATGAGAAGATATACTTGAGGCTCTTCTGTTGATAGTATTCAATGAACTGCTCACCCATAAGGTAGTGTCACCACATCTTCAATGCAAAAAATACCATTGGAAACACAAGATCATGGGTCTCATAGTTCTTCCCATGTGGCCTAAGCTGGCGTGAACCATAAGAAATCACTTCTTATCCCGGAATTAGGACACAACCAAGCCTAATCCCTAATTCATCATATAAAACTATGTACTCAACACCCACTTTTAGTAATCTCAAGATCGGGCCGATCATCAAACTCTGCCTCATCTTCTCGAAATACTTCTGACACTTCTCTATCCATATGAATGGTTTCCCCTTCCTGTTCAAGGGTTCCATCGGTGCTGATATTTTGGAGAAATAAAGAACGAATCTCCTGTAATATCATGTGAAACCAAGGAAGCTCCACACCTCCATCATGCTCCGAGGTGGATCCCATGCTAACTCTACCTCCACCGTGGCTGGGTCCACAACTACTCCATCTACTGAAATGACATGTCCCAAAAAGTGAACCTCCTAAATCCAGAATTGGAACTTCGAGAGCTTTCCATAAACTTTGTTCTCTCAGAGTACATCCTAAAACATCTATAGGTTTCTCACACGCTCCTCCTCCGATTCCGAGTACATTATGATGTCATCAATGAAGACAACTATGAACCAGTCTATGTATGGCAGGAAGATCCAGTTCATCCATCCCATGAACACTATAGGTGCATTCATCACACTGAAAGGCATCACCCGATAATCATAGTTACCATAGCTGAATCTGAAAGTCATCTTTGGTATATCCTCATCCCGTACTCATAACTGGTGGTAACCAGACCAAAGGTCATCCATTAAGAACCACTATGCCAAACTCTGCTGGTCGAAGTGGACATCGTTCCTTGGAAGTGGATACTTGTTATTCCATGTTACTTGGTTCATGCACCGGTAATCCACGCACAACCTTAATCTCCCATTTTCCTTCTTAGCAAACAATACTGGGGATGGCTAGGGTGAAACTCTAGTTCATACAAAACCCTTTCTTTGAAAACCCTCCAAATTCCCCCTCATCTCCCAAAGCCCAACAAGAGCCATCTGATATGCTGATAAGGAAATATGTGCCGTCTTGGGGGGTACTTCATCGCAAATGTCGATTTCAAGGAGGGGAGGTAGTCATGGAAAATTTTTGGGAAATACATCCTCGTACTTGGCCACTACAGTGGGGAGATGGAAGCTCAAAAAATCTACTACTCTGAGGGTATGTATAGACAACTCAAGAGTGATCATTTGTACCCTCTGACGCATGAGCCCATTATGTGTTTCCTGAGTCTCCCTTTCAACAAAAAATTAAAACCTCATCCCATCACTGCAGACACACCGCACTCCTTGCCTAATGTAGTCAATCTGGGCATGGACCCAGAATAACTAATCCATACTGAGAATGAAGTTGTAAGGTCTCGATGCTGCCACCAAGACGTTCCAACTGAAACTCTCGCTTCCAAGGGTAGGATCACACTATCTAGAAAGGTGTTTGATCATCGACTCTCCTCTCGTAGGTGTCTCCATGAAAAAGTATTGATTCAATGGCTCTACCAGAATCTCAAGGTTTTGCACAAGACATGTGTAAAGGAAGTAATGACTGTCACCTGTGTCTATAGGTATGGTAGATAAGGAAGAAGTGAAAAAGATCATACCTCAGATCATCCTTGGTGTCCCTGGATCGTTTGTCTCAACTGCATGTAGTTGTCCATGCCACGGTCCCTAGCTCCCTAATCATGGTGCGGACCTCCTAGGGGTGGTGGAGTAAGTATATCAAAGCATCTTCCACCAACTGCAACTCTACCTCCTCCTCTGCCACATATGACACCTGGCAGGTCTATCTACTCTACTCTCTACCTCTGCCTCGATGGTCCATCCCCCATCTCCTTGTCAGTAGCTCCACAGGTCGGACAATCTCTAGAGAGATTTCCCCTACCATCTCATGAGTAGCTTCCCCTCTCCCTAGGCTGACAGGATCCAGCCATAGAGCCCTGGACTTCCAACCCCTTGTATTGGTTCCTCTTGTGACATCTCCCACATCCTGATCCCCGTGTCTGACATCGGCTCCATGCTACTGAGATCTTCGCACCTATCTACCTCCTTTTGACGGCCGTCAGATATCTCTTCTCCTCTATTAATCTCTCGATCACCATGGCCTGCTTGAGCACTCCAACATAAGTAGGAATGAAAATAGGCACAACACTAGCTTGAATGTTCCTTTGTAGACCTAACTTTAATGTCCAAGATCTGAAGTACTGATCCCTGACCATATCCATCAAGTACCTGACATGGTTGGTGAACCATGATGAATATTCAGCCACTATCAAACTACCCTTCTATAGCGGAATAATCTCCTCAATACGCACTACTCTCAGCGTAATGGGTGAGAAATTATCCCTAAAGAGTCATTCAATCTCTATCAATGAAAGAGTCTCCTCGTCATGAGTCTGTGTGGTCAAACTCTACCATTTTCACACTGATCCCGGAAGAAGGCTCACTCTTATGATTAACATATAGTCCGTCGGTGTCCTCATGAGAAAGAAAACTTAGTCACCACATCATGCCAGTTTTCAGCAACTTTATAGTCAGGCTCGCCTCAGAACCTGAGGTGTCTCTATCTCTAGAACTCATGGAGCACGCTTAACCTTCACCCATCGTCGGTCAGTACTGCATGTACCACAGGCTGCTCCACTGGTGGTGGTTTAACATGTGCACCACCTAGTGGCAATGCATGGGTAAGTGGTCCCTATATCGATGCCTCGTCACTGAGGGGGTCATCCTTATGATCACGCTACTGAATCCTAGGTGGGGAAATATCACGATACATAGATGTTTCCACCATGACTCATCCGGATTCACCTTCTAGGCATAGGATTGTAACCCTATAGGAATAGGCATGTCAATACCTTAATCTACAAATGGTCAAGAATGGATAGAGGATCTCGCTACGGGACTCTCGAAGGGATACCTGACTCTATCTCGGAAAGTCATGCTGGAGGGATCATACTTCTAAAAAAATAAATGTTACATGACCTATAGGGGAATGAGTAATGGGGTAACTAACCCGGATGAAACATTTCCATGAAACGTTGGGCAAGAAGATGAAGCCATGCACTGAAAAGTACACGGCGTGTAGAAAGGTCACACAACGTGTCCTCTGACCCAAGGTATTTCCTACGTACAATGGCCTGGGTGAAAATGCTTGTCCTGAGGAAGAAGATACACATGGTGTGTAAGGGAGTGACACGCCATGTTCCTCTATCTAGGGAGGACTCAATGTATGATGGCCACGTGCCTATACATGGATTCAACCTATGTATTACAACCCTTGTAACTAGTGCACGGGGTAACCCATGCAGTAGACTTGGTTTGGTCATGTTGTGGAGTACATGGCCATGTATTACCCCCTGTTTCCATGTATCATCCAAGATACATGGAGAGTCATGCGTAAGGACCCATACATCATGTTCTTCAGAGAATACACCATGCCATCACATTGTGTGTTGCAGAACCGTAGTCGTCGCTGAGCCAGTCCCACAAGGTGTGTTCTTCGCGATACACGTTGTGTTCTTCAAAAATATACAGAATCTTCATTCTTCATCGCCATTCCATAGGGCTCTTCTAATCCTTGATCTAAATATCTGATTATTGCAATAATAAAAATAAAAGGTCACCCTGCCATGCCATCTATGTTTCGAGAGGTTTCAGTTGTTCAATCTACCCCAAAAACTTGTTTCGATCATCCACATAAAGAACAGTCGAAGAAATTTTTTTCCCAAAGTGGGTCAATTCAATTTCCCCCATCGTCGTCACACCTCTGCTAGGTCATTGCGATGTCGAATCAATAATTTGGGATCATTGCGATACAAAATGGACGCACAATGATATGTTGTTTGTCACCCCACAAAGAACATGAAGAATGTGAGGGAGAGAGAGGAAGAAAATATAATAAAAAAAGAGGAACGTACCTCACCATTGTTCATCATGACGTTAATCCATCCCCTTTAGAAGGTTTTAAATAGAAGGATTCGAAACAATGATTCTTTACATCATGGATTAGTCCCCAAAATCATCCCAATAAATACCCTCCCCCAAGAATATATAATCCGCATATTAACCTATTCGTGGGTTGATCCACATTCATCATTTAATTAAATAACGATGATGAACTAAATCAAAATAACAAACCCCTACCTCAATCTGGTTGAAGAATGATCACTGGGTCACTTTCATTGGCTCGGTTCGTCAAATCCAGGAATAGTCGATCGATCGTGTCATCGTCGTCCGCCAATAGGTACTCCTCCAAAACATCAATGGAAGATCCTCAATTTTCTGGTTAATGAATGATCATTGGGTCACATTCATTGGTGCAGTTCATCAAATACAGGAATTTTCGATCGATCATGTCATCGTCGTACACCAACATGTACTCCTCCAAAATATCAATAGAAAATACTCAATTTTCAGGTTTATGCGCCTAAGCCAATGAACATGTAATAAGCATGTAATTATAGGGTAGTATTAGGTCACTTCACAAAAAAGGAAAAATTTTACATAAAATAAATTATTATTTTATTTTATTTTCATTAAAACGTCCAAAAATTAACTCTTACAGCTGACCCGCGTCAGTCGATATTTGGCCCCGCCTAAGGCAAAGTCGTTGTTCTAAACACAATGGTGCCCTCATATTTTTGATCCAGGAACCTGTTAAAATGTTATTCCACATCTTCAGAAAAACTGATTACACACATTTTTAAAAAGTTTAATTTATTTTTAAACATTTATTTTGGGAACTCCGGGCCTCGGAACCGCACAACGTTAAAATGCCTCGTCTCAAAATAATTCCATGTAATATTTAAAACTAACACACAGAAAATCAGAGACATTACAATGTTTAACAATAAATGTCATGGATGTAGAATTTATGGGGATTATGAAAATCAATTTACTATATGAGAATCTTATAAACGGAATCAGGAAGGTCGTATTAAATTTCATTATACTTTTGAATATAAGGAGACAAAAAATGAAATGTGAAAGTTATGTGATGTTATTCTCGTATTTTTTACATTAAACCTTTGGAACAATTTTAGATTCATCCTGGGGACCCAAAATCAATGACTAATATTTCATATTCTAGGAATGAGGTATTAAATAATTATTTTATGAAGCATGAGTAATGGTTTAATATGAAATTTGAATTAATGATGTACTTATGTTTTGAAATTCAATTATTTTGTTATAGGAATCATGAAAAATTTAATTACCTTTATTATATGTTTTCATTTATTATTTAAAGGGCTATATTTATTGGTTATGAAGAATTTGAAAAGTTATTTTTTGATTATGGGAAGGAATCCCTTAAAGTGATCAATATGTTGAGAATGTTGTGTTCATCTTTGATTATGTGATTATTAATTTGGATAAAGTAAAATGTATAACATTAATTACCTTGGATATTATTATTTATTTATCATCAATGTGGTATTTTTCATGAAGGATAAAGATTGCAACATTTTTGGATTTAAGGAATACATCCAACATACATCAGAATAAAGAAACATTCATTTTATCAATATGGATGTATAGTAATTATGTTCATTATAATGATTCAATAGAGTATAAGAAGAGGATATTCACATGTTTGAAATGTATCTACCAAGAGATACATTGTGATATACGTGGGATCAATTTTAATCTATTTTCATGAACTTATTTCTAATGTTTTGGATTTTCAACTTCTGAATGGGATATAATGTTAAACATTTATGGAATATTTATGTTAACATAGGAATATTTATTTTTCTATCAATGTATTAACTCTCCACATGGGCATTTATAAATATTATTAAAAATGTTCTTACCATATTGTGTTGATGGTAATTAATGATATATGGGTTGACATATCATGGATCTCATTATCTATTAGATCTTTTGGAATAAAAAATTCTCATACATTTCTTATGGTAAGACGTGAAGGGGAAATCTATCAATGAAAATCCCAAGGGTTAAATTGTGAAAATTAATAGGAATAAAATCAAGTAAGTATATTTTATTGTGAATAATCTTCAACATTAAAAAAAATATTTTGGATATAAAATGTTTATCATAGTACCTTCATGTAAGATGAATCAAATGGTCCCTTAGATAATCTATGTTTTAAGGCATTGTGATTATTAAATTTCTCATAACCACATTTTATATATATCTCCCCCAATACTTGATTGTTATAATTTTATTCAATTTCCCTGTCATCAATTTCCACCTATGTTCCTTTCCATAGATACCAAACTATGTGTTACTATGGGTATCCATTTTGGTTCTGAAATTTTTTTATTGGATGTATTAGTGTTCATTTTTATGAAATAGGTTTCTATTAGTGGAGAATAAAATTAATAGACCATTAATAACACAGATTATATTTTTATGTTGAAATTCATTTCAAAGGGGTTAGAATATAATACCTTAAGATTCTGTGAAACTTATATTTTTATTTAATTCTATATTTTTTATATTTTTCATTTCATACAAAACTGAAAATATTTTTTTATATTAAATTACTATATTCGGATTTTATTGTATGAAAATCTAAGAAATAATGTACTTTATGAAACATAATGTTTGTTGGTATCCACAAGTAACATCAAGGTTAGTGTACGTTGCATGCAATATTGACTATCCCTAATGGATTTCATAACACGCAAGATGAAGTGTTACCAAAATATAATATTATTTTATAAGATATAACCTTGATATTAAGTTGAAGGAAATTAATAGTATTGAATAAATTTTGAAAACAAAATTTTAAATTCATTAGATACAAATTAATTTTAAATTAATATAAAAACCAATTTATTATATAGTGAATGTTTTTATTGAAATCTATTTTTTTGCTCACAAAGCAATATAATGATAACAAATTAAATGTATTAAAATTAGTGATTTATAAAAATATCATATATATAATATATATCAAACAATTTATTTTCTTATAATCACCAAATAAATATCAGAAACAAAATTTAATAACACACCTAATTTCACACATAGTAACCAATATTTTTATTTAGGCACTTTTTGTGCATTTTATTGATTAAATTATTTTAAATACAATTTTTGGGAACTTTATAAATATTATATTTTAAAATAATATTAATTAATGAAATATGATCCAAAAATTATTGTTATGGTAATTTTTGGTATTGTTATACGATGTTTCATATTTTGAAGAATTGTGAAAAATATTGAATTTTAATTCAAAAATGTTTTTTCAATGATTTTATTTACATGGTTAAACTATATTGTAAATAATTTTAATATAAAATTATAATAATTTATTATTAACTAATCCATTTCAGGTAATTGGAATCATCTTTATGTTTAATTGGAATATAAAAACACAGTAATCTTGTGAACATTTTTATTTTAAAACCCTACATTGTCATCCCATATGTAGGATTGAATTTAAACTAATTTTTTCCACATCTATTTTTGGAACATGGGAAAGGGATTCTATATTAGGAAGAACCATATTTTTTAATTTTTAATACGTTAAAATTAAACTTTGACCAAAATTAAAAGTGTATTTAATTAAAATTAATTACTACGAATAAAACAAATTAAGCGTAACAAGGGAATAAACCATAAACATAAGCTCCCAAATAAACTATATAAATACCTCTCACAAATTGGATGGAAATAATTGGTCCATTCACCTTACAGTATTGTGTTTGGTTAATTATTTTTACTTTGTATAGGAAAAAATGTGGGTACACTTAACTTGTTTCCAAAAATACCAAGTGAGTCATTTTCCTCTTCTATAAAATGCCACAAACTCTCCCACTTCATCACACATCTCAAAAAATTTATGTTCATCCATGATCTGACATATGAACTTATCAAAAATCCCCTATTACTCCTTCAAACCACCCTTTTATAATAATTTCAACCAATAATGCCCTTTGGTGAAAGACAAAAGGAGTTACCCAAAATTGAGTTAATGTCCTCCGTCGAGATTATTTATCATATTTTCTATTGAGGCCCCTCTCACACTGTTTATATAATGATTATAAAACTAGAAAATAATTTATATCTATTGAGAAGTTATTTTTAAATGTTTTCAAAATACATTTACACAAACGTCTATCAAATGAGTAACAAAAATTCTATTTTTGTATATAGAAAACTACAGCCTAAAAAATGACAATAGTATGATTTTCCATTACCTCCTTTCAATGTTGAGAATTATGAATGAAATTATTTATATATATTATATTTATGATAAATATAATTTCATTAATATTTTGTCATTACTTTATAACACATATCATAATACATTCAATTTTCTGTAAATATGTTAATTTCGTTTGAGGAACGATGAACTATCTCCCCCACAAGGTGATGTGATTCATTCACACACTGCATGGAATGTATTTAGGATGTGATTAGTAAAAATATATGATATATATAAAATAATAATGATACTTTTATTATATTATATATATACACGTAAATTTAATTTACTTTCTTTCTTTCAATGTAACAATAAAATTGAAACAACATTCATGTGTACGCAAAACCTACTGTCTCCATGAGCGGTGTATTCCATTTAATAAATCTATATTTGATAGAATAATATAATAAAAATATAGTTAATATAAATGAAATGTATATCATATTTTACATTCAATAAATAATTATATAAAAATAAGGTCCATAGATATAATAAATTAATATGCTTATAAAAAAACAAACAAAATATTACCCGAAGTGAAAACTAATGATAGAATTGTTAACAAGAAGGTATTATAATGATACAATCACACCATATGAGGTATCTAATATAATAATAGGGTTCTGATAAATATTTATAATTTGGTAAAAAAATTTATACATGAATTTTGTACAAGTACAATGACTCTCAAGAAACAAGGAAAGAGAATTTCAGATCATTTTTTTCCATGAGATACATGATTTATTCAAAATGAATTCCTTTTTTGTGGTGTGTATACTGACCATGGATGAATTATATTATTATTATAATTAATTTTGTTGAGTATTAATATATATTTTTTAGTATCTTTCCTTTATATGGCTTTTGTTCCAAATGTTATAAATTTAGTAAAGTAAGTTTGTCTTAAGTTTCTTTCATTGAGACACTTACCATTTTATGCACCACGATTTTTCCATGAGCTAAATATAATGAAATTGGAAATTTATATCATGAATCCAATTCTTTCTTGATATTTTGGGATTTATTTAATTTCATTTTTTTTAAATTGGTATAGCCTTTTGAAGTTACCATGTGCTTAGAATCTATTTAAACAATCTCATCGAATTTCTATATTATTTGTGATTATGATTATTTTATAAAATATTATAATCCATCTCTCAATAAAAATGATGAATTTTTATTTATTATGTTTATTAAGGTTATATTCATGTATTGGTAACAATTATTCCACAATTTTGAAATGAAAATAGTTACAAATGTGTTTTTATGAAATAAGAAAATGACCCTCCCTTTGGTTGGAAATGTGTGTTCTATCAGACAATGTTTACAAAGATTAAATGTTACCAAAAATATTATAACATTACCCTATTATAAGTAATATAAATTTATACCCCTATTTTACATTTTAAAGAAATTTCCCTTTTTAAAATGAATCTTATTATAATTTTCAAGTCAAGGAACTATTATAACCATTTTTTAATACAAATGGAATGTTTAGAATGTAATGATTTTCCCACCTTCATTACATAAATTTATTTAATGATTCATTTAGATGATTAAAAATTGGATGTTTAAAAATGAAATTTTTCCCCAAATTCTGGATGTTAAATTTTTTATTGTGTTTTAAAGAAAATAGAGTTGATTTTTTTCAGGTGGCTTTTATAAATTTTCAATGAAAATGGGTTTTCTAAATCTTCTCATGATTTAATTATAAGTAATAAATGTATTTAAAAGTAAATATCTGTCAATATTATTCGATACCTTATGTATATGTATTCAAAAAAAATTCAAATAATTTTGTTTTCAAAAGGTATTATGTTTTTTAAATGATTTTTCAAAGAAGAAAGTATAATTTCTATTTGAAATGTTTATGATATTTTGAAATTATTTTCCACAAAATATGACATATTTTGGTGTTATTCAAGCCTTTCCAGGAAATGTTAAAAAGTTACCATTCATCTTATTTTTTGAATGGTTTGTGTTTTGATTTAATGATGCATAGGACACCTGTTACTCTTCCAAGGGTCAAAATCTTTTAAAACGCACTTTTATTCAAGGGTTATGCATTAATGAATTGATTAGAACACCTATATTATTTCAAAAGTCTTTGATTTGGTGTAATTTTAATGATACCAAATTGATTTATCATGTTATGATATGATATTTATAAAACCCATCTATTTTAATTGGTGGTGACAAGATAAATGTTTTTTTATCATGGGGAAAATGAATATATGATTTTATTATATGATGGGTTGGACCTATATATCCATCCAATATAGTGGGTAATGATATGTTTGATATGATATCAAAGGGATAATGAGTTGTAGCTCAAGCCCAAAAATTAGAATGTACATGGGTTGTAGCCCAAGCCTAACAGTAAGAGGGTAGACGAGTTGTAGACAAAGCCATAAAACAAGAAGATATATCTGTTGTTAATGACACCTTATTGTAACTGGGTAGGAGTGTATCCCATTCCTGAAAACAAAAAGTATAGGGGTTGAATCTCATTCATAAAAAGTAAGAGGGTAGACATTTTGTTATCCCAATACCGAAGAAGCATCATGGGTAGTATCCCATTCCTAACATGTTGTCAAGGACATGGTAGGTATCCTTGACATATGGTTTTCTATATTTATGTGTGTGAAAAAAATGAAATGTATTATTTCTATTCTATTATTCCATTAATTATGTTCTTTATTACCCTAAGATTCATGTCATATGTGTAACACCCCGAGATTTTATGAAAAATATTCTTTTAATTTCATTAATGTCTTGTGTTGTATGCTACACCAAGATTACCTTGCGCTATACGCAACACCATATTAGCTTGCAGTATATGCAACACTATTCTTGGATCGTGTTACACACAATTTGATAATAGTTATTCTACGCAACATTGAGTATATATATATATATATATTCAATGTATAAATTAAATATGGTTGGATTATGTTATATGAAACAATGAAGGATTCTTGCACAGCACGCAACCCTGACTTGGCTTGCATTACACGCAATCGCGACTTTCCTCGATAGCGTGTGTTGTACGCAATACCGGGTTTTACTAAACAACGATATATTATTATAATATTATTATGAACTAGCCATTATGAATAGTATTAACTAAATTTTGAATCATATAACATTATTATTCGTCTTACACATTTTCTAGAACATGGTATAAGAACAAAATAAATTTTTTGGATAAAATAAGTATTTTTCAAAAAATGCAGCTTTGCCGCCTTTTAATGGCGCACCCACTTTAAATCTAGTTTTTGACATGTTTATTTGTTCCATTTGAAAAAATAAAATTTTTCTTTGGAATCATGAAATAAAAATTTACTTTGGATATGTTTTTCATATTATTCTGGTAACTTTCATATTTTGATGAATAATAAAAACACACTATATTTTAATTAAAAACAACTTTTTTCATCGCAATAATTTATATGGTTAAATTATAATATTGAATGGTTTTAAAGTATTAATACAATATATTTTTATCATTTAATATAATTTATGTCATTATCATTGATTCTACCTGGAATTCATAAGATAAATCAATTCAATCTTTTGCAATGTTTTAAAGAAAAACTTGTTTTCTTTCGAAAATGGGATTAATTTTAATTTAATTTCTACAACTTTAGTATATTGAATTTGGAAAAATGGATTCCATATTTGGAATCAGTGGATCAAAATTATGTTAATAAGCTACTTTTTATTTTTGGGAATTATGAATAGTAACTACGGTAAATTTTATTTACCATAGTTAAAGGTAAATCGAGTAATTAAGGGTAAATATAATATTATAAAATTACCCTAATACATGTAAAAATCCTATTGTATGACTAAAAGTCGACCAATATCACCTAAGGGTCGGATTAGATTCATTCAATGGACTTTTGTCCATGAAAATAATATAATTATTATTAAAACCGAAGAATGTGACAACATGTCACTTTCTTAAATCTTATAAGTATAATAATTTTAATTTAGTGATAAACTTCATGAAACTTAGAAAATTAATAGTTTATAGAAATATACTACAATTATCTACATCATAGGAATTTATTTAGAATTTTTAGGGATTAAATAATTATCATTTATTATGACACAAAGATGATGCAGTAATTGTCTTATTAATGAAATATTGACATAATTGATGTTATAAATACCCAAATAAATGTAATTTAAGCCTTTTTATGAATTAAAATAATTTTATATGTTAATATGACATGTTATTATTGATTTGATTAACTTTTTTCTAACTAATCAATCTCTTATGAGTTTCAAAAAAATCAATTACTAAATAGTGTCAAAATTGACATAAAATAGTTTTTAAAACAAATATTATATTATTAATTGTTATATTATTCCTAAAAATCTATGTTTCCTCCAAATTACATATATAAGAATATATATATTAATAATAAACAACTTGGGGTTCTTTTGGCTTGATATAATAAGTTTATTAACCTTATAGTGTAAGAACACAAGAAGACACGGTAAAAGTAAAATTATTTAACTTAATGTTAAATCTAAATGATAAGGTTAAAATAGGAACCTAAACTTGCCTCAATTCTATTGGATGAGATTATTTCGACCCATCCCCACCTTAGCTTCTAAATAAATCAATTTGGATCTATTTAAAACCGATCGTGACTTTTTAATAAAATAATATTTTTAGTTTTTCCAAAGAAGCCCCTCTCCTCCCTTATAAAAGGGCACCCCTCCCTCTCTTCCTCACACCACTTTGAGCCTTCATGCTCGGCCAAACTCTTCAAAATTATCTTCTAAATTTCCCTATAAACATACTAGAGGTTCTGGTCTTCCTCAAAGACCAATTTTAGTACCCTAAGAGGAGGTCTCAAAGGGGCGCTTCAAAGAAGAGGTAATTTCCGTTACAGATTCTTTCATCTTTATTTCTTCATCCACTACTTCTTATTTAGTTGTTTCATTATGAAGTAATAACATCAGAATCACTAATATACTGAGATGTTATTATACGTATGAAAAAACCCTATTTCACCATCTATCCATCCTACAGAAAAAGAAATCACCGCGCGTGCGTACGTACGGAATACCGTCTCCATGCCGCGGTGTAATCTATTTTCCACCACCACCTTACTTGGATGGGTATAATGGTGTAAATAATGACTATATATTACTATTATAAAGTGATATTGATTCTTAAATAGTATACATACACTCCAATACAATTCCATGATCATAGGAACGATATCATCACTCGTGCGTACGTACGGAATACCATCTCCACGATGTGATGTGACTCATTCTACATGATCTTCATTTTCATAATGATTATATAAATTAAGTGAATGAATGAATAATGTATATATTACACTAATACCATTCTGGAAATGAGGTATCTATAACCTAAAGAGAAGAATAAGAATTTATTCGACAAACACGCATAAGAACAAAAAGTAATAAAGACCCGAATAACAAGTAGTAATGAAATATTACTAATAAGAAGATAAGAATATGACCATATATGATATAATAACAATAATTATGATTCTGTAATAAGTCAATGGCATTATTTAAATCATTATACAGGAGTTTCGGACACTTACGAAGAAAATCGGACCTAAGGTAAGGGAAAATATCACAATCTCATTTTTATCTGAGATTGTTTATACTTTGGTATTTACTGGGGTGTATTTTATCATCCACATCCATGTTTCCTCAATATGTAATATTATTTCCATCCAACTACAATTGTTTAAATCCAATTTTACCCTTCGGTGAGTTTTTAGTAAAAGATATGAAAGGAATCTGTTGTCGTTTTTCGTACGAGGCACTTTTTGACTTTTCCGAGAAAAGTACGAGAAGAACGTTTTTTTAACTTATGTGGTATGAATGGATTTTTAAAAAATTATTTCCAAGAAGCTTCCTTTACAAGTTCTCAAGTTTATTTTTAATCAACTTCTTTTAGTTTAAAATTGTTTGACACGTTAAAGAAAGGAAAATGTTTTTGAAGTAGAAAGGATATTTTCCTTAAGAATGTAGTTCAAGTGCTTTATCAAAATTATTTTCCATCTAAGATAATATAGGGTTCTGTTTCTATCCATATTATTAAATTGATTTGATTATATTGTGAGGGAATTATTTTTATGGATTCCTTTATCATATATGAATTGTTTTATGATGTCAAGTTGTTTAAGAATCCCATTTTTACTACATGGGTTTTGCAATGATGTATGATTTATGATTTTGTGGCACACAGAAGAATGGTATCATTATGAGATGGGTGGGAACTATATCTCCCTCCAATGAATTGGGTAAAGATTTTTTATCTCATGAGATAGACATGGCTGGAACGGTAGGTTATACAGGTTCAGTGAAACAGGACTGAAACGAGGAATGAACTCAGTTCAGAAATGGACTTAGTCCACTAAGATAGTCTTGGCAATGAGTCTTGACTAACAAGAAATGACTCTCTATGATTATGTGTGTATGCCACAAAGTTTCATGTTTTATGTTATGATTATTTGGATTCCATTTCACTACTATGATTTATCCCATGTTATGAAGTTACGATCTCTTTTGCAGGTTAAGATTTCCAAAAGATATGTTCTTATGAATATGACGTGATATATATTTCTTTTGTTTACCCTTACTGAGAATTTGATCTCACCCTTTTATGTTTTCTTTTCCCCATGACATAAAGAAAGGATTTAGGTTTTAAAAAAAGTAGATCTTTATGGGAGATGTTGAATATCTTTCACGCCGATTAGAAGATTATATTCCGAGTTTCCAGAGACACTAAACTATTTTGGTCCTTGTGTGTGTATTTTTGTTATGTACTATGTATTCCGCAAAAGTAATGTAATTTCTATGTACGTTAAGCTTCGGGTCTCTACAGTTGGTGTCAGAGGAAAGGTTCAGTCAACCTTTGGAAACTAGCATGCGAGAACTTTAGTGAGATCCCTATAGATATTTCTAAGGTAGGTATAGGGATGTCCCTAAGGTTATGTATAAGTATAGTTTATAGTACTAGAATTACTATAATCTAAGATGTTTGAAATTGACGGTACTCCCCCTTTATTATATTGTTTCCCCTAGCGTAATTTTTGCCTCTCACACTATTCTTTTTGGGTTTTAGACGATGGCTGGAACCCGAAGGAACCATGTTGATCAATGTAATGGACAATCCAATGATTGTCCTCCTGAACAAACTAATTTTATGGGATATGGAGTAAAAAATCTTATTTCCACACTTACAAAAGCTATGAATCATTCTGGACTTCCAAATGAGAAGAGAAGGGAACAATATTCTATTGAGTCCTTCATGAGGAAACTCCCACCTTCTTTCAGTGGGTCTTCTGATCCACTTGTGGCCGAACAATGGATCAGTACTAGTGAAAAGAAATTTTCAGTTCTTCAATGTTCTGAACATGATAATGTCATCTTAGCAGTATATCGTTTGGAAGGTGATGCTGATCAATGGTGGAATTATATCAAGAATATGAGGCCAAGAGATGAAATTGAGTCCATCGAATGGGACGAGTTCAAGAACTTATTTTTCAATGAGAACTTCCCTCATATTCTCCGAACAAATATGGAGAAGGAGTTTCTTGAACTAAAGCAAAAGGATGATGTATCTGTTGGTATATTCGAAGCGAATTTTACAAGGCTTGCAAGGTATGAATCTGGCTTTATCATCCAACCTGAAAGTAAAGTTGATCGATTCTTCATTGGCTTAAAACCAAGACTTCGAAGGGCATTAGCTATAAGAGACATCGGTAGCTATGAAGAAATTGTGCGTTGTGCTATCAAGGTAGAAATGGAAGTTGGTGTTGCTTATCCATCTCATAGTTTTGACAAGAAACGAAAGATGGAGTTCAAGGAGAAATCTCAGAATAATGGTGAAAAGAAGATGAATGTTTCCTTATTCTCAAAGTGTGGAAAGAATCATGGTGGAGATTGTCTTAAAGGTACAAGTAAATGTTTCAAATGTGGAAAGGAAGGTCATCGGGCATTTGAATGCCGCAATGATGGGAAGAAGATGTCTTATGATGCAAACAAAGGAAGGGATACACAGAATGAAGCTACTACACTTCAATGCTTCAAGTGCATGGAGATGGGGAATTATGCCAATAAATACCCTAATCCAAGGGTTGTTGATGATGATCGACATCAACAAAATCTTAAGGCAAAGAACAAAGGGAAGTCAAATGCGATCACCATTGGCGATGTTGAATATGAAAACGATGTGGTGGAATGATTAAGTGTTTATGTAATGGGATTCCAAAATAATGTTGTATATAGTATACTAGAATATTGTAATATTTATGTATTGGTTTATTGTGGTTTTCAATAATTTTATGGTACCGGTAACCATGGAAAGTGATTGAGATATTTTTGAGAAAAAATATGATATGCGCATAATGAAGGGATTATGAAAAAATGAAATGTTTGACAGTATTCATGAGCTCATGATTGATATAAGGACTAAGTGATATCATGGTTTGAGTATATAGAATATTGAGGATTTTGGTATGTGGAAAGTGTTAACTTTTAACTGCATTCATGTTTTCAATAAGGTTCAATGGGTATTCAAGAGAATTCATGATTAAGGCCTTTGAATGTTTGGAATGTGACCAACAAGACATATCTTATGATATATGGGGATCAACGATGGTATTAAATATCTGGTAATCGTTTTCACTATATTATGAGAGTGGACTGCAGTATTATGGATAAGACTAAAGATTGGAATGTATTATGTTGTACATAAGTTAGTATTGTTTAAGGATAGAAGTTTTTTCAATATTATTGATGGGATGTTATAGTAATATAGTTTTAGAAAAAGGACAACCTGCAGGACGGGCGACAACCCATCTCGTCGAACAAAGCTGTGGGAATCGAATCCATGACCAAAGTGCGACTAGCCTTTATCGCCTACCAATGGCCTACAGGAAGTCCCTATTTAGTAGAAACTAGTTTTATTATATTAAGAAGTATGATATATGAAGTATAAGTCCATTTTAGGAACCATATATGATTAATATCACTATAGATGGACTTACATATTTTTTTGATAACTTTTCTAACCTTTTGATTAAGAAAGATGGAATGACCCATCATTCTATCACATGATCTGCTAACACATCACGAATGACAAATTCAACGTCATTTCATTAAGAGATGAAGTGGAAATTGTCCATAGAACGACCAACGGTGAGACTATACCAAAATCACAAAAGTATTTCTTCTAATTCCAATTTCATCAAATTTAGGGAAATGATCTTGAAAACCAAAATAAATATTGTCCTAGTTCCGTTATATCCAATGAATCATATGGTACCTTAGATCATCACAAATAAATAGCTTTGTGATTGTTGACTTTTTCATAGCCATGTTCTCTACCACTCTCCATCCGAACTTGATGGTTAGATTTTTCTTCCATATACATATTTTCACCTATGTTCTCCTAGGTGGAAACCCAATGATGAGTTAATTTGGGTATCCGTTACATATCATACTTTAGTTTTTTAAAGCCATATTTTGGTATTCCTTTTTACGATGTGGGTTTCTATTAAACAAGCTTTCGAGTAGTAACCCATTTATAACCCCGACGAATTTCAAGGGCGAAATTCATTTTAAGGGGGGTAGAATGTAACACCCTGAGATTTTATGAAAAATATTATTTTAATTTCATTAATTTCTTGTGTTGTATGATACACCAAGATTACCTTGTGCTATACGCAACACCGTATTAGCTTGCAGTATACACAACACTATTCTTGGATCGTGTTACACACAATTTTGATAATAGTTATTCTATGCAACATTGAGTATATATATATATATATATATATTCAATGTATAAATGAAATGTGGTTAAATTATGTTATACAAAACAACGAAGGATTCTTGCACATCACGCAAGCCTGACTTGGCTTGCATTACACGCAATCGCGACCTTCCTCGATAGCGTGTGTTGTACGCAATAACGGGTTTTACTAATCAACGATATATTATTATAATATTATTATGAACTAAACTTTATGAATAGTATTAACGAAATTATGAATCTTATAACATTATTATTCGTCTTACACATTTTCTAGAACATGGTATAAGAACAAAATAAATTTTTCAGATAAAATAAGTAATTTTCAAAATATGCAGCTTTGCCGCCTTTTAATGGCGCACCCACATTAAATCTAGTTTTTGACATGTTTATAATTTAAATTTGACAAAATAAAATTTTCTTTGGAATCATGAAATAAAAATTTACTTTGGATAAATTTTTCATATTATTCTGGCAACTTTCATATTTTGATAAATAGTAAAAACATGCTATATTTTAATTAAAAACAACTTTTTTCATCGCAATAATTTATATGGTTAAATTATAATATTTAATGGTTTAAATGTATAAATAGAATATATTTTTACCATTTAATATAATGTATGTAATTATCATTGATTCTACCTTGAATTCATAGGATAAATCAATTCAATCTTTTGCAATGTTTTAAAGAAAAACCTGTTTTCTTTCGACAACGGGATTAATTTTAATTTAATTTCTTAAACTTTTTTGTATTGAATTTGGAAAAATGGATTCCATATTTGGAATCAGTGGATCGAAATTATGTTAATAAGCTACTTTTTATTTTTGGGAATTATGAATCGTAACTATGGTAAATTTTATTTACCATAGTTAAAGGTAAATCGGGTAATTATGGGTAAATATCATATTATAAAATTACACTAACACATGTAAAAATCCTATTGGATGACTAAAAGTCGACCCATATAACCTAAGGGTCGTATTAGATTCATTTAATGGACTTTTGTCCATGAAAATAATTTAATTATTATTAAAACCAAAGAATGTGACAACATGTCTCTTTCTTAAATATTATAAGTATAATAATTTTAATTTAGTGATAAACTTCATGAAACTTCGAACATGAATAGTCTACAGAAATCTAATACAATTATATACATCATTGGAATTTATTTAGAATTTTTAGTGATTGAATAATTATCATTTATTATGACACAAAGATGATGCAGTAATTGTCTTATTAATGAAATATTGACATAATTGATGTTATAAATACCCAAATAAATGTAATTTAAGACTTTTTATGAATTAGACTAATTTTATATGTTACTATGACATGTTATTATTTATTTAATTAACTTTTTTATAACTAATAAATCTGTTATGAGTTTCACAAAAATCAATTACTAAATAGTGTCAAAATTGACATAAAATAGTTTTTAAAACAAATATTATATTATTAATTGTTATTTTATTCATAAAAATATAATGTTCGGCCAAATGACTTAGATAAGGTTATATATATTAATAATAAACAACTTGGGGTTCGTTTGTCTTGATATAGTATGATTATTAACCTTATAGTGTAAGAACACAAGAAGACACGGTAAAAGTAAAATTATTTAACTTAATGTTAAATCTAAATGATAAGGTTAAAATAAAAACCTAAACTTGTCTAAATTCTATTTGGTGAGAGTATTTCGACCCAACCCTACCATATCTTCTATGAAAATCAATTTGGAGCTATTTAAAACCGAACATGACTTTATAATAAAATAATATTTTTAGTTTTTCCAAAGAAGCTCCTCTCCTCCCATATAAAAGGGCACCCCCTCCCTCTCTTCCTCACACCACATTGAGCCTTCATGATCGGCCAAACTCTGCCAAATTCTCTTCTAAATTTCCCTAGAAACATCCTAGAGGTTCTTGTCTTCCTTAATGTCTAATTTTAGTGCCCCTAGTGGAGGTCTCAGAGGGGCGCTTCAAAGAAGAGGTAATTTCCGTTACCGATTCTTTCATATTTATTTCTTCTTCCACTTCTTCTTATTTAGTTGTTTCATTATGAAGTAATAACATCAGTATCACTAATATACTGATATGTTATTATAAGAATGAAACATCCCTATTTCACCATCTATCAATCCTATGGAAAAAGAAATCACCGCGCATGTGTACGTACGAAATACTGTCTCCACGCCGTGGTGTAATCTATTTTCCACCACCACCTTACTTGGATTGGTAAAATGGTGTAAATAATGACTATATATGACTATAATAAAGTGGTTTTTATTTTTAAATAGTATACATACACTCTAATACAATTCCACGATCATAGGAACGATATCATCACTCGCGCGTACGTACGGAATACCGTCTCCACGATGTGATGCGACTCATTCTACATGATCTTCATTTGCATAATGATTATATAAATGAAGTGAAAGAATGAATATGATATATATTACACTAATACCATTCTGGAAATGAGGTATCTATAACCTAAAGAGAAGAATAATAATTTATTCGACAAACACGCATAAGAACAAAAAGTAATAAACACCCGAATAAAAAGTAGTAATGGAATATAACTAATAAGAAGCTAAGAATATGACCATATATGATATCATAACAATAGGTATGATTATGGAATAAGTCAATTACATTATTTAAATCATTATACAGGAGTTTCGGACACTTACGAAGAAAATCGGACCTAAGGTAAGGGAAAATATCACAATCTCATTTTTATCTGAGATTGTTTATACTTTGGTATTTACTGGGGTGTATTTTATCATCCACATCCATGTTTCCTCAATATGTAATATTATTTCCATACACATACAATTTTTTAAATCCAATTTTACCCTTTGTTGAGTTTTTAGTAAAAGATATGAAAGGAACTCTTTGTCATTTTTCGTACGAGGCACTTTTTGACTTTTCCGACAAAAGTACGAGAAGAACGTTTTTTTAACTTATACAGAATGAATGGATTTTTAAAACATTATTTCGAAGAAGCTTACTTTACAAGTTTTCAAGTTTATTTTTAATCAAATTCTTTTAGTTTAAAATTGTATGACATGGGAAAGAAATGAAAATTTTTTGAAGTAGAAAGGATATTTTCCTCAAAAATGTAGTTCAAGTGCTTTATCAAAATTATTTTTCATCTAAGATAATATAGGGTTCTTTTTCTATCCCTATTATTAAATTTATTTGATTATGTTGTGATGGAATTATTTTTATGAATTCTTTTATCTTATATGAATTGTTTTATGATGTCATGTTGTTTAAGAATCCCATTTTTACTACATGGGTAATGCAATGATATATGATTTATGATTTTTTGGCAAACATAAGAATGGTATCATTATGAGATGGGTGGGACCTATATCTCCCTCCAATGCATCGGGTAAAGATTTTATATCTCATGAGATAGAAATGGCTGGAACAGTAGGTTATACCGGTTCAGTTAAAGAGGACTGAAACGAGGAATGAACTCGGTTCAGAAATGGACTTTGTCCACTAAGATAGTCTTGAAAATGAGTCTTGACTAACAAGAAATGATTCTCTATGATTATGTGTGTATTCCACAAAGTTTAATGTTTTATGTTAGGATTATTGGGATTCCATTTCACTACTATGATTATTCCCATGTTATGAAATTATGATCTCTTTTACAGGTTAAGATTTCCAAAAGATATGTTCTTATGAATATGACGTGATTGATATTTCTTTTGTTTACCCTTACTGAGCATTTGAGATCACCCTTTTATGTTTTATTTTCCCCAGGACATAAAGAAAGGGTTTTGGTTTAAAAAAAGAAGATCTTTATGGGAGATGTTTAAGATCTTTCACCATGATTAGAAGATTATATTCCGAGTTTCCAAAGACACTAAACTATTACGGTCCTTGTGTGTGTGTTTTTGTTATGTACTAAGTATTCCGCAAATGTAATGTAATGCCTATGTACGTTAAGCTTTGGGTCTCTACAATATGAGATTCCATGATTTGATTCATTATTCATTTTTATGTCCTTGATTTGTAGGGTATGGTCTTATAATGTTATGATCATGTTATCATGACCATATGATCATGTTAATGATTACATGTCACTCATGTTTACCATTACTAAGAATCTATGTTCACCCCATTCTATGTTTGCATCGCAAATTTATGAAGATATGTATAAACTAAAATGTGTCTAAGATGGGTTCTAGCCCAGAAGAACCAAGTGGGAGATAATATTGCTCGTTTATCTACGAATGATTGGGTATATATCATTCTAAATGCACTAATCTAATATGGTGGTGAAGAATATATTTGAATAATGTTTCAAATATTCCAAAAAAGTGATTTAATATCTATGTACATTAGGTCTAGGTTACTATATTACCTCTACTAATCCTTATGAGAACCTAAAAATCATTGGGATGATACATGATAGAAAATGACCAACCACATCATAGTCTTTCTGCCCACGATTTATCCCATAGTCACAATCCACTATAAAAATTTAATAAATGAATCATAGTTAAACTCATTTAATTTATCGAGGATCTATTCCCAATAAATAAATACATATCCATTAACATTATATAAACCTACATGTACTATATGGATACTATCATAAATAAGAAATAATTCATTAAAAAATATTTTTTTCACAAATACCATGTAAATATAAGTGGCCTAGATTCAATCAAAAAACCCGGATAATGAATAACTATAAGATTATACATGGAAATTAATTTTTTAGAAAAATTATCATTTATAAAAATATAGAGAAAAGTAAATTAATTTTTATAAAATAGATAAATAAATATTTATATAAAATAATCATAAAAAAAATCTAGACACCACTATAAAATATATTTTTAATTTTTGAAAAAATACATTCCAAAAAAATATTTTAATTTATTTTCCCTCATAAAAAAATATTGAAGAATTCTTAAAGAATTAATTTTATGAAATATATAGAATCTGATAAATATATATGTGTGTGTAAATAAGGTCATTTGAAGCATTATTAAATAGTTTTAATGAAGCTGACATCGATAAAATAACTAAAAAATTTACTTGTGAATAGATAAAAATAAAAATATTAATGATACATAAGATATTACCTGTACATTTATCAATAAGGGAATATTTGTTTGTGAAAATAAATAGTAATTCAACAGAAGAGAAAAAACCAAAATAGTGGATGTGTATTATTATAAACCATGTCACATTTTTACCCCAAATGAAATCAATAATAATAGAAAATTTTAATGTAATATTTTATTTAACTATAAAAAATTATAAAAAATATGAGGTAGTTAATGGTTTAATACAAAAAACTGTGAAGAATATAATCACATGACAATGATTATTACCTAAGGTAATATATAATGTATTAATAAAATCCATTATGAATTTGTTAACATATATATTATAATAATATCAAAGAGTCATCCTAAATGGTAATATATATACCTTCAATAAAAATTTAGTTTTGATAAAAACAAAATAATGAATATAAGTACACCATATAAAATAAAATTGTTTTACTATATGATACTTTTCTCAAGGAATGGTAAATATGATTAATAATTATACCTAAAATTCATACATTGTCAAAAAATTTCAAAATACAACCATATTATTGTGGAATATAGTACATAATTCATCAAAAAATTAAATATAAAAATTGTAATTAATATAATCCATTTATAATTTCTTAATACATGCTTAATAATTATTCTTTTATAAAATTATTCAAGAGGTGATGACTTCACTATTTGTTCCCTACATAATTTATCAAGGTAGTTTTAATCCTTATTTCTTGATTGCGGTTTAATCACAACAACAATGTTCATGCATTTGGTAGAGATGTATTTGTTTTGTTTATATTGTTACATGAATTTTTAATTTATGATAAAGTAATTTTTTGTAAAAAATGATTAAAAATTTCCTTCATAAAGTTCTAATTTAAAAAGAATAGTCAATATATTTATGAATATACATGTAAATATTACCAATGGGGAATTAATAAAACATATTAAAATAATCAATTAGGTATAATAATAAAATTATTAATTTTTTCATAATGATTTATGATTTAAATATTATTGCTTCATTCACGTTTGTATTGAAAATGATGCAAACACATTATAATGAAAAAAAGTGTAAATACTTTTTAGTGATTTATAATAATATCACTTTTACAATTGATTAATTATTAAAAAAAATTATAAAAGTGATCAAAAAATTGATTAATAGGTGGTTGAATAAGATAAAAATCTATCAGGGAGAGGATAACATTTACAATGAAGACATAAAGATTCTATTAGAGATCCTATTATATATAAATGATTTGGAAAATGTTTTTATGATAATATTTTTCCAAACATGCAATAGGAATTTAGAATATGAAATTAGGAATCATATCTAGGAGAAAAAAATAGAATAGATTTGGTTCCAAGTTGGTAGTGGAGAGGTCTATTTATAGGTGAGGATGAGAATAATTTTAATTTTAAACTATTGTTTGGTGATTAAAGAATCAAGATTCATATAGGATCTATGTGAGTTATTAAAGGGGATAATGGAATGAATATTAGGATTTAGTCCCACACCTCATAATGGGCCCAAAAAATTTCATAATTTTATGTTAACTATCCAAAACTCATGCTATGTAATTTTAACAGTTTTTAAATGATATAATAATTTACCCTGATAATTAATTTTCTACCAAAATTATAATATGATCAATGTTACATAACATATACATGAATATTCAAATTTTGTAATTAATTAAAAAAATTCATAATCTAAATAAGTTATTTTTTTCTAATTATAATCTTATAAATTAATGGAAGAAATATTCTTTTATAAAAATTATAATTTAATTTTTTTTTCCTATTATTATTTTGAATTTCAATAAATTAAATACATAAAATTGACCAATTTATTTAATTAATATAAAATTTTAAAACATTCATCAATAATTTTTTTCAGGAAAATATCTATAATACCCTACCTCTATAGAAACATGGAAATAGTTGTTATATTATATTATTTGTACATAATACAATAGATCTTATGGGATTCTACAGAATAGTAGTATTTGAAAAATATATACATATATTTTTCATATTATACATTGAAAACAATAAATAAATTATAAAAATTTATAGAGAATGTTATTATTTCATCTATTTGATCCATGGAAATTGTACATTATTCACTACATGTTTTCTTTGTAAAAATAAAGAACAAATAATGGAGATCTCAAATACATAGATAGGTGTTTCATATCATGGGATTTATCATATCAAAATAATTGAATAAGTTGTTTTTCATAAATAATTTATTTTTATAATTGTATAACTAAATGAAACTAATGATATACTATATCCATAACAATAATTAATAACTTGGATAATAAATCATATTATTATACTGATAGAATTTCATATAATTGACAATAGAAACATTATGTTATTGAATTTTTGTAACAAAATAATACATAATTGGAGAACTCATATACTAATACCCCGACAATTTTTCTCATTATACTTGTCAATGCATTAGGGGTTATCTATATGGATCCACGAACATCTCCAATTTACTTCATTGTTCATTATATGAGTTAACAATCCATTTTATAACATCACTTATAGAACATATTTCATCATCATGGAAAAATTGAATAATGGTTATACACATTATGAAAATATAGAAAACTAATATTTACCCATTCAATTGAATTATGTAGCTCTCTAAAAGAATTCCTCAAGAATCCTTATAGAAATAATATTTTATTCTCACTATCTAAGGATTTATCGATTTCAATGAAATAAAGATATGGATGAAGAAAGGGAAAGTTAAATGTGTTTTGTTGTTAATAGAAGTCAATAATTTAGTTTTTATGTTTTTAATTATAGGAGTCTATTGAAATGGTATAAAAATATTTCATTAAGGTTTTTAATGATCATGTGAATAATTCAAGGAAAACCCCCAGGAGTCTCTCACTATGAGAGTACTCAAATAAACACTCATTCTGTACTGGGTCGTGATTGAGTAGATAATTAAGGGATTTTTTTATTTAACTCATTGTAAATTTTCTAGTATCTCCATATTGATATAAATTATTGGAAAACCAAACACACATTATATTCTTAAATTTATGATTATTGGGAACTAATGAAGATTTGGTTTTATATCAATAACATTATATTGAGTGATATAATTTAAAAAATAATATTAAATACCTCACATAATTATTGCATAATTATTTCAAATATTAGAGGTGTAGTATATAAAAAATTTTACTTAAAATATTGTGTATAGAATAATCATTTCATAAGAGTTAAACAATTAGATAATGAACCGTTTCTATTATTCATACGTAGTAGAATATTCACTAACCTTATTCGTAATAATTAACTAACATAATAATCTATTTCATAATTTTATTCATATCAATATACTATTGAAATTAATTTATTATTATTCCTTGGAATTTCATTATGTATTTCTTGATCATATCCATTGTGAGTAATATTAATCCTCTCGACCAAGTGGTATAATTGATTATTTTTTATTTGTATTCTTCCAAATAAAATAATTACTAATACAGAAATGTTATTGGAATTTATTTTTTATAATTATTTATAATTTTATAATTTTATTTTATGTTAGATTTTGTTATGATACTTACATATGACATTAATTAAGAGAATTTTTTAGCAATTTTTAACAAAAAATTGAAATTTTAACTATTGTGTTTAAGATTAATGTTACATTTTAAAAAATAAAATTGAATAAATATTTACATATTTAAGGTTTTTTTTATTTAATTTTGATAACCCACCTTTCAAGGGATTAGGGGAACCCTTACAAATCATGTGGTCTTAAATATTACTTGACCTATAGGTATTAGAGTAAATAACATGATTATAACTACAAGAAATTGCTCATCCCAAGTAGTTGTATCGTGATAACAACTCTCCACCTTTGCATGGATGTTCAGCAAGGATTCTAATCCATGCACAAGCTGGTCCTGTTGGATACACCATAACCGCTATTTTTTCCACATCCATTAGCTTCTTCTCTGGTGAATACTCCTAATATGAATCCTCATCTCAAGTCTACTCTATGTAGAGTCTAACTGGTCCATTAATGTGATGAACCAGACCTGCGTGCCAATTAACGGGTGCCCCGTGCCCAGTGGGCCACATGGACACAAGCAAATCTTCCTAAATGCCAGAGGCTACCGACTAGTAGCGAAAGCCTAGGGAGTGTCTGTGGGAAGACTAATCCCTCATTATAATAATGTAGCACAAAAAAAGAGATATAAATTAATAGTAAACAACAAGAATAAATATGAATAAATACAGGAAGAAATCTACTTCAATAGATAAAAAAGAATAACAATAATTGTATCAGCTGGAAGAGAAATAATGTAATGTAATGTTACGAGAAAAATGGAAAACATGGATACAAGACAAAAAACAGAGCATGTTCCACTAGTCAAAAGAAAAATACTCTACTCCAAGCATCCCGAGACCCTACTCGGTCATCCACAATCATGCTCTATCTAATAAGAACACAATCAAATATTGGAAGCTACATGGTTCACTTTTTAAATACCAGAAACCATGTAATATACTTCATGTACCAAATGGTGCTGGGAGATGATGTGAGATAAATGTCAATGAGCCACCACCAACGGTGTCTACAACATCAGGCCCACGAAATAGAACATAGCTGTGTGTGAGCATATATGTAAAGTAAAGAAAGCAGTGAAAAATAACTAAATAACTAGGCACCAGCTTTATCCCTCAACTGGTGTATGAACATGTAACTTGTTCATTAATTAATAAATTAACATTTAATGTTAATAGGTCACTTGAGCATAGACAACCCTTACATCACCGTTCTATAATATAAGTAGTGAAGGTCGAAAGATGTAACAAGGAAACCAAACAATGATATCCAGTGAGGGAGTTTTAGGGTAAAAACCCAGGTTACGTAAACTCACAGAAAGCTAACTCTGTAGTATCTCTATCTAGATAAGGGTTAAGAGTGTAATCCAAGGTGTGTAATCAAAGGAAATCCACAATAAGTTTCCTACCGAGTCTAAGGAGATTGACGAAGGTAATACCGGGCTAAGAAAATACTAGACCTAATGGGATTTAACCATGGAACCTACTAGTCAATACCAGATCCATGGAGTGTATATGATGTATCATGTAAGAATAAGGGACCCACCAATAGTATATCGGGCATCCAAGGAATAGAAAAGGAGCAGAATCTAGATGGGTATCAACCTAAGAAAACTGAATCCTTTGATCAGAATGGGGTTTCTGAGACCTAAGGTATTCTCCTCTCAGAATCCAAGGAATGCACAAGTAAGTCCATTCCTATTTGATATTATAATCATGTAATAATTCATTTGGTTCACGTATTTCCTTTCATTAGTGTGGATTGATCAAGTAGTTTTGAAACAATTGGTCTAAGCCTTCTCTTCCATTAGTATGGATAGGCGAAGTAGAGTTTCAAGTATTTAATCAATTATTAGTTAGATATTAAGGCATTATATATTATTAAGGTTCACTCTACTACGTTCCCATTAACATGGAAAGGGGTTCTACGACATATAAACTTTATTCAATATCTTTCAATAACGCCTTGTTATATACTTAGTATACTTTCCATTTCACATTGCATATTTAACATTTAATAAACATTTTTAAGAACATACCTTAGACGGGTCAAGTGGTGAGAATTCATGGTACATTTTACTATGAAATTATCATTAAAAGATAGCCAATTATTATAAAGAGACTCACCTTTATAAAGGTCAAGTAATGTCACACCCGAATGGTTGCTTAGACGTGTTGAAAAACTGAAACCTAATTATGTCACAACCTTCGACATGAGGTGGATTGACTTGTTGGTGTAACCACAAACAACTAATCACATATTTGGAAAGAGCATAATCATCGGATTCTAATGAGAATAATCATGGCATGTTAATTTATTAAATGGTTTCCAATGAAATCGGTGGGTCCCCAAGAATATTCAAAAAACAATGAACATTAGGGATGGGTTATATACCAACCACCTTAGGGTTGTATGAGCGTTCTCCTCCAGTATCGTCCCATGATTTTTCTATGATCGTAGTATATCTATGAAATGGTGAAAAACTATAACATGGTGAAATCTAGGTCAATAGTGAAAGAGATGATGTATGGATAATTAGGACTCAAGTATATAATGTTGCACATCCAATATGACAAATGAATGATCTATCAGATTTCGTAATAATAATATAGTTTTATTCCTACTTTGGATCATCAAAATGATCCAAAATGGGAGTGAACTTGGTCAAACCCTCATAAACTCAGATTTGGGAGGAAGGAAAAATATTAATATATCATTAAGGGAATTTTGGTCATTTTAAATAGTTTTTTAGCATGCACAGGGTTTTTCCGCATGGGTTGTCAAGCCGTGTGCAAAACATAAGAGATGGTTCTACCCAACTCTTGGAAAAAGGGTGATTCACATGGTTAGGCTGCATGGTCATTCATAAACAATGCGCCAACCTGGCAAGATTCCACTATTCAAAATAACACAAACCTCATGGTTAGGAAAACTGTCCACAAAACATACACAAACCATTCAAATTTATCTAGGATGAAGGGGGGCTTTCATGGTTAGGCTTCAAGACCATGTTCAAACCATAGGAGATGTCCCTATCCCAAACAACACAAACTACTTGGTTAGGAAAAACTTGCACAAACCAAGCACAAACAATTCGACAAGTCCTTTTTTATATAAAAAGGGAAGTTCCAAGCTCCAAATATGAGTTGGACATTCCCAACTCCATTTCTAACTCATTTGTAATTTCTACTAAGTCCAATGTAATGATTAAGAGAAAATATTAATGGATCTATACCTAAGTGAAAAACTAGGTTCTCACAGTCTTCCCTCCTTAAAAGAACTATCCCACGAGTCCTTCTTCCAAGGGTAAAGAATCATTGTCTGAGAATAGCCCTGGCCATTGGGTATGCACGTCGGCATTCCTCTTCCATGTACCATTCTATATTATTCCATGCTTCCATATCACCCAATCGAGAGGGACATAATTTCCCCTGAGAGCCTCCATGTTTCGGTGTACAATGTGTACCTGATATTCCCCAAAGGTATAATCGACATATAACTCAAATACCTCAGGATAAAAGGTATGTGATGGGTCAGCATGATACTGGTGAAGCTACGAGACATGAAAGACTTCATGCATGGCATGGTATCTCTGAAGTAGGAGCAACCGATATGCTACCAGCATGACTCTCTCTAAAATATCGAATGACCTGACCTAACTAGGTGACAACATACCCTTATTTGTTAACATTTATTCCCTATACTAGGCGATACTAGAGTAAAAATACTATCCTCATCCAAGAAGTGAATAGGGAGTCAATGGTGATTAGCATATTATTTCTATTTTGACTGAGTAGTAGTCATATGCTTCTTGATTAGCTGGATCAGTTCTGAAGTCTTCTGAACAAGAAGAGGACCTAATAGGGCTGCCTCACCTACCTCTAGAGAATAGAAGGGTGAACGGCATGGACTATCATATAAATACACAAAAGGATCCAATCGATTTGTTTCATGACAACTGTTATTATGGGAGATATCAATGAGAGGGATATTCTTATCCCATGAACAACCAAAATCATGGATTAATGATCAGAGCATTTCCTCAAAAACATGTATTGTCCATTCGGATTGTCCATCAGTCAGGGGGGTGAAAAATATTTAATAGAATCACCTCAGTTTCCATTTCTTTGGTAAAACCTACGAGGACTGTGATGTGAAACGAGCATCCCTATCTGAAATAATCATACATGGAACCCTGTGTATTCGTATGATCTCACGGACATACAATCTATACTGATCATTAACTGAGAAAGTCTCCTGAATAGAAATGAAGTGGGATAATTTAATTAGTCGGTTAAATACTACCCAGATAGCATTGCTACCACATGGTGAACGAGGTAAGCGAACTCAAAATCCATAACTACATCATCCAATTTCTATTCTAGGACTGGAAGTGGTTGTAACAACCCTACAGGTCTCTGGTGCTCTGCTTTCCCCAGCTCATTGGTGGAAAACCTAGTGATGAAGCCCAAAATCTAACATTTCATTCTAGGCCACCAATACTGGTGTCAAATATCTTGATACATCTTCGAGATGCCTTGTTGAACTGCCCACTGGGAAGCATGGGAATCTTTCCTCAACTCCTCTCTCACATATGTAGGATCACAGATATGTCCATGTAGACACATGACATAATCTCTATCCATAGACCAATCTGGATGTGGGATATCTCTTGATATACTATCAAGAAGGAAAATACTTTCAGTATTTGAAAACATCCTACTCGTCACCTTCTCATGGAGGGACGAAGTAATTGATAAGGCAGAGAGGTAATAATTCTTGTTGATGTCATGATACTCTATATGATGTTTATAAAAGAGGGTGATTATCTTCCATTCATTACTGGCTTCCAGTACGACCTGCATTTGATTTTTCTAAATTAGTGTATCAGCAACGACATTTCCTTTTCCAAGTGTATAGGAAATCTCAAAATCAATGGATTTTAGATATTCGACCCATGTTCAATGCCCGAGGTTCAAGTCACATTGATAAAATATATAATTGAGGCACTTGTGAACTATATTCACAACAAAGAGCTCACCAAAAAGATAATGTATCTAGAAAAGTAAGGCATGGAAAATAAATACTAACTCAAGGTCATGTGTCAGGAAATTTCTCTTGTGAGGCCTCAACTACTGTGATCTGTATGCAATGACTTTGTCTTCCTGCATCAACACTACTCATAGTCCAATGCCTGATTCATCACAGAGGACAATATTGTTGGATCGAATAGTCGATATAAAAGTCTATTAGATGGAACAATACAAGAGGGGGGGTGAATTGTAGGTTTAAAAACCTTGAGTTTTAGTAACAAAGAGATTAGTTTAAATGAACTTAAACTAATACAAATACAAACACCCACAATTGTATTGAATGTAAAAGGTATGATGTATTGTAATACTATTGTAAAGCATAACAATTGTATTCAAGGTGAACACAATAATCAGAGTAATACAAATATGAATGATTCTACCTTAAAGCGTATAGAACCAATCAATACAATATGTAAAGGAATGATTGTAATTGAAACAATTACAATTGAATATGTAAAGAAGAAAGGAAACAATACAAATCCCTTTCTAATACAACAGCGGAAATGTAAAAGTAATACAATTCTTTTAACCCAAAGAGAAGGGTTATCCTTTCACCTAGGATAAAAGGTCTGTCTCACCAACACCTTGGTGAGCCCTCGATACGATGATCGGCTCATCTGTCTGCCTATCCCCGGCAGCCCTCGATACGATGATCGACTCGTCTGTCTGCCTATCCCTGGCAGCCCTCGATACGATGATCGGCTCGTCTGTCTGCCTATCCCCGGCAGCCCTCGATTTTGCAGGTAATCGACACCTCTGTCTTTCAATTACATGAAAGCCCTCGATACGATGATCGGACGCACAAGGCTGATGAGAGAAGTCACAGTGTCTCTCTCTAGAATCTTCGTAGTTCACAGAGTCTCTTCGTTCATCAGTGTTCTCTCAGCTTCAAATGACCTCCTATTTATAGGCCTCGGGTTCCAACGGTCATATTGCCTCCAACGGTCCTATTGAAACAGAAAGCACGACATCGTTTTGATTAATATATAACTAACTCAACGACATCGTTTTGTTAGGATAAGAGATATAGAAATGTAAAACATGAGTATGATTCATATGCAGAGAGAGTTTTTGACAAAGTACCAAAACAAATAATGATCATCTGAATAGAAAAGTCAGTACGATACGATTGACAGAGTCAGTACGATACGTTTGACAGAGTCAGTACGATACGTTTGACAGAGTCAGTACGATACGTTTGACAGAGTCAGTACGATACGTTTTGGTCAGTACGATCAACATCGTACGATACGATAAACATGATAAAAGACAATTTGTTATTTACAAACATATGATAGAATACATTTGAGATTTCCAAAACATGCCATAGAATATATTTGTGATTTCCAAAACATGATGTAAAAGCCAAAAGAAGACTTTTGACTTAACAATCTCCCCCTTTTTGGAAAGCACAAACACACAAAGTAAATGAAACAAGAAATACTTATCTCCCCCTGAGTTATTGAAAACTCTTCTGAATAAGAAATTGAATACAACTAACTCCCCCTTAGGTATTGACTTTCCTAAGGATTGCATTCATAGATTTTCCTTGAGAGCATTGAAATGCATTCTCCCCCTTTGTAAAACAATCTTTGCTTTGTAAATATTCTCCCCCTTTGTGATTTACAAAAAGAAAGGAGTAATCTCGAAATGTCTGGAAGAGTTAGTGAAGTAATACAAGACAATGGATAAAATAGAAAGGATTATAAGAGTTATTACAAAACAAACAAGTTCCAAAAGAAACAAATACAACAATCATTTGTTTTCTCTTTCCTTCTCTTTCTTTATGAGCTCATGAAGCACAGCTTTCATCTTCTTGATCTCCTTCTTGTCTTCAGAGATTGATTCACCCTGAGTTTTGAGAAGCTCCTGTTGATCCGCAAAAATCTGATCTTGATTTCTGATGGTCTCTTCCTGTACTCTGATTACTTCTTCAAGAGTATCAATTCTGTTTTGCAGAGTCTTGTTATCCTTGGACAACTCAGAATTTTGATTCTTCAATAAAACCATTTCATCTTTGAAAGATGAAACCTTCGAGAAATCAGATTGGAAAGCATTCATCCTATCTTGCAAGTCATTCACTGAAGGAACATCGGTTCGTTGAGAAGACAAAAGGTTCAGCCTTTCAACCGTTTCTTTATCAAGCTTGTTGAAAGCGATTGCTAGCTCATTTGATAACCCCCTTATATCTTCAATGGCTAATTCATGATCATTGATTGAGCTTTCATTTTTGTATGACCACTTGGTCATCTTATTACAAGCTTTCTTATGAGCAACTGAGCTTTCCGAAAGAACTTTCAGATCGGCTTCAACAGACAAAACTTTCTTCCTCAATTCTTTCACAGAGCCAAACTTCTTTCTATGATTTTCAGTAATAAAATCAATCTTCCCTTCCAGCCTCGGGAAATAAAGAATGGTTTTCTCCGTCCTTCTCAAAACTTGAACAATGTAATCACTCTTCTTGAGAGAGATTGTATGCTCTGAATCAGTATCTTCATCGTACGATGCTAGTTCATACGATCTGCTTGAATCAACAGCTGGCTATTTCCCTTTCTCTTTTTCTTTCTGTTTTCTTTCATCTTCCACTCTGTCACTAATGACAACTACTTTATCAGATTGAGAAGATTGAGCATCTTTCTTTCCTCGAGATGACATCCTGTCCGGAGATTTTTCCTGATCGGCACGAGGAGTTTGTTGAACACCTTCGCTCAGCTTTTGAAGCGATTCCTCTCTACTTTTCTTTGAACTTTGAAGAAATTCTAACAGAAAATATCCTTCTTCTACTTCCACTTCTTCTATCACTTGTTTTCCTTTTTCTTTCTCAGGCAAACTCTGTACGATGGGCTCTTGATGGACTTCCACAGTTAGTTGAGCACTAGCTTCTTCAACTACTTTCAAGACTTTAGATATATCAAAGTCCTGAGCCTTTCTTTTTAAAAGAGTCTTCTTTTTCTTTTCAGCTTGAAGGGTTTCTTCTACCCTTATTCTTTCTGCAAAAGCCTCAGCAGGATCAAGACCAAACTTCGGATCACCCTCTTTTCTCTGTTCCTTGTCCTTTCTCCACTTTGCAACAACTTCTTTACTGTACCTCGGCTTCTTCTTCGGCTTTGAACTAGTCTGTGGATCAGACTTTCGAGTAACACCGGCGGATTGATTGTCTTTGGCTGGCATAGGTGCCGATTGATTTTCAGGCAATTCAGCTTCTACATCTCTGACAAAAAGTTTTGAATTTGAATCAAAACAAACATTCAGCTTTTTCATCGTACTCTTATTAATGAAAGACGGCCACAAATCCATAGGTTCTCCTTTCAAAGGAATGTTACAAAACTTCATACTCTCAAGAATGAATTTCGTAAGGATGGCTGGATACATTATTATCTGGGATTTAATCCCTCCTTTCTTGACATTCTTGATGGTTTCAAAAATATACCCCATGAGATTCACTTTCCTCATAATCACAAGATAATCGAGCATAAAGACATCAGAAACTTTAAGAGTTTCTCTATCCCCTTTCCTTGGGACAAGAATGCCTTTCATCCATAAAGTGACAAACCGATTGTCTGGTGAAAGATGATAAACTTTCCTCTTTCCCTCATTAACAACAAACAAAGATTTTTCAGCACTTTCTCTATTAAACGTACCAACTTCCTCTGGTAGTTTGTGAGATGGACAGAATGAATCCCCTTCTATAGAAACATTCAGAAAGTGTGCCGCTTGTTTCACAGACATGGATAATTTTCGATCGTACACAGCAAAGTTTATAGTCATATCTTTGTCGAAAGACACGGTTTTGTAAAACTGACAAACTTCATCGAAAAGAACTGGATCTTGATTATCAAGCTTTTCCACACAGAGATGTTCCCATCCTTGAAACAAAATAATCCTCTTGATTGTAGAATCGTACATATCGAAAAATTCTCTGGATACTAACCTTTCTCTGTGAAAGTCTTTCTCTGTAAAGGTCTTTGAAGACATTTCAGCGGGAGTGTTGGCAGAGGATTGAGACATAAAGATGATGCTGATTGAGAAGATCGTACGATTGTTTATAGCTGGGGGAGCAGAGCTTCGCCTCAATTCCTAGACAATCAATGTGGGTTTGGGGAGGGGAGGGGGGTATTTATAGGCAAAAAAGAGATGACCGTTGAACTTCTACGGTCGAGATTATATAATACTAGATCAATGGTTAGGATTAAAACAACGAAAGAAAATAAAAATAAAAAAAATTGAAAAAGATACCTGTCGGAGAACAAAAGGTGATTGCTGGTTTTGGTATGAATCAAAAGTAAACACAATCGTAAGAAGAAGAAAAAAATCATGATGCCGATGGAAAACAAACTCAATACTATCATTGGTCGATAAAAAAAATGAATGATACGATGGAAAAGAATTTGAATAGTATCATCGGTTGATTCAAAAATTATTGAATGGTACGATGGAAAAGAATTTCAATACCATCATCGGTCGATTCAAAAACTATTGAATGGTACGATGGAAAAGAATTTCAATACTATCATTGGTCGATTCAAAAACTATTGAATGGTACGATGGAAAAGAATTTCAATACCATCATCGGACGATACAAAATTTTTGAACGATACGATGGAAAAGAATTTCAATACGATAAACAGAAAAACTGAAATGGTCAATACGATAATCAGGAAAACTTAAAATGAAACGATAAAACTGTCAATACGATAAACAGAAAGAAACATATATAAAGAGAGTAAATATTTAATGATCAGAAACATAAAGACATAAAGAAATGTCCTCCCCCTTTCTTCGAGGAGTTTCTTACTATTAGGAGAGATGTAAAACAGGAAGGAGATATGAATGATTATTTTATTGTAATCATTCCTAGCTTCTGTTTTATAAATTCAAATCTATCGGAAGGTAAAGGTTTTGTAAAAATATCAGCAAGCTGTTCTTGCATTCCGATGAATTGTAAAACAATATCTCCTTTTTGTGTGTGATCTCTAAGAAAGTGATGCCTAACATCTATGTGTTTTGCACGAGAGTGATGTGCTGGGTTTTTACTAAGAGATATGGCACTTGTATTATCACAAAGAAATTGAGTTTTGGAGAAACTCAAACCATAGTCAGTGAGTGTGTGTTGCATCCACAATACTTGAGCACAGCAACTTCCAGCTGCTACATATTCAGCTTCAGCAGTGGAGAGTGCTACTGAGTGTTGTTTCTTGCAAGACCAAGAAACCAAAGAATCTCCTAAGAAATGACAAGTTCCAGATGTACTTTTTCTATCCATTCTACAACCACCAAAGTCAGCATCTGAAAAACTTTTTAAAACAAAATCATTTCCAGAAGAGTAGAAAAGTCCTAAATCCATAGTGTCTTTTAAATACCGAAAGATTCTCTTTACAGCTTTTAAGTGAGACTCTTTTGGATTAGATTGATATCTTGCACATAAGCATACAGAAAACATCAAGTCGGGTCGACTAGCTGTCAAGTATAGAAAACTCCCTATCATACCTCTAAAAATTGTTTGATCTACTGGTTTCCCAGTTTCATCAAGATCAAGAGAATTTGAGGTACCAATTGGGGTGCTAATACTTTTAGTTTTGTCAAATCCATACTTTTTGAGTAAGTCTTTAATATACTTATGTTGAGATATATAAGTTCCTTCTGGTTTTTGAGAAATTTGAAAACCTAGAAAGAATGTTAACTCACCCATCATACTCATTTCAAACTCAGATTTCATTAAATTTGCAAAAGAATCGGTTAAAGATTTCTGAGTTGATCCAAATATGATGTCATCAACATAGATTTGGACAACCAAAACATTTTTGTTTTCCATTTTGATAAAAAGAGTTGGATCAGCTGTACCTTTTCTATAATTGTTTTGTAAAAGAAATCCTGTAAGTCTATCATACCATGCTCTAGGGGCTTGTTTAAGACCATATAGAGCCTTGGTAAGTTTAAAAACATGATCAGGATGTTTTGGGTCTTGAAAACCAGGAGGCTGTTCGACAAAAACTTCTTCTTGAACAAAACCATTTAAAAAAGCACATTTGACATCCATTTGAAATAGTTTGAAATTGAAATATGCTGCGAAGGCTAAAAGAATGCGAATAGATTCAAGTCTAGCTACAGGGGCATATGTTTCTTCATAGTCTATTCCCTCTTGTTGATTATAGCCTTTAGCAACAAGTCTTGCTTTATTTCTTACAATGATTCCATTTTCATCACACTTGTTTCTGAAAACCCATTTTACACCAATTACAGTTGTTTCTTTAGGTCTTTCAACTAAAGTCCAGACTTGATTCCTTTCAAATTCATTTAGTTCATCCTGCATTGCTTTGATCCAATCATCATCACCTAAGGCCTCACTTGGACTTTTAGGTTCAAATTGGGAAAGAAAAGCAAGATGTTCTATTTCGTTTCTTAAGGAATTTCTGGTCCTTACAGGTTGATTTATATCACCAATGATATTATCACTGGGATGATTCCTAAGAAACAATTGATTTGGGTTTTGTAAAACCTGTTCATCAACATATGGTAGAAAATCTTCTGTGGTAAATGTTTCAGGAACACTTTCTTGAACATTTTCCTTATCAGAATGTTTTTCTAATATAGGTTGATAAACATTTTTGGAAAACACATCCGAGGATGTAGGATTGGGTTGGTTGAAAACAAAAGGGTTAGTTTCATCAAATTTTACATGTACTGTTTCTTCAACAGTACAAGTGTTTTTATTGAAAACTCTATAAGCCTTAGAGGTTGTGGAATAGCCTAGAAATATTCCTTCATCAGATTTTGGTGCAAATTTGTGTAAATTATCTTTTGTATTCAAAATGAATAATTTGCATCCAAAAACTTTGAAGTAAGAAACTTTAGGTTTTCGGCCAGTCCATAACTCGTAAGGAGTTTTATTAAGAAATGGTCTAGTTAAAACACGATTTATAGTATAACAGGCAGTACTTACAGCTTCAGCCCAAAAGTGCTTAGCAATTGAGTATTCACTCAACATGGTTCGAGTCATTTCCTGAAGAATACGATTTCTTCTTTCAACAACACCATTTTGCTGAGGAGTTCTTGGAGCTGAGAAATTGTGAGTAATACCTTTCTTACTACAAAAAGTTTCAAAATCTGAGTTTTGAAATTCACCACCATGATCACTATGAATAGTTATCAATGGTAGGTTTTTCTCATTTTTAACTTGGGCTCTAAAAGTTTTGAAATAGGAAAAGGCTTCAGATTTCTTTGTGAGAAAATAGACCCATGTAAATCTAGTAAAGTCATCAACTAAAACAAATACATAGTATTTGCCTCCAATGCTTCCAGACTGTGTAGGACCAAACAGATCCATATGCACAAGCTGTAATGCATCAGAAGTTGAAACTTCATTAATTGGTTTAAAGCTAGTTTTATGTTGCTTGCCAAATTGACAAGGATCACAGACTTTTGAAGAATCATATCTAAGATCCGGTAGCCCTTTTACAAGTCCTTTCTTTGAGAGTTTTCTTAGGTTTCTCAAATTACAGTGTCCTAATCTCCTATGCCATAGCCACGATTGGTCTTCTATTACACTTAAACAAGGTAAGTTTTGGTTCCTAAGGTCTTCTAAGTTAATAGTGTAAACATTCTCTTGCCTATGGGCAGATAGAATGAATTCATCCTTGGAATTGTGAACTAGACACTTATCATTTCTAAAATTCACAAGGTAACCTTCATCACATAATTGACTTATGCTGATGAGATTGTGTCTAAGACCTTTTACAAATAAAACATTTGAAATAAGAACTTTTCCAAGAAAAACGATATTACCTATACCAACAATCTTTCCTTGAGCATTATCTCCGAAGGTAACTTTTCCACCTTTTGTTTTGATAACCTTTTCAAAGAAATCTTTGTTTCCAGTCATATGACGAGAACAACCACTATCCATGTACCAAATGTTCTTATTGATACACTTCTCGTTTTCCTGAAAAAGAAACAATTAGATTTTCGGAATCCAAACTTGTTTGGATCCAGAAGTATTAGATAAAATAATTTTAGGAATCCACATTTGTTTTGCAAAATGAGCTTTATGAAATCCTAAGGATTGAGTTTTGTTAAGCGAACAATCTCTTCTCCAATGTCCACCACATTGACATTTGGAACAGAAAATGGTTTTTTGAGGAACAAAATAGTTATTACTAAAAACAGGTTTGGAATAAGTATAACCAAGACCAGAATGATTTCTCAAAGGTCTTATTTGAGAGTACATCCTATCAAAGTTTTCTTTTCCATGAGTAAAGTTAGACAAGCACTTTTTCAAGGATAAAATCTCTGACTTTAGTTTTAAAACCAAATTCTTGTTTTCTAAAACATTTGGATTAGAACTAGAGTTAGACTCTAAAATGTTTTCTTTGAAATAGCAGTTTCAAGATCCTTAGAAAGTTTATCTTTTTCAGATTTGACTTTCTCAAGGGTTTTCAAAATACTTTCAAAATCAGAAGTTTTCCCATCAAGATCTTTAGAAAGATCTGATACTTCTTTAGTCAAAATAGAAATTCTAGAATTTGCTTTTTCAAATCTCTTTTTGAGTTTAGAATTTTCATTTTCAAGTAACTTAGCAAATCTAGAGACTTCTTCAAAAGAAGGTAAAGTATCATCTTCTGATGATGAGGGTTCATCATTTGAAGATTCATAATATTTATTATCAACATAATTTTCATTTAAAGAGACATTTGTAATAGCTTCAGCATTATGTACCTTAGCCATGAGACAATGATCTTCAATTGGTAGTCTGGCTAGAAGTCCAATATTCCTTTGTCCTGACGTCTCATATTCTGAAGAATCATCTGAGTAATCACTACCACTTGCACTCCATGTATCATTTGCTTTCAAGACTTTCTTCGTCTTATAAAACCTTTTCTTGTTTCTTTCAGAGTGTTTCTCTTTTCTATCTTTCCTCTTCAGTAAAGGACAATCAGGCCTTATATGTCCTGCTTTCTTGCATTCATAACAAGTTACCTCTGAATCTTTCCTATCTTTCCTGTCTTTCTTTTTGAATCTATATTGAAAATCTTTCTTTCCCACAATCTTGTTCATCCTCCGAGCAAGATTAGCTAACTCATTGTCTGAAAGATTACAATCACTTGAATCAGAAACAACAACTTTCTTGGATTTAGACCTTGTAACCCTTTCAGGTGTTTTAGCTTTAGAAGCAAAAGCTACACTTCCATTCCCATTCTTCTTCTTATTGAAATCAGCATCTCTTTTCATTCTTGTCTCGTGCTGTAGAAGAGTTCCAAAGAGTTCATCAAGAGTAATCTGGGAAACTTTTCTATTTTCATCAATAGCTGTTCTTTTTGACTCCCATTCATTTGGCATAATATCTATAATCTTATCAACAAGAGCTTCATCATCAAGACCTTTTTCTCCCATAGATTGTAAGCTGTTGACAATTGTCATAAACCTTTGTTGAACTTTACAAACTGGCTCTCCATAAGGAAAAACAAACCCATGATATTCTGCTCGAAGCATTGCTCTCCTTGTTTCTATAACCTTGGATGTACCAAAATGAGTGACTTCTAATTTCTTCCAGATACAGTTGGCTGCTTCACATGAAGATATCTGACTATATATATTCCTGGTCATAGAGCATAATAAAGTATTGCGTACCTTGTAATTCAGTTGATATTCTTGCTTCTCTTGATTGGTAAAAGTACTAACTTCTTTGTCAGGAATTTTGTAACCCCCAGTAAGCATAATAAAATTGTCTACACCAGTATTGATGATGAAAGTCTTCATACGATCTCTCCAATACTCATAATCATTCCCATCAAAGATTGGTGGTCTAGAAGGATTCAGATTATCTATTGATCCGATATTCATTCCTGCCATCTAATATAACAAAAACAACTTTTCCACTCCACACGTTAGTGTAGTAAGTATTTAAGAAAGTAATAAGAAATAAAGCTAGTAATACAAATCAGTGGAAAACCTCCTTTGATACCAATTGTTGGATCGAATAGTCGATATAAAAGTCTATTAGATGGAACAATACAAGAGGGGGGGTGAATTGTAGGTTTAAAAACCTTGAGTTTTAGTAACAAAGAGATTAGTTTAAATGAACTTAAACTAATACAAATACAAACACCCACAATTGTATTGAATGTAAAAGGTATGATGTATTGTAATACTATTGTAAAGCATAACAATTGTATTCAAGGTGAACACAATAATCAGAGTAATACAAATATGAATGATTCTACCTTAAAGCGTATAGAACCAATCAATACAATATGTAAAGGAATGATTGTAATTGAAAGAATTACAATTGAATATGTAAAGAAGAAAGGAAACAATACAAATCCCTTTCTAATACAACAGCGGAAATGTAAAAGTAATACAATTCTTTTAACCCAAAGAGAAGGGTTATCCTTTCACGTAGGATAAAAGGTCTATCTCACCAACACCTTGGTGAGCCCTCGATACGATGATCGGCTCGTCTGTCTGCCTATCCCCGGCAGCCCTCGATACGATGATCGGCTCGTCTGTCTGCCTATCCCCGGCAGCCCTCGATACGATGATCGGCTCGTCTGTCTGCCTATCCCCGGCAGCCCTCGATTTTGCAGGTAATCGGCACCTCTGTCTTTCAATTACTTGAAATCCCTCGATACGATGATCGGACGCACAAGGCTGATGAGAGAAGTCACAGTGTCTCTCTCTAGAATCTTCGTAGTTCACAGAGTCTCTTCGTTCATCAGTGTTCTCTCAGCTTCAAATGACCTCCTATTTATAGGCCTCGGGTTCCAACGGTCATATTGCCTCCAACGGTCATATTGAAACAGAAAGCACGACATCGTTTTGATTAGTATATAACTAACTCAACGACATCGTTTTGTTAGGATAAGAGATATAGAAATGTAAAACATGAGTATGATTCATATGCAGAGAGAGTTTTTGACAAAGTACCAAAACAAATAATGATCATCTGAATAGCAAAGTCAGTACGATACGATTGACAGAGTCAGTACGATACGTTTGACAGAGTCAGTACGATACGTTTGATAGAGTCAGTACGATACGTTTGACAGAGTCAGTACGATACGTTTTGGTCAGTACGATCAACATCGTACGATACGATAAACATGATAAAAGACAATTTGTTATTTACAAACATATGATAGAATACATTTGAGATTTCCAAAACATGCCATAGAATATATTTGTGATTTCCAAAACATGATGTAAAAGCCAAAAGAAGACTTTTGACTTAACAATTATAACCTTTACCATATTCTGGAAGAATCATAATAGGTGTTGAGACAATCCTACCTTTCATATCTTAAAAGTATTTCTCACATGCTTCTGACCATAGAAACAGAACAAAATTCTTTGTATGTCCAGTAAGTGTGTACCCAGAAGAAAAAATTCGTGTATGAAACAACTTTAATACCCATCAATCCCTAATAAACTCCTAATATCAAACATGTTCTTAAGATGATCCCATGAGACTGCAACACTAAACCTTTCAGGGTCAATAGATACTTGTGATTATGAAATAATATGAACCAAAAAGTAGACATTGTCGATCCATAAGTAGCATTTATCAAGCTTGGAAAAAATATGATTCTCTCTTAGTGTACCCAAAATGACATCAATATGTTTGGAACAGTTGTTAAGAGTGTGATAATGCACCATGTTTTATTCAATAATTTCTACAAAAAAATTTCCAAATAGGGATATAAAACTATTTTCAAAAAATGCATGAAAACAGAAGGCACGTTCGTATGACCGAACGACATAACAAGATACTCATGAAGAACATACCTACTACAGAAAGATGTATGAGGGATGTATGATGGTCTGACTCACACCTGATGATAACCTGATATCAATCCGATCTTAGAGAACACATTTTCTCTTCAGATTTGATCAAAGAGATCATTTATTTGAGGAAGTGGATATTGGTTCATGATTGTAGGCTAGTTTAAACTTTTTTAGTCCACGCATAAACAGATAGTTCCATCCACCATCATAGTGAAAAGAGAAGGTGAAACCCACGATGATGTACTAGGATGTATAATGCATTTGGCCATTATGTCCTATATGTTCTTCTTAAGATCCCGAAACTCAATAGGTGCCATCTTGTATGGAGGAATAGACACTAGAGCTTCTCCTAGAACAAGATCAATTGTAAACTCTACATCTCTCATGGGAGGTACGAGAAAAGTCACCTAGAAAGACTTACCTGAAAAAATCAAATTACTAGAGGGAAATAAGTTTGATGAAAACCCCGATCCTCTATGAAATGATTTTCAATCATGGTGGTCACTCCACCTAACCCATGATGCTTCAGTCCCTCTCTCACAGCCTGGAAATTCCACTCTCCATTGAATGATAATCGATGCCATATAGTGATATAAAAGAAACCCTTTAGTGATAACAGACTAAAAAGGTGTGATAGTGGACTAACCAGTCCATCCCGAGAATGACATTGAATCCCGTCATTTTGAGAACAAATAGATTCCACCAGAAAGGGAAACTACCAGACTCAAGGGGGAAATCCATACATAGGCATATTCCCTCAATCCATATTCCAAACGATGCATCGAGGTTCATTACAACATAGTGATATTGTATCTCTAGTTTGAGACATTCCATAATAGATATAGAAATAGATGAGTTTGAATTTGGAGCTTCATGTGGAACTGATTAGGTACATTAGGTGGTTCAACAAGTGGAACTGTTGAATGTATGTCTGGAAGCTCAGGGACCACCATGTCTGGGGCATGGTCATCACAAACTTCATGGAAAACAACATGAGATCATCATGGTGACAATGGTATATCAATTCCAAGAACACACCTTATAACATGATTAGAAGCAATAATATATCAACACAAATGGGAGCTGAATGTAAAGAAACTCACTACAGAAGGCATACAACCCAAATAACCCGCTTAGATGGAAGGTATCGGTAAGATCTCAAGTATACATTTTATGCCATTTCATAGTTAATTCTTTGGTTTAGTCCATTACCTTTCATAAACATCACATAGTGGGATAAGGATGTGAATCCAATTAATTTTAGATTTTAGGATTCACTTTATAATGGATATTCATTTCTGATGTATCAGTACCCATACACGTATCACCAAAATCGACACACATTTACATATAGAATAATGGCATGACTCGGTAAATTACTCATTCCAACCCATGAGGGCCCATAATCATCATGATTTGAGATAGAAAATCGCTCAATCGTAGCCAATTAATACAATTAAATGAAACAATCACTACATCCATCAACAATCAAAGACATACCAAGAAATGAAAGGTAGTGAAATGAACCTATATGGAATGGAAATATGAATGAAATGTTAATTCTAGGTGCCCATGATGATGCTTGTAGTAAAACTCCTTGCCCTCATATCATTGGGCCTAGGAAGAAATAAATTCCCAATAATTAATAATCAAAAACACCACACAACATGATAGTCACCAAACTATGAAATAATATCATCTATAACTAGACAAATAGAATAACAATTGCATTATGTGTAACATGGATTTTACCCCAAACATGGGTTCGTGATTCCCTAGAAAAACATATGACCAAGCCCCAAGTGATTGTATTCTCTCATATATTGTCTCCAAATAATCAGGAAAGAAAATAAACCACCTTGGATACCACTTTTTGACGACACAAACCTAGATGCTGATTAGTGGGTATCTCGAGCTCGGTGGGCCACATGGTCTCATGCACATCATCCTGAACGCTAGAGGATGCTGACTAGTAGAGAGGTCCTATATAATGTCTGTGGGAAGACTATTCCCTCATTAGCATATTGTAGCACATCATAAGGAATATAAATGAATAGTAAACATGGAATAAATATGAATAAATTGAAGAAGAAAACTATTTCATTAGATAAACAAGAATAACAATAACTGTATCCACTGGAGCAATAATGATGTAACTTCGTGTCACTAGAAAACTGAATATCATGGATACAAGACAAAAAGTATAACATGTTCCACAACGTAAAAGAAAAAAAGAATACTCCAACCATCACAAGACCGTACTCAGTCTTCTGTTATCAAGCTTAATCCTATCAGCACACAATCAAATACTGGAAGCTGCATGCTTCCCTTTTTCAATACCAAAAACCATGTAATCTACTACAGGTATGAAACAACACCCGGAGAAGGTGTAAGATAAATCTTAGTGGGCCACCACCAATGGTTCCTATAACATCCGACAAGTGAAATGGAATATAGCAATGTGTAAGCATATATGTAAATTAAATAAAGTAGTACAAAATAACTAAAAAACCAAGTACCTACTTCATCCCGAGGCTCGTGTCTGAACATGTATCCAGTTCATTAATTAATCAATTACACTTTATTGTTAAAAGTTCACGTGAGGAATAACAAAAAATTACATCACCTTGTTATGGTATAAGTAGTGAAGGTCCCAACACTTAACAAGGCAACCAAACAATGATATCCAGTGAGGGAGTTCCATGGAAAAAACTATGGTATCGTAAACTCATGGAAATCCAACTCAATATTATCTGAGTCTAGATATGGGGTAAGAGTGTAATCCAAGGAGAATAATCCCTGGAATTCCACAATAAGGATCCCAATGAGTCTAAGGTGATTTACCAATGTAAAAGGGAACTATGAAAAGAGAGTGTATGATGGGATTTATCCGTGGCACATACTAGTCAAATATGGGTATAAGGATTGTATCTGAGGTATCCTATAAGAGGAGTGAGCCAAAAATAGTACATTGGGAATCCAAGGAAGAGACAAGGACCTGAATTTTGGTGGTTATCAACCTAAGCAATCCAAATCATTGAATCAGAATGTGGTTCTTGAGAAATAAGGTATTCTCATATCAGAATCCGTCCATTCCTATTTAATATTTTAATCTTGTAAAAATTCATTTGGTTCAAGTATTTTCGTTCATTAGTGTGGTAAGGTCACGCAGATTTGAAACCATTGGACCAATCCTTGTCTTCCATTAGTGTGTATAGGCCAAGTAGCATTGCAACAATTTAATCTAGTATTAGTTAGCCATTAAGGTGTAATCAATTATTGAGGTTCACTATAATACCTTTCATTAACATTGAAAGGGGTTCTGTGGACATGTAACCTTTATTCAATCTCTTTTAATAAGGCCAAGTTATATACTTAGTATACATGCCATTTCACAATTCATATTTCACATTTAATAAACATTTTTATGAACATACCTTCTATGGGTCATGTGGTTAACATACATGGTACATTCCATTATGAAATTATCAGAAACAAGAATCCATTTATTATAAGGGGACTCACCTTTAGAAATTTCATGTGAATGCACACCCGAATGGGGGATCAAATGTGTTGAAACACAAAAACCCAATTATGGAACAACCTTCGACATGAGGCGGTTTGAGTTGTGGGTGTAATAACTAACAACTAATAAAATATTTTGAGAGAGAATAATTATAGTATTGTAATAAGTATAATCATGGCATGATTATTTACATAATGGTTTACAATGAAACCAATGGGTCCCACACGAACATTCCAAAAACTACAAACTTAAGGGATAAGTTATATACCACCAACCTTAGGGTTGTTCGAGTATTCTCCTCCTGTATCAGTACCTTATTTTCCTATGATCAGAGTAGATCTAGGAAATGGTGAAAAACTATCACATAGCGATAACTAAGTAGAGAGTGAAAGTGATGAAGTATGGATAAAGGGGACTCAGTTACTTACTGTTGTGCATCCAACGTGATGAACGAAAGCTCAATCATAACCCAAATGAAGAAGATCTCTTGATTCAAAGATTAGATCGTCAAAATGATAAAAAAATGATAGAAATATAGGTTAAACCAGCATAAAATCTGATTATGGAGGAAGGGGAAGGATTAATAGATCTTTAAGGGTGTTTTTTTTTCATTTTACACATGTTTTTATCCAACATATGGTTTGTCCACATGGTTTGTACAACCATGTGAAAAACATGATATATGGTTCTTATGGAATCTGGGAAAAAGGGAGGTTCATAGGGTTAGGCTGCATGGCCACGTGCAAACCATGACCAAACCATGAGAGATTCCACTGTTCAAAATAACACATACCCCATGGTTAGGAAAACTATATTCAAACCATCCAGAAACCATTCAACTTGGCCTAGGAAATAGTGGGGTTCACATGGTCAGGCTGCATGTCCTTGTGAAAACCATGGGAGATGCCACTATCCAAAACAACACAAACCACATGGATAGAAAAACTGTGCCCAAAAAAATCACAAACCTTGCGCCATGGCCTGTTATCCTAAAAAGATGTGTTCTGAGCTCCAAACTAGTCTCAAACACATCACTAACCTTTTTTAACTCATTAGGCATCTATAATAAGTCCAATGTAAAGATTTCAACCGAAAATTAATTTTCCCAATCCTAGGTGAAAAAATTGTTTCTTACAGTCTTCACCCCTTAAAAGAACTCACCCATGAGTTCTTCATCCTAGGGTAATGTGACACTGTCTGAGAACAACTCTATCCATTGGGCATGTACACCTACTTCTCTTTACCAAGTCTCATCACATACTCTGCCATGCTGGCATACCACCTGTACGAGAGGGACATACTTTCCTCTGAGAACCTTTATGTTTCATTCAACGATGCATACTAGATATTCCTCAAAGGTACAATCAACATCAAACTCAACATCATCAGGATCAATTGTCTGAGACGAGTCTGCATGATATTGGAAATGTTGTTAGATAAGAAATACATCATGCATGGAATGATACCTATGAGGTAGGAGTAACTGATAAGCCACCAGCCCGACTATCTCTATAATCTCGAACAACCCGACCTTATGAGGAAACAACATTCCATACTTTCATAACCGTCTATTCCCTTTCCAAAGTGATACCATAAAGTAAAACATGATCCCCAATGTAGAGACCCTAAGCTTGACGTACATGGAAATTACATTACTTTTGCGGAATACTTAATACATAACAAAAACAGACACACAAGGACCGTAATAGTTTATTTTCTTTGGAAACTTGGAACGTAATCTTTTAATCGTGGTGAAAGATCTTCAACATCTCCCATAAAGATCTTCCACTTTTTGTTTCCTGACCTAAAACCTTTATTTTGATCTTGGGGGAAAATAAAACATTAAAAGGGTGAGCTCAAATGCTCAGTAAGGGTAAGCATGGATAAAATAAAACATACCATATACATTGGAACTTATAAACATGAACATAATGTTTAAACATTAAAATCTTGAGCAACGACATAAAATATGGAAGTACATAAGGCATAAATCATAATGAAACATAAACCATGATAAAATAGCATAAGAATAAAACATGTAATTGTGGCATCTATTAAGAAAATATAATTATTTCCATAGTAGCCAAGGCATTGCTGCCAAGACCATCTTAGTGGACAATGTCCCTTTCTGAATCGAGTTCACTCCTCGTTTCAGTCCTATTTTACTGAACCGGTTTAACCTGTCGTTCCAGCCATTTCTATCTAATGAGATATAAATCTTTACCCAATGCATTGGAGGGAGATATAGGTCCCACCCATCTCATAATGAAATCATTCTTACTTGTGCCACAAAATAAACATACATCATTTATAATAACCCAATGAATAAAATGGGTTTCATAAACATCATCCCATCATCACATAATCCATATAAAAGAAATGGATATCATTTCGTAATAAGAAAAGTGAAACCATGTAAATCATAGAGACATTACACTTGAAACATCCACATATGAAATAATTTCATCTTATATGGAAAATGGTTTTGATAAAACACTTGTAATGAATTCTTGAGGAAAATATCCTTTCTTCTTCAAAATCAATTTCTTTTCAAAAAACGTCATGCAATTTTAAAAGAAATTGATTTTGTTGAAAATAGTCATGAAATATTTTGGAGGAAGCTTCATGAATACAAGGCTTCATAAAACCATAAAAATCCTTTCATGCCGTATACGTTAAAAAAACATTCTTATCATACTTTTCTCGGAAAAGTCAAAAAAGTACCTCGTGACGTAAACAAAAGAAAGATTCCTTACATACCATGTAGTAAAAGTCAAAAGTGGGTAAAAAGGACTTTAAAAATACATGAAACCATTTTTAGGAAACATGGACATGGATGATAATAATAACCCCAGAAAATATTTATGAATATGCAATCTTGGATAAAAATGAGATTTTCTAAATTATCCCTTACCTTAGATACGATTTTCTTCGTAAGTGTCCGAACCTCCTGTATAATGATTTAAATAATGTTATTGACTTATTACAGAATCATATTAATTGTTATTATATCATATATGGTTCACTTATGACTTTATATTACCCGTTCTTTTGTAAATTCAATGTTCAAGAGTGTTTTGGGTAAAATCATTTCATTTGTCGTCCGTGTTTTGACTTGTAATTATTCATATGATTACTTAGATCACGATTACATAATTCCAGAATATAAAACATTATTTATATATAATATATATTCATAATATAAATATATATAATATATCTATAAATGGAATGAAATACAATGTTCATGGAGATGGTAGGCCGTACGTACACATGAACGCTGTTTTCGTTTCCTCATTGAATTGAATGGAATTAATTGGATGACATACATATATATATACATAAATCCAGTAGCTTTATAATGTCATATATTTCATTATTTTATGATATATATAATTTACAATCATTCTTAAATGGTTAACATGGAGAATGAATCTCATCGCGTCGTGGAGACGATAGTCTGTACGTACGCACGTGGGATGATATCTTTTCCATAATTATTTAATTGAATTGGAGTGGATGATACAATATATCATAATAAGTATGATGTTATAATAACTATGTATAGTTATTCTTTACAACATTATACCCATCCATGTAAGGTGTTGGTGGAAAAATTGATTTCACCACGGCGTGGAGACGGTATTCCGTACGTACGCACGCGCAGTGATTTTGTTTTCCGTAGGATGGATAGAATGTGAAATTGGGTTGTTTCATATTTATAATAACAAATAATTATATTAGTGATACTGATGTTATTACTTTATAATGAAAAAACTAAAGAAGAATAAGTTGAAGAAGAAAGAAGCTTGAAAGAATCGGGAGAAGAAATTACCTCTTCTTCGATTCACCTCTTTGAAACCTCCTCTTAGGGCACAATGACTGGTCTTTAAAGTAGAAAAGAACCTCTAGGATATTTATAGGGATGTGGAGAAGATAATTTGGCAGGGGTTGGCCGAGAATGAAGGCTCAAATTGTTGTGAGGAGGAGAGGGAGGAGGTGCCTTTTTATAAGGGAGGAGAGGGGCACCTTTGGAATTCGTAAAAATATTAATTTATAATAAATCTAACCCCACTTAAAAACCTCCAAAAATGACTCATATTCGAATATTAGATGAGATATGGTTGTAATATCATCATCCAGTCAAATTTATACATGTTTGGATCTTATTTTAAACCTTATCATTTTGATTTATCCTTATTTAATCTATTTAAGTTTAATTGTGGTAATAAAATTCTAAATTTTAAATTATAACAAATAATTACTTCTTTGTTGTGAATTTTCCATAATTGTTTACTTGATAAAATTATAGACCATATAAATTTAAATTTATAATTTTTAAATATTTTTGAGATTTTTTAAAAAAATTATAATATGTTATTTTTATAAAATAACAATAGTGTCAATTTTGACACTATTCATTTATTTGAATTTAAATAAACTATATACAGAAGATATGCTCCAAATAAAAGCGTTAATAGATTCATAAAAGGTCATTTTAATCTATAAAATTAGTGTATCACATTAAATAGTTCATATAATATTTATTTTATTATTTTTAAAACCATTTATTTGGTTTATCTCTTAATAAAATAATTACTACAACATTGTTTTATAATTATTTAATATACTTATTTGTTACATAAAAATTTACAATAAAATCCAATGATGAATATAAATCTATGACCTTTCACAATAATACTTTTACTCGAATTTATCATCTTAAAATCACAATATTTAAATTGTTATATTTATTAAATTATGAAGGTGACAACTTTGGCATCATTTAAAATAAAATAATATAAGTGTCATAATAACTTTTATAAGGATCCAAACGGTTATATATTAGGTCCTTGGATGATTAAGGTGTATATATACACTACCAATAAGTTTTGGTCAGGTTTGTGGGCCTTTTAATGGGTATTATTATTTCAATAAAAACTATATTACTTATTTTCCACTTAATAAATAATTTCTGTATCATTAATGTATCACCATTAATGACAATTATATAATCCCTAAAAATTATAAATAAATTATCATGATGTATATAATTTTATTAGCTTTCTGGAGACTATTCATTTTCGTAGTTTTATGATGTTTATCACTAAATTAAAATTATTATACTTATAAGATTTAAGAGAGTGACATGTTGTCACTTTCTTTGGTTTTAATAATAATTAAATTATTTTCATGGTCAAAATTCCATAAAATGAATCTAATACGACCCTTAGTTGGTATGGGTTTACTTTTATCCATCCAATAGAATTTTGGCCTGTATTAGGGTAATTTTATAATATTATATTTATCCTTAATTACCCGATTTACCATTAACTATGGTAAATAAAATTTACCGTAGTTACTATTCATAATTCCCAAAAATAAAAAGTAGCCTATTAACATAATTTGGACCCACTGATTCCAAATATGGAATCAATTTTTTCAAATTCAATACACAGAATTTGCATAAATTAAATTAAAATTAATCCCGTTGTCGAATGAAAAAGGGTTTTTGTTTAAAACATTGCAAAAGATTGAATTGATTTAACCTACGAATTCAATATAAAATCAATGCTAATGACATACATTATATTAAATGGTAAAAATATATTCTATTTATACTTTAAAACCATTCAATATTATAATTTAACCATATAAACTATTACGATGAAAAAAGTTGTTTTTCATTAAAATATTGCGTGTTTTTATTATTCATCAAAATATGAAAGTTTCCAGAATAAGACGAAAAATTTATCCAAAGTAAATTTTTATTTCTTGATTCCAAAGAAGAATTTTATTATGTAAAATTGAACTTATAAACATGTCAAAATCTATATTTAAAGTGGGTGCGCCATTAAAAGGCTGCAAAACTGCATTTTTTTAAAAATACTTATTTTACCCGAAAAATTTATTTTGCTCTTATACCATGTTCTAGAAAATGTGTAAGATGAATAATAATGTTATAAAATTAAAAATTTAGTTAATACTATTCATAACGGCTAGTTCATAATAACATTATAATAATATATCGTTGTTTAGTAAAACCCGGTATTGCGTACAACACACGCTATCGAGGAAGGTCGCGATTGCGTGTAATGCAAGCCAAGTCAGGGTTGCGTGTTGTGAAAGAATCCTTCGTGGTTTCGTATAACAGAATCCAACCATATTTCATTTATACATTGAATATATATATATATACATATACTCAATGTTGCGTAGAGTAACTAATATCAAAATTGTGTGTAACACGATCCAAGAATAGTGTTGCGTATACTGCAAGCTAATACGGTATTGCGTATAGCGCAGGGTAATCTTGGTGTAGCATACAACACATGACATTAATGAAATTAAAAGAATATTTTTCATAAAATCTCGGGGTGTTACATTCTACCCCCCTTAAAATTAATTTCACCCTCGAAATTCATCGGGGATATAAATGGTTTACTACTCGAATTTTTTTTTAATAGAAACCCACATCGTAAAAAGGAATAAAAAAAATTGGCTTTAAAAACTAATGTATGAAACGTAACGGTTACCCAAATAAACTAATCACTGGGTTTCCACATAGGTGAAAATATGGATTTGGCAAAGAAATCTAACCATCATGTTTTGATGAAGAGTGGTAGAGAACATGGCTATGGAAAAGCCAGCAATCACAAATCCATATATTTGTGATGATATAAGGTACCATTTGATTCATCGGATATAAGAGCACTAGGATAACATTTTTGGTTTTCAATATCATTTCCCTAAAGTGGAAAATTTTGAATTAGAATAAATAATTTCTTGATTTTGGTACAATCACACTGTTCTTCATGAATTGAACAATTTCCACTTCATCCCTTAAGGAAATGAAGTTGAATTTGTTATTCATGATGTGTTAGAAGATCATGTGATAGAATGATGGTTCATTCCATCTCTTTCAAACAAAAGGTTAGAAAAAGTTATAAGTCCATCTTATGGTTAGATTAATCGTAGATGGTTCCAAAAATGAACTTATACTTCATATATCATACCGCTTAATAAAATAAAACTAGTTTCTACTAACCAGGGACTTCCTGTAGGCCTGTGGTAGGCGATAAAGGCCAGTCGCACTTCGGTTGTGGGTTTGATTCCCACAACCTTGTCCGACGCGATGGGCTGTGGTCCGTCCTGCAGGTTATCCTTTTTCTAAAACTACATTACTATATCATTTCATCAATAATATCGAAAAAAGGTTATATGCTTAAATAATACTAACTTATGTCCAACATAATCCATTCCAATATTTATGATTATCCATAATATTGCAGTCCATTGTCATATTATAGTGAAAACGATTACCAGAGATTCCATATAAGAAGCATGTTAATACCATCGTTGATCCCCATATATCATAAGATATGTCTTGTTGGTCACATTACAAACGTTCTAAGGCCATAATCATGAATTCACTTGAAAATTGAATACCCATTGAACCTTAGTGAAAACATGAATGCAGTTAAAAGTTAACACTTTCCACATATGAAAATCCTCAAAATTATATATACTCAAACCACGATAGCACTTAGTCCTTATATCAATCATGAGCTCATGAATACTGTCAAACATTTCATTTTCTCCTTATCCCTTCATTATGCGCATATCATCTACTTTCCAAAATATTTGAATCACTTTTCATGGTTACCGGTACCTTAAAATTATTGAAAACCACAATAATACAAAAATATTCTAATACACAATAAAAGTACCTCATCAACATTATTCTTGAATACCAATACATAAACACTTCAATCCATCCTCTTCAATTATTGTCCTGGAATAAGTCCTTCCTTGATTTAGAAGTAACTTTTTAGGTCAGGGCATTGATTTGGGTAATGCCCATATTCTCCAAAAATAATAAATTGAACCTCATAACAGTCTGTCACTCTATGACCCTTTTATCCACACAGATAACATCGGTCCCTCCATTTGAGGTATTCCTCAAGGTTCTTCTTCCATTCTTTAGAAATCTCAATCTTCCTTTATTTATGCTCCTCAACATGTGAACATGTGTCACGACCCGTCCTCGGGGCCCGGGCCGTGACTACCCCAAGACCACCTTCCATAGGTCAGGGGCGGGCGACTAGCACCAAGGCGTAAATCCCGGAAAAAGGGAAGGCATTGCCTTTGTAAAGTAAACAAGCACCACAGAGTAATAAAGCAGAAAACTAAACACTAAGTAAAAACAGAGAACAACTGAAAGTGCAGAAAAGTAAATGAGCCAGTATACAAACCCAAAACTGAAAGTAAAGTACAACTCGAAAGGGAAAATAGCAACGGTAAAGTAAAAGCTGTTACACAGAGCTGTCCACTGGAAATCCCACCTGAAGGGTGGGTACAGATAGCTCCACTGCTCCACGGGTCCCGCCGTCTGCTCCGAGTACATCCCGCCCAGTGGTCCTCCACCAGGTACCATCCTGCTCTGCGAGCCTCAACCACGATCAATGTTTTCCATCGTCTGCAACCAACACAACGTAGTGCGGGCATAGCCCGTGCAGGGGTGAGTATAAGCTACTCAGTAGGGACCCCGAGACCCCTGAAGGTCTCCCAAAATCCACAAAGGATAAACCACAAAGGAGAGATACAATCACGAAGTAACAACCGACACTTCTTAGGTATATGCCTATACATATACCTAAGTCATCATTTCAATACGCTCCAACCTCCGAGCCCAAGTACAACTCAGTCCACACAGGAAAGTATACGTATTCCACACAGGAATGCAAAATGAAATCCACAAAGGATAGGACAACTCAATCCACACAGGAAGGTAAACCGGATTCAGCTCACACTGGTATACTTCTTCGATAGACGATAGAGATGACCACTGATCCATCTAAGTCGTCAGACCCACAAAGGATCGATAGGTACTAACCCCCCCCCCCAAAGACCCACACAGGATCTGTAGGTGCTGGTTCATACAGGACTGCTGAGCGCTGACCCACATAGGATCGGACCCACACAGGATTGGTAGCACTGATCCACATAGGATCGCTGAGTGCTGTAGTAATCGTCGTCGAATCCACTGAGGATCTCTGCTCAGTCGTCGTCGCAGTCACAGTAGCAGTCGCAGCCAGCTCTTGGGTTCCCACACACAACAAGCTCGTTCGGGAGGGTACGCTCCATGAGACGAGAGGCTGATACATCAACTGTCACAAAGTCTAGAGTTTATGTATCCAAAAGTTCCGTATCATCAACAGGAACTCACCGCAACAGACGACGCGTCAATCGGACGCCCGGTCTGAGAGTTATTGGCTTTTTCGTCCTAGGGGTCCGGTTGGTTTTTAAGGCAAAAACAACCCGACCGTACTTCACTTGCATCCAAACCTCGGGCGGAGTATGTCAAAAGATCCGTCTCACTAATAGTAACTCAACAAAGGTGACAGCACGTCAATCGGACGTCCGTAGCTCAAGATATGAGGGTTTCCGCTCCGAGGGCTCGGTTGGTTTCATGTACAAACCAACCCGTCCAAACTCAAAGTATTCCGAAACCTTGAGTGCGATATTCCAAAACGACCGTCTCGATCCAAGGATCGCATTTCCGTGGACGGCGCGTCGTTTGGAGGTCCGTAGCCCGAGTTATGGGCATTTGAACCCAAACAGTTCGGTATCGAGGGTTTTGGGGCCGGGCCGACCTGGCCCAAGACCACCCCCCCCCCCCCCCCCGGCTGGCCCGAACCGGGTCGACCCGCCCCGGATAGGGTCAGCCCGGACCGGCGCGGCCTGGTCCGGCCAGGCGGACTGGCCAGGCGCCAATCCAGCGCAGCGCAGCGCGCTGGGCGCGCTGCCAGCTCGGCTTCGGCCGAGCAGATTGAAAAAAACGGCGGGCGCCTGCCCCCCCTTTGTAACCGCGGGCCCCCCTCATAATGGGGAGACCTTCATTTGGTCGGGGGAATTTAATTCCCCTGGGTTTCTCCACTCCGGCCGGCCTGACCTGGCCGGCCGGCTTCCTCTCAATGGGACCGGTGGTGGCCGGTCCCCTTTCCGGCTTCCGACACCGGCGGCCCGGCTGGCCGTCGGTCACCTCGTTCCTCTACAGCCCAGAACCGGCCGCGGCCTTTGCCGTCCGGCGCGATGCGACAGCACCACGCCCCTCTTCCGCAGCCTCGTTCCGGCCCCCTTGCATTAGTCGATATCAATTAGTCGAAAACCACGAAATTCGACATGCCAGATTCAAGAACGGAAATAATTAAATAAAATAACAATAATTTCCTACCTTGGCTTCAAGAGCGGTGTTCGTCAATGACCCGCGGAAGACGAGCATCGCGGAGGTCGGGCGTCACTGGAGAAACTTCGTAAGCTGCCAGAGAAAGCCCGAGGGGGAAGCGGCGTCTCCTTTCGTTGACACGGGAAGAAGATCGAAAGAAGCGGTGTCGTCGATCTTCGGAAACACACCGGCTACGAGAAAGAGAAGAGACGATACGTTTTTCTCTTCTTATGGTGACGACGTTCTTCGTCGGAGCCTAAGTGTTCTTCGTGTTCTTCATCGTGGTTGAAGAAAAAGAAGAAAGATTCCCCAAATCCTCTCAAGGTGACAAGAGAAAACTAACCAAAATAAAATAAGCCTAAGGCTTATTTTATTTACACAACTAAACCACTTTGAATTTTGAAAGTTTTAAATTCAATAACTCTTCTCAATTAAAACTCAAGTTGTCAAAATTAAATTGAGTGGAGTTATTGGGAGTTTAAAGGGGAGTTGAGGAGTTAGGGTTCGTGTGGGCCCCACCACACTTAATCCTATCAAGGGAGGTTATGTGGATGTGGGTCCCACCTCTAACTCCATTTGGGAGGATATAACCAACATGGTTAAAAAAATTGTGTTCACAATTTATTTAAATTCTTCAAATTTTTCCCAAAACTAACTTTCATCCTGCATAAAACGCAACCTCGGAAAAGGTCTCCTTAACCGAATATCGGCGCTGCAAGATCATCGGTGCCCTCGGAATTCGATTCCGGGAACCTGTTCAAAAGTTAGAAAAACCCGTTCGTTCGTTCACTGAACGTACCCGAGCCAAACTTCGGAAATTGATTCCGGGCACACCGGGCCTCGGAATCAGGTGCCGTCAGAAACCGCGTTCTTGTAAAATTCCAATGAAAATTAAGAAAAAAAATTCCCTTTATTTTTACGGGTCTTTACATTACTCCCACCTCAGGGATTTATGTCCCTGTAAAGATACATCAAAACTAGGGAAACAAATGAGGGTACTGAGCACGCATCTGAGCCTCCCGCTCCCAAGTGCTCTCTTGGAGATTCCTGTGCTTCCATCTGATGCGCACTAGAGGAATCCACCGTCCACGTAGAACCCGCTCCTGTCGATCCTCAATCTCCACCGGGACCTCCGTAAAAGTCGCCCCATCGTCAACGTCAAGCTCCCCATGGTCAATGATGTGCGTCGGGTCATGCACGTATCTCCTCAGCTGAGACACGTGGAAGACGTCCTGCACCCGGTGCAACTGAGGTGGTAGAGCCAGGCGATAAGCCACCTCACCAATCCTGCTGAGGACCTGGAAGGGTCCGATGAAGCACAAAGATAACTTGTCGCCTCGGCCAAATCTCTGTATACCACGTCGAGGTGAGACCCGCAAGAAGACGTGATCGCCATCCTCGAACTCTAGTGGCCTCCACCTCCTATCAGCGTATGACTTGTGCCGGCTCTGAGCTGTCCTCATCCGCTCCTGGATGACCTGGACCTTCTCTGTTGTGGCCTGGACCATCTCCGGTCCCACAAGTGCTGACTCCCCAGGGTCTGTCCAGCACAAAGGAGATCTACAAGGTCGGCCGTACAACGCCTCGTACGGTGACATCCCGATGGTGGAGTGGTAGCTGTTATTGTACGCAAACGCCACCAAGGGTTGGTGGTCCTCCCAGCTACGACCAAAGTCAAGGACAGATGCACGGAGCATGTCCTCGAGAGTCTGAATGGTCCTCTCCATCTGACCATCTGTCTGAGGGTGAAAGGCTGTGCTCAGATGTAGCTGCGTCCCGAACGCCTCCTACAATCCCATCCATAGCCGGGAAGTAAAACAAGCATTTCAATTGGAGACGATAGAAGATGGCACACCGTGAAGCCGTACAATCTCTTGAACGTAAAGTCGTCCCAAGCTCTCCACTGAGCCCTGCTCTCTGATGGGTAAGAAGTGAGCCGACTTGGTGAGTCTGTCGACAATCACCCAGATGGATTCGTGACCTCTGGAAGTGCGTGGAAGTCCATTCACGAAGTCCATAGATATCCCGTACCACTTCCACTCAGGGACCTCCAAGGGCTGTACCAAGCCTGCTGGTACCTGATGCTCTGGCTTCACCTGCTGGCAGGTGAGACATCGAGAAATGAACTCTTCCACAGCCTTCTTCATTCCTGGCCACCAGTGTTGTCGTCTGAGATCCTGGTACATCTTCGCCACTCCAGGATGTACCGCCAAGGGAGAAGTGTGAAACTCTCTCAGCACCTCCTCCCATAAAGCAACTGGTACCATGGTACGTCCTCTGAAAAGGATGTCGTGCTCTGCTCCAAAGGAGAAACCATCAGGTGCCTGTCCTGAGGATATATCTGCACGCCGCGTCTCACAGTCAGCATCCCCACGCTGCGCCTCTCTGACCCGCTGTAGAAGTGGAGGAGTGACTATGAGTGACGGAAGGAAGGATGCTTCATCTCTATCCACAAAGGATATCTACATAGAGGCTAGCTGCTCTGTCGCCTCCTCAAGTAGCTGAATGCCCGTCCTCTTGCTGAGGGCATCAGCTACTACGTTCCCCTTCCCAGGAGTATAGACTATCTCAAATTCATAGTCTTGGAGGAACTCAAGTCATCGTCGCTGTCTTAGGTTCAGGTCCTTCTGTGAGAAGATATACCTGAAACTCTGATGATCAGAAAAGATTGTAAAGCGCTCACCCATCAGATAGTGTTGCCATGTCTTCAGAGCGAAGACCACTGCTGCTAACTCCAGGTCATGGGTAGCGTAGTTCTGCTCATGCGGCCTCAACTGACGTGATCCATAGGCGACCACTGCCCGCTCCAACATCAGGATTCATCCATGTCCGGTCCCTGATGCATCACAGTAAACTACGTACCCTACTCCCTCCTCAGGAAACCTCAAGATAGGGGCGCTGGACAATCTCTGTCTCAGCTCCTGGAAGCTCTATTGACATCTGTCTGACCACACGAAGGGTTTCCCCTTCTTCGTCAAATCTGAGAGTGGTGCCTCAACTCTAGAGAAGTCTGGCACGAATCTCCGATAGTATCCGACTAGTCCCAAGAAACTATGAACCTCCGTCACGCTCCTAGGTGGCTCCCATGCTAACACTGCCTCAATCTTCGCAGGATCCACTACAACTCCCGCCTCAGAGATGACGTGTCCCAAGAAGTGGACCTCACGTATCCAGAACTGGCACTTCGAGAGCTTACCATAAAGCTGGTGCTCTCGGAGTGTGTCTAGTACAACCCGTAAGTGGTAGGTGTGCTCCTCCTCAGTCGTCGAGTAAATCAAAATGTCGTCGATGAAGACCACAACAAATCGATCGAGGTATGGCTGAAAGAACCTGTTCATGAGGGCCATGAACACTGATGGAGCATTGGTTACACCGAAAGGCATAACCAAGAACTCATAGTGGCCATACCGACATCTGAAGGCCGTATTCTGCACATCCTCATCTCTAACTTTGAGCTGATGATAGCCTGACCTGATGTCTATCTTCGAGAACCACCGTGCTCCCTTGAGCTGATCAAAGAGGTCATTAATCCTCGGTAGCAGATACTTGTTCCTCACTGTCACCTGGTTCAGGCGACGATAGTCCACACAAAGTCGCAAGCTCCCGTCCGCCTTCTTGGCGAACAATATCGGGGAACCCCAGGGTGAAACACTGGGTCGGATGAACTCCTTGCCCTGCAAGTCCTCCAACTGTACCTGTAGCTCTCGAATCTCGGTGGGGGCCATCTGATATGCTGGAGTCGATATCGGGGTTGTCCCGGGGTACAAGTCAATATAAAAGTCTACCTCTCTACGAGGAGGAAACCCTGGAACGTCGTCGGGGAAAACATCATCAAAATGATCCACCACTGCAGGAAAACCAGGACTCCGCATGTCAACTGCTCCTAGGATGAGGCTAGCCAACTGATGAGTGATGGGCTGTCCTCTCCTCTGCGGAAGTCCATCCTGTGCTGCAAAGGCTCCCTTCTCGCCGGTGAAGGTGAACCTGCTCCCGTCGGTGCGTACACATCGCACCTTGAGCCTAAAACAGTCAATCTGTGCATGGACCGTAGATAACCAATCCATGCCCAAGATGACGTCGTAAGGTCTCGACGCTGCTACAAGAAGATCCCATCCGAAGATCTCGCCTCATAGAGTAAGCTCACACTGCTAGCACCAGTGCATAATCGTCTAGTCTGCTCCTGTAGGAGTCTCTAGCCGTAAGGATCGAGCCAACGGCTCTATCGGAATCTCCGAGCTCTGAACAAGGGCAGCAGCTATAAAAGAGTGACTCGCTCCTGTGTCTATAATTACTGCAGCAAGGGTGGAATAGACACAGATAGTACCTCGAATCATCTCGGGCACACCGTGGTTGTAGGCCTCTGTTGCCTGGAGCTGTGCCTGTCTCTGCCCGCCAGCTCCCTGTGGTCGGGGTGGACCTCCTGGTGGTGGTGGTGGTAGAGCCTCAAAGTGTCACCCACCACCTGCTGCTCGGCCAGCTCCTCTGCCTCATCCGCCTCCTCCCTGCGTACCGCCACGGTCGACCCTCTGCCTCTACCTCAGTGGTCCCTCAACCGTCTGCTGCTCCTCGGCATGGCGGGTCGGGCAGTCATGAGCCATGTGGCCCTGCCTGACGCACGAGTAGCACTGTCTGCCTCTCGAAAGACTGGCTCCGCGCTGTGTGCCCTGCACTGCTGAGCCAGTGTCCTGAGGTCGTCTGGATGAGGGTCTGGTCTGCCTGGACCCTTGATTCATCTGTCGACTACCTGCTGCAGAAGACTCTGCTACGTGCCGCCCTGCGGTGGGTCTCGGCACTGGTGTAGACTCAGCACGAAATCTCTCGATCAAAAGGGCCCGCTCCAGTACTCTCGTCTGAGTCGGTATGCTGAGGGAGATCAGCGATGCCCTGATCTCGTGTCTCAATCCCTGCACGAAGGTCTGGGCCTGGAAGAATGGGTCTCGTACCATGCCGGTCGAGTAGCGCGAGAGATCGGTAAATCTCGCCGAGTACTGAGCGACCGTCATACTGCCCTGCCGCAGCTGAAGAAGCTCCTGAATGCGCACCGCACGGAGGGTGGCTGGGACGAACTCCGAGCGGAAGAGGCTCTCAAAGTCCGTCCAAAGTAGAGATTCCTCATCATGCACCTGGATCATCAAGCTCCACCATCGGCCCGCTGCTACGTGAAGTAGGCTCGCAACGAGGATCACCATGAGGTCTATCGGTGTCCTCACTAGCCTGAAAACCCATACGACTGCCTCCAGCCAGTCCTCGGCTGCCTGGGGGTCCGTCTCCCCACAAAACCTGAGCGGTTGCTGGTGCTGGAACTCATACAGTGCGCTGAGGCGACGTGCATCGTCAGCAGTTGGTGTAGGAAGTACCGGTGGCTCGGCGGGTAGTGCTACCGCCGGTGCCACTGCTGACAAAGGGCCCTGCACCGAGGCCTCGTCGCTCGGTGGGCTGTCATCATGCTCGACTCTTGGAACCCTAGATGGCTGTCTTCATGGGGCCATCCTAAAAAGGAAACAGGTGCACCATGGTCAGAACAGTATACCTGGTGAGCTGAAACAAAGTAATCACAAAGAAAACTTGAAACACACACGCAATCAATGTTTACGTGCATTAAGTTGGAAATCAGAAGTCAGGGTCCTGGTGTACGGATACGTCGGCCGCCGCACCAACACTGGACTCCCTGGACTGATAAACACACTCAATACGCTAAACATTATTGCTTCACATAGAAAAGATCAGAGTTCGTGGTAGAACCGAACTCCTCTGATACCAATTTGTCACGACCCGTCCTCCGGGCCCGTGTCGTGACTACCGCAAGCCCGCCTTCCATAGGCCAGGGGATGGCGACTAGGACCAAGGCGTAAATCCCAGTAAAAAGTGAAGGCATTGCCTTTGTGAAGTAAACAAGCACCACAAAGTAAGCAAGCAGAAAAGTAAACACTAAGTAAAAACCGAGTACAACTGAAAGTGCGGAAAAGTAAATGGGCCAGTATACAAACCAAAAACTGAAAGTAAAGTAAAACTCGAAAGGGAAAACATCAACTATAAAGTAAGAGCTGCTACACCGAGATGTCCACTGGAAATCCCACCTGAAGGGTGGGTACAGATAGCTCCACTGCTCCACGGGTCCCGCCGTCCGCTCCGAGTACGTCCCACCCAGTGGTCCTCCACCAGGTACCGTCCTGCTCTGCGAGCCTCAACCACGATCAACGCTGTCCATCTTCTACAACCAACACAACGTAGTGCGGGCATAGCTCGTGCAGGGGTGAGTATAAGCTACTTAGTAGGGACCCTGAGACCCCTGAAGGTCTCCCAAAATCCACAAAGGATAAACCACAATGGAAAGATACAATCACGAAGTAACAACGGACACTGCTTAGGTATATGCCCATACATATACCTAAGTCATCATTTCAATACGCTCCAACCTCCGAGCCCAAGTACTACTCAGTCCACACAGGAAAGTATACGTATTCCACACAGGAAAGCAAAACGTAATCTACAGAGGATAGCACAACTCAATCCACACAAGAAGGTAAACAAGATTCAGCTCACACAGGTATACTTATTCGGAAGACGATAGAGATGATCACTGATCCATCTAAGTTGTCGGACCCACAAAGGATCGATAGGTACTAACCCCCGCAAAGACCCACACAGGATCGGACCCACACAAGATCTGTAGGCGCTGGTTCACATAGGACCACTGAGTGCTGACCCACACAGGATCAGAACCACACAGGATCGGTAGCACTGATCCACACAGGATTGCTGAGTGCTGTAGTCGTCGTCGTTGAATCCACTGAGGATCTCTGCACAATCGTCGTCGCAGTCACAGTAGCAGCCGCAGCCAGCTCTAGGGTTCCCGCACACAACAAGCTCGTTCGGGAGGGTCTGCTCCACGAGCCGAGAGGCTGATACTTCATCTGTCACAAAGTCTAGATTTGATGTATCCAAAAGTTCCGTATCATCAATAGGAACTCAACGCAACAGACGGCGCGTCAATCGGACGCCCGGTCTGAGAGTTATTGGCCTTTTCGTCCCTGGGTTCCGGTTGGTTTTTAAGGAAAAACCAACCCAACCGTACTCCACCTGCATCGAAACCTAGGGTGGAGTATGCCAAAAGATCCGTCTCACTAAGAGGAACTCAACAGAGCTGACGACACGTCAATCGGACGTCCGTAGCTCAAGATATGAGCATTTCTGCTCTGAGGGCCCAGTTGGTTTCGTGTACAAACCAACCCGGCCGAACTCAAAGTATTTCGAAACCTTGAGTGCGATATACCGAAATGACAGTCACGATCCAAGGATCGTATCGCTGCTGACGGCGCGTCGTTTGGAGGTCCTTATCCCGAGTTATGGGCATTTGAACCCGAACAGTTCGGTATCGGGGGTTTCGGGCCCGGGCCGACCCGGCCCGAGGCCCCCCCCCCCGGCTGGCCCAAACTGGGTCGACCCGCCCCGGACAGGGTCGGCCCGGCACGGCCCGGCCCGGCCTGGCGGACCGGCCTGGCGCCGGTCCGGCATAGCGCAGCGCGCTGGGCGCGCTGCCAACTCGGCTTCAGCCGAGATGATTGAAAAAAACGGGGGGTGCCTGCCCCCCCTTTGTAACCGCGGCCCCCCCTCATAATGGGGGGACCTTCATTTGGTCGGGGGAATTTAATTCCCCTAGGTTTCTCCACTCCGGCCGGCCCGACCTGACCGGCCGGCTTCCTCTCAACGGGACCGCTGGTGGCCGGTCCCCTTTCCGGCTTCCGAAACCTGCGGCTCGGCTAGCTGCCGGTCACCTCGTTCCTCCGCGGCCCAGAACCGGCCGCGGCCTTTTCCGTCCGGCGCGGTGCGACGGCACCGCGCCCCTCTACCGCGGCCCCGTTCCGGCCGCGTCGTCCTCGGTTTCCTTCGACGTGGCGGGACGACGTCGCGTCCTTGAATTCCATTCCAGGGCGCGGCGTGACGGCGCCGTGCATTTGTTCCGCATGAAACCGCGTGGTGCGATGGCACCACGCTCCCTTGTACCAACCACAAGGAAAACATTTATGAAATAAGGATGGGGTCGGCCATGTTTCTGCGGACCGGCCACCTCGCATTAGTCGATATCAATTAGTCGAAAACCACGAAATTCGACATGCCAGAATCAAGAATGGAAATAATTAAATAAAATAAAAATAATTCCCTACCTCGGCTTCAAGAGCGGTGTTCGTCAACGACCTGCGGAAGACGAGCGTCGCGGAGGTCGAGCGTCGCTGGAGAAACTTCGTAAGCATCCGAAGAAAGCCCGAGGAGGAAGCGATGTCTCCTTTCATTGACACGGGAAGAAGATCGAAAGAAGCGGTGTCGTCGATCTTCGGAAACACACCGGCTTCGAAGAAGAGAAGAGACGGTACGTCTTTCTTTTCTTATGGTGACAACGTTCTTCTTTGGAGCCTAAGTGTTCTTCATGTTCTTCCTCGTGGTTGAAGAAGAAGAAGAATGCTTCCCCAAATCCTCTCAAGGTGACAAGAGAAAACTAACAAAAATAAAATAAGCCTAAGGCTTATTTTATTTACACAACTAAACCACTTTGAATTTCGAAAGTTTGAAATTCAATAACTCATCTCAATTAAAACTCATGTTGTCAAAATTAAATTTAGTGTAGTTATTGGGAGTTTAAAGGGGAGTTGAGGAGTTAGGGTTCATGTGGGCCCCACTACACTTAATCCTCTCAAGGGAGGTTAAGTGGATGTGGTTCCCACCACTAACTCCCTTTGGGAGGATATAACTAACATGGATTAAAAAAATTTAAATTGTGTTCACAATTTATTTAACATCTTCAAAATTTCCCCAAAAGTAACTTTCATCCCACATAAAACGCATCCTCGGAAAAGGTCTCCTTAAGCAAATATCGGCGCTGTGAGATCATCGGTGCCCTCAGAATTCGATTTCGGGCACCAGTTCAAAAGTTAGAAAAACCCGCTCGTTCGTTCACTGAACGTACCCGAGCCAAACTTCGGAAATTGATTCCGGGAACACCGGGCCTCGGAATCAGGTTCCGTCAGAAACCGCGTTCTTGTAAAATTCCAAAGAAAATTAAGAAAAAAATTCCCTTGAATTTTACGGCTCTTTACAACATGCATAATAGTCTATCTTCCTCTTCTTTGAGGAATTAGGTATACCACTAAATTTCACCTTGTTAATCATATATCGTGATGACTGATTCAGCATAATCACAATATCTTTCTCTCTAGGAATTACATAATTTTGTTGCTCATAGTCACCAATTTGTCCATTGGATTCAATGTTAACCGAATTCCTTCTGGTTCCCTCCATTAACTAAAACAAAAAAAGAATTCTGTGAGAGGCAAAAATCATGCTAGAGAAAACAACATAGTAAAGGGGGAGTACCTTCAATATCTAACATCTTAGGTAAAATTCTAAGATCGTTAGTGAAATTCTAGGACTATAACCTATACATATACTTAACCTTAGAGACATCCCTAGACATACCTTAGAAATATTTCTAGGGATCTCACTAAAGTTCTCGCATCCTAGTTTCCAAAGGTTGACTAATCCTTTCCTCTGATACCAACTGTAGAGAACCTAATCTTGATGTACATGGACATTACATTAGTTTTGCGGAATACTTAATACATAACAAAAACAGACACATAAGGACCGTAATAGTTTAGTGTCTTTGGAAACTTGGAACGTAATCTTCTAATCATGGTGAAAGATCTTCAACATCTCCCATAAAGATCTTCCACTTTTTGTTTCCTGATCTAAAACCTTTCTTTTGATCCTGGAGGAAAATAAAACATAAAAAGGGTGAGCTCAAATGCTCAGTAAGGGTAAACATGGATAAAATAAAATATACCATATACATTGGAACTTAAAAACATGAACATAATGTTTAAACATTAAAATCTTCAGCAACGACATAAAACATGGAAGTACATAAGGCATAGATCATAATGGAACATAAACCATGATAAAATAGCATGGTAATAAAACATGTAATTGTGGCATCCATTAAGCACATATAATGATTTCCATAGTAGCCAATGCATTGCTGCCAAGACCATCTTAGTGGAGAATGTCCCTTTCTGAATCGAGTTCACTCCTCGTTTCAGTCCTGTTTTACAGAACCGGTTTAACTTGCCATTCCAGCCATGTCTATCTCATGAGATATAAATCTTTACCCAATGAATTGGAGGGATATATAGGTCCCAACCATCTCATAATGAAATCATTCTTACTTGTGCCACAAAATAATCATACATCATTCATAATAACCCAACGAATAAAATGGGTTTCATAAACATCATCCCATCATCACATAATCCATATAAAATAAATGGATATAATTTCATAATAAGAAAAGTGAAACCATGTAAATCATAGAGAAATTATACTTGAAACATCCACATATGAAATAATTTCATCTTAGATGGATAATGGTTTTGATAAAACACTTGTAATGAATTCTTGAGGAAAATATCCTTTCTTCTTCAAAATCAATTTCTTTTCAAAAAACGTCATGCAATTTTAAAAGAAAGAGATTTTGTTGAAAATAGTCATGAAATATTTTGGAGGAAACTTCATGAAAATAAAGCTTTATAAAACCATAAAAATCCTTTCATGCCGTATACGTTAAAAAAACATTCTTATCGTACTTTTCTCGGAAAAGTCAAAAAAGTACCTTGTGACGTAAACAAAAGAAAGATTCCTTATATACCATGTAGTAAAAGTAAAAAGTGGGTAAAAATGACTTTAAACATACATGAAACCATTTTTAGGAAACATGGACATGGATGATAACAATAACCCAAGAAAATAATTACGAATAAGCCATCCCAGATACAAATGAGATTTGCAAAATTATCCCTTACCTTAGGTCCGATTTTCTTTGTAAGTGTCCGAACCTCCTGTATAATGATTTAAATAATGTTATTGACTTATTACAGAATCATATTAATTGTTATTATATCATATATGGTTCACTTATGACTTTATATTACCCGTTCTTTTGTAAATTCCATGTTAAAGAGTGTTTTGGGTAAAATCGTTTCATTTGTCATCCGTGTTTTGACTTGTAATTTTTCATATGATTACTTAGATCACGATTACATAATTCCAGAATATATAACACGATTTATATATAATATATATTCAGAATTTACATATATATAATAGATCGATAAATGGAAATAAATACACCGTTCATGGAGACGGTAGGCCGTACGTACGCATGAACGCTGTTTTCGTTTCCACATTGAATTGAATGGAATTAATTGGCTGACATACATATATATATATATATATATCCAGTAGATTTATAATGTCATATATTTCATTATTATTTCTTATATATACTTTATAATCATTCTTAAATGGTTAACATGGTGAATGAATCTCATCGCGCCGTGGAGACGGTAGTCCGTACGTACGCACGAGCAATGATATCATTTCCATAATTATTGAATTGAATTAGAGTGGATGATACAATATATCAGAATCAGTATGATGTTCTAATAAATATGTATAGTTATTATTTACAACATTATACCCATCCATGTAAGGTGTTGGTGGAAAAACAGATTACACCACGGCGTGGAGACGGTATTCCGTACGTACGCACGTGCGGTGATTTTGTTTTTCGTAGGATGGATAGAAGGTGAAATGGGGTTGTTTCATATTTATAATAACAAATCAGTATATTAGTGATAATGATGTTATTAAGTTATAATGAAACAACTAAAGAAGAATAATTTGAAGAAGAAAGAAGCTTGAAAGAATCGGGAGAAGAAATTACATCTTCTTCGATACGCCTCTTTGAAACATCCTCTTAGGGCACTAAGATTGGTCTTTAAAGTAGACCAGAACCTCTAGGATATTTCAAGGGAAGTGGAGAAGATAATTTTTCAGGGGTTGGCCGAGCTTGAAGGCTCAAATTGGTGTGAGGAGGAGAGGGAGGAGGTGCCCTTTTATAAGGGAGGAGAGGGGCACCTTTGGAATTCTTAAAAATAATAATTTATAATAAATCTAACCCCACTTAAAAACCTCCAAAAATGACTCATATTAGAAGATTAGATGAGATAGGGTTGTAATATCATAAACCAATAAAATTTAGACATGTTTTGATCTTATTTTATACCATATAATTTTGATTTATCCTTATTTAATCTATTTAAGTTTATTTGTGGTAATAAAATTCTAAATTTTGTATTATAACAGATAATTACTTATTTGTTGTGAATTTTCCATAATTGTTTACTTTATAACATTATAGAACATATAAATATAAATTTATAATTTTTAAATATTTTTGTGATTTTTAAACAATTTTATAATATGTTATTTTTATAAAATAAAAATACTGTCAATTTTGACACTATTCATTAATTGGAATTTAAATAAAATATATACAGAAGATATGTTCGTACTAGCAGCTTTAATATATTCATAAAATGTCATGTGAATCTATAAAATTAGTGGATCACATTAAATAGTTCATATAATATTTATTTTATTATTTTTAAAACCATTTATTTGCCTTATCTCTTACTAAATAATTACTACAACATTTTTTTATAATTATTTAATATACTTATTTGTTAAATTAAAATTTAAAATAAAATCCTATGATGAAGATAAATCTATTAAATTTCACAATAATACTTTTACTCGAATTTATAATCTAAAATCACAATATTTAAATTGTTATATTTATTAAATTATGAAGGCAACAACTTTGGCATCATTTAAAATAAAATAATATAAGTGTCATAATCACTTTTATAAGGTTCCAAACGGTTATATATTAGGTCATTGGATTGTTAAGTTTTATATATACACTACCAATAAGTTTTTTTCAGGTTTGTGGGCCTTTTAATGGGTATTATTATTTCAATAAAAACTATATTACTTATTTTCCACTTAATAAATAATTTCTGTATCATCAATGTATCACCATTAATGATAATTATTTAGTCCCTAAAAATTCTAAATAAATTATCATGATGTAGATAATTTTATTAGATTTATGGAGACTATTCTTGTTCGAGGTTTTATGATGTTTATTACTAAATTAAAATTATTATACTTATAAGATTTAAGAGAGTGACATGTTGTCACTTTCTTTGGTTTTAATAATAATTAAATTATTTTCATGGTCAAAAGTCCATAAAATGAATCTAATCCGACCCTTAGTTGATATGGGTTTACTTTTAGCCATCCAATAGAATTTCGGCATGTGTTAAGGTAATTTTATAATATTATATTTATCCTTAATTACCCGATTTACCTTTAACTATGTTAAATAAAATTTACCGTAGTTACTATTCATAATTCCCAAAAATAAAAAGTAGCATATTAACGTAATTTGGACCCACTTATTCCAAATATGGAATCCATTTTTTCAAATTAAATACACAGAAGTTGCAGAAATTAAATTAAAATTAATCTCGTTCTCGAATGAAAACGGGTTTTTGTTTAAAACATTGCAAAAGATTGAATTGATTTAACCTACAAATTCAATATAAAATCAATGATAATGACATAAATTATATTAAATGGTAAAAATATATTCTATTTATACTTTAAAACCATTCAATATTATAATTTAACCATATAAATTATTACGATGAAAAATGTTGTTTTTCATTAAAATATACCGTGTTTTTACTATTCATCAAAATATGAAAGTTACCAGAATAATACGAAAAATTTATCCAAAGTAAATTTTTATTTCTTGATTCCAAAGAAGAATTTTATTTTGTCAAATTGAACTTATAAACATGTCAAAAATTAGATTTAAAGTGGGTGCGCCATCAAAAGGCGGCAAAACTGCATTTTTTGAAAAATACTTATTTTACCCGAAAAATTTATTTTGTTCTTATACCATGTTCTAATAAATGAGTAAGATGAATAATAATGTTATAAAATTCAAAATTTAGTTAATACTATTCATAACATCTAGTTCATAATAATATTATAATAATATATCGTTGTTTAGTAAAACCTGGTATTGTGTACAACACACGCTATCGAGGAAGGTCGTGATTGCATGTAATGCAAGCCAAGTCAAAGTTGCATGCTGTGAAAGAATCCTTCGTTGTTTCGTATAACAGAATCCAACCATATTTCATTTATACATTTAATATATATATATATATATATACACTCAATGTTGCGTAGAATAACAATTATCAAAATTGTGTGTAACACGATCCAAGTATAGTGTTGCGTATACTACAAGCTAATACAGTGTTGCGTATAGCGCAAGGTAATCTTGGTGTAGCATACAACACAGGACATTAATGAAATTAAAAGAATATTTTTCATAAAATCTCGGGGTGTTACACCCAACCTCGAACTCATGAGGTCATCGACGGAGATCGAAATATGATTTCTATCTATAATGAGTAATAGTCATACACATCCTGATCGGCTGGATCAATTATGAAGTCTCATGAAAAAGACAAGGACCATGTCGAGCAACGTCACCTACCTCAGGCCTGCATAAGAGTGAAAGACATGTCCTACCATATAAAGCCTCAAAAGGAGCTATCTGAATTGTTTCAAGGGAAGTTTTATTATTGTAGAACTCGACGAGAGGTATATGCTTCTCCCATGATCTGCCAAAATCAAGGATGCATGCTCAGAGAATATCCTCTAAAAACATTATTGTCCTTTCACATTGTCCATCGGTCTGAGGGTGAAAAATTATTCTTAACAAAACCACAGTTCCCATTTCATTCTACTAACCCTACTTGAACTGTGATGTGAAATGATCATCTCTATCTTAAATGATAGTACATGGAACCCATTGTAGTCAGTTGACCTCACAGAAATACAATCTTCCCAGATCATTTACTGAGAAAGTCTCCTGAATAGAAATGAACTGGGGCAATTTTTTTATTCGGTAAATGACTACCTAGATAGAATTTATTCCCCTTGGAGACTATGGTAAGACATCAATGAAATCAATAACAACTTTTTCCCATTTCATTTCGATGAATGGAAGTGGCTCTAACAAGCCTATAGGTCTCTGGTGCTCTACCATCACCTACTGATAAGAGGAAAACCTAGTGATGATGTTTAAAATCTAATGTTTCATCCAAGGCTACCGATACTGGCATCGAATATCTCGATACATCTTTGAGATTCCTGGATGATCTTCCCACTAGGATGTGTTGGAATCTTTCATCAACTCCTCTCTCACATCTGCAGGAACCCAAATACGTCCCCATAGATGTAGGATGTCATCTATGTCCAAAAACCTATCTGATGGTGGGTTATCTCTTGTTAAAATCTCACGGAGAACAAAACCATAAGGATCATAAAAATGGCTACTCATCACCTTCTAAATGAGGGAAGAGGTAATTGTTATGTCTGAGAGGTTAGACTTCATATGACTATCATGATACTCTAGACGATGTTCAGAATAGAGGGCCATTAACTTCTATTCATCACTGGCATCATATACGACCTGTATTTGAGTTTTCTAACTTAGGGCATATGCAACCACATTGCCTTTTCCAGCAATATAGGCAAGTTCTAAATAAAATTATTGTAGATATTCAACCCATCTCTGATGTCGAAGGTTCATGTCACACTGAGAAAATATATACATGTTTCTCTTGTAATCTGTATACACCGTAAAGTGATCACTCAAAAGATAATGTCTCTAGCAACATAAGGTGTGGAAAACTATTTCTAGATCGGGGTCATGAGTTGGATAATTTCTATCATGAGGCCTCAAATGCCGAGATCCGTATGCAATGACTTCATCTTCCTGCATCTACAATGATCCTAGTCCAATGCCCGATGCATCATAGAAGATGATATAACCTTTACTAGGGTCTGGAAGAATCTGTATAGGTGTCGAGACAATCCTCCCTTTCAGCTCTTGAAAGGATTTCTCACATGCTTCTGACCATAGGAAATTAAATCCCTTCATTGTAAGTCTATTAAGTGGTGTAGAATGATGAGAAATGTCTTGCATGAAACACCTATAATATACAACCAGCCTTATGAAACTCTTAATATCAAACATGTTCTAAGGATACTCCTAGGAGACTACATCAATAACCTTTTAAGGGTCAAAATATACTTCTGATTCTGAAATAATATGACCCCATAAGTGGAAATTGTCAATCCAGAAGTCGCATTTAACAATCTTGAAACAAAGATGATACTCTCTCCGTGTACTCAGAAAGATATCAAGAAGTTTGACAGGGTCGTTACGAGTGCACGAATACAGCATGATCTTGTCACCAAAGACCACGGCAAAAAAGTCAACAAAGAGATAGATAATCATATTCATCAAATCCATGTAAATAGCAGGCATGTTCGTAATACCAAACAACTTAACAAGATACTCACACAGACCATAACTGCTATGGAAAGCTGTATGAGCTATGTATGATTGTCTCACACACACCTTATGATAACCTAATATCAGGTCAATCTCATAGAACACCTTTTCTCAATGGAGCTGGTCAAAGAGATAATCTATTCGAGGAAGTGAATACCAGTTCTTGACATTAAGATGGAACAACCTTATGTATTCCATGCATAAACAGAGAGTTCCATCTAACTTCTAAGAGAAAAGCACAGGTGAACCCCAAGATGATGTATTGGGCTATATAAAGACATTGTCCTCCAAGTCATCTATCTGATGCTTGAGCTAAAAAAGATCAATAATTTCCATCCTGTATGGGGGAATATAAGCATGAGCTGCTCCTAGAATAATTTCAATTGTAAAATATACCTCTCTCATAAGAGATAAGCCAGAAAAGTCATCCAGAATGTCTTCCCTGAAATGATCAACTACTGGAGGGAAAAAAGTTTTAAGAAAACCATGTTCCTCCATGAAATTATTTTCAATCTAGGTGGACACTCCACCTAGCCCATGATGCTTTGGTTTTTTTCTCCCATCCTGGACATCCCAGTCACCTTTAAAATGAAAATTACTGCCTTCTGGTGATGTAAATGAAACCCTTCAATGGGAATAGTTTACAAAGGCATGATAGTTGACTAACCAATCCATCCCTAGAATGAAATCGAATCTTTTCATTTCGAGAACATAGAGATTCCATGAGAAAGGGTAACTTCCAGCCTCATGAGGTCAATCCCTACCCTATCATATTCCCTTTTTACATATTCTAAATGGTGTATCGAGGGTCATTACACCATAGTGATATTTTATCACTAATACGAGACATTCAATAATAGATACATAAATAAAAGAGATTCAAGGTGGTGCCTCGAATGGCACGAATAATTTACTATTAGGGGGGCCTCAAGTTGAAATCATGGAATTAAGACTGGTGGCTCAGGGCCCACCATGTATGGAGCATGATCGTCACCAACATTATGGTGAACAACATGAAAATGGCATAGAATCATTGGTCTACAAATTCCAAGAACTCCTCTTAGAAGAAGATTAAGAAAAACAATATATCAACACTAATTTATGTTGAATGTATGAAAACACACTTCCCAAGGAATATTAGCCAAACTACCCAGTTAGATGACCATGTATCTGTAAGTGAAAAATATATGTTTTATCTCATTTTGTATTTAATTCACAGGTTTACTCCTTTACCACTCATAAACATGACATGGTGGGATAAGGATGTGCAACCGATTCATTTTATATTTTAGGATTCAAATTATAATGGATACTCATTTCAGATAAATCAGTGCTCATACACCTATCACAAAAAACGATGCCCATTTACTTATAGAAAAATGGCCTGACTCTGTAAATTACTCTTTCCAACCCTTGAGATCTCATAATCTTCAGGAATTGAGATTAGAAATCACTCAATCGATGACAAAGTAATACAAGTACAAGAAGATATCACAATATCACTCAAAAATCATAGGATTATCAAGCAATGAAAGGTAGTGAAATGCATCTATATGTCATGGAAATATGAATGAAAGGTGAATTATAGGGGCATATGCTGGTGCATGCTGCAATACTCCTGACCCTCATATCTTCAGGCCAAGGGGGAAATAAATTCCAAAAGAGTAATATTAAATAACACCACACAACATGTGTGTCACCCAACTATGATATAATATCAAATGTAATTAGAAAAATAGTACATATATTACATTATGGGTAAATTGGGGTTTACCCCGAACATGGGTTCGCAATGCCCCATCATAGTTTATGACAAAGCTCCAAGCATTATTATTCTCCAGTCTATTATATACAAATATTCATAAAAGAAAAAAACCACCTATGATACCACTTTGTGATTCCCCAGACCCAGATGCCCTTAATGGGTTCCCCAAGCCAGATGGGCCAGATGGCCTCAAACACATTTTCCCGAATGACAGAGGCTGCTGACTAGCAGAGATGGCCTAGGGTGTGTCCATGGAAATAATATGTTCTCATTAGAAGAGTGTAGCACAACAGAAGGGATATCAATGAATTGTAAACAACGTAATAAATATGAATAAATAGTAGAAGAAAAATGATAATATAGATAAAAAATTATAACAATAACTATATCAGTTGGAATAGTAATGATATAATGTCATGCCACTAGAAAACTAGATTGTATGTAAACAATACAAAAAGCATAACATTTTTTACCAAGTAATAGAAAACAAAGTCTACTCCAAGCATCCTCAAATCCAACCCAGTCATCTACTATCATGCTCCATCTTATCAGCACACAATCATGTATTGGATCCTTCATGCTTTACTTTTATAATACCAGCAACCATGTAATCTACTCTGAGTGCCAAATGGTACCCGATGGGGGTGTGAGATAAATCTTAGTGGGCAGCCACAAATAGTTTCTATAATATTCGGTATGTGAAATGGAATATATTAGTGTGCATGCATATATTGAAAGTAAAAAAAGGAGTAAAAAATAACTAAATAACTAAGTACCTGCTTCATCCCTCTTCTAGTGTATGATCATGTAACTAGTTCAATAATTAATCAATTACAATTTATTGTTAATAGGTCACATGAGGTATACTAACACTGACATCACCTTGTTATAGTATAAGTAGTAATGGTACCAAGACGTAACAAGGAAAACAATCAATGATATCCCAGGAGGGAGTTCTAGGGTAAAAAATAAGGTAAAACAATCTCAATTAAAGATAACTTAGTAGTAAATGAGTCCAGCTATGGGGTAAGAGTGTAATCCAGGGACTGCAATTCAAGGAATTCCACAATAAGGTTGTTAACAAGTACAAGGTGATTGACCAAGGTTAAATAGGAAAAAGAAAAAAAATTGCCTGATGGGCTTTAACTATGGCACCTACTAGTGACTGCTAGATCCAAGGAGTGTATCCAAGGTATCCTATAAGAAGAATCGACCCAACTATAGTATACCAAGTATCCAATGAATAGACAAGGACTGTAATCTAGATTGGTTTCAACCTATGAAAACTATATCCTTGAATTTGAATGGGGTTCCCTAGACCCGAGGTATTCTCCCCTCAGAATCAATTGCGAGAACGAGTCAGTCCCATCCTATTTGATATTGTAATCATGTAATAATTCCTTTAGATCAATTCTTCCCTTCCATTAGTTTGGTTATGCCATGTGGAGTTGAAACCATTAGTCTAATCCATTCCTTAAGTTAGTGTGGATATGCCAAGTAGCATTGAAACCATTTAATCATCTATTAGTTATCCATTAAGACATAATCAATTATTTAGGTTCACTCATCTACCTTTCATCAACAAGGAAATGGGTGATACAGACATGTAACCTTTATTCAATCTGTTTTAATAAGGCTATGTTATATACATAGTATATTTTACAATTAACATTTCATATTTCAAATTTAATAAACATTTTTAATCACTTTGCATAGATGGGTCAAGTGATGAGAATACATAGTAAATGATATTATGAAATTAACATTAACATATGGACATTTATTATAAAGAGACTCACCATTAGAAAGGTCATGTAATGGCACTCCCGAACGGTTTCTCAAATGTGCCGAATCACTAAAATCCAATTTTGGCACAACCTTTGAAATGTGGATAATTGAGTTGGGGGTGTAACCACTAACAAATAATCACATATATGGAAAGTGCATAATCATAGAATTCTAATGAGTATAATCATGACATGTTACGTTATGGAACACTTTCCAACGAAACTGGTGGGCATTACATGAACATTCCAAAAATAACGAACTATAGTGACGAGTTACAGACCACCCACCATATGGTTGTATGAGACTTCTCCTCTAGTATCGGCCTTTTATTTTCCTCTAATTGGTGTAGATCTAAGATATAATGAAAAACTCTCACATGAATATATCTAGGTCGAGAGTGAATGATATGAAGTATGGCTAAAGAAGACTCAAGTACATAATGTTTCGCATCCCACATGAAAAAAAAAGCTTGATCGGAAGCTAGATGAAGAAGATATCACGATTCCACGTTTGGATATTCAAAATTTTCCAAAATTAAAGAGAACTTGGTCAAACCCACTCAATCTCGGATTAGGGAGGAAGGGGAGGGATTAATTGATCATTAAGGGAATTTTGGTCATTTTACACTTGTTTTTAGCACACAAATGGTTTTTACAAATGGTTTTCCAAACCATGCACAAACCATGAAATATGGTTCTACCCAAATCTGAGAAAAAGAATGGTTCATATGGTTTGGCTGCTAGGTTGTGCGCAAACCATGCAAAAACCATACGAGATTCTGCAATCCAAAATAACATAAACTGCATGGTTAGGAAAACCGTGCACAAACCATGTTACATGGCCTAGGAAAAAGTGGGTTTTCATGGTTAGTCCACATGTCCATGCGAAAACCATGCGACATGCCACTTTCCAATACAACAAAAACTGCATGGTTCGACAAACTATGTGCAAACCATGCATAAACCATGCATCTTGGATTTTTTCCTAAAAAGAGGTATTCCGAGCACCAAGAAATCTTCAAACACTCTCAAAACCTCGTCTAACTCATTAGGCATCTATACTAGGTCCAATGTAAAGATTTAGACCTAAAATTAATGGATCCATACTAGAGTGAAAAACTAGGTTCTTACAATTAAGCACAATTTTAGGTGTCTTGAATGCCTTGAAGGGGCCCGAAGACCTTGAGGTGGCTCGAAATCCTTTTTGGACTAAGGAATTAGGTTGATCAAAGGCCTTGAATGAATCAAGGACCAAACTAGTGGCTTGAAATCCCAAATAGATGAATTTTTATGGATGGTATAGTACCACTACACTAATACTACAGTTCCCAGAAATATGTCTCTGCCCAGATTGGAACTCGGGTCTCTTGGATGCACTTGTCGAGTCCTCATCAATTGGTATGGGGACCTTATGAATTTTATACCTATTTATATCACATATTAAAATAAGTTATATTATCAGATTCATCAATTATATCATTATATATCAATGTTCATTTAGGTTGATAAACATGCCAAAATGAGAACACAACATAATTAATCGATGGTTATAAAGTGATTAATTTATAATATACTTATAATGTCAGCATAATGAAATTATTTAGTGCTTATTGGAGTGTTATATAATAATTTTTTATAATTATAAGAAATTGATAACAAATAAAAACCAATTACATTGTAAGAATTAGTCCTTACATTCTATCATGATTGTCTTTTGGATGGTTTATTTTCCATGTTTTATAATGCCAGTATTTTTAATAGGATTTATAATATGTATTTAAAAAGAAATATTAATTTCATAAAAAAATAATATTTATCCATTTAATCCATTTTCAATAACAATATTATATGGAATAAAAAAAAGAAAAACAGAAATCAATTCTTCAAGGATGGTGGTAGTCTCCACATACATACAAATGATCATTTAATTTTCAATTGAGAAAGAGAAGTGTATAATATGTTTTATCATTTAACAATAGAAAATAGGTTAAAATAATGTCACTAAAATATTAAAATCAGCTATTTGACCAGACGTATAATTTGGTTTATTAAAATAAAACACGACTCTTTGTTGAGGCTATAGTTCACACACAGACACACACACATACAATGTTTTTTCCTTAGTGGGGAAATGGAATGTTTTTTAATATTAATTCCATTTAAATAATAAAATTATTTATACATTAATTACCTAATTCATTATTAGGGGATGATAAAAATTTATTTTATAAGAAATATTTAAAAAATAATTTAGGGGAAATTGGAACTCACATTGAGGACTTGGGATTTCCAATGGAGGATACCTTAACAAGGGATGTATTAAGATAATAATGCATGAGAATAAGAATAATTTGTTGATAGATGATTATATGGGATTGATTAGGGTTAGTTTTTGTATAATAATACCAATTTTTAGTTTAATTATTTGGCTGGTAATAGTCCCCTTTTGTAAGCGTTGAGAGAGTAATGTTTTTGTAAATATTTTATGTTAATATAATGTGGGAAAACATTCAAATATTAAGTGGCCCAAAAATAGAAAATAATTGAATTTTTGAGGATATATAGACGATAATATTTCAAAATATCGAATTTAAATATGTTTTTGACATGTTTCAAGCTCTTTAACTATAGATTTATTAGATTTCCCATTTTCTATTTTAATGTGGAAAATAGTCTTTTACCTATGTAAATAATTTTTACTACTGAAAAAAATATACATAATTTGAATCTAATGATTCCAAACATTATAACATTTTTAACTAAAAAAATTCATTAGATTAAGAAAAATAGGTTTTATCATCAGTGCATGTAATAAGTAAAACCGCCTTTTTAAGAAATGTGTATTTGGTTACTTCAAAGTTTTGTATAGAATTAAAATAAAAATACATTTGTTTTTTAAGATATCAATTGGGTTATTATAAAATATATATGTTCTTTGTATTTCAAAAAAATATAAAATATAATGTTTTTTAAAAAATATTATTAATAAAAATGAACAAAATCAATTTCTGTTATTATAAAATATTACTTTAGTTAATAAGATACTAAAGATTATTTTTTTTAAATTAGATTTTTTTAGAGAAAACAGTTTCAATCATTAAAATTTATTAATTAAATGGTTTTTTATATTTATATTAAATACCATATAATTTTAATTTCATAAAAGTTACCATTTTGATAAATACGATATTTTTCACAATTCATTGAAAATAAAAAATTGCTAAAAAATCACAAAAAACCTTGTTATGAATATGATGAAACATTAAATAAACAAAATGTTAATTTTTTAATATAATATGATATTTATATTTGTAAAAAAATCATGAATTCATGTTTTTTTAAGTACACATTATTTAACTGTTTTTGGTTATAGAGCTTATCTATGATAGTAGGGTCCTCAATATTATATTCTCCCACACATTTATAATTTCATACTCAAAATTTGACACACATAAGCTACTAAACAATTTAAAGTATTGATTATTTATTGATTCTTCAGGTTACCATTTTTCCTCATATATTTTATTACATCTCAAAATAAATATATTGTATAAATGTTTTCTAATTCTTCAACACATTTGGTATAGTGTAATGAATTGTCACATGTGCTTTATTATAAGAAAATGTTGGTTTAAAATATATTCCCCTAGTTTGAGTATATTCATTTTATTTAATATGTATGTTCACAACAATGAAATAGGTATGATTCCATGTACATTAGAATGGTTGGGTGGAATAACCAGTCATTAAGCTACAACTTCAAAAATAGTGTTCTAGTAGGAAAATGATGAAATAAACTATCCAAATAGAATCATGCAACAAAATTCAATAAAAATATGTATACGAGATAATATTACTCCAAAAATTACCAATATAATTCCAATTATTTCTCTAATGAATGGTTTAATGTAGGGAACTTCTAATCATGTTACAGAATATTCACATTTCACAATATTAAGGGAATATATACCCCTTTAATGCCTTTCGTTACACTATAATAATGATGTTTTAGTACGTAAATGTCCACATATAAAAATATTATCTAGATGTGAACCTTGTATCACATCAACACGTCTAAGATCATTTAAGAAGATTCCTATAATTATTTACATTTGAAAACTATCTTTTATTCTCAAATTAATGGGTAGTTATAAATGACAATTTTAAGACAAAAATTCATTTTGAGATCATTTTCAGTTGAATTTAATGGTATGCGAGTTAATTATTATCCTTTAGTATATTTTTAATTCCATAAAATCTTCTATTAAAGAATCTTTATGGAAATATATGACGAATTATATGAGAAGATATGTTGTACTAGGACATATTTGGAAGAAGTTGGAGATTGAAATATATTAGGTAAATAAATATTTCATATACAACTATAGAATTATAGGCTATTTAAAATCATATGAAGGCATGTAAAAATGAAAAAGATCTATAATTAAAACTAAAAAAAGATAAATAATTTAAATTGAGGGATGATTTCTTCTTAATGTGGTCTGTAATGAAGGGACATATACGATTTTCTAAAAGGTGAAGGTAAATCTAAGGTATTTTGTGCCTTTTGAAATTCTAGAGTAAATTTGATATATGTCTTAACAATTTGTAATGCCACTCAACCTCTACATTGTACCTAAATTATTCCTTATTTATTTATAGAGTAAATACATGTATGATCAAACACATATACACACCTACAATAGAATAGAGGTGGATTTATGTAGTATTAAAATAACGAGCGTACCAAAAATGTTGACACATAGAGAAAGTGTTGTTGAATCGAAAAAATATACTAATGATGGTTCTTTAAAGAAATCAAAAACTAATGGAGGATACACGAGAGATGAAAGAATATATGCGGAAGGATTACCCATATTTATTTAAGAAAAAAATATCATAATTCAAAGGATAAAATTATAAATATGGGGGAGAGAATGTAATATTTGATCACATTCTATACCATATAAATATTACATCCTTAGACCATTTAATAATAAAAAACCTGTTATTTTATCATTACTATATAAATAGTAAGGTGTAATTTTTAATAGAAAATTTTCTCAATTTTAGAATTTCAATTTCATAAAAACTATATAATATCAGGATCATATAGTTGAATTTTTCTCAGGGTTAATTTTTTAGAATTTTTAAAAATAGTTGATTTTTGTGTGAATGGTGAAAAATGATGATTTTTCTGAAACAATATCTTTTATATAAGCATAAAAATATAATATTTAATTATATGGTTGTAATTTTATTAAATTAGGACACTTATATTTAATATTTAATATTATACAATTATAAATAATATATTGAACATATAGATCTACAAATGAAATTTTTTAATCTAAGAAATAGTTTTATTAATATAAAACTGTTTTTTCATTTATTAAAATGATGACTTCAACGGATATGTTTGAATTTTTTTCAGTTTAAACATCAAAATATAATCATTTATTGAAAATAATTCAATTTTTTATTTTCTATTATCACTTTAAATGTTTTTTTAACAAAATCATGAGTGTTATAAAATGTGTTTCTCTTAATATTGTTTTTTGGGAGATACATTAGATTAATTAAAAAATAACATTTATAAAATATAAAAAAATTAATCATATAATATGTATTTCATATCTGGAATAAATATGATCAAATATTACAATTATTACAATTTAATTTTTTTTATATGAATTGTAAATATTGTGAACAATTATCTCCATTGTAATAGTCATAACGGTATACAATGGTGTCCTAACTAAGAGAAATGGATTTAAATATCAGATAAATTTGGTTAAATTTTAGTTTATACATTTATTTTGAGTCATTATCATTCTATTTTGTAAAAACATAAATTTGGTTCCACTTTCTTTCTTAGAAGACAAATTATAATAATTTAATTTTATTAATATTTAAAAGACTTCCACTCTAATCACATATTCAATTGAACATCCAATTCTAACATACTTATAACTTTTGAGAAATTTTGAATGACCAATATCTAATAAAACACTGCCCAACATTATTAATCCCTTACTTGTTTCAATGGTATCACAAATAAAGTAACATAATAAGCATTAATTTTATTATTAGAGGATATTACCCAATGAAGAGGTATATGTTCTTATTGAGTTTTTTCACTTTCTTCCATTTATTAATGTCATATTAATATTCTATAATCATCTAGAAAAATGGATTATTTTAATTAATATACATAACTTTTATTATGATTATAGTACCACCCTTTTTCATAATAATTTAAATCGTCAATAAAATGAATGCATCACTTTTGATTACATTTGGACAACAATATTCATGTTGGGATGTTATTCGTTTTACATCACTAAACCATATGGATGGTTTCTAAGATGAAATTATGGAATATATATGATATTTATAATATTTTTATTATTCGGTAAATATAATATATCATACACCCTGTTACCCTACAATCCATTGGAAAACGAAAGCATTTCTTCTATGTATGTGGTAACTACCATGTCCACAATGTGATGGGATTAATTTTTCATTACCTCATTACATTTATGGTAATATTTATGGATTTAATGGGCATGTAGGATATTAATATTAATAGTTTCATTTTTTTTATAATTAATCCTTTTCCTAATTCATTTTCTTCACATCTAATCACCAAATTAAAATGTCATTTATGCATGTGCACGAACTACCTTCTCTATGATGTCGCTTGTCTCATTTCAATTGGCTAAAATTAAATAATTATTTTGTAATATTATTTTATTTTTAAAAAATCAAAATATATTTAATTATTAATAATCTTTATATGATGGAGAAATTATCCATTTTAAATTGCTCAACCATCTAATGATGTTCACTATTTATGAACCAAACATCACCAAAACATCCTATATAAACATAACCAAATTATTAACAAAATATGAAAGGGTAATAGATGACATAAAATTTATTATAATAGGAGAATAATCTTGAAAAATATTGATATATATTCATATTATTAATATTTGACAATTATAGAGGATGTTGGAACACATCAGACTAATTGGATGTCCAATCTTAGGGTTTATTATATAATTTCCATTTTATTTAGGATTGTTTATATTGATATTTCCATTGAAGGAAATTGTATGTTAATTATTATTAATTAAATAAATTTTAATATAATCATATTTTTTCTGTAGTGTAGATGTTTCAATTTCATTTACCTCTTAATCAAACATAAAATTATTGAGAAAATGTTTCTATGAAAAACTAATGTTATTTCTTTTTGTATTTGGGAATCAATATCCTCTATATCCAAGTAAAATATATTATTTCAAAAAATCTATTTAAAATTAGTCTATGATTTTTATATCATTTTAATTGTATATTGCTTTGTTTATATGTTTTTAAAAGAAGTCTTCTTATCTTCTTCCAAATATGGAACTTTTGACTTTCTAAAAAATGTAAAAGGAATATGGGATTTATTATTTATTGAATGAATGAAAATTTACAACATAATAACTATTCTATGTATAAATGGTTACATTAAAGGTATACTTTTTTTCAATATTTAATATATATTTTCGACATTCTAAAATTTATATTTGAAATTATATAGTAAATGATATTTTAATTATGATTTCAAATAATTATTGAATGTCCATTTAAAGGTATTTTTTTCTATGTTAATATTCTTAGGTTATTTTTATGACTAAATAGGGATATAATATTATGATACCATCTACCATATTAATCTATATATCTTATGATCATGTTGTTTTATTTTTTTAATTGGAAAAATATAAAAAAAAATTATGCCATGTTTATATAAGAATATTGATATTGATTATGAATTACATTGTAATTAATTTAATTGATTTGATGAATTAATTTTACATATTATGATATGGAAGTGTCTAGTGATAGCTCCTCTATGATTATATGGGTCTCATAATAAAAATATTGTTTGGTATTTGGTGTATGCCTTACCTATATACTTATGATGTCTTGGAAATAGTACCTGATAATAAGATTATGATGATAGAAATTATAAATTACTTCATTATAAAATTATAAATTATTATCCACCTAATTATTTTTGTTATTACCTCATTCATGGATATATTCCCATTCGATGATATTATTTATTTTTAATATTTAATTATCTTTTATCACTAAAAAATTATTTCTCTTTTACTTTATTTATGGTATATACTGTTGTACTCTTTCACATAAAATGTTTTTGATCTATAACTTTATTATATTTTCAATTACTCAGGGTACCAATAAGTGAAAAATTAATGATCATACTAATATACTATAAGGAATAATAAATTTCTCAAAACAAATTTGTTTTATACTTCATGTTTTTGTATGTAATGAGAAAATTATGTATGTATGAAGATTCTGATGTCTAATATACTATATAATACCATGAGATGAAATATATTATATATTATGAAAATATATTAATGTGACCCCCAATTATGGGGCACAATAATTGAGTTTTTTACATAATCAGTTTTAATTTTACATAATAGTATTCATTCATAATTTATTATTACACATTGTCATATTGTTTATTGATAAAAAAATTATTGAGTGTTAATTTTTCAATTTTTACATTCAATATTCAATATGATAATTTTAAACCATTATTATTTCTCATAATCTAATCACCTAATAAATATTAATGGAATTTAAAAATATGTATTTGATCGGGTCTATGAGTGTCTCAATTACTTTGTTGAGGATATAGGGATGATTTTGGGAAAATGGCTAAAAATTTACTTTTTGTGAATTTTGATTAAATAATTTTTTTATGAATATTCATTAATATAGGAACACCCTACAATTAATAAATTTATAATAATTGTACTTATTCTTAATAATCCATAATTTTAATAATATAATGTAATTCATATAGGTGAAAAAACAAATATTATAATTTTGAAACAATTAAATTAGCAACAAATTTTCATTGAATTGATATAATATAACTATTATAGAATTTTGATGATTTAATAAACATGTTATTAAAGTGATGAAAAATATTTTATACATGTTAGATGATGAATATAAAGATGCATGATTATGGAGAGGATAACACAATATCTGAATATTTGAATATTCTCATAAATAGACTTTCAAAATTGAATGATTTCAAACTCCTTATAAATAGAAGATCCAAAACCATTGATAAGATGTTTGGATATGAAATATGGATATATATCAAAAATAAAATAGATATATTGATATGTTTAAAGTAGTTTAATGAGATATGATTATGTATTTTAAAATGTGAGAAATTGATTCATAAACATGAGTATGAGGAATGTATACAATGAGTGACCTTGGAGTAAGATGAGCTATTTAATAAATTTTGCACTAAATTTTATTAATGAATCCCACACCTAAAAATAAATTCAATAATGTTTAATAATAATTTTAACATTCTAAAATCCTAAAAATACCATATTTATTTTTTTACTTAATTAATTTTTTTTCCATTGTAAATTATTCCCAAAAAAATCTATATCCCCTCATGACCAATTTCAACATGATGACTACAAATTATCAATACATTTAATATAATTCAAATTATATACATATAGAATTTAACTTTAAAATATAATAATATAATATAATCTAAAATCAATTTTTTTAGAAAAGTAGGTTTATAAATATTATGTATTATATTTTATATTTAACATCATTTACAAATCATTTAATGATTTTTAATATGTTTATATATATATATATGTATAAGAAATTTAATTACAAAAAGTATGTAATTTCTTAATATAATATAACAAGAAAAAAATAACTATAAAAACATGTTTTTATCGGAAGATATCCCTTTTTAACATTAAATGGTTTAGTCGTATTTATTTATCAATTAACCATTATTTAAAATTTCTCAATCCATTGGAATTAAAATAAATCATAGAAAATTTAATTAAATTTAAATAAAATTATAACTTAAATGTGATAGAAAAATATATAATGTTTAAAATTAAATATTTTTTATAAACTAAAATACTTTTAAAAATAATTTATATTAGTTTATTTATTTGAATAATTAATTACTTTATATAAATAAAATAATTTTTAATAAATTAATAGATTTCATCTATGATAATTAAACCAATTTTTTATATTTATATATAATGAACATATAAAAAATTAATATATAACAAACGACCATAAAACAATTATTTATTTAATTGAATACCATATTACATTCCTATATATTTCCTTACATACTTCTCTAAAATTATTCCTCCTATTACATGATTTATTTGTAAATAAATTCATCATATTTCTAGTAATTTTCATTCATTAAATACTATTCATAGATTATATTATCCTTATATTAGTTCCTTATGATGATTATTCAAATCTTAATATATATTTTTTCATATTTTTTGTGTTAATCATATTTATTTTCTTGGATTTATTTCCTTTATCTATTCTGTAATTTTAATTCTTTTAGAATTTTGTACCATTATATAATATGAAATTTTTCATATTAGTTTGGGCTTTTATTTTATATATAATAGAAGAAAAAATTAAATTTAATTTGATACTAAAAATTTGAGGTGTTACAGTACAATGAAGGAAACCACATGTAGTTCTAGGAAGGGGAATGTTATAATGATAATAAAACAGAAGAAAACGTTTTTCAATTAATTTAAAATCAATTCTAAAATAATATCAAAATTAATTAGATAAAATTTAAGTGTTGGAGTAATATTTGAATGTTTATCATGATAAATAGTGTGTTTTACTTTCTTGATAAGAGATATAGGTGGAACACCATTGTATCATATTGAAAGGATATTTAAGGAAACTCAATATGAATATGTGGTTTACTAAACATTGATAATATAAATTGGTAGTGAAATAATTGGTGTATTTTTTAACAGTATCAAAATATGTATTTTAGAAATTTCTAAATATCATTTACTCATTATAACCAATATATACATAATTATGGTAAATATGTGTATTATAATTGTCAAGGTTTAATATAATAAAACATGGAATGAAATGGTAGTGTCATACACATATGTATTTTGAATGGGGAATGGATAGAGAAAGCATGATATTTTGACTTTGATATAATATCGATATTCCACTAGAAATATGAATCAATCTACATAAGGAAATAAAAATGGGAATTAGTTTTTTTATTTTAGGAAAACCTTAACATTATAATGGGATAACATCATTATGGTCATTAAAAATCATGGGGAATTATTCTCTTAAATAAATAAATATATTATGTTAGGAAAATTTTATAGTTTAAATCTATATGGGATTGAAAATTCTATGTAGTTTAAGGTTATGTAGTGAACCACATTAGCTAGTTTATGGTCACGTGAGACTGAAAAATCTGATTAGTTTAAGGTAATAAATAATGGATTACTCATTGAAATTTAATGTCTAGTAAAATATATCATCTAAATTAAAATTTTAGGTCATGAGTTAAGGAAATTATTTTATGTAATTAAAGGTCATCTAATAAGGAAAAAATGAATTTTACGTGAAATTTTAATTGTAATTTAATTTTAAGAAACAATGAATTTTTCGGAGTCTTAATGTGTCTCCCTTTCTTGGTGAATAACGTGTAATATTAATAAGAGTTTTTCTTTTAAATGTTGTAGTGTCATTCCAATTAGAGTTTTATATTTTGAGGTTTGTTATATTATATTATTATAGTTCCTAATTCAATAACAATCACATAATTCACTATTGATTTGAAGTGAAATTTATTATTGAATAATTGTTCAAAATGATTAAATTGAACCTAGATGTTCTATAGGGATATAAAAAACCTTTTCATCAAATTATTGCAACTATATCAACTAAATATATCACTATTATTACATATTTATATAGTATAAAACAGCCATTCAATGTTAAATGATAAATTTTCTATAATTACTGATTTAATATTAATTTGTAGAAAATATGAGGTCACATTCATTGGGGTACTTGTGGTAGTACAATATATCGATAAAGAATTCATGACATTTTTAAGAAATGAAATCATATATTTATCCACCATGTTATATTTTATATTCAATAATTTATTTTTGAATTCCTCAAAGATCATTTTATAACTACATGATAGTGGGATTAATGGTTAGAACTGATATATACTTTTAATATACAATCATATCATATTCATAGATGTTTTTACCATTTTATGTGAAAATAATTTCAATAACCTAAGAATTAATGATGGTATATGATTATAAATAATTAATCACAACCATTTTTGACTTAGTTTATAGGAATGCATTTTTCTATTTGTAAAATATGATTGTGGAATTTAAAATAAAAATAAAAATTTTAATTGTTAATTGAGTTTTGAGACATACTATATAAAATTCCCATATGTAAAATATCTATTAGTATTTTATAACATCTGATAAATGTATGGGATGATGTATGAAATTTTTAAGAAAATAAAATTCATTGTACTTGTGAAAATAATTCATTAATTAATCATATGTAACCCTAATTATCCATCTCTCATAATTTTTGTATATTTTTTCCCCATTTGATGTTCTCCAAATGTTCAACGGTAGAAATATTTCATTTTAATGAAGGACACCTCTCCTTCAAATCACCTACTTAGGACCTAATCATAGACTTATTTATAGTGGATCCTGGTCATTATAATATAATATTGTTATTCAACTTTTTCTGCTAATGATGATAAGGAACTCCCATATATGTGGAATAAGGATGGCTATACCATCATGATATATATTTGTGAGAGTACTAGATAAGTTTTTCCAATGCTTATGATAGATAATTTTCTAGTTACAAGCTATGAGATAACACTGGTTATGAGGGAAATTGTGCCCTTAATAATAAAATGTGGGTAGGTTTGATAATAAAAATTATTATAAAAAAATTAAATTAAATTTAATGATTGATATTTTCAAATATATTTCTTGGTTTCCGTTGTGGTATTGTCTTGATTCCGCTTTATTGGTTAAACATTCAGAATGAATAAATCACTATACAAAAAAATCCTTTGTTTGAGGGATAAATTCAACCCCTAAATCTAAATAGTTTTATTTTATTTGTTCCAATATTTTTCAATTTGGATTCATGAAGAAGCTTGATTTTATATTTCTTATATTTTAGTCGTTTCCTTTATGGAGGAGAACTTATCGTTAGGGATATTTTTATCTAGAGAAAATTTCTTTTTGGAATGATATGCTACTATAAAATTCACCAATATTATTCCCTTGGGTTACATTTAAGATATGAAATAAATATCAATATATAAAGAATGAAAACCCACATTTTTAATCATTTTGTAATTAAGGGAGGATATATAATGTATTTTAACGAATTTATGATAGATACCAAGTGAAAATAATTAATTTTTTATAATGAAATATATATTACACTAAAAAGATCCAATAATGGAAATTATTAACAATTATATAATATTGTCTTTTCACCACCAAAATTTTAATCATGCGGTAATAAATGTTATTTTTATTTATCTTTGCACTCTAATGTGTGAAAAGAGTACTAAAATGTCATTATAAAAAAATTACACAATTAATGAGGGGTTTTCCTTTCATTAGATATATGAACAAGGATTGAAGGGAGAATTAAATCAAATGAACTATAGAAATATCCATCTCATTCATTTTTTTTACTTCTTCATTATCATTGTGAAGGGTCAATATTTTCTATGTTGTTCTGAAAAAATAAATTTTATGTAAGTGATGCATAAATTTTGTGTTCTCAATACTAGAATATTTTAAGTAATAAGTATTTTTATTATCACATAGTGTTTATTAAAAAAAATTGATACCCTGATTGAAAAATAAAAAATCAGGAAACATTTATTATATTAACCCAAATTAAAAAATCAATGGATTAAATATCTTGTTCAAGTGAATAAAATTTTAAAAATAAAACTTCAAGATCATTAATGTGATTCTGGTGTTGACGCGACATGATAAAAATATAATTTAAATAAAATTACACATTATTTAAAAGGGTATGATTAATTGTATAGTGAATCACTAATTCATAATTGGATTCAAAATTATTTTAATTGAATGAAATTATATTATAATAATGTACTCCTAGGGGTTCCTTAATGTTAGTATAATCATCATTATTAGGGGGACATTCTACACTAAATTTAGATAGAATATCTATCCATGAATGAGAGAGATAAAAAACCAACCATTTAATAAATTAGTGGTTTCATATCTACGACATGGGTATTATACATTTGACATTAATGGGTTAAGTCTTTTATCTTGGTACATTCACTGATTCTTCCATTACTATTCATATAAAATATTGTGATCGGTAACCATTTTTGGGTTATTACTTCTTTGTTAATTTATATATGATCAACGTATCAACATCATATTCCACATTATTATAAAGATATGGATGAATTATTCCCATTTTATATTTATTTATAATATTTTTAAAAGGTGGACCTAGATGATGAACTACATGTTGAGGATCTAAACCTATACATTTATGTACATCAGTTAGAAGTTATCTTGGTGTTTTTAGGATGAAAATGTATTTCACTTATTAATATAGAGTAATTGATGAATTTATCATTGTTTTATAGGAGCCTTTTAATATACCAATGATAACATACTTGTGATGACAATAGTTTTGGAGACACCTTCCTAAAAAACCAACAATGCACATATGTGTACGTACCCATCATTACATTATTTAAATAAGGATAGATCAACTTCATGGGTTTTATATAGCTGAAAATTATCATTATATTTAAAAAATGATCATTTTGATTTAGTGGAGGTCTATTGGTCTTAGATGATACCATGTGAATAGAGACCAATGTATCAGATCCCTTTTTCATTAATAAGTTATATATCATTATCTAATAAATGTCGCTAATATATATCTATTGATTGTTTTTTTACCATATGTTATAATTGACACAATGCAATCCATGATGAATTTATAAGGGTTACTAAAGATTTCACTAACAAATAATTATAAATTAAAAGAAAAATTAATATATTTTTTATTTATAATAGAATATAGTCATATAAGGATCATTTACATTTTCTAAGAATATGTAATAAACTAGCTTTAGGTTCCATCTCACTTGGCACCCAACCCAGTCTATCATAGGGATCTAAGGGAATTAACAAACTCAACATGATGTAATATATTTCCAAGAAAACACAAGAAATGCGATGGGAATGATTTATCCCTCATATAAAAAAAATAAAAATGTGAATGAAATAAATAAAATAACCAAATGTTATAATAATGAAAGTGAATATCCATGCAAGATGTACAACTAAATTTTCGGAAAATTAATGATTAAAAAATACTAGTAAATCCTTGGTAGTCAATACAACATGCCATATACATAAATATCAATTACAAAAAAAATAAAAAAGAATATATGATCACATATTGATATAAAAAACCACGATCACTTTCCAAATGAATCATTTCCTGTTTAATACAAAATGTAACCAAATATTGAATCCCTTATATAGCTACATCTTCGATCTTATAAAACATATAGGCACAATATATATAGCCCAAAAGCCCCCAAACCAAAAAATCCATGTATTTTACTTCATATTACAATATTAAAAAGATATTTTGAAATAATATAAAATAATACATGTGTATTCCTTTTCAATTATTTAAGTAAATAATGTACACATAAATGTCATGTTATTACTGACATAGTTGTTTCATTTAAATGATGAAAATCAATTTGAAAACACTTTTAATCTATAAAATATCCTTTAAGCCAAAATAATAAATTAATGTATCATTTTAGAAACATAGTTTTTAAAAATAAGTTTAAATTAAAATTTTAATACTACTAATTAGTATCTAATTTACAACAACATAGATTTTTTTTATGATTGTTTTTCCATTTAATATAAGGAATAGTACCCTAAACCCATGTTTCTATAAACCCAAAAAACACTTTAGTTTAAAAAATAAACTTTCCATAAAGAAAAAATATATATATTATAATAATATAGTTTCACATTTAAAGGTCATTTATTTGAATCATATGATAAAAATGATTCAAATAGCAGGTAACACCTTGAAATTCTGTTGTAAGAACATTGTATCTGATATTCTGTATGACACAAATCACCACATGCATAAGAGAAGATCATATCATTATTATATGTAATATATTTACAATATTAAATAGATTATATATATTTAAATTCATGAATAAATGATTTATAATGCGTTATATACAAGGGAAACCATCATCAATGTCCGACATTACCCACAAGACTGAGTTTTAAAGAATAAAAATATATTATTAAAATATTATTATTCAATTATACGTAACCTAATTATTAAATTTTGTGTTATAAATAGTATTAAATAAATTATTCAATTATATGTTTTAAAATAATATTCATTAAATCATTAGTTAGAAATTAATTATAAATGAATATGAAAACCGATTGAATATAAAGAAAAATATTACAATTTTATGCTCACAAAGGTGAGTACCAAAATAAATTAAAATAATTAAAATTAGTGAGTAAAGATAATGTGATATTTATAATATATATTCAATAAAATATTTATGATATCCTTCCAATATATTTTATAGGCTTAAGTCAAAAGTGAACCAAATATTACAATAAATTTTTATATTTTCATAAATGTAGTTTTGATGGTACTTTTTAGAGAACCCAATTTAAATAAAATTTCAACCCCTTTATAAATTTCAAATGTAAAAATAAATTTAATATTTGTTATTTGAACATATAAATATGGTTAGGGGGATCTTATGGTATTTTTATGTGAAGATATATTTTTTCACAAAATGTGAAAAAAATAATTAATTTTAGTCCAAAATAACTTTTTCATCTTATTTACATAGAAGGATGAATTTTTTTTATATTAGTCTTAAGGTTCAATTAGATAATTATTTTATAAATTAACCAAATTTATTTAATATATGCAATTCTAATCTATATAACTTTGAAATTGAAAGTAAAAATTCTCCAACTTTAGGATGTTTTTTACATAAAAACCACAAATTGTCATCCCGCAAATGGGATAAATTTTATAATTATTTTCTATCACTAATATTATTGGAATTTGGAAATATTTATTCCATATTTTGGATAAAAATAATTATTTATATCAAATAATTTTAACATATATTTTCAACAAAAAATATTAGTGATAGTGATTAAAATTAATTACAATAATTAAGATAAAATTAATTTTAATAAATGTATAATCCTTAATCATTACACCGAAACTAATCTATAGACTTGTCAAATAGGCATTGTAAAGACATATTTCAACTCTATATTCCATTTTATTGAAATTTTGACATTATTTTATCCATATTCAAAATGAAAAATCTAGTAAAAAATCCATTCTCAAAATATTGTAAGAGTGAAACTCCTCCTCCACTATAAATAGACACCACTTCTCCCCATTCCACACATTATTAAAACCACATAAGTTCAAAACGTGCATCCAAAAATAGCTTCAAAAAGACCCTATCCTAGATCTAATATCCTTCCATTGGGAATACAACCTTAAAATGAATGAATTTGGTATAAACTAGAAAGAGTTACCCGATATTAAGGTAATTGTTTCCAATAATGAATTTTATTTCATTATCCTCTCTACTCCCTATACTATTCATATTGAATTATTATATAAGTAAAAAAGTATATTTATTATACTTGGATGTTTTTATTTTAAAATTTCTACTTAAATTCACATACCCATCCATCTATTGGCTAAACAACATACTCTTTCTCTGTACAACAAAATAATATATCATGAAATGATTATTGTTCATTTTTCCACTACCACTTCGCAAGTGGGAAATTATGATGGAAAATAAAATAATATATTATATGTATAATAGATTTGTTCTAATGTAATTTTTATTTAAATTATACCTTTATGCATTAAATCTTGTGTTAATCTATAATTTTATTTGAGGTAGTGTCGACTACCACCCCCACAATGTGATTTGACTAATTCCTACCATACATGAAACATATAATAGATGGTTTTGAAATAACTATGTAAAATATATAAGATATATATGATAATAAAATTATTATATTCAATATTTAATTTAGTATTCATTATTTTAATAAAATAATTAATTCAAGGTATAGTTTATGCTTACATATGATCTACCATTTCCATGAATGGTGCACATCATATGTAATCCAAAAATATTATGGTATTTTATAAATAAATATAGAATAATTATATATAAAAATTAATTAATGGTTTAATTTTTGGAAATGATTAACTCATGATTTTGTTGATAAGAACAATAAAAAATAGGTCAAACATATTTGAGAAATCTAGGTAATGAACACAGAAAATTGTCTAAATAATGATTGATTGTTAAAAAACAGGTAATAATATATTATAAGAATTTAATATATTATAATATAAATATGATTATGGTTATATTTTATGTTGTTAACATTGTTTAAACTAATATAAAAGTGGATAAATACAACACAACAAAAGGATTTTTAAATTAATGGAATTTCATCTCAATTAACATTCCCCTGATAATTAGTTGTTATTATATACCAATTAAATTTTATGTTGTTCAAATACAAAATTTTTCATGTTATATAATGAATCCCTTTTTATAATGATATGAAAAGTTTTATTTCATGTAATAAATTTTTGGAAATAATGATTCAAGTGTTTCAAAGTTGTATGGGACACTTTGTAATCTTAAAATAATATTACCCTCAAGAATATTCTTAATGATTAACATTGCAATCATAATTCCTTTTGTGATAGTTAACTTTCTCTAGAAAATTTATTTTTATAGTAATCAGTTTTCATTAGAAATGTCCTTGAATAACCAAATTTTTATATGATGAATATTATTATGGAAGAAAACATATATCATATCAACTACAGTGTTTACTTTAAAAATAAATTATATACCTGGAAAATTATTAATAAATTGGTATATTTTATTAAATAATGATATTTGATAAGGAATATTTTATATTGGTTTTATGTATCATTCAACATGAGTATGTATTTCGATATACAATGATGAGTGGGGCCCAAAATTTATATAGATACATGATGCATCGATAGGTTCTCATGAGATGATTATGTTTGTCAAATTAAACAGGGTTTTACATATTGTTTTAAAATGTCCAAAGGATGGATATTGATATTATATATCCTCATTTATCTAATAAATTACAACCAATAATTAAATGTTTTACCCATTGAAACTTCATTTATTATTCATAGATGATATTTTTCATCAACATATTCGTGGATACATTTAATTTTCAGTTCATTGATTAAATCGAATGCATTTTGGTGTTTACATTTCCATATTGAATATTCTATATCTATTTTTTTATTGGACTGTTCTATCAATAATTTAACATTCCATGATGTTTTATTCCCATTGATTAATCATTTCTTATGCTTTATTAACCCACAAAGATCATTTGATCTCTCCCATATTATATTTGTTTCCCCTAGGTTATAATCAAGAAATCTTTGAATAATCATTCAAGGAAGCAATAAATATTGTTTTTATGTATCATGCATGAATTTAATATTTCACAATGTATTATGGGTATCGTATATATAATTTGGATTTATAATACTAGTAAAGTTAATGTTCCTTTATAATTTTTTTCAATATAAACATTCCAATATAATAATATAATACACCTGGTCTGGGGTTCTAGGGTCGCGACTGAATAGTTGTTATCAATGAAATTCTAGAAGAAACAATGAAAACTAGATTTAGAAGAAATATATTTGGGAGAAATAACCTATGATAGAAATTTCATATATGTATAAAAGAATATCCGAGGTTATTGGTAAGGGGGTGATTATGTGGTTATTTTTTGAAATAAACTTATGCCCACATTCTAAAATTGGACGTGGTTTTGAAAAATATGTACCTAGGGGTAAAAACTCTAACATGGGATCCCAAGGAAGACTTGGGGAAACATGGTACATGACAATGACCATTAATATAAACCTACTTTGACACTATAGTGGAATAAAATTAAGGTAGATCACATTTTCCTTACCTTCCACTATGAAGGATTTGAAGGTAGAGATTTCTCCCAATGTATCCAAGGTTTTGGATTCTAGGGTTCATGTTGCATTAATTTATGTAATGTGCTATTCCAAGTTTAGATTTATTGAATTTTTATAATTTTAGGAGATATCCCACTATATACCATTATTTAGAAATGGATCCTTCACGGAAGAATGTTATCAGTATTTTTGAAAATTGTAGCAATTTACCTATCAGGGAAACTGATATAGTTGATATTAGAGCATAGAATGTTATGAATATATTAGTAAATAATAGATAAGTTATAAAAAATAACAATCCCTAAATGGAAAAATTTATTCCTTGGATAAGACATTCTATGTTTGATCGATTTATGTTGAAGAATCCCCCATAGTTTAGTGGGTAAACTAATTCAATTATTGCTAAGAAATAGATTAATTGTCTAGAAAAGATATTTAACGCCATCGATGTGGTGAAATGTAAGATTATTCACTTGTGGTGTATTTTCCCTAAGGTGATGTAGATCAATTGAGTTACTTGATCTAGAATATCAACGAGGAAGAATAATTAAATGTCATGTAAAAGGGAAAATTTATAGATAAATTCTTCGATAAATAATTCCCTCATGATCCAAAAAATGAGATGAAGAAAAAGTTCCTTAGTTTAAAGAAAAATTATTTTAAAATGTTACAAAGTATGAATATTCCTTTTGTAGGTTAGCACGGTATGATATATATTTCATAGAGAACACTTAATGAAATATCGATCACTAATTTTTAGGGCTTCAACTATATCTCTTATGGACAGAAGTGCCTCAAAACATTACATCATATAATGAAATTGATTTATATTCTATCAGGATAGTGAAATAATTATCCAATCCTTATGGATTCATTGGAATAGAAGAGAAGAATTTATCTTCTGAACAACATGAAAAAGATAATGTTTCAATAAATAAAATGTGAAATAAGGATTTTCTAACATGTGGTAATCGTGAAAAGAATCACCTTGGTAAATGATTGAAAGTATTTTGAGTTTTTATTAGTGTGGAGAAAAGGGTTACTAGGTAAAATAACAGAAAGGAAAGATGTAAATCACTGTAATTAAATGTTACAACTTTTTAAGTGATAAGTCTCTACACAAATTAATTCCCCAATCATTATGGTAACATTTTTATGAAGAAGCTAAGGAGTCAAGGTTAAGCATTTGTTATTTCCATGAACAAAGTGAAATAATTATTTTACTTATGAATTTGGATATATGAAACATATCATCACTATAATTCATTGGCGATTTTCTAATATTATGAATTAAGAAATATGTATAGATTGTACTTGAGATCTTTTCAAAAATGAAGTATTATCATATTATGAATGGTACCTTTAATATTTATTCATTATAAATAATAATTTTTATAAAACACCTAATTTAAGGAAAGAAGGACATTAATATTTCTTGATGTAGATATAATGTTGAAACCATATTGATTTGGATTGGTTATTACTACAGTGGAACTGATTAAAGAGTTTTTGATAAGTGTTCTATTCTAGAGTTTACAAATCATTCCGATTAAATGAATATATCAAATAAAATGTATCTTATTTAAGGAATAAGGAATAATTTAGGTTTCTAATATGGTTTTATAGCGGTTCGAGTTATTACCATATTTCAAGATGATACATGATGATGTTACCTACATGTTTAATATCTGAAAACATAGACCTATCAAATGTTTATTAAAGGAAATTCATAATTTCATTTAATAAATTATATGACTTTACTTCAAAATTTATTGAATCATAATATATTGGAGGGTAGATCTTTTATAAAATGGTTGATAGATCATTAGATGATACTTTAGAAATTAATTCATTACTTCACCATATAATGCAACATCTGCTAAGAGATAATGTAAAAATAGATCACGGAACAATCAAAGGAAAATATTATATTTATAGAAAAATATATTTTATTATATTCTTATAAAGTGAAATAACTACTTAAATATATAAAAATATTTTCAGAAACAAATAATGATTTCATAAAATCATAATTTTTTTTGATATTAATCAATATTATTCTCTCCTATTATTTATGGTTCTTTGGTTAATAATATTTATTCTGAACATGTTCTCTAGATTTATCCATCAGAACATGTGTTTTTTTTCTTCCATATCAATGTTTCTTTTTCCTACAAATGTTCTCCTACCAAGGAACCTAGTTATGTGACCTTTGTGACTTCTTTTCTATTTCATTAAAAAGATTTTATAATAAATATTTTTACTATGTGGGTCTATTAATAATATTTTAATTTAAAATACTACTCCCTCTATTACCAATATCTTATTATAATGGTGTAGATGCAATTTAATTAATTTGTGGGGAATATGACATCCCGTAATTCTAAAGTAGGAACATTATATCTGATAGGGTGTATCACATGCATTAACAAGAACATAATGGAAGATAATATTCAATGTATTTATAATATTTTCAATATTTTAAATAGATTTTATATATTCAAATTCATGAATCACTGATTTATCATGATTTATACGTGAGAGAAACCTTCTATGATGGATTATGTTATATAAAAGAATGACTTTTAACGAAAAAATATACTAAAAATATATTATTTTTTAATAATAAATAACCTAAAAATTAAATTTATGGATATAAATATTATTAATTAATTTAATGAAACTTATTTTATTGTAAAAATATATATTAATTCATTATTAACATATTAATTAGATATTATTATGAAAACCTATTGATTAAAATGGAAAATGTTACTATTTTTATTCTAACAATGGTGTTTTTCCTTAATAAATTTAATTAATTAAAATCAGTGAGTTATTTTCATTATAAATATATATATATTATATTCAATTAACTATTTTTCTATAATCATCCAATAGATTTTATAATCTTATGATGAGAGCAAACCCGATATTACACATAAAATATAATATTTCTATGAAGGTAGTTATGCTAACTTTAATCATAAAACCCAATTAAAATCATATTTTTCCTCTTTTATAAATTTAATATATTTAAATAAACTCTATATCTAAAATAGAATAATGAAATGTTTTATTTGTTTAATTTTTTTGTATTTTTATCTGATGCTTCATTTTTAATGAACAGTAAAAAAATTAGTTCAAAACATATCTTTCAGGTAATTTATTTCTAATGATAAATAATTTATTTGATTGGTTTTAAAGTTAATTTAAATAAAAATATTATAATTTAATACAATTTATGTAATTGGTATCAATTTTACATTTAAATTGAATGTAAAATCTTATCAAAATTATTAATGTTTTTACTTTAAAAGCTTGCATTTTCGTCATTCCTAAAGGTCGAATTTTAAATTAATTATTGAAAATTATTTTAATTTAATTTTAAATAATAGATTCAATGTTTTTAATAAACATAATTTATATTTTATAATACGTGTGACATAGTTTTTGATGAAAAAATACTATTGAATGTGATTAAAATTTGTTAAAATGTTTAGGAAAAATTAAGCTTAATAAAGGATGAAACCTCAATCTTGGGACATAAAATAACCCATAGTCTAGTCCAAAATAAATTAAATTTACATATATAGAGCCAATAATACCTTGATACAAATTTGGTCTATTATTGGATCCAATATTAAGATGAAAAACATGGGATGGATTCCTTTTTTAAAATATTATAATAGTGCCCCTCCTCCTCTACTATAAAAGGCCACCACTTCACCCTATTCCCCACACCTCTTAAACAAAATAAGTTTGAACATGATCTGATCAAATTGATTCATAAAATACCTACCCAATATATTTAATCCTCTCTTTTGGAATAAATCCTTCCATGGAATCTCTTTGGGATAAACAAAAACGTGTTTCTGGATTTTATGGTAACATTTTTCAATGATCTTATTTCATTCATTTGCTTCTCAAATACCTATACGCATTATATTCCATGAATAAATGAAATAAAAGTATAATAAATATATTTTTATGTTTTTATGTTATGATTTGTAACTACACTTACACACACATCTATATAATGTCTAATGAAAATGTGGTTTCTGTGTACGATGAATTACAGCCTCACAAAATGATGTTTGTTCATTTTTTATTAACCACCATTCATGGTGGAAATAATGAAGGAAAAACTATTTATATATGATATAATTGATATTTATAATATCTTAATACTTCATTATTTTTTAATTTTAACATACCTTTCTAATATCCATATTATGTAAATATTATAATTTCACTTGAGGAAGTGTGGACTACTGCCCCCTCAAAGTGATATGACTCATTCATTCCATTCATGCAAGGTATAAAGGATGGTTTTAATAAATATATGTAACATATATAACAATTATATGACACTATATTTGTTATATAAAAATGTATCATTTACTTTTAAAACATTGAATACAAAAAATAATTGACTGTAGCGTTCATGTGTACGTACAACCTACTGTCTCCCTGAACGAAACACTTTATTTATATTATCCAAATAATATGGACTAATATTAATACATATATAAGGAATATATATGATCATTAAGTCTTCATATACATTATAAAGATTATTATATCATGATATTGTTAATAAAAACAACAAATTACAAGTCAAAACATACTTGTGAAAGCTAGGAAATTAACATGTGAGATAGTTAAAATAATGACATATTGTTAACAAACAGGTAATAAGATATTATAAGAATTTATTTTGTTATATTTTGGATATGATTATTATTTTGGTATATGTTAGTAAAATATTTCAAACTACTAGGAATGATTATAAAAACCACACAACAAAACTGAGGTTAAGATAACAGAATTTCATCTCAATTTACATTCCACTGAGAATTATTTGTTATTATGTGAAAATTAAATTTTATTTTTGTATATACTGCATTTTTTTATATCAAGAATCAAATTATTATCCTGATATTCAAAAAAAAAATTTAATGTCATACATGTTTGGTGATTATTATTCAAATATTTCAAAGTGTTATGGGACATTTTGAAATTTTTAATGAAGATTATCCCCAAAAATGTTCTTAAAGACTGTCTTTGAAATCTCACTTCCCTTTTTGATTTTAAAATTTCTATTTAAAAAACAATTTTATTGTAATTCGTTTTCATTATAATTTTTCTTTAATATCCATATTTATTATGATGAATATTATTATTTCCTAAACCATATATCATATCACATTCTGTGTTTATATTGATCGTTATTTGATTAAGTGGGGAACTATTGATAAATATGCATCTTTAATTCAAAATTATTATTTGATAAGGAATATTTTCTATTTATTAAACTGAATATTTTATTTGTGGAATTCCTTGTACATAAAATTACATGTGGAGCCTTGATATTATATAGATCCTTGATGCACGAACAAGAGCTCATGTAACGATTAAAATGGCAATATTAAACATTTTTTTCTTATTGTTTTATATATTCTGAAGGATGAATCGGGATTGAATAGGTCCTCACATTTTTATTACATGACATGAAATAATTAATGATTTCTTTCATAGATATTTTAGTTATTATTCATCCATGATATATATTTTCGACATGTCTATAGATAAATTTGAATTTCATATCGTTGATTAAATTTAGTGTGTTTTAGTTTCTTATAGTCATATATTGAATTTTCCTTATATAGTTATTTCTATATAATTTTTACAAGTAATTTTCCTTTATATGATGGTTTATTTCCATGTAATAATTATTATATACCCTTAATTTACCCATATAGAGCTTTTGATCTCACCTTTATTATGTGTTTTCCCATGGTTATGAAAACAAAAGCGTATAAATAACATTCAATGATTCATTATATTTTATTTTTATGTTTGCTGATTGTATATAAAAATTCTAAATGTGTTATGGGTATCATTTATGTAATATTGATTTCCATGACTTCTAAAATAATCATTCCTTGGAGATTCATTCACTTATAAACAATCCAATGTAATAAAATAATAAACCAACTATATAAATATGTTGTCATGGAATTACATTATATTTCAAAGATTGTTTCTCCATCTTTATTTCAAAACCCTTCACAATTTCATCAGAAAACGTTTGGGAAGAACTATAAAAATTATATAATGAGAGAATCACACAGCAACAACCACTATATAATCTCAAATGATGAGGATAAATAAACAATAATTATATAGAGGATAATAAATCATACTAGAAGTAGGGGATTGAAGCAATGATAAGTTATAAATATAGTAAACTATTCCTAAATTATATCCTAGAATCATTGGAATCATCATATAACCCTAGTAATAAATACTAAAATAAAAAATTATGAATAAATCTTGATAATAATAAACATTCTTTATTATCAACAGTGTCACTAGACTATCTAGAAATAAATTTGTAACATCCATGTTATTTATAAAATAATACATTTTAATATCTAATAATAGTTATGAATAAGATATTAATATTATGTTAAATGGGGAATTGTTTCTGATAGCGTACTCAATATGGAACAAAATATTTCTCTATAATATTTCATTACACACAAATTTGAGTAATAATAAAAAATAATACAATAATAATATTATTTTTTAATTTTTAGTTAACGCATAACTGTTATATTGGAAAGAATTAACAGAACCATCTGCAATATTATTAGAAATGATTATTAAATTTTTTTATAATTATCTAATAAATTTTTGGGGCATTAAATGATAATGAATCCAATTTTAAGCATAAAATATAGTAATATTATTGAAAGGTCATCTTTCTATTTTTGAAGGAGAACACTTTAAAAACCTAGTTTCTATCAATTTTATATGTTCTATTCAACAACATAAACTTTTTATTTAGAAGAGGGTCATACAAATTGACTATGGTTGAAATTTTAATAATTTTATTTTAAAATTCATATTTTAATGAATAGTGAAAAAAATTTAATTTTTACTCAAATTAACATTTTATTCTATTTAATTTATATAGTTGAAGTATCTTTTTATTTGTTTTTAATGTGTAATTGGATTAGTTTTCTATCATTTAATCTTATTTAAAACATTAGATGAAATTTCATATCAAAATTTGATATAAACAAAGGTTAATAATTTGATAGTTTTTACTTCATAAAAAACCAATTTTAAAGTTTCGACAATGGGAATTAATTTTATATTAATTTCAATTAACATCATAATTTGAATTTGGAAAAATGGATTCCATATTTCGAATCAAAATATCCAAATTTTGTAAATATGTATCTTTTATTTATGATTATTAAGAATAGTTACTTCAGTAATATTTTTTATTTACCACGGTTAAATTGTAAAAAGGGTAAATAAGGGTAAAAAAATTATATTATAATAATATAAAACTACCCTAAATGGTTTCCTGGTCCAATTGAATGAGATAATTTCAACCTTGACCATACATTGGTCTATTTTAGGACCCCATGGATCCACTTGGGTGTGATAATGAAATGCTATAATAAATAAATAATGGTAAAGAGAAATATAACATAGACATGTATCTTTTTAATAAAATTATTTTAATGTAGGGTCACATAACTGCTATATTTGACTATAAATAGTCATTATAAAGAGAAAAATATTTCCTACATCAGTGTATTTTTTTATAATTTTTAGACATTATATAAATAAATTTATTTATTAAAAAACTATAATAATTTTATTTCCTAATTAATTATTTATTCAAATAAATGATATTATAAATACTAATATAAATGTAATTTGAACATTTTGATGCCATCTATGAATTTTATTGATGATAATAATGTGTTATTTTTTTCTTAATGTTGTAAATTTTTAAATTTATCATATTGATGTGTATAAGTTTTGACCAATTTCTCTACTGCTTTATACCTGAAAATATCCTCAGTGTTACTGATTGTGAAATTATTGCTTTATCTCAAGATTAAGTAATTATTAAGGTCAATGACTTATTTTTGGTATCCTAGGTTTTATTAGATAACATTATAATTCATAATATTGTTAATAAAATATCCATAAAATATTTTTACTTTATGGTCAAATTGAAATGATATATCATTTCAATATTACCACAATGATTCTTAGAAGAAATTTTTGTCATGAATGGTTTTCTATAGAATAAATATAGACGATGTGATGGGAAGGCATAGAGAATGAAATAACCTTCCAAATCAACAAACTGAGATCACCTGAATCAGAACTGAAATGATTGTTGCAGTGATGACTCAGTTTACATAGGCAACAAACGGTAATGGTGTCCATACATGAGATTAACAAGAATAACTTTAGAGAAACTTGTTGATAGAGAAGAATTTCATAAGGAAATGTCCCCCAACATTCAATGGATAATCTAACATGTGCAAGATTAATGGAGGATAATTTCAATGGAATTGACATTTGATGTGATGGGGTGTTTAGACAATCAAACAGTTAGTCTTTCTATTAATCATTTTGAAGGTGAAGCATATTAGTGGTGGTTAATGATTAAAAATAATCGAGGAAGTGAAGTGATTAACTCCCTAGAATGGGATGAATTTATGAATATCATCATTGAGACATATTTTCCAAATTCTATTTATCATAGGATGTATAAGAAATTCATAGAATTGATGCCAAATGAGGAATATATTGTGGCTGCATATGATTAATATTTCACAAAATTATTAAGGTACATCCCAAATTTTATCTGGGATGTTTATAAAAATATTAATTGGTTTTACTCATGATTTGAAGCCAAAATATCGAATGGTGTTATATTCTCACGAATTTTAAAGCTATGAAAAAACGGGTATGATGTGCTCAGAAGATAGAAATGGAGTCTTTTATATATTTTTTTTATCAATTTGGTGTTGTGTTTATATATGATATTTTGGTATATTCTAAAAGATATTAGTAACATTAAAGTCACTTATGGATTTTTTAAAACACTAAAAGAAAATAAAATTTTTGGATTGTTTCGTATGAGTGAATTTTGGTTGAAAAAAAATTCATTCCATGGACATACTCCGACTAAATATGGAATGCCACTTGACCATTCTAAAAAAAAGTTGTTATTGAGTAGCAAAGGCCTACCAATATTTGACTGATTTATAGTTTTGTTGGATTAGAGGGTTATCAGCAAAAGTATCATGAAAAAATTTCTTGGTTATCTATCCCATTAACAAAGCTAAAATGTAATGGAGTTAGGTTCATTTAGAAAAAATAATGTGATGATTGTTTTCAGGAATTGAATAGAATATTGGTAAATTATCTAGTTTTGGACATACCTTCTAGGAAGGGTAAATTTTTTTATCTACAGTGATGCACCATTAAAAGAACACTATTTTTTCCAAAATGAGAATGATCATTTAATAGGTTATGCCTCACATCGGTTGAATCCTCATGAGTTAAATTACACTGAAAATGATTTAGAAATAGGTTATGTTGGTTTTTCTTTAAAATTTTAGAGGCATCATCTTTATGGTGTAAAGTGTGAAATATATATTGTTTAGAAAAGTTTTATATATATATTCACTCATAAATAATTATACATGAGACAAAGGAGATTTATGGATTTATTCAAGGATTATGATTGCAAAATTAATTACAATCTATAAAAGGAAAATAATGTTTCTAACACTTTGAGTCGAAAGAATAATTATACATTAACGATCATACCTTTGGAATGAGATCATATTGTTATTGATTTCATGAATTTTAAATTAGAAGTTATTTGTGTAGAAAATTGCTCTATTTTGTTTCAAGAGGCAGTTAAATCATATATATCAGAAATAATGAATATAGAACAAAAAGTTGTAAATGAGTTATCGAAAAGGCTAGAACTAGTTTAAAAGGGTATGTTACCAAAATTTAACAATGATATAGACTATGCTCTGATGTTTTTACAGTTATTATGAGTTCCTCATGATTTGTAGATGGAGAAAGATTTATTATGTGAAGCTCATAGTTCTCCATTTTTAGTTCATCCTAATAGTTCTACGATGTAGATAGATCATTGAGAGTATTGCTGGTGGGGTGGAATGAGAAGAGATATTTCTAACATTAGCCTATGATGATTGATTTAGAAATAGGACAAATAAGCGTTTTAGTTACCAAAAGTGATACATTAGCATTTTACAGTTCCAAAGTAGAAAAGAGAGAATATATCCTCGATCTTCACTGTGGGATTACCAAATAGATCTTGATGTAATAATTAAATCATGGTAATTGTTGATCGATTAACTAAATATTCTCATTTCAACCTATTCTAGATACGTTTTATCTTGATCAACATTCTCTGTTGTATCTTAATGAGATAGTTAGGATACATGGGGTTATCCAATCCACTGTATCTTATTGTGATCCTAATTGAACTTTTATCTTTTGGAAGGGCCTTCAGTATTCATTGGTTAATGAATTATATTTTAGTATAGATTTTCATTCTCAATCAGATGGGAATTAAGAAAGAAAAATTCAAAACACAAGGGATATTCTACATCCTTGTTTAATGGATTACCAGGGAATTTGTGATCAATATCATTCTTGTCTTGAGTTTTCTTATATTAAGAGTTTTTAATTCCAGTATATGTATGGAACCATTTTAATAATTATATAGAAAGTGGTGTCGAAATCCAGATTTTTGGGATGATATAGGGAAATCGAAGTTAATGGGACCAGAATAGGGTGAATAGATGGAAATAAGGATCAGATGATTTAGAAGCACATGAGGATATCTTAGAGAATTAAAAAAAATGTAATATGGATAATCATATGGACGATATTTCTTTCGAGGTAGGTGATCATGACTTTCTAAAAGATTCACCATGGAAATGTGTGATGCATTTTTTTGAATGGGAAGTTGAGTATGTGGTTCATTGGGCCCTATAAAATCCTGGAGAAAGTTGGATCAATTTTCTACAGGATGGATTTACCTCCATGTTTGTCACAATTATATAATGTTTATCTTGTTAAAATGTAGATAATTTATATTCTAGATTCATCTAACATTTTGAGTTCTTATGTAGTTCAGTTGGAAGAGAAGAATTTTCATGAGGAACATCCATTATAAATTCATGATTGAACAGAGAATGTGTTGTGGGATAAGGTGAATTTTCTAGTAATGTATTTGTGAAAAAACTACATGGTTAAAGGGGAAATGCTGGAATCTGAAAATTCTCTGAGGGAGAAATAATACAACTTATTTTATAAGTAAACAATACTGTGGGGACATAATAATCAAAAGGGGTAAAGAGGTAACATCCTTGATATTTAAAAAATAATAAATTTTAATATATAATAATACTTCGTAATAAGACATTATTTTCACATTAAAGGGAACACTTTTTCTGATAGCATACTCGACACACAATAATGGGTATCTCTGAAATCATTCTTTGCACACAACATTGAGTTATACATAAAAACTACATTAGTAATCATATTATTTTAAATGGTAGTTAATTCCAAGATGTTTTAATGAAGATAATGAACATAACTAACTAAAATATAAATACAAAAGTTCGTTAAATGTTTTTAAATTTATCCAATAATGTTTAGAGGCAGAAAATTAAAATTGATCAAATTTTAAGCATAAAATACTCTAAAAAATTTAAACAGTAATTTTACCAACTTTTATTGGAGAAACTATTTTATTTATAGTTTTTGTCACATTTAGGTGTTCTATTTAAAAAAAAACTTCTTATTTAGAATAAAAAAATAAAAATTTATATTGTTTGAAATTTTGGTATTTTTCAGTAAAAATTCTTATTTTAATGAATATTGAAATATACAGAATTTTAATTCCAAACTGCCATTTGGTACCATTTATTTATATAGTAATATATATTTTTTAATTTGTTTTAAATTTTCATTGGATGATATATTTTTCATTTAAATTTTTTTTTGATTGTATGTAATTATAGAATAATATTAGATATAAGCAAATGTCAATCATTTGATTGTTTTTACTTCTTTAAAAACTGATTTTATCATTTGGAAAATGGGAATTAATTTTTATTTAATAACTTCAAATTTTGTGGTTTGAATTCAGAAAAATGGAATCTAGATTTGAATCCAAAATGTCCAATTTGTTTAAATACGTACCTTTTTTGGACATTATGAATAGTAACATCAGTAGTTGCTTTTATTTTCTAGAGTTAAAGGACAAATCAGGTAAATAATGGTAAAAAAATATTAAAATAATATAAAACTACCCTAACACATATCATAATCATACTAGATGAGATATGGCTAACCATGATAATAATTGGGTCAATTTTAGGATTCCACAGAGTACTTGGGGGTGATAATGACATGTTATAATAATTAATTTAAAGTAATGAGAAATATAACATAAATGTGTATCTTTTTACTAAAATTATTTTATGGTGGGGTAATATAACTTATCACTTTTACTATAAATATTTATTAGAACGATTAAAATATTTCATACATCACCGTATTTTATTTTTAATTTTTTGACATTAAATAAATAAATTTATTTTTGACATAATGATAATGCAGTGATTACCATAATAATGAATGATTCAAATAAATGATATTATAAATATTTATATATATGTAATATGAACATTTTAATACCATACACGAATTTTATGGATGATTATAACATGTTATATTTGAGTTAATATAATTTTGTTTAATTAATAATGTTAATATGTAAACTTTATGACCTAATTATACAATCCTCTAGACCTAAAAATCTCTTCTATGTGATTGAATGTAAAATTATTAACATATATCATTATTAAGTAATGTTTAACTCTGATGCCTTAAAAAATGACCCAAGATATTATAATATACCTCATGAATAAAAAATTTCTAGCTTAAGGGCCTCTGATCACTTCTTTTCTAACCATATTAAATTATCCATGCTAAACTAACTAGATAACCCACAATGTATACAAGGGTTATCACTCATATAGTCCATCTAAGACATTTCCAAGACTCCCATGGTAAGTCATATAGAGGTAGGAATAAATAAACCATAACATAAGTCAATTATAAATCATTTTTAAAAAATGATGCATGAACTCCTACAATTTCAATAGAAACAACCTTGACCACATTTGATTATGAAAAACATATAACTATTCATAAATATGATACATACACTCATGATATCAAATGATTCTATGGTAATAATAAAAATCACATAAAGATGAATAATGATATGGAAAATATTATGAAAACATATCATTCATTAAACTCCATATGGGCCTTTTTGAAAAACATTTAGGGGTTTATAAATAAAATCACACTTTTTTTAAACAAGTCGTAGTAATTGTTTGGGTATAATTTTTTAAAAAATATTCCACAAAACCCATTTGGGAACTAACATCCCCATTTTAAACATATTTTAAAACACTCAAGGCCACGAATTAGTTTTAAAAAATCTATCACAAAGGATAATACAACCCTTGAAAGAAAATTAACGTATATTATTATATCAAAAATCATATAACACATAAAAATAATGATATAAAAAAAACTATTGCAAATGACCCATTAAAAAAACTCATAGTAAGGTTTTATTTACTTTTAAAAACATAATAATTCTTCAAAATCCATTTAGTCATTTTCACAAAACTAGGTATTGAATTACATTAAATGTTATGTAATTAAAAAACATGAAAATAAATTTGACCCCTAATGGGTCTTAATATATTTATACATAGGATGAATAACCATTTCAATAAAATCATTCATTTAATTTTAATGTTATAAAATGGGATTGTAATGAAACATCAACCTCAGTTCAATGCAATATAAGGTAAAATTTTCAAAAGTGATTGTGAATGCTCCCAAATGTTAATGAATTACTTCAATTTTCACGAACCTACCCTGGGAGACCCTGAACCGGTCACCCGAGCCGGTTCGGGACAAGGCCCGAGAGGTGTTCCTCATCCTCCCGGGCTGGCAACAAGCACTAGGGCATCCACAGAGGTTGTGGGATGGATTTCGACATATATAAATAAATAAAGAAGAAAACAAATACAGATCATCGCAAGAAAGATAAACCTATTAAAATGGCTAAACAGGAGCAGAAGAAAAATAAAACTGACCAAACACGATGTCTGAACTATCTCCGTGCGACCTCACGGGTCACTCTCTGACTCAACGATCAAGCGTCGTCCTAGGCGAGTGCACTCAAGCTATAGACTTAAAAAACACTAAAAATAGATAAGAACTATAGGCTTGGGTATAAAAACTCAGTAGGCTAGCCCGATATCTATTCCCAATGCACTACCTTTAAAATAAAATAAACATTCTTTCAAGTTTGAACTACAATTTATAAAATTAGGTATTTCTAAGTATTTTACTTATAAACAAAGTATGAACCATTTCCCCTAACCATTTCCATATTTGGGTTCATTTCATTACTGTCAATGGACTTTTATAAAGTGAGAGTGATGTATATATTTTCAAATTTGTACAAAGAGGATTAAACACTTTTATTTGAAAGCCATTTCTTAGAAACCTAATCAAAAGTAATTTACCACTTTTCAAGGAAAACAATACACCAGAAATTCACATTATAAATCACTCAGCAAAGGAAATGTAGGTATACATATGAGCATCATAATCACTACTACAAGAAACAAAAGTTGAATAGACATGGGTGAACCTATGAGATCGATAATAAACCAGAAGACACCAATACATGAGAAATCATCCTTATCGACATGTCACGATGAAATCAAAACGCACAATACACTCGACCATCCACTCTCAGGCAGGTCGAGGGAAAATACCATAGTAATAAACCCAATATATCCTCTTACTATGAGCCACTAGTTAGTACCATAACCTACCAGTGCAGCAATCATTCTTAGAATATTTTCTCAATATGCTAGATTCCCATGACTCTAAGTGTTTAAAAAGTGGCTGAGCCAACCGATTCCAATCGAGCATCCAATCATATGTATTCATATAAAAATCAAACATGCATCACCCGAGCCACTCCATGGGACAACCTATTTCCTTTAAATACTCATATACCCGAGAGACTCTAAGCGCGGCCTCCCAAACAATCAATTGCATCCAAGGAAGGAGGGTTATCCTAGGAGGGTTTTCATCAAAACAATCACATCATTTTCTATAATGGGCCAAACAGGCATTAAACACCTTTCACAATCACAACTAAAAAAGTAAAACTTCTTTATAAGACCAAAACCAGTTTAAAACCATTTATGGAACCCCCAAAACACTACTTCCCAGTCTGCCAATATTTTTATAAAACCAAACCAGAACATTTTATTTTTTTCCAAATAAACATTAAGAGACGACTAGGCAATTTCTCAAAAGAACCAAAGTACTTGTTCACGCTTCAAAAGAAAACAATTTATAATTAAAGTAAAACTCTATTTTATATTCTGTGAATTGCGTTTAAAATCCAAACAACCATTCTTTCACTATTGGGTGTCCGCTCATCAGGAAAATATTTCATGTGTTATGTATAAAATAACGAGCATTTTTTAAACTGAGTAATTATTAAAAAAAATTCTCAAATACTATTTCACGTTTACTAAAATTAATAAAATATTGAATAGAAAAGTTAGCGTGCACAAACATAACAAGATGACACCATTTCCACACCACAAGAATTGAATTATAAATTTGCAAAATAAATGAATTAATCTCAAGTTGCATAGTAATATTCATCATATATATAGAGGGCACAAACTGTAGGATATAAGGTAACATAAATTTTAAAAATAGTGCAATGGAAACCTACCTCAGATACACGACGCGACGACAATTCTCACGCAGAATCACTGCGTGACAACAAGGAAACTTTGGAAACAGAAACAAGGTGCGACGACAACGCTCACTCGAAAATGCCCCGCATGGGTCCTAAAAATACTAAACCTACCAATAAAAACCCACCATCAACTAAAGCCCATAAGCCAACAAGTGTAAGACGATAATAATAATAATGATAATAATATTAATAATAATAACAATAAAAATAATAATAATAATAATAATAATATGAGTAATAATAATATTAATAATCATAATAATAATATGAATATTAATAATTATTATTATAATAATAACAACAACAACAAAATAATAATAATAATAATAATAAAAACAACAACAACAACATAATAATAATAATAATAATAATATGAACAACAAAATAATAATAATAATAATAATAATAATAAGAATAAGAATAATAATAGTAAAAGTAAAATTAATAAATAAAAAAACCTTTCAAGGGGGGGCGCAAGTCTGGCAGCAGGTGGAGGCTGGGAGGCAAGGGCTGTGTGCCGTGAGCAGGGCGTAGAGGAGGCCAGCAGGGTCTGGTAATGTGCGCGGTGGCGGAATGAGCTCACAGGAGGACAGGAGGGAGTGGCGAGCAGGGGCCTGCGCAGCTGGCTGGGAGCAGCGTACAGGAAAAGGGATGAGTAGGGTTGCTCGGGGTCCGGCTATTGCGTTGTGGTGAAGCAGGGAGCGGGTCGAGCGAAATGGGGGAGGCGCAGGGGTGCACTGAGATGGAAAACATAAGGGTGAGGGGGCAACGACACTGGGAAGTAGGAGGGTGCGCTAGCTGCGCACTAAACATGGGGGCGACCGGGGTCCTGCTTGCGCCGCACATAAGGGAGCCGAGGTGTTGGAGGATGCCGTTGCTACGATAGAAGACGCAGCGAGGCTAGGTGGAGGGCGCTGGAGTGCGCGACGACGGAATGGGTTTGCTGCATAGGAGTGGTAGATAGAATCGCTACCTGCTGGGGAGGGGTGTGCCGCCAAGGAAGGAGGGGGGTAGCGGGTATCTCCTAGGGTAGCTTTAGGGTTTTAAATTTTTTTCCCTTTTAAAAAACACCCTAAACAAATATTAATAATTATAAATAAAATTGATAGAAAATATAATAATAATAATAATAATAATTAATAATACTACAGTAAAATGATAGAAATAAAACTAATAAAAGTACTAATTTATTTTAATAATAATAAAATTAACATTCTTAGTTTTCATCTAGGATGAAAATATTAAAATTCCTAATAACCATAAAAATTTTAAATGACATACTAAATTGAAATTTATTTATTTATTTTAATTCTTTAATGCTGAAAAGACCACGCAGAAGCATGGGCGAAGCCACGCGGCGTCGCGCTCCGCCCGCACATCCAACGATGTAAAACCAAAAACACGCTATTTTTATCAAAACTCAAAAATCTCATCTGAGACTGAACGTGAACCCCAGCTAAAATAATTTAATGTCAAAGAAATCATAAAATAAAATAAATGCACGGTTTGGGGTTTGAAAATTCTACCCACCATAACACTTTCCGCCCCCAGAAATCCATAACACTGTCCAGTTGATCGATCAACACCGAAGGATTTCACACAACATGATCCAACCTATTAAAACATAGACATTCCACCGACCACCGACGTGACTCAAACTCATTTCCCGAAATAAATCACTAGCAGAGGGGTGGTCTGAACGGGCTCCCCATCAAAATAACTCAACTAACATCTGATAACGACATAATAGATAACTCAAAGATATGGTGGGTCTCCCCACCATAAATAACCTGCCTACTAACGACCAAATGAAAACCTATTCAGACCTGCACCATGCCTTACTCATGATAGGAAGAGCACAACAAGGACATTTGAAACACTCACTCCCATCCGAATGGGGTAAGAACAGAATCGAAAACTCCATACAGAACAAAAACCCTAACCCCATGGGCAGGGAGGGAGGGCCCAAGGACTGGATGAATTAAACTAGGGCATACCATTACTCACGGCTCACCACTTCAGGATGGACACAACCCAAAGCCGTAACCGATTCACCTCGGTGGGCCATACAAGGCCACTAATCAGAGACCGACATCCAAGTGACACTATTACTAACATTGCACGAGGGATAATCCCATCACGCTCTTTGCGACAAGGGAAAATTCACAAATAGAAACACTAAAATTGTCTCACCACACATTAGAGGCACACCCTTAACCATACTACTTAAAATCCCCCCCCCCCCAGGGGTTCCTGACTAAACACTGGCTTCACTCTGAGGCATTTTGGATGGAGCTCTGATGGATGAAGTGTCTCCTACCTCACAGTCAGGTTCTGATAATCCCAATAAGAAACATACATCTTTTGATTTGACAAATGAAAAAAAGAGTTTTGAAATGAAAACCACATGGAAATTGAAAACCATAGTTTATCAAAAGACCCACGACATCCCATACATTTCAAATACCAAAACACCATCAATATAACTGCTACGATAAAAGATCCCTTACACTGAAAAGAATCTTACACCAGAAATTTGAACAAAAACCCCACAAAACATCACCTATAAGAACTTCCTCCACGACGCTTTCTAGCAATGCCACGATAGAATCTCTGTAAGTGACCCAGACATCCACATGCCTGGCAGGGCTTCGGAGAACCTGGGCACAATGACATCTTGTGACCCTGCTTTCCACACTGATAACACACGAGGATCTCTCACTCCGAAGAGGTTGATGATAGATCCCGAGGCCCCTTTATTCCACGACATGCTCTATCCGGTTTCATTTTCCTACTCATCTCCTTTCCAGAATCTTCACCAGTGCTCATAGGGATCGATGGAAGGAGGAATACATCAAGCACTACTTCTATCACGACATCGAAATGAAAATATTGTCTCGCCATATCAATAAAAGAAGTTAGGTTGGATGCCGACACCTTCGATTGTAGATCACGGTGGAGACCCGCCTCGAAGCGTCGAGCCTTCATGGGGTCATTCTTGGCATACCCTGAATCATAACGGACTAGTTACACAATGCGCTGGAAATAATCCAATACGGATCTGTCTCCCTACTAAAGACAACACATCTACATCCCCTTTCTCACCCTTTCTTCCTCGGAGAAATAAGGATGAATTAACGAGGCCTTGAAAAACTCCAAAGTAAACTCTTGAAGTGGCTTGTTCCGAGACACCGACTTCCACCACATCCACAGTGAAACATAATTAGTGAAGGTCGAAAAATTGACCTTCAACGACTCGGGCAACTCAACAAGTTTAACGTCCCTTTCAATCTTCCTCATCCACTCCTCCACTATGAAAGGGTCTGCTTGACCATAAAATAGAGGTGGATCTAGTTTCCAAAACACAATCATAAAATCCTTAGGTTGACCAACCGCACTACGATCTCCCATCAAAGATCCAAAGGGACAACCACAGGACAAGGAAATGTCAAAAACCCAATCAAGGCCATCTCAATGAGTGAAAAAAACCTCAAAATCAACAATTGCGTAGGTGACAAGAACGAAACATGATAAAACAAGTTATAATAACATCGAAACTTTTCTATTTGAAATAATCATTAATTTAAAACAAGCTTGGTGGGGTAAACCCTTTCCATTTGTATTCATAAGAGTCCAACTAACATGCATGTATTAGTGCCCCCCGGGCATCCATCCACCATACCAAAATCCCCCACATTTCCAACATACCACTATGCATGTGAGCACCCATAGGAACACCAAGGCCAAGACAATGCAACATCATTTTCCAACAATAAATAATTCATACCAATTCTTTTAAAATAGTCCACAAATTAAAATTTTCATTTTAAAACATCCATTTTTTTTAAAAACCATTTTTTTTTCAAACGACTCTCAGGAGTCGTAGGAGACCCAAAACATCTCAAATAGGGAACTAGTGATGGTGGGAAACTGGACCATATGGGTCACGGTCATATGTCAATCACGTCACTAACATGAAGAGTATTTTTGGACCATGCCCCTAGCTCAACATGGCTTTCCCGGCCATGCGTCTTAGGAATATTAACCCAAATCCCGTTGTCGTATCCCAGTCGCAAAACATTTCCATAAAAACCCAAATAAACAAATTAAATCGGACTTCCCATGGAAACCTGAGGATCAGTACTTGGAAGTGTTCGTGAAGCTCTTCCCGCAACTACCCCTCAAGTCCAGATAATCCTACTCTTTCTATCTTGACATCCCAAATAATAATGGGTGCTCTAAAAAGAGAGTTCCACCAAGAGATAACCTCATCTGATACCATTTTGTCATGAACCAACCTGGGGTGACCCTGAACCGGTCACCTGAGACTGTCCGCGACTTGGCCCGAGAGGCGTTCTTGATCCTCCCAGGCAGGCGACAATCGCCAGGGCATCCACAGAGGTTGTGGGAACAATTTTTCCTAATTTAAATAAATAATGAAGAAAAAACAATACAGACCAGTGCAAGAAAGATAATCAAATTAATATGACTAAACAGGAGAAGAAGAAAAACAAAATTGACCAAAAACGATGTCCGAACTAACTTCGTGCGACCTTATGGGTCACTTTCCGACTCAACGATCAAGCATCGCCCTAGGCGCGCGCACTAAAGCTATAGCCTACACAAACACTAAAAATAGTAAATAACTATAGGCGTGAGTATTAAAACTCAGTTGGCTATTCCCATATCTATTCCCAATGCACTACCTTTAAAATAAAAAAAAATATCATTTCAAGTGGAAATACAATTTATAAAAGTATGTTTTTCTATTTATTTTACATAAAAACAATGTACGAACCATTTCCCTTAACCATTTCAAAAATTGGGTTCATTGCATTACTATAAATGGATTTTTAGAAAGGGAGAGTGATGTTTATATATTAATATTTGTACAAAGAGGATTACACACTTTCATTTGAAAACCATTTTATAGAAATCTAATCAAATGAAATTTACCACATTCCAAGGAAAACAATACACCAGAAATGCACAAAGTAATACACACATCAAGGGAAATGTAGGTATACATATGAGCATCATAATCACTACTAAAAGCAACAATAGCCTAATAGACATGGGTGGACCTATGAGATCGAGAATAAACCAGAAGACACCAAAACATGATAAATCATCCTTATCAACATGTCACGATGAAATCAAAATTCACAATACGCTCGACCGTCCTCTCTCAGGCAGGTCGAGGGAAAATCCCATAGTAATAAACCCAGTATATCCACCTACTATGGGCCACTGGTCAGTACCATAACCTACCAGTTCAGCAATCATTCTTTGAATACTCTCTCAATGTACCAGATTCCCATGTCTCAGGTGTTTAAAAGGGGGGTGATCCAACCGATGCCAACCGAGCATCCAATCATATGTATATACATATAAAGCACAACATGCATCACCCGAGACACTATATGGGAAAACCTCTTTCCTTTATCTACTCAAGTACCCGGGAGCCTCTAAGCGTGGCCTCCCAAACAATCAATTGCATCCAAGGTAGGAGGGTTATTCTAGGAGGGTTTTCATCAAAAAAATCACATTTTTTTCATAATGTTCCAAATGGGCATTAAACATATTTCACAATCACAACTAAAAAAAGTACAACTTCTTTATAAGACCAAAAATAGTTTAAAACCATTTAAGGAATCCCCAAAACATTACTTCATAGGCTACCAATATTTTTATAAATCCAAACTAGAACATTTTTTTCCAAATATACATTAAGAGCGAACCAAGAAATTTCCCAAAAGAACCAAAGTACCTGTTCACGCTTCAAAAGAAAATAAATTATCATTAAAGCAGAACTCTATTTGAAATTCTGTGAATTATGATTAAAATAAAAACATGCATTCTTTCACTATTGGGTGTCCGCTCGTCCCGAAAATATTTCATGTGTCATGTATAAAATAACAAGCAATTTTTTTACACTGAGTAATTATTATAAAAAAAATTCTCTAATACTATTTCACGTTTACTAAAATTAATAAAATATTGAATTGAAAAGATAGCGTGCGAAAACATAACATGGTGAAACCATTTTCACACCACAAGAATTGAATTATAAATTTTCATTGTAAATGAATTAATCTCAAGTTTCATAGTAATATTCAGCATATATGTAGAGGGTGAAATCTGCTGGAAATAAAGTTACTTAAATTTTAAAAGTACTGTAATGGGAACCTACCTCAGATACACGACTCCATAACAACGCTCGGTCAGAATCGGGGCGCAAAAACAAGGAAACTTTGGAAAAAGAAACAAGGTGTGACAACAACGCTTGCTCGAAAACGCCCTGCGCGGGTCCTAAAAATCCTACACCTATCAATAAAAACCCACCATCAACTAAGGGAATAAGCCTATAAGTGTAAGACGATAATAATAATAATTATAATGACAATAATAATAATAATAATAGTAATAACAACAACAACAATAGTAATAATAATAATAATAATAATAATAAAAATAATAATAATAACAAAACAACAACAATAATAATAATAATAATAATAATAATAAGATGAATAAGAAGAATAATAAGAAGAAGAAGAAGAAGAAGAATAATAATAATAATAAAAACAACAAAAAAATAATAATAATTATAATAATAATAATAACAATAAGAATAGTAGTAAAAGTAAAATTAAAAATAACAAAAATATCTTTCAAGGGGGGCGATGGTCTGGTAGTAGGCGGAGGCCGGGAGGCGAGGGCTACGTGCCTTGAGTAGGGAGTAGAGGAGGTCAACGGGGTCTGGTGTTGTGCATGGCGGCGGAATGAGCTCTCTGGAGGCCAGGAGGGAGGGGCGACTAGGGGAATGTGTGGCTTTCTGGGTGCAGCGGATAGGAAAAGGGAGGAGTCGGGTTGCTCAGGGCCCGACTGTCGCGTTGGGGTGAAGTAGGGAGCGGGTCAGCCGGAATGGGGGAGGCACAGGGGAGCGCTGAGATGGAAAACATGAGGGAGAGGGGGCTACGGTGCTGGGAAGAAGGAGGGTTCACCTGCTGCACACTGAACAGGGGGGCGGCGTGGGTCATTCTTGTGCCGCACATAAGAGAGTCGAGGTGTTGGGGGAGGTCGATGCTACGACGGAAGAGGCAGGGAGGCTGGGTGGAGGCCGCAACGGTGGAATGGGTTTACTGCAAAGGAGGGGCCGAGAGCGAAGCTACCTGCTGGGGAGGGGTGGGCCGCCAGGGAAGGAGGGGGTAGCGGGTATCGCCTGGGGTAGCTTTAGGGATTTAAATTTTTCCCTTAAAAACATCCTAAACAAATATTAATAATTAAAAAAATGATTAAAAATATAATAATAATAATAATAATATAATATTAATAATAATAATATATAATAATACTAAAGTAAAATGATAGAAATAAAACTAATAAAATTACTCATTTATATTAATAATAATAATATTATAAATCATTGTTTTAATCTAGGATAAAAATAATAAAATTCCTAATAACCATAAAAATTTTAAATGGCATCCTAAATTGACATTTATTTATTTATTTTAATTCTTCAAAGCCAAAAAGGCCACGCTGTGTCGCACTCCGCCCGCACGTCCAACGATGTCAAACCAAAAAAGCGTTCTTTTTATCAAAACTCAAAAATCTCATCTGAGACTGAACGTGAACCACAAATAAAATAATTTAAAGCCAATGAAATTATAAAATAAAATAAATGAAAGCTTCGAGGAGTGACCTCTATAATACCAATATGGGAAATCACCATGAATCAAACCAACCCCAACCCTAAAATTCGTGAACATCAACTTTAGGTTACAGGGAATTGATGGAAATCAATAGGAAATGAGAGAGTAACATAGAAAAAGGTGTTTTGAGGAATTTTAAAATGTGGAATACCATTTATATCAAGTATTAGGTCAACCTAAATCATATTGGATAATATATGGTAATCTAACTATGGGATACTGGTCCATTTGAGGGAGTGAGTGAGAGAGAAATTGAGGCCAAGATCATTTAAACTATTTAAGATAAACCAGAAATTCCACTTTTAATTAATTTGGTTAGTTAAAATGTTTTGGCCCTATGGTTTAACAAACCATTTCCCAAAAAAAATCTATCCACTTCCTAGAAAAACAAAACTCACAGGGCTCTAAATAGGGTTCCACATAGTTTAAAAAATTATCTTCAAATTCTAAAAAATGAAACTACCCAATTGAATAGCCTAATGAAATACTTATAACGCATTAGAACAATCCTTGCACAAGTAATGCCACCTTAACCTTAAAATATAATAGTATTGCTCAGTTTATTATTGGAATTGAATGATTTTTATCAATTATGTTCTTCCCATGAAGACTAAATATCTTTAGAAAATAATTAATTGAAAACCCCAGATTATATTGATAGCTTTATGTTTTCATAGAAAACATTTGTATAAAAAGTTCACAGAATAAGAGCTCTATAATTTTAATTTCATTTGAAACCCACTAAAATATATTAAATACCAACAAATACATAAAAATTTAAAATAAATCACATATGATGTGGTGTTTTTCATAGAGGATAACATGATTTTCGAGATATATCATTTTTTCATAATAAGATTGATATGATGTTGTAAAATAAATTTAATATTGTTTCAATTTCTATAAGAAATGGTCTCTAACCCATTAGTAATTATAACATGTATTTTATAGTATAGCTGTTAATATCTCACATCAATTTTGTATGACACTATGTTAATTTATCAATCATCATATGATTCAAAGGAGAATAATAAACATATAATAATTCATTTTTACCTCACAAAATTATTTCTATCATCAATGGTATAAATATGGTATTTTACTTTAATACAAAATCAATGGATTTCCAAAAAAATTAAATGAAATTTGGTTCTTATCAATAAATTTCAATATTAAAAACTAGATTCCCACATAGGGTTTTCAATTTTCTCTTTCTCATTTCTCTTTTCTCACACTTTTTTTAGCCATTGATTATAATATCATAAGAAATGAAGTTTGTTTTCATTATTTCATTAATGGTATTTATTGTATGAAATAATGAAGTTAAATACCAGACCATTATCCTCTATATATTTGTTAATATTGACAGTATTGTGATTTATATATACATATTAGGGTCAAATGTTCTATTAAATGGTTTTTTTGTTGTATAACCTCAAAAACTAGGAGACTATAAAAAATCAATTTATATAGACTTAAAATTTTATTTTGGAGATGATACCCTCAATCTAAAACCAATATGGTCAAAAAAAGTATCATGAAGAGACTCTTAGTGTTACTAAAAGAGATAAATAGAACAATGTTGAGAGTCATATCTATAAAATTGAATGATGATTTATTCCATTTTAATTTTGAACCAATGATCTATATTTCCTTACATGTATTTTAGCATGATCCCAGGGAATATAAGTACAAGATAACTGATGAGATATTTTAATTGGCTGTAAATGATGGTCAATTTTTTTATGTATATAATATAGGATAACTAGATCATGTAATGTTTTGAGGTCATCTATGTAGTTATATATCATCTATTCAATCCACTAAATGAAAATAATTAGAATGAACATCAAAGGGTAATCATTCAAACTAATGTTCGTACTAATATTTTTAGTTTTTTTATTTTTTTTAGAAATATATTTTATATAATAATGGTTGAATCTCATACTCCATGTTTTTATTTATTATTCATTCCCAAATCATGGAATTCTATTCAATTAATGTTGTTAGGTAACTCTAGTTTATAACTCATTTCATCACATGTATAATTATCCTTCCGTTAGTTGATGTTGATGTAGGTAAATCAAATTTAATATTGTAAGTAAAATTTATTTTTTAGACTAGATTTCATCCTCCTAATTATAGGGGTTAAAAATTTATTAGAGTTTTGTTGCGATTGGAAACCTCTGGGGGTTTATCATCTTACTCCCCATCACATCAATATCAGTTAAGTAAACATTTAATATATTTTAATGACAACTATTTCATTAATTGGTCTACAAAGTTAATTTATTTCATTATTGGTTGATTCAATTAATCCCTAATAGTATAATAAACATGATAAATAAATTTATGGGTCATATAATAGTCAATCAACCATAATTTCTTATTTAGTTATATTAATGTTCGTTTTCTTCTTCATAAAAGGGGGATAACACATTTTTCACAAGTTCAAAAATTATTTATAAATCCATATGACCATAATTAAACATTTATGATATATGTACTTAATGTAAAAGGAGTCTTGAATGGTGTTTCATTGAATATGATTCCAAGGGATATAATTCCAGTGTCCATTAAGCTTTATTTCATTAGGATTCATGATCTGTGGGAACATGATCAAGTTATTTTAAAGAGAAAAATTATCCACCTTAAAAGAAGATAATTTATAAATGGATAATTACTATTTAATATATTTATAATGACCAAATTATATTCCCCTTAGTTTCATCCATTTATTTAGGTTAGAGATTTTTTTTTGATGTAGTTGGTTTGGAGGAGGTATTGTTGGGATCTATATTTTCTTTAATACTATAGACTATAGAACTATAATATTAATGGTGACAACTCCATATTCTATTTTCACAAATTTCATTTCTTCCAATGATGTTTTTTTCCTTGATTATATCATGTATCATCAAATGAAATCATCAAAAAACAATGTTATTACAGAAAAAACCCAATGAACATTTTGAGATACTTCTATAAGATGGGAATATCTTCAAAAAAATTCTAAATAGTCTCCAAAAAATCTCATATTATTTATCTAAATGATGTTTTATCACTGAGGAATATCTAAGAAACATCCATAATATAATAAAATATATGAAAGATTCATTTTTTCACTCTTTTTAGTTATAGGTTATTTATATGCTTGTTTTTCTTATTATAAAACTAATGTGATAAAGGAACTTCCCAAAGTGATTTTCCAAAATAGTAATTGACCCAACAATCATATTATTTTACAGAAAAATTTAGGGACATCTAATGTATAGAAAAAACATTTCGTCTTTATTATCACATATTTTTATGTAATTATTAACATCATTCTGCCTCAAGAAGAAGAAAAAATGCGATACTAATTTGGGACTCTTATTTCATTAAACGCTCGGAATTGGGGGTTTATATATTTTGATGCAGGAGGAGTCACATCCACCAACATGGGGTATGGTTTCTTCTCTGCTTGTAATGGAAAATTCTAGGATTATATAGAATCTAATTTGGGTGTAATGACATTATGTACTTATACATCAGTTATTTTTTCATTTTTTGAGTTTTTTATTCAATAAAATGAAAATCATTTAGAATGATAGTGACTGAACTAAGGAATCACTTAGTAAATGATTGTTACTATAATAAGACATGTATTTAAATTAATATATTATCTATGTTGATGGATCAATTATAATTTCATTGGAAACATTGATTTTTATTATTAATGAGGGATAACTAAAGAAGATATGGTTTTAACTTGAATATCAAAATCAATGGGTGTATTTCACATTGGAAATTAAATATTATGTTTCTCTAAAAATTACCTTTTTCCTTTTTAAATGAATTTTTTTATCCATATAGATAGAAACTATATTATTGGGTAATGTGTGGTCCATGTATATTGTCATTCCATTTAATTTTCCCATTTTATTGGCTCAACAAGTATTCCACAATGGTAATTCATAGTGGGGGGATCCCAAATCTCAAGCTTTCATCTGATGTAGAGTACCTAATCTCTCTTAATATAAAATTTTTTACTTAATATTCTTCATTGATACCACCAATTTAACAAACTCACCATCAATAAATGTTTAAAAATTGGAATGGTTAGTAGTAAAAATGTTTATTGATAGGAATTACATTATAGTAATAAATCAAATATCAATATTTACGAAATATATGAATTCATCTGATTCAGATTTTTCCAAAAAGGTATAATCATAATCAAACATTTGACTTGTCTTTTTGGAATCCTTTTCCACTTGATGAAATATAGAAAACATTGATCTATCCAATTATTATTTTCACCATGATTGTGTAAAAAACATCGCATGAAAATGTATATTTCAAGAATATACTTAATCTATTCAAAAGAAAAAAAAAGATGGTAGTTCACTCATTAATTGTTTTTTCATATTTATCACAGACTTATAAACATTTATTCTATTTTGAGGAGATAAATAATTGAAATTTGTAACTTGTGGATTATTTTTTAATGATGAGGATGATTTGGATTTAAAATTCCACAACCTTACAGGATGGCGCTACCCGTTGGATTACACCACAATATCTATGGAACATTTCAACTCTTTGGCTCATATTCAAATGAGTACTATATACGATGTGTATTATATGATATTTTGATAAGAGGTGTCTTCCATTAAGGGTGTTCTTATCTTTATATGATGTGGCTCCCTCAAGCATGCTACCTATTTAACTTTTTTATCCACTTGAAGTATAATTCTATAAATTATCCAATTCCATCATAGACACTTTCCATATACCATCAATATATCATAGTTATTTTTCCAATTTAATTATATTTACATACCATTTATTAGGAAATTGAATTGAATTTCTCAAATAATAAATTTCATTACATGGATGAATCTATTTGAAATAATTATAGAAAAATGTAGTGAACAAACTTATCCCAAACCCATGATATATAATTTAGGAGATACATCCTCAATACCTTGGAGAAGTTTATAGAGACTATTTTGCTATGAAAATTGGCGATTCTCATATTATTTCCCATGTTTAGGGTTTCATGTTATGAGAAGGAAAATGAGGTAAATCAATTTAAATGTATCATTTAACCCATTGAGGTGAAAGGTATACCCATCATCCAGAATGAAATTTCACCTGAATGAGTATACTGTTTTCAAAATTTAATCAAATTGATATGGTATTAATCATTCCTCCAATATCATAGGAATTAAATATTATTATATGGTGATGGGATAAAAAATTATCAATATTTTTTTACTGTCCAATCCCTCTCATATGGTATTGAAGTCTTCCTAATCCTCAATGAGTAATTTAACATGTTTTTTCACCCATAGAGACACTTAATGTGTATCCCATCAGAAATTAAATAAACTCTAAATAAAATTTAACTTAGTAAATATCTAAAAACATTGTGGGGGGACATATTTTTATTACTATCTCAAAATAGACATTAGATGGGAGGAATAATTTTAAACTATTTGTAACTCTTTTATAGATTCGGGAATTTGTTTTGAAGAAAAAAATAAGTTGGTAACATTAATAAAAATTACACAATATAATGGACATGTATATTAGATATTATATTTAAACCTCCATAGTTGTTAGAGCCCTAATATTTATCAGTATGGGGTATTAATCCATGCCAGATACCATGGGGAGGACCTCCATTTTTATTAATCGATTGAATAACATGAGGATGACCTCCATGATTAATATTTATTGATTAGAATAATTGGGAGTCCCTCTCTTTCAAATGGATTTAATTCAATAGGAAAGGACATAATACCATTATGAAGACATCCATATTTCATGATGGTTAACTGTTTTGGTAGAGTGCACCTATGCAGTGAGTATAATAGAGAGGGCCTTCAATGTTTAATAATTATTGATGATCCATGTAAGGAGAATATATTAGGATTTTACCTTACAGATTACTTTTAATTTTTCTTTTGACAATAATTATGAAGAGTTCCTCCACAGTGAGTACCCTTGGAAGGACCTACAAAGTTATATGATTTTTAATTATTATAATGGGGAGTACCTATTTGGATATTACACAAAGTAAGACCTAAAAATATTTTAGATTGTATATTATAATCATGGAAGTTACCATAATGAAAATTAACCAAGGAAGAACATCTATTTTTAGATCTTTTATGATAATACGAAAGGATAGGTCCATCAAGTCAGCAAGCTATAATATCACAAGGAGGAACACTATAGTTAATATCTTATGGAATTATGCTATAATTTGATATCTTGTGAATCCATAATGAGTTAATTTATTTCAATTTAAATATTTTGAGAGTACGCAAATATTATTTAAATACATTTTCTTGGGGATGACCTCTATAACTAGTACCAAACATAGGATCATGATGGTGGTTGTTTTTGTTGTAATGAAAAGTGTCTTTATAATGAACAAATCATTAATTATGGGAATTACCTCTATGATGGGTTGTCCCTAAAGGAACTACAATTTTTTTTATATTTTTATATGGGGAGGACTCTATAGATATGATTATTCTCGCTCATATGTGAATTGAAACTTGATGGGGTCACTGTCATATTTTTAAAAATATTTTAGGATTCATGTGGATGGTTTCTTGGTATTTTCCCACTATACTATCATAAATTATTTGATATTTTTAGTGATGATAGAAGTGGAATAGATATTAACCTAAATACATATTATAGTCATATTTTTCACTAGATATTCCATCATATCATGTCCTATCATGATGATTGAGGAAAGAGATTCCTGAATAAATTCCTAAGGTTTTTTAGTTATTTGACATCAGTGATTACAATGATCAATGAGAACCCCCATTGATGACTCTAGGCTATTCATATTGGTCAAAAATAATTCCTCATAAACTTATTTAATGATTAATAAATGAGAAACATCTATATCTAGAGAAATAGTTATGAAGTTGTTTAATTTTGATAATGTGGTATCCCATACACATATAGGTTACTGAAGTTGATTCAAACTCCGTTGTATTAACCACTCAAAATTATAGTGTAATATTAATAATTTCATGTTTTTTTATTATGAATGTATTCAACCAAAAACTAGTTCACTATATATTGTTTTTTGGGATATGTATGGGATATTTTATATCAGCACATCATATTTATGAAAACTATTCAAGCTGTAATGGTGGAATAAGATCATAACACCATTAATAGGTGGATCACAAAAACCTGAGTTATCATCCAATTTCCAATATTCTTTTATGAATATCCTAATTTTCTTCTGTGATATCTTTGCGTCTTTCATAATATAAAATAAAATTCACGAAATTTAACTCATCAATATGATATAATAAATATATACACATGGTCAGGTTCACCAATTTTTATTTTTATGTTTTCATTATATGATCCTTTTTTTGTTCTCTTTGGAAACCACGGTTAAATTAATAGTATGGATTGTTGATCCAACTTAATAGGATCACTTTTTATAGTCTGGGACTCACTTATATATTTAATTCATGTTCAGGAAATACTTAACAGTGACAATAATTGTTATCATTTTTAAAGAAGAAACATTATTTATGTTGGTAAATTATAAAATAATTATTCTGAAAGGAATTAAATATATCATATTTTACAACTATTATTAAATTATTTACATGTTAAACAAATATATACTTTTTTTTATTTTAATCTATCTATAAATTAACATGGGATGATGGTAAAAGGAAAGTTCCACAGTGGAATGAATAGAATAATAATAATGGATTCTAATATATCACATTGAGTGGAATCATGAACCAAGTAATTTTATTACATAGTTAAAAGACATATGAAAAATAATCTCAAACTTTTTTGGTTAGTCTAGAAGAAAAAGTGTTGTGTCACTTACGATACTTCATCCCATATCATGAATCTATTTTTTAAGATTATGTAACAAATATGGTTGTTTCATAATGATTAATATTATATTTTTATAAAAATTTGGTAATAAAAGTATCATAATAATTTTGTGTGTGTGATATTCACATGAGTCAAACACTATAGTCTATAATTGTGGAAAATCAAGGTGATTTTATTGAGACCTATAGCATAATGGTTGAAGATTTTAACATCCTTAAAATTTTGGAAAAAATGTATAGACAGATGATTGTGCCCACATGATGAATGGGATAGTGGGATCAATAAAAAAGGGAAGAACATCATATTACCCTCATAATTCTATGAACCACATAAAAAATAATAGGTTAAAATATATATTCTTATTTTATCATGATATGGGATATTTGTTTTTATTGAGAAAGTTAATTTTTTAAAATTGAATGACCTAAATTTGGCAGAGGAATTATCATGGGAGATAATTTGTGAGACTCAACATCCACATTATAAAATGTAAAAGTGATTTAATGGGATATAGAAATGTGAAAAATAGACATGTAATAAATATAGGATCGTATAAGTATAAGGATATCTGAAATATTTTTCTGTGGCCAGAATTGTACATGATCAAAATAATAGGATTATATAGGCATATAGTGAGTAATTTTCATACTTCACCAAGGATAGTGACTTGTTTACTCATTTATCTAATGATATCCCTTTAGGAAAAGATATAAAACTCTTGAATTGGGTTGTAACATCCCAATACTTTATGAAATATCCTTTTTGAAATTAATTAAAATTATTTGATAGATTTCATTACATGCAATTCACGATTAAGCTTCTGTTACAAAAAACTACTTGTTTTTCTTGTGTTCCATGCAATATAGAGTTCATTTGAGAACATGTGTTACATGAATTAACAATATTTATGGAAAAAATACAATATTAATAATAATAATCATGAATATATTAATTTAAATCATGAAATAAGATAGTGAGACTAAATAATCCCTTAAAATATGTCATGATAAAATCTATATAAATAGAACACTACTGAAAACCATGATCATTCAACTGATTTGGTTCATGATATTATCGGAATACTATGTATTTCTTATTTATGGAATGAATGTTTTGGGTGGTCCTGATATGATTATGTACATGTATTTCTCTTGTGATTTAGATTACATAGAGCTAGGAAACCCCAAGATTTAGAATACAAGAGGAATAGTGTTATGATAATCTATATGACAGATTTGGTCAAGGAATTATCCACTAAACAATATAAGATATATATTTCATAATATTTCAAATATTTTACACCTAAATACCTATGGAATAAGATAAATTATATATCACACTCATTACATGATAAATTATGAATTTAGGACCATAAAATCCAAATACATATAATTTATAGTTCCATTTTTTTAGTAGGAACCAGTTTAAAAAAATTCATTAAAGAATAAATGTAAAACTCGATACATAATTGATAAAAATTATTTTATAAATAAAATTTAATTATCATAATTAAAAAAAATTATACCAATCCCTGACAAAGAAAATAATATAAGAATATTTTTTTCAACTGGTAAAAAAATATAAAATTCATTCTAAATAATGAGGGAAAAATTTATTTATTAAACAAACCCCTTACTGAGTAGTTTATTTTTAAAACAGCTAGAAAATGGTTTAAGATAAGTATGATGAGATCATAAAATAATCTATTGTAGTTTGTACCCTAATGATTGTGTCTATAAGGATTAAATTGAAATGGAAACATTAGAACTTGGTTTAATTAAAGGTGATATATAATCCAAATAGGCTCCTTCATGAACTCGCTTTGCATAAAATATATGATATTACAATGAAATTGTTTAGATTATTATTTATTAAATGATGTTTAGTATATTCTTAATGTGTTATTGTTATCAAATTCAGCTATTATTTTTTAAGGGTATATGATAGCCACTATATATATTAAAATATTGTCTTGAATATTTATAGGAGTTAAAAACTAAATACGATTGGACGGATTGGTCATGAATTTTTTATTTGAACAATGAAAAAATATTTTCCTAAATCAAGGATTTGGATACAAATAATTACATCAATAATAAAATGATTTAGAATAAAGAATACTTATTTTTATTATCATGTATTCCTCTTATAGTATATGTGGAGTTACTGGGAATAATGATTTTTCATGTACAATATGAGATGATGGTTTTAAAACACATGGTTTGTTATTCCAAAAATACTATAAAATGAATTAAACTAAGATAAGGATAATGAATTTTTATCTTGGGGGAATGAATTTATCCACTATATTTTTTAATATAGAAGAGAAGGATTCTTACCAGACATATTTTATTGAATAAAAATTTCATTATACCATATTCATCTAAACAAATATAATACAATATAACATGTTGTTGTTAGTATTTTATATATAATATTTTATTATAGTGGAAATTACTTTTATTTTTTTATAAATGGATTTTTTGAATTTGAAATATATCACTGATAAATAATAATTTACATTATGCTAGATTGAGTAATTTTATTGTCTTATATATGTTTAACTGTTATCAAATAAATTATTTTACAATTTTAATTCAATGTGGAAATGAATTTATATAAAAAAAATGATTTAGGATATCTTGGTAAATAAAAATTATATTGAAAAGGATTCCACATTATTTTCTTAAAGAAATACCAAGTGTTATATTGTGAATGGGAATTCTCTATATGATGGGAATTAAAATAGAAAGTGTTTTATATAGAAAAATAACATTATTAAAATCTTAACATTATATTTTACAAATTAAAGATGATTAATTCTTATGATCAAAGATTCAAATGTGAGGATTATGAATCCAATCTCTATATTTTTAAAATAATAATTGATCTCATATTTTTCCCATTAATTGATTTTGGTGGGAGTATTTAAGAGATAGTCACATTAAGATGTAAGAGAAATTATATAATGATTTAATAAGAGTATCATAAACCTAAAACTGTAGAAAATATAAGGTATATGATATGGTTTATCATATAGTGTGTGTTATCTATGGTTCATATTTATATATTTATAAATATATTAAAAAAATATTTATATAAAATTTATAATTTTATAAATAATTTCTTCTATAATTTTTCATTCCTCCATGTTAGAGAATAAACTCATGATGTGAATTGATAAATGAACTATAAATGTATATATTAGAGAAATACATAATCAATGGACATCATGGAGTAGTATTGGTAGTGAATAATTCTAAATATTATTTTGTGTTAGTTTCATAAAAATATATGACACTCAATAATGTGGAACAAAATTAATTTTGCGTGTTAGATGACACACTACATAAACTACACGGAATATAAAACAGTATGTGTATAGTGTAAAAAGGGGAATATTTTAGACTTATTCCTTTTATAGACGTCTATAGTTATACCTAACATGAAAACCATCATACATTAATAAATCTCTTATGACATCCTTGATGTTAACCTAATCCAGGGGTGGTTGGTTATATTGTTGATCACGTTATTAAAATAGATTTGAACAATAAGAGATTTCTCATATCATATTTCAGGTATAAAAATTATACCTTTAATTAATATTAAGTATTTTCATGTATAATAATACTAATATAAGTGACATGACATTTTGTTATCTATTTAGGTGAGGGGAATGGTGTGATCGCCTATTTTGTTGAATGACGAGTGATTTTTTCATATCTCTAGTCAGTATGTACTTAGATAATTGACAATATATGAATATTATATATGGTGTTGGAATAATTTATATCCAATGGTCACTAAATGTACTAGATAATGTAATTATATAATTAGGTATACTGGTATATGATACAATTGGTGGACTTGGTTATGGAGAGTCATGTGTCTAATAGAGATCATTCCATATTCTTTTATATATCGAGTAACATATTTCATTACTAGATGAAAATATATTAATAAAATTATGGATTAAGAAATCCTTATTTTTTCAATCTAAAATGGTCTATAAGGTTAGACATTGTGGAACATGGGTAAATATTATGTTTCGTATATATTATTTCTAAAAAACATTACAAGATACCCTAAAAATATTTTATAAGGTATCTAAAAGAAGTGTTCAATTGATTTCCATAAATTCTAAAATGTGATGCAATACATGACCATAATGGGAACTATATTTTACTATATATGTTTTCAATGTTATATTACAGGTGTTCTAGAGTTTATTTTATAATTTTATATATTGAAAGACATATGGTGAAAGAACATAAATTCAATGAAGGATTATGAAATATAAGATATTATTATAACTATAAACTAATGTTGATACCATGGAATGATGGTCTTATAAATGTCATGGTTTCTCAATGATTAAACAATGTATATGTTATTGTTAGTTTCTATTGGATTTATATATGATAGTGCTTGGATTATATAGTAATGTATGCTATATGGTTATTCATCCACTTAATATACAATGATTGATACTATCATTATATGATGAAAATTTATGGGGTCTATATAGATACATCATGTCAGAATGTAAAATAAATAATCATAATTAGGAGATAAAAGTTACAAAAATTTGTTACTTGTGAATCATTTATTTTTATTAGAAAAATATTTGAATAATGTTTTGGTTAATAGTAGGCTCCTAGGATTTCTATATAAATAATTTTATAGTTATTGTTGAAATTTTATTGAAATGTGTGGATCATTCATTGAAAGAACAAAATTTGGAATCCCCCTTTTGTTTTTTTCTTTAATAAAATAACAAAATATTCTAGAATTACATGTGTTTGAAGTTAATACTTTCTAAACAACATATGATTTAGAAAACCATGGATACTGAATGAATAATAATTAAATTTACCACTTCTCTGAATTATTTATTATGATAAGGTAAATTATACTGAATAAAATATATAAAAAATAAGATAATTTAATAATTAATTTTTTTATATCATCCAAATTAATAGAAATATCATGTGTTAAAAATTGGTTCATGTTGACCATTTTTGTTATGTTTGGGAAAATTTTATCCTCCCTAAAACACTTTAATTTTCACATTATTTAACGTACACTATTACAAGTAGTTTTTCTGGAATGAAAATTTATATAGGGATATTTTCATTGAAAGTAATTGAACTAGAATTGTTTCAGACTAATATATTAGGAATCCACTAATTCATGTAGTGAAGAAGATAAATATTACCTTGTGGATTCCTTTGATGTATTTTTGAGTATACAACATTTTGTATTTGGGATTTTAACTATTGTGGTTATTTTTTATTTCGACCATTAATTCTCATTATTTAAATTAATATATAATAAATAAAATTATATTCCCAAATTTCTTGTATGACCTCATTAGATAGTTAATTTTTTTTATTAATTGGGTACATGTTTTTGAATGTCCAAAATACAGATTGGGTATGTATATTTTTGTGGTCAAATATAGTTTTGAACCAAATTGAATCGTTAAATTTGGTAAAAAATAAAAAATAAATTAACGTTTTCCCTAGATTTTAGTGATCAACCCATTGAAATCATAAGACAGTTTTAGGGAATATTGTGTATGATTTATAGTTAAATAATTATTCAGCATATATTTTTATTGTTGGAAACCTCATGTTGTACACTGGGTGAAATTTATGTAGATTTCTTTAAAAATAATAATTACAATATATTTACGGTTTGAAACTTATGTTTACAACTAAAAATATAATTCATTAAAACAATGTAGGTTAGAAAATAATTCGACTAGGATAATAATGATCAACCATATAGATTATTAACTGTAGTAAAAAACAATGTGGGTGTATAAATTATATATTTTAATTAGTTTGGATTTTATAATGCCCATTAATTTGTAGTTATTACTCCTATAGTTTTATGAATATTTTTAATTATTTCTAAATGAATTTTTGTTATTATATTTTTGGGAAAACATGAAATATCGAAACATCATACTTTTATATAATCACGTCATTTTAAAAAAAATTCCTTTTAGTGTCTTCAATTAGAAATTAATAAAAATTTCACTTTGGGGCCTAAAATATTATTTGTTCTATCTATTTTGTTTTATTTTTCTATTCATTTTAAAATTGAGTAATATTTTGTATGAATTTTATAACTAAAAAATGGAATACATTTTATTTTTTAAATTTTTTAAAAGCAAAAATTAATAATGGGACTATAAAAATATATTGAATCTATCATCTCTATATATAATGAATCTTTATTATATTCAAGGAATGATAATTAAATTAAAAAATAAAAATTGAGGTGGTTAAAATTCATTCATAATGATATATATTTGTTGAATTCATGAATGGTTTCTTTGCAGGATACCATCAAAATTATTTTATAAATACATGGTTTCATTACAAAATAGATCTAATCGTAGGGAAAATAGATCAAGTGGGGGCTCCAATTTGAACATCAACCAAGGCCTTAATCCTTAAGTCAAGAATTATTCAGAAAAAAGCAATATCTGAATAGATATAAAGTAATAATAATAGAATTTAAAAAATAACAAACATAATAAATACATTTCAATCCTACTATATTTAGAAAAAAAATTAAAAAAATATTATAAAATCGTAATTTGGGAAAACTATAAATAGATTCTTACTTATTCACTATATCTTAATCTCCATCCCATTCTTCATATGTTTTATCAGTATATTCTAGGAATTATAAATAATATAAAATTCTAAGATTATAATCTGGTAACTTTTCGAAATTAATTTTGAATCATCCTTCATAAGTACATTAGATAAAAAAACAATAATCTCCATTTCATCAAATTACTCCACACTAATATGGATTTTAAATTTATAATAGAATAATAAAAAATTAGGTTTCATGACAACACTCTTAACCATTCAATGAATATCATTATTCCATGTGACCCACAATCTAAAAGATTCACCATCAGTTTTAAAGATAGTTTAGATCTTAACCTCAAATCAGGATGCTAACATATTCATTCATTATATTTCAATAAAATTATTCATTGAAAGATAAAAAATAAATGACACTAGAATTATTTTCAGAGTAGAAAATTTTGTTTCAACCCCTAACTCTTATGCACTTAATCCCCCCCAACTCACAATCATGTAAATAATTAATAGGTAGTTACTTGAATCTCAAAATTATGATCAGTTCCACCCATAGACTATGATTAGTTGAACCCCAAAAATACATTAAATTGAACCCTAGATCACTATTAGATAGACTCATGGTAAAATAAACTCCCATCGTAATATTAGTTTTATCCCCATATACTAAAAAATAGTTTATTCTATATTTTAGTAAGTATATAACCTTTCTTATAAAACCCCATTACATTATATCATGTAAATATTGACTCTTTTGATGATCCCATTTTTTAGTGAAAATTTTCCCTTATGGGGATGGATATACATGTTATGATAAAATGAAATAAACATTGGGAATGTTTGTTTGGTTGAATTATATGATTTCGTGAATAAATGTGTTAAAGTAATTTCAAGGAATTGGGATGTATTTGATAATATACTATAGTTGTATGTATTTGTTGTATCATACATGTAATATTTAAATAATAAATTACTTGGTAGCTATGGAAGTTCAATACTAGGAAAAAATGTAGATGTCCTTCAGGCCATAAAACATTTTCCGATTCAAAAATGGTTTGACAACATAAAATCCATTAATATGACATACAATCATCACACATGTGAAAAATGACCCAAAGTGACATTATATCTTTTTTATATTAGTTACGGTAAATTTATGGTGTTATAGTAATATTTACTTCACAAAAATCTTATTCCTCATGGGTTTTGTTGAACTCTCATGTTACACCTGTGTAGTTCCTAGTGAAGCCATCTCCCTTGGGACCTAGTTCATTATTGGATGTTTTGAGAATTTATCCACACCCTAGATCACTGTATGTGGATTAGTTAATCACTAGTTTGTTTGGTTTTATTCATTCATATACCTTATATCTCCTCTCCCCTATTTTTTTCATTGATCACGACATTGGAAGTGGTGTCTCCTATGGGTTTTCATAGGTTTAATAACTGATGTGCGATCTCAATTGATTATTTCTAATATTTCTAAAAAAATCTAATTTTTAGTCATATTTTATTTTTCCAAATCTCTGTTGTCAAATGATAATAAATTTTCAATATTCATTATGAATATCACTGTAAAAAGGTGTTAATTTTGGGAATTATGTGTGTAAAGAAGGCTAGGGACCAAGAATTTCTTCCCCTAATTTTTTTTGAAAAGGAAATGGAAAAGTAAAAATTACTAAAAGATTCAAAATACCCATTCCAAAAGAAAACGATATATAAAATGGGTCATCATCCTCACTGTATCCAAAATCATAAGTAGCACCATCAACTGATTACTCATATTTTGATTTTCAATTTTTATGCTGCTTGAAGAGTACAAGATACATCACCTTAAGCCTCTAATTTTCCAAAGAAAATTGAACTTTGGAGGAAAAATTATCAAGTCTACCTCTCTTGGGATCATAAATATTATTTTTAAAACCCATGGAAGGGAACATGATAGAAAAAAAACATGTAAAATTTCAATACTCCATCCTCGACATCCACTTTGTGGAAGCTGAAATAAAACCCACAAACTACTTATCCCTTACATGTGTGATGACATTAATAGAAGTGGATTTATCTATATTATCACCATGATACCCATCACCTTGAGCCAAAATTTATGTTTCATGTAAATAAATATGTAAACAATGAGAATTTTTGATAGAGACCCTTTCAAATACCATTGGAACAAATCGAATAATTTAAACATGCTACTCCTCATTATTAGAAATATCACCCTAGTCAAATTGAATCTGGTCGTCATACAAAATATTCCCCCGAATTACCTTTGATATTTGTGGAGAAATAAAATTATTGAATCATATCCTGAACATTAATTTCTGGGTTAATTTTTTCATGATCCCCCACTCTTGCATTCAGAATTGGCATTCCAAGACTAATAATTTCCACAAACCTTGACAGTTGAACTGTGTCAGATTATTTTTTTTCCACCAATACTAAATAGTTTGAATCTTTAGAAATGACTTGGGCATCACCATCCTCCTCTTTTAATGTAGCCTCATTAGGTTTAATGTGTACAAACTCATAATGATCTAATCCTTCAACGGAGTTGAAGGTTGATGTCGTATCATTATTCAACTTCAAACTATCATAAAAAAGTTGTCTTGTTGGACCATATATATTGAAAACCACCCCACCCTCTATGACACAAAATGTGAGTCTGAGAGCCCCACCGGTATTAGAGATCTCTTCTTAATGAAGGCCACACCCCCAAAAGAGAAACCATCCTTCTGAGCCATGATTCCCTCCATAGAAACCCATGCTTCTTTCTTACATTGAGAAACAACTGCACAAAAAATACTTCAAATACCACTTTATGCTAATGGAAATCACACTCACCTTAGGCGCCATTTTTAACCTATCTTCATACCTCTATATATGGTTGCTACCTGTAGCTTTCTCAGCAGTCCCATGAATAATGATTTTTCTATCCTACACTTTCTATAGACGCATTGACCTAATACATTTATCATTTGTAGATTCATCCCCTAAAAATTTTCCTAAGGAGTGGAAACCCTCTGTTATAACCCCTTAACTACCCTCCTCTTACCCCATTCTATCATTCATCATTCACATTTATCAATATCATTCTTGAATCACGATAACTCAACCATGATTCCAAGAAAACTTGTTTCTTATTTCAGAATTCCTCGCCAACAGAGATCTAAAAATAATTAATTGGCCTTCTTGAAACAAAAACCTAAATAAAAGTCATAGGGGAAACCAGATGACCAACAGTATGGGTTCTCTTATAAAAAAAATGAAATGGACAACAAAATTACTAAGCATACACAATATAACAGGATTTTTAAAGGGTAGGGGGGTTCTAAGAAATGAACCCATATGGTAGTGGAAGGGGAGTCACACATCAGATGTAGATTGATACTTCATTGAAATAAGATGAATCTTTTAACATTGAAAAAGTGAGGTGCTAAGGACAATGCATGAATCATGTATTCTTCTTATAAAAACCAGATAATGATATGCTGATAATCCAAATGCTCCACCATCGATATGGTGAATATGGTGTGATTTTATGGAAGAAATTAATTTTTTATAAAAATTGATTTATTTAATTTAAAATCATTTTAAAATAGATTTTTTAAATTCTAGGACGAATGAATTATAGATATTACAAATTATATAGATAATTTTTTTTGTATCTTAATAGGTGTTGTGTTTACACCCCACTTTTTCCATTTGGTGGTTGAAAATGATTTTTATAGGAATCTATTAAAATGAATGTAATTTAATTGAAATGTGGTTTCTCATGTTTTCATTATATTTTTAGTGGGTTGGATTTCTAGATATGGATGGCCATATAAGTAATTATGTATTATTATATGGTATTAACATTCTATTTTGTATTTTTATGGGTTACATTGTATATGTCATTGATATATTAGGTTTCTTTTACATTATACCCTATTAGGGTGTCTCCTTTCGGTATATAATGAGCGGTGTTGGTTCTGTTTTTTTATAAATCACCTTGTTGAAGGACACAAAGGGTTACACATCTTGTTTCCCAACCATGGGTTATTACTAATAAGTATAAGAGGGATTAACCATCATAAATATTTGTGAAACTGACTAGGTTTGTTTTTGTGTATTTGTAGACAAGAGTATATCAAAATTTGAATACAAATAGTTTGTGAGGAAATGGGGGGTATTAATCTCACTAATAAGATTAAAATTGGGTTTCAATGGGTGGTTCAGGATTTTTTTCAATCTTGATACATGGTGGATGAGGTTATTCAAATTAATGGGATATGAGATTTATTTAAATTGACATATTTTTTCTTTTTTTGAATATTTGTATAGAATATCCAGAACTAATTTTTTTTATTTTAATTTTAAAGAAATTATATAGATACAAAAAACTAGTTTAATGATTTTGGAATCCACTTGTGAATGATTAGTTTTTGAAATTTAATTATTTTATAATTTCTCCTTAAATATCAATTCCAAATATTATTAATGAATCTACATTACAGTTTCATCAAGAGAATTCACCTATGGAACCAGAATTGGTTGAAGCTGTAATCAACATTATTCAGTCTATAGGTTATCCAGTCATTGGGAACCCTAGATGAGTTTTGGATGTTGTCTCATAATGTTCAATGAAGAATCCAACCATCATACATGTTGGTAATTCCCTAGGAATATATGGAGTAGTTTTTTTTATTGTTATGATCGTTAATTTTATAAAGACTGTAGAGGACTCTAATATTTTTTTCTCTATTTTTATTCTTTAGGTGTTAGGTTGGAGATGGGGGGACACTATTGTTGAAGCTATGTTTTACAATGATCATACAATGGTATAGTTCAAAAAAATAATCAACTACTAGGATTATCAAGTGATATTATGTGGGGTGAATACCAATGAGTTTCTAACAATGTAGAAAGGGTACTATTCAATTCAAGAGTATTAAATATATTTTTCATTGTAGTTTCTTTTGGCACCATGGCTTATCAGTAGTGAATAAAAAATTTTTAGTAGGGATGACTTTGCGTTAAGGGATTATATTTAGTTCTTATTGATTCTTCTATTCCTTCTAGAATTTGTGGAGATTTTCAATAAAGATGGTTTGGTAGAAGCATACATATCGTGGAAAATATTCTTGTAGGGATGATTGGTTTGTATGTTTTTTTCTAGGGTTTTTCTTCTATCTTGAAAATGATGTTCGAAGATATATAGTTTTATTTATGTTTAGTTTTGAAAGCTCCATCAATACAAAAATAGGTTTTATTATATTAGTATGGAAGGATACTTCATTTAAATCCTAAGAATATGGTGGAAAAAAATAATAATTTTAGAAAAATTAAACATATCATTTGTTTTATAGAAGGAAAACCCTTGGATGTAAAGTTATATCCACTCTCACATAGGTTTCATACGTTCAACATGACACCACCACAGGTAGTGAGGGTTATCCTCTATCAAAGGGTAGGATCATGTGGTTACGAATGATATGTTATGTGTTTTGACTTTTCATATTACTGTAGTGGAGTATGCACTAGTTGAATATGGTGTAGGGTTGGTGAATTTTAGAGTAATATTGAATATATCTTATTCTATGGTGCTAGAATGTTTTGATATGGGTGTTACAAAATCTTTTATATCATCATTTTTTGTCGACATTTTTAGATTGTATTTGGAAATTATTTTATTAGAGGTTGATATTTCATCACCTTTTGGAAGGATCTATGGACATTGTTTTAGGTTTTCAACATGAAGTGTGATGATATATGACTTTATGGTAGAGTGGTAGGTATTAGTTCTTGATATTGATATCACCCGATATTGTTATCATGAAATTAATGATCATTATTAGGAACCAGATTGAATATTATCATCGTTGAGTTTAGTTTTTCATCTTCTCATCTGATCACTCATGTATTTCCTAGTCAGTTGTATTATTGGTATATGAGATTAAGAAATGTTTTTTCATATAGTACAAATATATCCTTATTGTTAACAGATATGTTCCTTAATGTTGTTGATCTTTGTTTAAGTAGTCCACATCCAATGGTGGTCTCTACATACCCTATGGTCTACTGAAATTAATTTTTATAAATAACATAGATTTAAGTTGAGTTTAATGTTGACACAGTACCTAGTATGATTCCCAATTCCATTCCATATTATTGTAATGAACCCACTAAGTTGACAGAAAATAAGGTTCATCTGGTAGACCATGAAGATATGAGATTTATTCACCCTATGATGTCGTCATGCTTTTAATAATAACTATTTTATATGTATTTAGATGAGATCCTTAGGAAATGTGTGTATTATTAAAATTTATAATTACATGACCATTATGAATAGATATACATTATCTATAATTGATGATTTTTTGGGTCTCCTTAATGGGGTTGGTCAATTTTTACAGATTGTTCTTCATCAAGGTTCCAAATGTTTAGAGTTCTAGAAGAGGATGAACCAATTTCAAAATTTAAAATCATTTTTGTAAATTTCAATTTTTTGGTTATTCCATTCGACATCACTATCCCTACCATGGTATTAATTTTATTGGAGAACTAGTTCATTCAACAGTTCCATGAATATTTTTTGGTTGTGTGTGTGGATGTTATTTTGGGGTACTCTATGTCATTGGAGGAACCGATGGACCATTCTGATATCATTCATAGAATTTTGAGGGAACATAATCTATTTGGTAATCTTTTCAAATGTGGGTTTTGAATTCATGTAGTGAAATTTCAATTCTTGTTTTATTTGCGACGGATGTCTCAGTGGATCCTGAAGAGATACAGAAAAATATATACCAGGAGAATGAAATAAATGTGTTTGATATCTGAAGATAGTTTTAGTTGGATGTATATTACTAGTGGTTTGTATAATATTTTTCAATTATTATATCTCAAATATGTTTTTTATCACATAAGAGTTTAATTTATTTTGGAATTAAAAATTATAGATATCTTTTGTGGAACTAAAGAAGAGGTTGACTTCGTATCAATTTTTGATTCCTATAAAACCAGGATCTAGTTAGTATTTCTTGTGTGATGCTTCTAGTATGGATTTTGGGTTTGTCTTGATGTAGGTTAAATAGGTGGGGGCATATGTATCTCACTAATTATGACCTCATGAAAATAACTACCCTACCCACAATCGTGAGTTTGAAAAGTTTATGCATGTACTCAAAATTCAGAGTCACTACCTATTTGTTAAGGGGCATTATGTATATTTGGATCATAAAATCATAATGTATGTTTTCTCATAGAATTATATAAAACTATGATAGTGATTTTGGGTTGATCTTGTCCAAAAATAATATTCCAATATTTCTAATACTGATGTGAAATGGAGTTTAGTCCCCAATTCCCCGACCTTTAAATTTCCAACACAATCCTTGAAGGATTATGTGTAAGAGAGTCCTATAAAGATTTTATTTAAGAAGATGAGATTTGGAGAGGAGTATGATGGTGGTAAAGTGTTCATGGCTTTAAAAAAATAATGAATCATTCTTTTATGACTACTTTTTTCACAAGAAGATATCTAAACAATGTACCAATACTTTTTCAAAATAGTATATGTTGGGGAGACCAATGGTGAGTGGTCTTTCTCTCCCAATGATGCTTCATATTTCATAATAAGGACGATAGTTCCTTTTTCTCTAAGATTAGATTTAATGGATAGTAGGGACCATTCATGGTGGTCCATGAACTCTAGTACATCAATGTTGGATCATAATATGAGAATTCATTATTGGTGGTTTCGGATGAGATGATCAATTATGGATTTGGAATCACGATTTCTTATGGGTTATATAATTAAGGAAGTGTACCAGAGACTTGAAAATTTGTTACATACCATACCCATTCAATTATTGAAGTGGGATAGTATTTCCCCGGAAATAAATATTTTTCTGGCCATTAAATATGATTAGGAAAATTTCATTTGGGTTGTCAGTAATTTTACCATGAAATCGGGGCACTTACTCCACAATAAATACTAGATTTAAGAAGAACATCCAAAGGAATTTTGTAAGAACCCAAGTTTTGATGCGAAAGACTTTATAATATTTCTTAATGTTATTCCATAGCAATGCCTTTAGACGGCGTGCGATTCCGAGCCCCGGTGTGGCCGGAATTAAATTTTTAGTGCGTTCACATTGGAAATGGAAAATAAATGGGATAACTCCTAAACAGTGATCCGGATTAGAGATACGAGTGTACGGATGGGTCCGGAATGGGGTGTTAACCATAAGAACGTCATAAAACATGCTGTCGTGGGACATTTGGACACCTCGCTAGCTTTCAGAATGTGAAACAGACAAATTAAATGATTAATTTATTCGTTTAACGGCTTAACTCAAGTATCTCTTAAACGGTGGCTTGGATTGGAAACCCGAGGGCACCATTGAGTTCGGAACGGGCCGTTTACCCTATGAGGGGTGTAACTCTCGCGGGCACGAGCCTTCTGTGGAAAACGCCACCACGGGCGTTTTCGTAATTAAGTTGTCTCAGATGTTACATTTTATATCTTTTGAAGGGAGTCTCAGATTAAAATTATGAGACCACCATTGTGCTCGGGAGGTGGTGTTTACCCTATGTGCGACCTAACTTTCATTGCATTTGGGGTTTCAGACACGTATTTAAATTGGGTTGACTTTTTTGTATTAAAGGGGTTAATTCCTTTTAATTTATTTAAGCCTCCCTTCTCCCTACCCCCTTACCAATTCCTTCTCCCCTGGAGAACCCATCCTTCTCCCCCCAATCTCTTATCTTCCTCTCCTCTACTCTCCTCTGTTGGTAAATCGACAACGAAGCCTCGGCGGATCGAGGAGGGATTGCATCGGACGCGTCGTTAATGACCGACGAACAAATCGAGGTAGGATTTAATCCAATTTTGTTTTTAGATTGATGTTCATCACATAAAATTCAATCTTGCTCATATTGTTTCATCATTTAATTTATCAATCATTAATGACCGCACTAACACGATCATCAATCAGTGTTCAATGCCTATATATGTGTCTGGAATCCATCCGTTCTTCGCGTATATTCATCGCCCAATTTTGGACGCATTAACCCGTTGATGGATCGTTGAGAGGAGGCGCGAGAAGAGGGCACCAAGGCGGTCGGCCGTGTCGTCGTCGGCCAGTCCGAACAGGAGGCGACGGCTGAGGCGAGTAGGCGTGGCAGGCGTCGGCGAGGGCGACGCGGTCAGGAGCGTGGCCGAGGGGAGGGGGCAGCAGGCCTCAGTGCGGGTGGCGGTCGTCCGAGGGCATACTGCGGAGCAGCGGCCGGCTGGGTGCCCGGCCGGTGCTGTGGTCGCCGGAACACCAGGGTCATGCGACCCTGGTGAAGAAGAAGACCCGCTGTTGCGGGTCTTTGCCGGCTGTGACCTGCAAAAGCAGGAAACCGAAAAGGGAAAAAAATGAGAGATAATGTTATAAAAAAAGGGGCCACGGGGGAAGAAAAAAATACAAGGGGGGAATCCCAATTTGGAGAGAGAAACTCCATGTGATGAAATAAAAGATAAATAAATAAATAAATAAAGATATAATGATTTTAATAATTATAATAACGTTATAATTATTAAAATGGTGAATCGGGCATAACTTCCCCGTGCGTCGTCCAATTCATGCGCCGTCAGCGGCAGTGTGCCTATGTTTTCAATGCGGTCCTTTTAAGACCAACATAGGGTATCTTACGGCGACTCGTGGAGCATGTTAATAAAACAACCTAGAAATAATAATAATAATAATATAATTTTTTTTCAAAGGTTGGATCGAAGCTAGCTCAAGCATGGAGCATCTGATTAACATGGTTTCTGTGGCAATGCTATCCTTGGATCAGGACGAACATTTTGAGATGGTCTCCAGGATTTTTAATTCCAAAGACGAGGGGCACGGTGGCGCGACATGTACATTAAAGTGGTTTAGGGCTTTTTCTGAGATTCTTGTTTTGAGCGGCGTGGACACATCCGGAGTTCGTTTTGAGCGCCATTAGTGGCGTTGTGACCCTGACATTGAGACAAAGTTTTCCAGGGTGGATTCAGGCATTGATGTCGGAGTTGAGGTGTGGTCCCTATGGCCCATATTTCGAGATGCACGAATCTTTTTGTGACTTTTTCTTTAGACGTCCGTTTGGGGCGTGTGAGTATTAGATTTTGGGTGTTTTTCCGAGAGCATTGCAATGGCTCAATCCGCACGCTTTAATTCAGCACAATATTGAGGGCCCCATGGGGGCCGTTTTGGGAGTTGGTGGTGTTTTTCTGGCTTTATCACTGGGTGTCTGTTTTGGACAAGTAAATAGTCCACCTTGTGCGCTTTTTCGAGAGGATCACAATAGTGTGATCTGCTCGTTGTGCTTAGGGACCGGGGGGCAGGTCCCACGTAGAACTGTTTGTGTACGGTGCGGAAAAAATGCATCTTTTTTCCTGGATATCCTTTCCACTCAACTGAGTAGTCATTTTGACGTGTTTTCCCGAGGGGATCACAATGGTGCGATGCGCCCGACTGTTTTTGGGGCCGAGGCTCGGGACCATGGGACGACGTTCGGGCGTAAGGCGGTGTTGGCGACTTTTATGTCAGATATCCATTGGAGGCGAGTAAGTAGTCTATCTCGCATGTTTTTTCGTGAGGATTACAACAGTGTAATCTGTTTAGGAGAGTGGAGCCTCTTACACGATCTTATTTAATGTGGAGGCATGCAAGCTGCTCCGGTGGAATTTCTTCTACCATGTTTGTAGCGGACCCTTGGCATGTGATCGCGTGCACTCCCGTGTGAGTGATTTAAATGCTTGAAGATATGTGGTTGGTCGTGCCTCAACTGTTGAGGTGGAAAGTTGGAGTTGTTACATTTACGCCTTCGTGTTGACATTGGGGGCTATGTGCATGTTAGACTGTGGGCCAGAGACATGGCATACTCTAGGATTATGCGAGGACTCTGGGAGGTATGTGTGGATGGTTGTACCCAAGAACGTTTGTTCACTTGGTTGGGTTTAACTTGGGGCCACACATCGTGTGGGACCCAGGTGCGTGTCGTGTTCTGCATTGCGTACTTTTGACCTCTCGCGACTTAGAGGGTCCCTCGGTTGTCGACTGTTTACCAGCGGGGTTGAGGTTTTTTCCCTGGCTCTGTGATCGATGTTTTAGATCAGTAGGGTTCAGTGGTTTCCCCTAGTTTTGTTCCAGAGTCGGGTGGTTACACGATACCCACTACGTGTTCGGTAGGCCAGTGTTGTACCCTCTAGTAGGGATGACCAGAGCAGTTCCGGGTTTACCCTCCAGTAGAGACTGGGTAGTGGGTTGCTCATCGACTTTTTTGGGATTACCCTCCAGTAGAGACAGGGCAGTGGGTTGCTCACTGACATCTAGGGTTTAACCTCCAATAGAGACTGGGTAGTGGGTCACCCGACACTCTTAGGGTCTACTGTCTAGTAGAGACTGAGAAGTGGGTCACCCGATGACTTCTTAGGGTCTACCCTCCAGCAGGGCTGGGCAGTGGGTCGCCCGTCATCTAGTTCCAGGTCTACCGTCCAGCAAGGCTGGGCCGTGGGTCTCTTGTCGACTAATTCCAGGTCTACCCTCCAGTGGAGCTGGGCAGTGGGTCTCTTGATGATGTATTAGGGTTTACCCTCCAGTAGGGCTGGGCAGTGGGTCACCCGATATTTGGTTAGAGTTTACCCTTCAGTGGGGCTGGGTAGTGGGTCACCCGTTGAAATTTCAGACTCAGTCCTTTCTACTAGGCTAGTATGTGGCTTTACTCAATGACTACAGGAGCATGACCGTCATTTGTATGGGTTAGTGATGGGAAAAATTTGACTTTGAACAGACCTCTCGACTACGGGGCAGTGTCGTGGTGTGGTTTGACGTTCCCACAGAACACCCAAGTACGAGGGGAAATTTCCCCACTGAGATGCATCCTTGTGACGTGACCTAAAACTATTCGTGTGAGTCAGTTCTGCCCAAAGAGGATAGTGTCAAGGTGTGGTTATTTGATCCCCTTGACATGCAGTTTGGGGAAGACGTGCGGGATGCTGGGCATCGATGTTGTTTACTTCTGGGACAGTTGGCTACTCGCTTTCTTGGGCTGAGCTACGGGATGGAGATCCCCTTACGATCTTTTTCAGGCTTCTTGATTGATCATATGAATATGTATATACATTGTTCTAGTACCCACTCCTTGGGCTTGGTTACTCTACCTCCGGGAGAAGTGAATACGCGCGAGGTATGCCACGTGCTTTCCGTGTCTAGCTTCTCGTGGTTGGACGAGTCTACTCTCCTACTATAGGTAGTGAAGACTCGACGAGAAGTTCATCTTCTCTCCATTTATAGATCCTTGTGTTTGGACGATTATACTCCCTTTCTATTGTTGGGTTGAGATGGACTCTTTACTTCACATTCAGTTGTACTCCTCTTCTTTTAACGTTCGCTCTATTTCTCACCCTTTGGTACCTCCTTTATTGCTCCCTCAAGCCTTCGGGGTATCCTACTGATTATTTTTATACTCACACCTGCTTGGGAATCTCCCACACTTGGTCTGCCCTTGCAGATGACGAACAGGTTGGTCGTGACTTCAGTGGAGCATAGGAGTTCGGCAGCTTGGACCAGGTGCGGTAGTCGTAGTCGGGTTCCAGGAGCCGGACCCTTCTAGCTGTTTCTCTTCTGTTTACTTGTTGCCGGGTTGTGGAAATTTTGGTTGGGCGCGTGTTTTTCCCCTTTTACTTTGAGTTTACTTTCAGCACTTCCTTTATACTATAGAGGTCGATTCACATTTGTGGTTTATTTATAGCAGTTTCTCCTTTACTCTGCACTGTTGCATTGAGTTATTGTTGCGTGTGTGGGTACAGGTACTTAGGCAAAGGCCTCCCCGAGTTATTGTTCCTTCGGCGCTGGTCGCCAGCCCCTGCCCTATAGAGGTGGGCTTGGGGTAGTTTCGGATCGAGCTCGGGTAGGGTCGGGTCGTGACAAAGTGGTATCAGAGGTGGTTCGTTCCTTGGGACATTGTTCGGACATCCCTAAAGTGGAATTTGTTGGGATTTAGGGAAACAGTGTTAACGTGTCTTGAGAGAAGCTCTCAGGACAGGGAGTCCAGTTATGGTGTGGCGGCCGACGTATCCATTCACCAGGACCCTGATAACCCATTTGTCGACTCATTATGCTGAGACACTTGTTTTAGTGAAAATTGGTTTGTGCATCAGATAGGATTGAGTCTTTGACTGTCCTTCTTGAGTCATCTCCCCATCGTTGTTATTGGTATATACATATATGCTCATCTGACCGCAACACTCCTTGATAATATTCAGGA